>CM035629.1:53737205-54987205 GCA_020496765.1 Gossypium stocksii | reverse complement strand
CTCATTTTATTTCTGTAAGAACAGATTATTCTCTTGATAAATTAGTTGAGTGATACATTTCTGAAATTGTGAGATTACACGGGGTACCTATTTCTATTGTGTCGGATAGAGATTTGAGATTTACATCGCGAATTTGGAAGAAATTACAAGATGCATTGGGTACAAGATTACACTTCAGTACTACTTTTCACCCACAGACGGATGGTCAATTTGAGTGGATCATTTAGATTCTCGAAGATCTGTTGAGATGTTGTATTCTTAAGTTTGAAAGCATGTGGGAGAAGTAAGTACCGTTGATCGAATTTGCATATAACAATATCTTTTAATCAAGCTTAAAAATGGCACCATGCGAGGCTCTTTACAGTTTAAAGTGCAGAACACCAATGTATTGGATTGAGCTGAGTGAAAATAAGATTCACAGGAAAGATTTGATTGAGAGACTGAGCAAAAAGTGAAAGTGATTCGTGATAGTCTAAAAGCAGCATCAGATTGTCAGAAATCTTATGCAGACTTGAAATGAAAAGATATTAAATTTGAGATAGGTGATAAAGTGTTTTTGAAAGTGTCTCCGTGGAAGAAAATACTCAGATTCGGTAGAAAAAAGTAAATTGAGTTTGAGGTTCATTGGGCCGTATGAGATTAGCGAGCGTATTGGGCCAGTTGCATACCGATTGTTGTTGTCACCTGAATTAGAAAAGATTCATAATGTGTAACACCTCTATCCTATAACCATCGCTGGAATAGGTAAGGGGCATTACCAGACTTGTAACTTAGATCAGAACAATGTAACATCAACCATATATCATATAACATCATAATCCAATAGCTTTTCAAGCATTCATAATCAAATCATGCTATAAACAGACTTATAAAACTCTAATCATATCATGGGACTAATTTGATATCATATAAAAGTTGTAGGAAAACTTATAAAATTTTCGAAATAGGGTCACACAGCCGTGTACCCAGGCCGTGTGCCTCACACGGTCACCAGACACGCCCATGCATCTAGGCCATGTGAAAACAGGGCATACATACTGACTTTGCCACACGATTACCAGACATGCCCATGTGTCTAGACCGTGTGTCATCTTGATTTGGCTACATGAGTACTAGACACGCTCATATGTCCAGCCCGTGTTCTATACTGACTCAACTAGCCATAAAATAGGGGTCACACGGTCGAGATACACGCCCGTGTGCTCTTGCCGTGTGGTGCAAAATATGCTTGGTTTAAGCTACATTTTCCCCACATATTTCTTATACCTACAATCATCATTTTGCACCAATTCTATAAACCAAATAAGCAACCAATTCAACCATTTCAAGACACATATATACCATTCCTAATCATCCAAACTTCAAACCAATTTTTAACATCAAGACATCTACCAACATGAGCCAATTCATTACCTATTTCAACTTACCAATTCATTAACCAAAGAGTCCTTTCAATTTAGCCACATCCACCATCATCAAAGCCATATACCAAACATCAAAACTACCAAATAAAAACATAACATATAATGCTTCCTATATATACCAACCATTATCAAATCAAGCAATATCACATAGCTTGTACAAGTGCCAAAATTCATACCATAATCTCAAGCATAAGTGACTAAAAGATTCAACTTTAAACGAGCCTATACATGCCATATTTACATCCTTTACAAAGTTCCAAAAGTACCAAAAGTTGCTTGGATAGTGTAATTGCAATCTCTGACCTCGTCCGAATTAAGCTAGCTTCTGAAATCTATAAAACACGAAAAAGTAAATATAGTAAGCTTTTAAAACTTAGTAAGCCCGTATAATATAGAAACAAACTTACCAAAGTACTAATAAGCATTTAAAGCAATAAAAACCAATTCGTATACTCTCAATGCCTATTCAAATCATCATTCACATGTTAGTTACAACAACCTTGTACTCATCCATTAAAGAGGATGAAAATAAACATAAAACATTCATGTAACATTCTATTACAACTCTCCCAAATCATATAACACAAGTATTATTATAACTATGCTAATCTTAATTCTCATGTATCCTATCATGTATATAATTCATGTACTTTTATAACACATAATCCATATAAATCTTGTATTTCATATAACATATAATTTATGTAATATAAGCATAATACATTTAACCCATAAATCATGCAAAAACATAACTCTTTTACCATAAAATTCATGTAACATATATCATATAATCTTGTACCTCCTGTAACATTTAATTCATATAACATATAACTCATGTACATTTTGTATTTCTTGCAACATGTAATCTTATAATTCATATCGGTATAATGCTCGTTGGACCTTCGAAAACATCAAAGGATACTCGGGCGATGCACACAAAGTGTACATTCAGTAATTAGCCAATTCATCATGTATGCTTTTTCGAGCCATGTACGGTATGCTCCTCCTGCGCCGATACCAGTAAGCTCCTTAGAGCTGAAACGGTAAGCCCGAAGGCTGAATGGTAAGCCCAGAGGATGAACGTTAAGCTCATGAGCTTTGGTGAGTTTGTAATGAATGTAAGAGCTCGACCAAACGGTAGCCTTAGTGACATGTCACTTGTATCCTACGACTTTCTACGGTTTAAACGTGACTCAGTACTTAATCCAGGCATATAACCAATAGGCATTTTAATTCAATAATTTATTCATACACTATACAAGTATTTGATTCAACAATATAGAAAATATATAAACAGTTTGATTCTAATTATACAAACTTACCTCATATTAGCTCGTAAATTCAATATCTACTCGTCTACCTTCTGTTTTCCCTGATCAAGTTCTGATATTTGTTTATCCTGGTATATATGAATTCAAATTGAATCCATTTATTCACCAAATTATTCAATTCAATCCATAAACATATAAATTTGGAAAATTACACATTTGCCCTATAATTTTAACTACTTTGCAATTTAGTCCTTTATACACAAATAGCAAATTTATGCACTTAAGCCGAAACCCATTATAGCCAAAATTTATCAACTTCATAATAGCCCATATTTTCAATTATTTCACATTTCTAACCACAATATTTCTATCTTTTTCAATTTAATCCAAAATACTCAATTTTGTCAAAAATCACTTTATAAAACTTGTATATTTAAAAACAACCAAAAAAAATCTAGCATAAAACTTCAAATTACACATGTATTCAACAATGGCATCTTTCAAAATCATTAATAAATTCAGAAATTGAGGTACGGGCTTGATAGATTACTGAGCAACAATCTCAAAAAATGTAAAAATCATCAAAAACTGATGCAAAACATACATTGATTTAGCCAAATTGAGTACCGAACCTGAAACCACATTTTAAGCTTTCTTTTCTTTGATATTCGGCTATGAATGATGATAATATGGCCATATTTTCATGTTTCTTTTATTAATTATAACATATTAACTAATTTCCTATTTTAACCTTATAATATAAACATATAAAACATATTAAACAAGGCCATTTATGTCCTCTATTATTTAAAGTGGTTTATTTACCTACTAAGGCCACTATATTCAAGAGCCAAAGCAATTTAATGCCTTTAACAAATAACATGTCACATTTATCTTTTATGTGATTTAGTCCTTTTTACCAAATTAACTACTTAAACGATAAAATTTCTTTACAAAATTTTCACAAGTAATTCTATCATGCTATAAATATTATTAAAATAATAAAATAATTATTTTGACTTGGTTAGGTGGTCCCAAAACCACCTTTCCAATTAGACTCAAAATTGGGCTATTACAACTCTCCCATTTTAGGGATTTTCGTCCCCAAAAATCTTACTAGTAAATAGGTTTGGGTACTATTTTCGCATAGCGTCCTCGATTTCCCATGTAGCTTCCTCTATTCCGTGTTTATGCCAGAGAACTTTCACAAGTGCTATACGTTTATTTCTTAACTCTTTGGTTTCTCGAGCCAGAATTCTGATCAGTTCTTCATTGTACGATAAATCTGACTATATTTCTACATCAACGAGAGAGATCACATGTGATGGATTGGATCGTTATTGATGTAGCATCAAAACATGAAACGCATTATATATCCTTCCAAGTTCGGACAATACTGATAGTCGATACGCTACAAGTCCTATTCTTTCAACACTTTCATGTGGCCTGATGAATCACAAACTTAACTTTCCTTTTCGGCCAAAGTGAAGAATTTTCTTCCATGGTGACACTTTTAATGTAACGCCCCAAATTTTAAGGGTTTTTGAATTGGTGCACAAATTTATGTTTGCATGGTTGGGGGTGTTAAATTTATGTTTAGGGTGTGTTTGGGGGGCCTTTGGATGGCATGGGTTCAGGCCTAACCCCTGGCAAAAATTTAATTTTTGTCTTAAGTGAATCTAGACGTTGGCATGTAGGGCTTATAAATAAATGTTTTGGTTTCATGTCACAAAAAGCCTATTGTTGGAGTGTCAAGTGGCGCCACATGTGGGGCCTAGAGGTGGCATGATTTAGCATGTGTAAGAGCTGAGGTTCGAATCCGTTAGCAAGCAGAACGCAAACATTTTGCTGCATAAAGGCAGCAAGTGGTGGACTTGAGTTCAAACTCTGAAGGTGGTTGAGACTTGGTAAAAGTTGACTGGGTAAGAAGAATTTGAATTGAAATTCAAATTAAGAGGTTGGAGTAAATCTTGGAGAAAATCAATGAGTAAAACAAGGGATTGAGTTTGGAGGAAGGTGTTAGTCGAATTAGGGTTGCATGAAGGGAGAAATCAGCTGGGGATGTTCATCGTTGCATTTTTCAGTCTAGAGAGGGATAGGTACCGAACCTCTTTCTATTGGTTTTCGGGGTTTTGCATTTCGGGGATGTTTTGGTAATGTTTTCTTTAGTGCCGATTTTGGTAAAATTCATTAGGCATATCTTTTCTTTCCTTTTGCTAAAATCTGAATTCCTCTTCTCTATCTAAATTCTTTCTTCAACAACTCTTTTTCGGTTCTTCTCATCTTTAACTTTGCCAAACCTTGTTTCCTATTCCTCTTAATCTTCATGGTCGAACTCTAGCCCTTATTTTCCCACTTGATTCTTTCTCCAACCGATTACTCGTTTCTATCCTTCTTATTCTTAATTTGACAACTACTCTTACAGCCATAGACAAATATCTCTTCTGTAAATCAAGCACAATCTTAGTCTTGACTGACTTTTTTTTATCTTCTCCTTCATTTCTCTAGCTGAATTCAACCCTGGTTCCACACCCATTTTGCCATCTCTTCTTGGAACCTCTCGAAGTCGATTACCTCTCCTCTCCTTCTCACCTCTCTCAATTTGCTCTCGTAGCTGAATCCTTGCTTCTCTCCCTACAAGTTTCTTTAGGACGAACCTTGTTCTTTACACTTGATCAAATACTCTTTATTGGCTGAACCCCATTGTACTTCTTTTCTCTATTATTCTTTCGACTGATCCTCCATAGCCGAATGCTTGGGTTCCTTCTTCTCTATTATTTCCTTTGAATTTTCTCTTGCCTAGACCGAATATAGTGTTCTTTGTTCTCTCTTATTTTGGCCTTCTTTTCCTAAAACCGAAGATCTCTTTTGTGTACTTGGATGGCATTAAAAGTTGGGTTTAGGCCGATTGCATAGTTCCATCACTCGTGGTAAGTACTTTAGTGTTGTTTATTTATTAGGGATTATGGTTCCTGATGTTATGGTTAACTGCTTTGATTAAGGTTAAGTTTCCTGAAAGAATCGTTGGGCGGTGAACAATGAGGATCCGGCGTTTGGTGGATTGGTAAATGACAATAAGTTAGATAGAGTGATTTCAAGACTTTGGTTCTAAATTTACCATAGATCTGACTTATGCATTTTGAAATATTGTTTAGGTGCTGTGATCTAGAGGTGTTGCGACAACAATGATATTTCAGGTGTGTAACTACAACCACCAATAGCATAGATCAGCAAATGCCGAAAAGCTAAAATAATGAAATGCAAGCATTTCGAGGTCTTACAGGCATGCGCGATTGTGCACGATTTCGTGCACTTGGGCAATAGTCGTAGAGGTCATTATGCGCAATTTCGTGCACTTAGGCTGTAATGGGCATCGATGGGCCGAAATGGGCCCAATGGGCCTACAGGCCCATAGGGGTGAATTACTCGGTAAGTGATCATTAATGTGTTGGTTGTTAAGATCTGTGATATCGTGCGTAAAATTAGATTGAACATGCCACACGAGCGTGTGGGCCCACCTGGCCCATTAGGGGTTTTGAGCCCGGATACACTGTCTGACTATATGGACTTTCTGAGTTACTTGGAGAGACATTAGACCTGTTATGAGATCGTATTAGGCTTCGAGACACCGAAACTTAGGAAAATGACCAAAATCCCCCTAAACGGTAAAATTACTATTTTACCCTTAATTGCCAAAAAACTATTATACCCTTAAGAATAGGTTGTTTGATATATGTATAATGGTATTTGTATCTGTTAATCTATATGCATGCTATTTAGTGCTTTTAGTTTGCATGGGGATGGGTTTGCTATTTGTGGAAGTTCTGTTATAGTGGCTCTACCACGTGATTTTGTTAAGTGGCTTCGCCAAGTATTCTGTATCTAGTAGCTCTACCACGAAATCTTTTATTAGCAGCTTGGCTGTGTATTGGTGTGTGGGCTGGGTGGGTTGAGTTATTCCCCACTTGGTGTGATGAGCTGGTACAGGTGGTGTGGTGGATAGACTGAGATGGGTTTTCATACTGTTCTGCTTTGTATCTGTAATAGGCTTGGGCCCACTCTTGGGCCCACTCTGTTTCTAAATAGGGTCAATGCCTAGATCGATCTATTTCTAAATAGGGCTTCGGCCCAGTTTGATTTGTATGTCTGATCTCTACTATTGGTTGGGGAAGTTACACACTGAGTTTTCGCAAAGTCACCTTTTATTTTATATCTGCAGGTAACCCCCAGCCATAGACGATTTAGAGCTGCAAGGGACTCGGGGTGGCCACAAACTTTCTATTTCCGGTTTTGCTTTACTTTCTAAATAATTATTATTTTGGGTTTCTATTATGTAATAAGGCCATTATTGATTTTTATTTGGTTTAACTTTTTGCATTTAGGCTAATTTAACATTACAAGTGGTAAAGTATAAATTGGGTTTTCAAAGCTAGTAACAAACGCTTTCAAATAGAACTACGCGTAATGTTTTAAAGAAGGTCAAAGAGCTTTTATAACTTCAAGTAACTGAACATAACCAATAAGGCAATCATTTCTTCTAAAATGTTTTCAAACTTATAAAAACAGTTTTAACCTGTAATCGTTCAACGTTCCAAATTTAGATGAGGCTTTTAAACAAGGGAAAACTTTTTATCAGACAGTTAGATTTCGTAATCTTTCATGTGACACACCAGATCTAGTCATAACGTCCAAGTCGAGTTTGGGGTGTTACATTCAAGAATACTCGATCTTTGACCTAAAATTCTATCTCTCTACGTTTTAAATTCGCGTAGGATTTCTGTCTACCAGATGCGGCTTTTAAACTATCACGAGTCACTTTCACTTTTTCTTCGGTTTCTCTAATTAATTCAACCTCGTGTATCTTTTTCTCACTCAATTCAGTCCAGTATAATGGTGTTCGACATTTAAGACCGTATAATGCTTCGTACGGAGCCATTTTCAAAATCGTCTGGAAGCTATTATTGTAAGCAAATTCAATCAAAGGTAAGTGTTTCTCCCAGCTACCTTTAAATTCAAGAATACAACCACGCAACATATCCTCTAATATCTATATAACTCTTTCAGACTGCCCATCAGTTTGAGGATGAAAAGTTGTACTGAAATTCAATTTCGTTCCCAGACCTTCTTGTAATTTCTTCCAGAATCTCGATGTGAATCTCGAATCTCTATCGGAGATAATAGACAATGGTACACCATGTAATTGTACAATTTAAGACAAATACAATTCAACTAGTCTATCCAAAGAGTAGTCTGTATGTACCGCTATGAAATGAGCAGATTTCATCAACTGATCCACTATAACCCAGATTGCATCTTTCTTTTCCGGAGTCAGGGGCAATCTCAATACAAAATCCATAGTACCTCTGTCACATTTCCATTCCAGAATCATTACTGGCTGTAATAAACTGATAGTACCTAATGTTCGGCTTTTACTTGCTGGCATATTAAACATTTCAATACCAACTCTTATATATCTCGTTTCATTTCCGACCACCTGTATAATTGTTTCAAATTATATACATTTTAGTGCTATTAGGATGAACAGAAAAATGACTATCATGTGCTTCATGTAAAACTTTCTGAATGAATTCAGAATCTTTTGGTATGCAAATTCTATTATGGAACATTAAACAATCATCAGTTCCATTAGTAAATTCAGAATCAGAAATAGACTCACATTGAAGCCGTTTAGCCTGTAACTCCTTATCATTTTTCTGAGCTCGCAGATTTATTGTAGAAATACTAGTTTAGCTTTTAACTCAGCTAAAATAGATCCGTCATTACATAACATCATTTGCATGTTCAAAGCTCGTAAAGCAAACAAGGACTTCCGACTCAAAGCATCAGCTACAACATTAGCTTTTCCCGGATGGTAATCAATCATAAACTCATAATCTTTTAGTAGTTCTAGCCATCTTCGTTGTCGCAGATTAAATCTCTTTGTGACATCAAATATTTTAGGCTTTTGTGATTTGTGAATATTCGACATTTTTCACCTTATAGATAGTGACGCCAAATATTTAATGCGAAGACTATAGCGGCTAATTCAAGATCATGTGTTGGGTAATTCCTCTCATGTGGTTTCAACTGTCGAGAAGCATAAGTAATGACTTTTCTACCTTGCATCAATACATAGCCCAGTCCATTTAACGATGCATCGCTATAAATGACAAACTCTTTACTCGATTTAGGTTGAACTAAAATTGGTGCCTCTGTTAACAATGCTTTCAACTGTTCGAAGCTCTACTGACATTTCTCAGTCCACTCGAATTTTACATCTTTCTGAAGTAATCGAGTTAACGGTACTGTAATTATCAGAATCTTTTCACAAATCTTGGGTAATGTCTCACTAATCCCAGGAAACCTCTGATCTCAGATACACTTTTCGGTGGTTTCTAGTATAATATTGCAGATATTTTGCTCAGATCAACTCTGATACCTTTCGCTGAAACGATATGACCTAAAAATCTAACTTCTTGAAGCCAGAATTCACATTTGCTAAATTTAGCATATAACTACCTATCTCTCAAAGTCTGTAACACGATCCTCAAATGTTCAGTATGCTCTGTCTCATCCCGAGAATAAACATAAAGAGGATGAAAATAAACATAAAACATTCATGTAACATTCCATTACAACTCTTCCAAATCATATAACACAAGTATCATTATAACTATGCTAATCTTAATTCTCATGTATCATATCATGTATATAATTCATGTACTCTTATAACACATAATCCACATAAATCTTGTATTTCATATAACATATAACTTATGTAATATAAGTATAATACCTTTAACCTATAAATCATGTAATAACGTAACTTTTTTACCATAAAATTCATGTAACATATATCATATAATCTTGAACGTCTTGTAACATGTAATTCATGTAATCATGTAATTCATAACATATAACTCATGTACATTTTGTATTTCTTACAACATGTAATCTTATAATTCATATCGGTATAATACCCGTTGTGTAACACCCCTATCCCGTGACCGTTGCCGGAATAGGATGAGGCATTACCGAAAATTTGAAAACAGATCAGAACAGTAAAATTTTGTACATTTTCTTGAATAAAGATCATCCGTTTACAAAATTTCTAGACACAAACATAGATCGAATTTATAACTTATAAAAGTAAACTTCCAAAGGGTGCCATATCCGCATGGCTTATAAGCAATAGTCATGATATCATTTTACTATAGTCAATCCTATACATGCCATAAGCTAAATCCGAATCATTGGGTTACCACAATAGTAGATAGTGTGACGAAGAGCTGACGATCCCCTAGCTGGTAGTCAGAATCCACAATCTAAAAACAAAAAAAAGACACAAAACAACGAAGTAAGCTTTCATAAGCTTAGTAAGTCTTTAGGTAATACAATTAACTTTACTGAATTTATAAACATAATTTCCTATTCAGATTGGTAAATGAAAAATCGTTTGCTAAATGAATCTAATCACAACTTCACATACTTCACTCATCGTCTCATTTACTTAGAAATTGATATCACATAACCACTTCATTAAATAATTTCCACAGTGGCCAATTGTAAAGGTACTCAACATAATCAAATTTCCCAGGGCTATATCCACTTTCGTGATATTTTCATACATGACCAATTATACATAAGCACACAATGCACAATATATATATCAATCACTTAACTTCAAACTCAAACAACAAAGTAAATCAGTAACTTCACATGACTGCTCACATCAGTCGAACATGGCTTAATCGCATAGTAGTCTTAGTACTCATTTCCATAGAGATATATATATTTTGTTTCATACCTGTAACTCAATCCAGAGCAGATTTAATTGTGAGTGTAGGATACATACCTGGCCAACTTAAGGTATTCCATCATCATTAAGTTTCGGTGACTGAAGACACATATGCATAAATCTTATACCTTCAAATACATAGTTTCACAATTGAACATAATCAAATCCAATCCGAGTCATTCTTGCATCAAAAGATAAGTATCACATACCTAAGTCATTTAATGTATACTACGAGCTTCATTTGTCATCTTAATGTGGGATCTTGAAATCATATGCATTTGGCCGGCTAGGTATAAAACCCGACTCTAATCACCAGCTTTGAAACTTACTAAGTTAATGTCTCGAATGATTTCGTACCATAGTCCATTCAAAAGGTTTCTCACACTTTATGATATACGCTGGGAGTATTTACATATCACAACATATTAACAGAATAATGCTTCCATTCAGACCAACTCATAATTCACATGATTTACTTTCATCTTTATAATAGCCATTCGGCCGTGCCACATATCCCATAAGTTATTCATTCTCACTTTATATGCGTATAACGATACACATCTTACACATATCTCAAATTGGCCATTCGGCCTTATCACATATACACACTTACGCTTATATCACATTGGCCATTCGGCTTTATCACATATACATATACTTACACATTCATCACATTGGCCATTCGGCCTTATCGCACATACATATACTTACACATTCATCACATTGGCCATTCGGCTTTATCACATATACATATACTTACACATTCATCACATTGGCCATTCGGCCTTATCACACATACATATACTTACACATTCATCACATTGGCCATTCGGCCTTATCACACATACATATACTTACACATTCATCACATTGGCCATTCGGCCTTATCACACATACATATACTTACACATTCATCATATTGCCATTCGGGCTTATCACACATACATATACTTACACATTCATCACATTAGCCATTCGGCTTTATCACATATACATTAGCACATATAGGACTCTTACCTTAATCTTATGCATACTATTAACCAAAAGAAACATTTCCATTTATGTACCTTTCATTCCAAATTTCACATTCAAATAAGATCATTCGTGCAAGTAGCATCAATTGCTAAAGATACAAGACATGCTAAATTACTTAAAGCTTATGGTGAAATCAACTCAAATACTTAAGAACTTACCTCGATAATTATCGAACGTAAATTTCGGCTATTCAATCAATTTCCCTTTTTCCACAATCTGAATTTGTTTCCTTGACTTCTTGAGCTTGTAAATAAAATAAACAAAGTTCTCATATCAAAATTCTGTTTTACTTACTTATTGCCACATGTCCCTTAAGGTAAATAAGGGTACGTATATAAAACATATACACATATATACAATTTATTCTCATACCAAAGTACAAAGTAGCCAAATACATATATATATAAAACCATCCATCCTTTAGCTAATATCAAGTCCACAATCAGCAAACATTTAAGAACTTCAACCTATCTAGATTACAAGACATACAGCACTTCAATTCAACATGCAAATCTCCTCATATAATTTCTCATAGACCAATGCTTACTAAACCCTCTTATTCAATGAACTTTATAATTGTACTCATGAATTTTGATATCAAATCGAAGGCATAAGTGTAATTAAGGTTGAGCATTAACATGACTTACAAAGGTTTTTTTTTAACCATTTAATCTCTCAACCGAATTATCAATATGTATATACATCAATATGTATCTAATTGTATGCTTGGTTCAACCATATTACACATCCCTATGAACATATATAGATAAATTACGTGCCCAAATGCAACCTTATATATATATAGAATACATTTATAATCACTTCAACACTCACGTATTATTTAACACTATAAAAACTCACATCCGGTGTAACGCCCTAATTTTTGGGTTTTTCTTAGATTGATCCTTATCTGATAAAATGTTTAAATGTTAGTATTTGGGTGTGTAATGCATGTGTGGGGTGTGTTCATGGGCCTATGGAAGGCTCATGTGTTGGTTAGGAGCTCGGCAAAATTTTGAATTTTAAGCTTAGGAGATAGGGGATCATTAAAAGTAAGGGTCTTAAGAAATTGTGTGCGAAATAAGACACAAAGAGATCAGTGGTAAAGTGGCAAGGGAGACGCCACTAGGCTCCTTAAAAGGTGGCGCCTAAGTGTGCTTGGAGATCCAAGGTTCAAGCTGCAGAGGTTGCAAGGTGGTGTTTTATTTTTGAGCTTGAGCAAGTAAGAGTTTGAAGTAGAATTAAACTCTGCTTGGAGGAGATTTGAATTAGTCAAGGGAGCAAATCGTGGAGGAGGTTGAGGAGCAAATCAAGGAACTTCGAATTTTGAAAGGAGGTAGCCGATTTTGGGACTTTGCAAGTGCAATTCGGCTAGGGGGACTAGTGCTTGCATATTCGGCAATTAGGCTCTAGTGGGGGCCGAATTCTCTTTAGTTCTCTGAGAGTTTTGTGCAGATTTTCCTTAGGTAAGAAAGCTCCCCTTTCTTTGTCAATTTCGCATAGTTTATTAGGTACTTTTCTTTTTGCCATTTTGTTCCTCTCATCAACCTAGTAGCCGAACTCTTATTCCACTTTTGAGCCGAATCTTCATTCGACTAAGCACCTCCCTTGTTTCTTTTCTACCCTCATCTATTTGCTTCTCTTCTTCTCAAACCATAAATCGACCCCCCTTACCACCATTCTTCTATTAGCCGAATCACATCTTCTCTCCCTCTCTTCTCTGAATCTTTGCCGACAACTGTGAAAGAGGCCAAAACTCTTGGTGACCGATTACCCTTCTTCCAAAGTCGACTGCCTTCTCTTCTTTCAAAACATTCAATTAGCCGAATCCCTATCCCTTCATCCCTTGTATCTGCCGAATCACTCTTCTTTCTCTCTTCTTCTTTTACTTCATAAAACTCTTGTTTTGCCGAAACCGAATCTCCTTTTACCGAAAGCCTCCATACCCGGTGGTGCTTTAAGCCGAATTCTAAGTCATCTTTTATCCCTTCTGGCGGTGGCAAGTGGAGCTGTTGTAGATCGTGGTTAGATTGGTAAGTACCTTAAGACTTATTTCGTTAGTTCTTCAGGATTTAAAGCTGAAAGCCGAAACCCCTTATGGGGAGGCTAACGTTAATGACTAAGGGCTTGTTGGCCATTCTCTTTTGGTTTGATTATGTTAGTGCGATCAAGAGGCTGTGCAACTAAGGACTTGGAAGGCTAAACACGATTAGACTTCGGGATTTAGTTCACAATCGACAAAAAGGGGTAAGATTTCGATGCTTAGGCCACGTAGGCCGATTATGGTAAGGGTTTATGGCTCTTTGGTTATAGATTATTAGACTAAAAATTATCGTTCGATTGTAGGCTCTTCGTACGTGGATTCCGTCGTTGTTTCATCCATTAACAGGTGTGTAACGTATCTCTATCATAGACTAGGATGGCTAAAGGCCGTAATAACCGAAAACTGTGCTAAAGTGACCGATCGAAAGTGACCGAAAATCAGTCTTAGAGGGATCTAAGAGTAGCCGAATACTCTATTGTGGTCACATTGGAAATTGACGATGGCGAAATTGCAGAAGGTGCAATTTTGAGCATTTTGGTAAGTTGGGCTTCGATGGGCCAAGGTGGGCCCAATGGGCTTCCGAGCCCAAGTTGGAAAATGACCGTTAAAGACTTTCTGGTAACATGAACAATAAAAAGATGGTTAAGTTGGTAAACTAAACCTAAAAATTAGACGTAATGGACTGGAGACGAAATGGACTTAGTAAGGCCCATTAGGGGTTTTAGGCTAAAAAGGGCAAAACTGGAAATTTGGCTTAAATGGACTTCCGTGGTTATATGAGGGCTGATAAATTATTGGATTTGCACAAAATCTCTGAAAATATGAAAAAGGACTAAAATACCCTTAAATATGGAAAATTACCAAAATACCCCTAGGTGTAAAAAGACTATTATACCCCTAGGGTCAATTCTGTATGAAATGTATAATTTTATGTATATGCATGAGTAATCTTTATTATGAATATATCTGATGCATGAGATGCTATATGTTGCATGCTAGTATGATTACATCTGTTGCATGGGGTATGGGTTTATGACGGAGGAAGCGTTCTGGCAGCCTCGCTGCAATCTGGTGACTTTGTCACATTATTTTCTGGCAGCCTCGCTGCAATCTGGTGACTTTGTCACATTATTATCTGGCAGCCTCGCTGCAATCTGGTGGCCTCGCCACAATATCTGATCTGGTGACCTCGTCACAATATCTGGCAGCCTCGCTGCAAATTATATCTGGCAGCCTCGCTGCAAATATCTGTAGTGTGTAGCGGTTGGGTGGGTCGAGTAGTCTCCCCACATGGTGTAAGGCTGGTACGGGGGTGTTATGGATGGATCTGGGTTGGGTTTTCTGTTTGCATATTATATCTAATCTGTATCTGTTATGGGCCTATGGGCTTAACCTGGTTTCTGTATGGGCCAAGGCCCAACTGATCTGATTCTGAGGCTTGATCTGTTTTGGCCTATGGTTGAGATAATGTTGCACACTGAGTTGTCAAACTCACCTCCCTTTTATTTAATCTCTGCAGGTAACACTCAACCATAGTGGGCTTGGAGCTGCGAGAGATTCGGAGTGGCCACAGCATCTGCAGAACTGGTTTTCATTTTGTTTAAAGTATTTTATTATTAAGTTATTTTTGGTTTTTATTTTGTAATAAGGCCGCTATCTAAGTTTTTATTTGGTTTAACCTTTCTTTGATGATTAAATTACATTTTATAGAATCGCTAGTTTAGGCTGCGCTGGTTTCAAAATCTAAGAACGTTTTCAAAACTCAACGAGTGAATAATATGGATAACTTGAAGGATTAATAAACTGGTTTTAACAAACTTACTCTTTTGATTCAAACCTCACTTAAGACACAACAAGACTAAAAGGGTCGTAAACTTAGTTTTAGGATCGTGTGACGCACCAGATCTGGTCATAACGTCTAGGCCGGGTTTGGGGTGTTACATCCGGCCATCATATTCAATCGGCACCAAAAACCCTTTCAATCGGTTAAATTCCCATATCTAATTCTCATCTTGAATCACTTCATATACAAGCACATATTAATTTCATTAACAAAAGGATCATTCAATTTCTTACCCATATAAATTAACAATTTCAAAAGCTCTCATATTCTTCCAAACTAATACTTGGGTTCAAAAATCGGCAAAGAGCAATTTAACAATCTTAAAGCAATATTATAACAATGTAAAAACACCAAATCAATATTTAACCTTATTTCACCTAAGCTATCCTCCACAGCCGAAAATTTCCTTTTGAGCAAAACACTTAAACATAGCATACACTTCCATAAACAAGCTCACCAGCTCAAAAACATGCAAATTTTAGTATCAAATATCCATTTAACCCTCATTCACCACTGCCATCATCAAACTAAATTTTACTTAACTCATTTTCACTAAAGCTGAAACTAAATGCTCTTTAAATTAAAAATTGTCATATGGGTTTCGGTTATAAGGAGGAAGAAAACACATATTCAACAAAATTTATCAAATTAACATCAAATTTACCTTTTAAATTTTGCATCCAAATGGATGAATGCTCAAAGCCACCCTTTCCCTATTTCTTTCCTTAGAATCGGCTTAAAGAAGAACAAGAATCATCTCCCTTGTTCTTTTCACCCATTATCTTTTATTTAATCATTTTATGAAGCCTTTTTATTATTTTATTACACTAATATATTATAATGTCACCAATTCACTCCTTTTTCTTTTATTTTATTTAATAAAATACATAAACACATATAATTCATAATCATGGCCGGTCACTATAGAGAAATGGTGATATTGACATGCAAGTCCACTTGTTTAATGTCTTATCTTATTTAATCACTTCAATTTATCTATTAAAATTTCAAAATTTCTCACCTAAGTCTGTCGAAATGGATCGACGGATCATTTTATCCGAGATTTCCTGATGTTAGCTGACCAAAACCCTATTCAGAGTGTGAGACTGAAAAATATATCAGTACGAGGTAGACCACCTAGGCATTTGGGCAATGTGAGTGGCACCAAAGAGGGACGAAGGATACAACAGTTTGATCCGAGGCTCGTGCACCTGCCAGAGCTTATGCCATACGCGCTCGTGAGAGGCTTCTTCCCCAGATGTTATTACTGGTACTGGTACTTTCACTCTTTATGATACTAGTGTTATTACATTGATTGATCCTAGTTCGACTCATTCATATATGTGTGAGACATTAGTATCCAGCAAGACTCTACCTGTTGAGTCTACTAAGTTTGTGATTCGAGTGTCAAATCCCCTGGGTCGATGTGTTTTGGTTGATAAAGTGCGTAAAAATTGCCCGTTGATAGTTCGAGACTTGTGTTTTCCAGCTAATTTGATGTTGTTATCGTTTAGCGAGTTTGATATAATTTTGGGAATGGATTGGTTGACTTAGCATGATGCGGTTGTGAATTGCAAAAGAAAGACCATTGATTTGATGTGTTAGAACAACGAAATTATTCGGATTGAATCTAATGATCTGAATGGTTCACCAGCAGTAATATCCTCGATGTTGGCTCAAAAATATGTAAGAAAAGGGTGTAAAGCTTACTTTGCCTATGTGCTTGATAGTAAAGTGACTAAAAAAAGATTGAATTCGTACGAGTTGTGTGCGAGTATCCAGACGTGTTTCCTGAAGAATTGTCGGGTTTAGTACCTATCAGAGAGGTTGAATTTGGTATTGAATTAGTACCGAGGATGACTCCAATTTCAATAGCTCCGTATCAGATGGCACCTATTGAATTAAAAGAGTTGAAAGCACAGTTGCAAGAGTTGACTGATAGGGGTTTTGCGCAACCGAGTTTTTCTCCCTAGGGTGCACCAATGCTATTTGTGAAAAAGAAAGATAGGACTATGAGAATGTGCATGGACTATCGACAGCTCAATAAAGTGACTATAAAGAATAAATATCCATTGCCTGAGATTGATGACTTGTTTGATCAGTTAAAAGGGGCTTCAGTGGTTTCAAAGATAGATTTGAGATCCGGTTATTATCAGTTGAGAGTTCGAGACTCCAATGTGCTGAAAACTGCTTTCCGAACAAGATACAAACATTATGAGTTTCTAGTTTTGCCATTCGGACTCACTAATGCACCTGCTATTTTCATGGATTTGATGAATTGTATCTTTAGACAGTATTTGGATCAGTTTGTAGTCGTGTGCATAGATGATATTTTGATCTATTCACGTGATGAAACCGAGCATGCTGAGCATTTGAGACTTGTGCTACAGATTTTGCGAGATAAGTAGTTGTACGCAAAATTTAGTAAATGTGAATTCTGGTTACGTGAAGTTATTTTTCTGGAGCATGTTGTATTAGTAATAGGTATTCGGGTTGATTCGAGCAAGGTATAGGCTATTCTTGATTGGAAACCTCCAAAAAATGTTTTTGAAGTTCGGAGCCTTTTGAGACTTACTGGTTAATATAGACGATTTATGAGAGGTTTTTCTATGATCATAACTTCGATGACGAGACTACTTCAGAAAGATGTTAAGTTTGAGTGGTCAAAAAAGTGCCAGAAAAGCTTTGATCAGTTGAAAGCCCTTTTAACCGAAGCTCCAGTGTTAGTTCAGCCTGAGTCAGGTAAAGAATTTGTCATTTATAATGATGCATTTTTACATGGTCTGGGTTGTGTTTTGATGCAGGAAGGAAAAGTTGTAGCTTATGCCTCAAGACAGTTGAAGCCGCATAACAAGAACTATCCGACGCATGATCTTGAATTGGCTACTATTGTATTTGATTTAAAAATATGGCGTCACTATCTGTTTGGTGAGAAATGTCATGTTTACTCTGATCACAAGAGCCTAAAATACTTGATGACTCAAAAAGATATGAATTTGAGACACGGCAATGGTTAGAGTTGCTAAAAGATTACGAACTTGTGATTGATTATCATCCGGGGAAAGCTAATGTTGTTGCAGATGCTCTGAGTCAAAAATCACTATTGAATTTAGGTGCAATGAACTCACATTTAGCTATGTCTGATGGTAGTGCGATATTAGCTGAGTTAAAAGCAAAACCGTTATTTATTTAGTAGATTTACGAATCTTAGAAAACTGATAACAATTTAGTGGCAAAAAGAGTCCAATGTGACTTGAATGCTGAATCAGACTTCTCTGTTGATACTGAAGATTGTTTAAGATTCAAAAATCGATTATGTGTTCTGAAAGATTCAGAGTTGATACGAATGATACTGAATGTAGCTCATAATAGTCAATTATTTGTTCACTCGGGTAGCACGAAAATGTATAAAGATTTGGAATAGCACTATTGGTGGCACAGTATAAAACAAGACATTTCTGACTTTGTTTCAAAGTGTTTAATATGTCAGCAACTAAAAGCCGAGCATCAAGTACCTTCTGATTGCTTCAGCCGATCATGTTACCTGAATGAAAATGGGATCGAGTCACGATGGATTGTGTATCTGGCTTTACCATTGACATCGAGTAAGAAAGCTGCAATCTGGCTTATTGTTGATAGGTTGACAAAATCAGCTCACTTTATTCCGTTCCGTATTGATTATTCACTCGATAAACTTGCTAAGTTGTACGTTTCTCAGATTATAAGATTACACGGCGTACCTATTTCGATTGTTTCAGATAGAGATCTGAGATTTACATCACGATTTTGGAAGAAACTACAAGATGCACTGGGTACTAAACTACATTCTAGCACTACTTTCCATCCCCAAACAGATGGCCAGTCTGAACGAATCACTCAGATACTCGAGGATATGTTGAGATGTTGCATTCTTGAGTTTAAAGGTATGTGGGATCGATATTTACCTCTGATTGAATTTGCGTACAATAATAGCTTTCAATCTAGTATCAAAATGGCACCTTACGAGGCTTTATACAATCGCAAATGTCGTACAGCTCTATATTGGACTAAGCTCAGTGAAAATAAGATACACGGGGTTGATTTGATTAAAGAGACTGAACAAAAAGTAAAAGTAATTCGTGAAAGTTTAAAAGCAGCGTCAGATTGTTAGATATCAATGCTAATTTGAAACGAAAACATATAGAATTCCAGGTTGGAGACAAAGTGTTTTTAAAAGTCTAACCGTGGAAGAAAATACTCCGATTTGGTCGCAAAGGCAAGTTGAGTCCGAGATTTATTGGGCCGTATCAGATTATTGAATGAATAGGGTCAGTTGCGTATAGATTGATGTTGCCACCTGAATTGGAAAAGATTCATAATGTATTTTACGTTTCAATGCTCCGACGGTATAGATCTGATCCCTTACATGTGATTAGTTCGTCAGAAATTGAGATTCAGTCTGATTTGAGTTATGACGAAGAACCGATTCGTATTCTAAATCATGAGGTTAAAGAATTGCGAAATAAGAAAATTTTGTTAGTGAAAGTGCTGTGGCATAAACACGGGGTCGAAGAAGCAACTTGGGAGCTAGAAGATTCAATGAAAGAATGTTATCCAAACCTTTTCACTGGTAAGATTTTCGAGGAGGAAAATCCCTAAGGGGGAGAGTTGTGACAGTCAGATTTAGACCCTAATTGGAACAGTGGATTTGAGACCACAAATTCGAGTAAAAAATATTTTAAAATTATTTTTCGATGTTTATTATGTGTGAATTTATATCTGTGAAATTTTCGTGATTTAATTTTGTCGTTTGGGTGTCCGATTAAACAAATGGGCTTAACTGCATAAATTGAAAATTTGATAGTACTAGTTGTGAGGACTGAATTGATAGTGGCTTTTTACGTGCAAGCACCTATGTTGTAAATGGCCCTTTTTCTTTTATGCTAATGGACGGCATGAGGTAAATAAATGAATAAAATAAAATATGTTTTCTAATTTCATACATATGATATAATGATAATAAAATATATATTTTTATAAGTTTATAAAATAAGTCATGAGTGGAGAGCCATGTGTTAATATGGTGGACGAATATGTCCTTGTGCATAAACTTTAGTTATTAAATTGTTAAAGGGTAACATAGGAAACCAAGTTAAAAACTATATATTATAACTTATATCATAAAAATATACCTATGTGTGTTTATATTTTGTCTTGGCCGAATATAAACAAAAGGAAAAGAAACTAGAGAAGCTAGGGTTCAGTCACTTTGCAAGCTCAATCCAAGGTGAGTTCAAGCTTGGTTTTTGATAATTTTTATGTTTGTGAGATCGTTGCTTCGTATACTATCCGACCCATGCTCAAATTTTTTATATTGATGTATATTTTGAGTTTTGCCATTATTGATATTTTGGTGAATTTTGTGCTTGGTGTTGTTAAATATAAGATATGAGTTAGATTATTAAGTTTGTATTGGAAATTTTAATGAAAATTAAGTAAATAGGGCTTAATTACAAAAATGATAAATAGAGGGATTAGATTGTGAAATTAATTAAATGTTAGGACTTGCATGGATAGGGGGAACATTGTGCCCAAGCTAAATACAACCAAATTATGCAAATTTTGTGTTTTATGAATTTTTGGACTAAATTGCTAAAAGTGTAAACTTTATGGGGTAAAAGTGTAATTTACCCATTTATGTGTTTTTGAGTGAATTTGATTGAATATTTGATTACATAATTTTAATTTAAATTAATTTAGATCAAGAAAAGAGAAAATCAGATTTGGATCGGGGAAAAACAAAAATAGACGAATAGTCAGTTTACGTTGTTCGAAGATATTCGAGGAAAGTCTATAAGCAATTTAAACATATTTATTTGAATAAAAATTAGTTAAATGTTAATTTTGAATATATATATATATATGTAACTGTGGTTGGCCGAATATGACTTTATAGATTTGTATATTAAGTTGAATTGAATTATGGTATGATTTTGAAAGGTTGAACAAAGAATGAGTTACCATTGAAGTTGTTATAAATAGTTATGAATAAAATGAACGTCTGACATAGATACTCAGGCTTCAAGCCTAGCAAGCATTATGCTGGTGAGGTTAAATCGGGCTTAATACCTAATAGGCTTATTGCCGGTGAATATAATTCGGGCTATATGCCTAGCAGGCTATGTGCTGGTGTGAATTCAGGTTTATACCTAGCAGGCTTTTTACCGGTGAGCTATTAAGAGTTTAGGCTTATGAGACTTTGTGTGAATGAGGTAATTGAATTCGATAAATGAAAGAAGGTGTTCAGGTATGTGTTAGTTGGCTATCTATGTCTTAACAAGGTGAATTGATTTTTTTTAATGGATGATAAAAAGTAATTTTTTTGTGAAGTTGATTTAGCATGTGAACTAAAACAAGATATTTGTATATGTTCGGTCTATTTAATGCATATGAACAAAATGTAATATTTGAGTAATGACTATAAGTTAATAAATGTATACCTGAATTTGGATAAATGAATTAGTTTGATTATGAAATTGAAGATGTGATGTTGATTATGAACATGTATATTTGGTTAAGATGCTGTGACTTTATTAATGTATATGTTTATATGTAAGGATTTGAAAGTTTAAATTAATTGTAAATAAAGATACTTAGTAAACTTAGTTTATAGTTTATTTTGCTTAAGGCTTACTAAGCTAAATTAGCTTACTTGTATGTTTGTTACTATAATTGTTTTATAGATTTTTGGAGGTTGTACGTGCTCGAGGATCGTCGATGAAGCCATCCACACTATCGTTTAAATATCGATAACTTAGAAGCTAGATTTACAAAAAAAACTTATGGCATGTAAAGGCTAAACTATTTTGCGGATATTTTGGACTTGGTGTGTATAAATGTATAAGCCATGCGAATGTGGCTTGTTCAATATGTTTAGTATGTATTATGCTTTGATTAAATAATGTGGTTAATTTTGATAATGGTTATAGTTTCGGTTATGATATGCATAATTTGAAGTAAATTATGATTTAAGTGAATGGCTAAAGGTTCAGTATTATTTTGGTGTGAAATGTAATTATTTTTGTAGCTGGGATGACTCATGAATTGAGATTATGAGATTTAAGTGAGATGTGGTTGTGAGTGAGATACACAAGTCGAATGAGACTGGGTGAAGATAGTATGTGTGCAAATATATTTGTATAAAAAATATATATAATAAATAAATAAAAGAAGATTTCATGTATGTGTTATTATTAATTGTTATTATAGGCATTATAATTATGTGGCTAGTCTAGATGGCATAATGCAATGTGATGTATGTAATTTAGATTCGGTCATAAAGTTATAAGTTATGTGCACAAGTGAATTGATCATGTCGAAAATGATGTGTGAAGAGCCACTATTTGTTCGGCTAAGTCACTGAAGAATAACCATATGAATAGTATGATATTTATGTATAAGTGGTTAATTGGATTTTAGTTAGTTATCGATTATAATATGGTTATATGATGGAAGTTATATTTGTTCAATCCATAAGAATTTTGTTGTTTAATTTTATAGATTTTGTCATGCGCATATGACTATGTGAATATTTCATATCTGATGTATATGTTTATGAATTAAATGATTATTTATGTATTATTTTAGTAACATGAATTTGTTTGTAAGAAATTAGTTGAATTTGTGATATTACATTTGATTGGTTTAAAAGATTTGAATTTGTGAGCTTGTGAATGTATGAAAGTTGAACTTGTCCAGTAATGCCTCGTAACCATTTCGGCGACGGATACGGGTTATGGGTGTTACAAATCTGACCTATCACATGTGATTACTCCTACTGAGGTTGAAATTCAGTCCGATTAATCATATTGTGAAGAACCGATTCAAATTTTAGCTCGTCAGTTCAAAGAGTTGAGAAATAAGAAAATTGTCTTAGTGAAAGTGTTATGGCACAAACACGGGGTTGAAGAGGCTACTTCAGAGCCTGAGGATACTATGAGAGAGAAATATTTGAACCTATTCAATGGTAAGATTTTTGGGGACGAAAATCTCTAAGGGGTGAGAGTTGTAATAGCCCAATTTGACCCTAGTCAGAATAGTAGTTTTGGGACCACAAATCCGAGATCGTAAAAATATTTTAATAATATTTTTTATGTTTATGACATGTGATAAAGTATGTGTGAAAGTTCTATGTGATGATTTTATCGTTTGAGTGTTGAATTGAGAAAAAGGACTAAACCGTCGAAAATGCAAAAGTTGTGCGCTGTTTGTTAAAAGTGCTTATTTGATGTGGATTATTAAACCAAAGGTCCTTATATTGATATTATGCCATTATTAGCTTGAGCGGACTATTATGGACATTAAGTGGATGGTTTTAATGTTGATTCATTAAGGGTAAAAGGGTAAAACAAAAATTAAAGTGAATTAAAGTAAAACAAAATATGAATTTTGTTCATCTTTTTTTATGAGTGACTGAATTTAGCAAAGAAAAAGAAAGTTTTGGAGCTTTTAAAGGTTTGACAATTGCATGTACAAATTGTAAGTGATTTTTAGTTCAGTTTTTAATGAATTTTATGTTTTTGATATTGTTGCTAAGTATATTAGCTAGCCCATATTTTGATTCATGAAGTTGATGATGTTTTCATGAGATGATGTTAATGGATATTTGAGTTTTATGATGTTTGATGATGGAGACTAAGCGTTTGATGTTTGATTAATATGTTTTGTACTTGAAATTATGATAAAATTTGAGTAATGTGGGCTAAATTAAGAAAATGAGAAATTTGAGGACTAAAATGTGAAATAATGAAATATATGTGCTTAAATGTATTAAAGGAATATCCGGCCAAGCTTTTGTGTAATGAGATTTTTTGAATTTGATGTATTTGTGAATTAGGGACTAAAGTGTTGAAATATGAAAATATGAGGGTTAAATTTTAAAAGGCCCTAATTATATGTTTGTGAATTGAATTGAATGAAATGTGAGATAGAATAAGTGAATTTCCATGTATTTATATCAAGAGAGGAGAAATTCAGATTTAGATCGAGGCAAGAACAAAGTGCTCGATTGATTAACCACAATCATTGTTACTTCATTCGAGGTAAGTCCGTGTATAATACATGTTACTTAATGATATTCGTGTATGATGTAAATAATAGAAATGGGATAGTGAGGTTGAATATATGAATCTACGAATTGAATGTACGAGGCACTAAGTGTGCAAATATTAAAATGGTTATGGTTACTGAATATAGCACTGGGTGTGCATACGTGAAACAATATTGGTTGAATTGAGCACTAAGTGGGCAATACTGAGATAAGTTCGGTTTAATACAAAGGCACTAAGTGTGCTATATATCTTATAGCATCTGCTAAGATGGATGACACTAAGTGTGCGATGTTACTGAACATTAAAAGATGATTGAACGAATTAATGCATTGAGCATTGAAGTGATAAATGTAATAGCTACGTACGAGATGATATAGGTATTTATCAATGTTGTACACGGGCTAAGGTAAGATTTAAGGCATAGTCATGCAGAGTACATGGCCTAGCCACACGGGCGTGTGCCTTGTTTTAGAGGAAAAAATTTTCTAAGTCTCGTAGAGGTCAAATGTTATCGGTTTAATCTCGACCCCTTTCTAATGTATAATTAAGGTTTCATTGACCTTCTAAAGGGACTTAGTAATAATGTATGATGTGAATTAACATTGTCTGTGGAATACTTGTATAACGATTTGTATTGATCAGTAATGCCTCGTAACCCTAGTTTGGCAACAACTTTGGGTTAAGGGTGTTACGATCCTTTAGTATTCCTAGTGGTTCAACGGGAAATTCAATGATTATGCCAAAGATAAGAAAGTAAATGATTATGTTATAGTACAAGTGACTTCATGATTTTATGAATTCATGACCACTATGAAAGTGACTTGAAGTTAACCATGAGATCATTGGTTTATGTGTATAATGAATAAATACATGGTAAAGTTGATTGATAATTACGAAAAAAGGGCTTTTAGGCCAAATGGAATTGAGACATAAAATGTTTTATTTGCCTTGATTGTGACTCAATGAATATGAATTGAAGGAAATATTAATATTAATGTCTGTTAAAAATATTTATGACATCTTGTGATTAAGTGTTTATGTTTATGATGTGTAAATTCATGGTAGTTTTGGTTGACGAACATGTGTAAGGCTTTGGGGTCAAATGGATTGGTGAGATAGTAAATGTTTTTCTTTTGAATTGTGATTTATCTGTTATAAAGAAAGGGAAATATTGACATGATTTCCTATTAAAATGGGTAAGAAAGTATGGGTAGAAAGAGTTTAGACAAATTTGAAATGTGTTAAGTTATATGCATGAAAACATGAATTCACATAAGTAATGTGTACTTTTACTATGATGTTTGAAATGATTTGCTAATTTTGAAACATGTTACAATGAAGAGATTATGGTTGTTAGGCTAAAGTAAAGTTATGTTAAATTATGTTGATAAATAAAAAAGAATAAACATGAGAATTGATTATATTACAATCCTTGTGATTTATAGCTATTTTATATGGACTTGTACTTATATTGTCAAGCATGGTATATGATTAGCATGAATGGTTCATTATTTTAATATGGACTTACTAAGCTTTGTAGCTTACTCCCTTTTCTTTTCCCATATCTTATAGGATGGTGTGTTAGCTCGGATTGGAGATCGCCAAGGCTGCTATCACACTATCAAGCTATCATGTTGGGTAAATGAACGTAAACCTTTGAGTCTATGGCATGTATAGGGCTTAGTCATTTTGTGTATGTGTTAATGACATGGCCAAGTGAATTGGCTTGTATTGATTAATGATTTGATTTAGTGTATATCCACATAAGTTGGCATTTATTGGCTAATTAGATTGTAAACCTATTTATAGGTGTATGCATGAGTTAATGCCTTGATGTTGAGTGAATGTCATGTTCAAGCCATGTTTGTGGATGTTTGATTGCCAATTAGTTCCATGTTATTTGCTAATGAAATGTATAGTCTGTGTGAGAAGTTTAGGGTGGCAAATGGCTTGGAAAATAGCCTTAGGTTTGTCCACACGGTAGACACACGGGCGTGCGTTTAGGCCGTGCGTGACACACGGTCAACCCCATGGGCGTGTTGATAGGCCTTGTGTCCCCTGCACCTTAATTATGAGAAACAGAATGCTCAATATGGAGCACACGGGCAGAGACACGGCCGTGTGAAGGACACGGCCTTAGGACATGGGCATGTGCCCAGGCCATGTCAAGTCTGCACATTAAATGTGAAAATTAAATTCGCCACATGGCCTAGGACACGGGCGTGTGACATGGCCATGTGACCATAAATGGGTGGTGACATCATAAACTGAGAGTTACACGGGTGTAGGACATGGGTGTAACGCCCCAATTTTTAAGGGTTTTTAAATTTCTGTTTGAATTTGTTTTTGCATGTCTTGAAGTGCTGGGTTATGTTTTGGGTGTGTTTATTGGACTTTGAGAAAGTTTAGGTTTAAGTCTAAGGCTTGGTAAAATTTTAATTTTTGGGCTTAGGTGAGAGTGGACTTTGGCAAGTGGGCTCTTAAACTAATGTTGGGGTTTTAAGACATAAGAAAACCTGTGGTAAAGTGGCAAGGTAGCGCCACTTAGAGCTTAAGGGAATAGCGAGTGGAAGCTTGTGAAGGAGCTGAGGTTCGAATCCCTTGGTGAGCAAAGTGTTTGTTTTATTTTTATTACATATGCATAGTAAGAGGTGGAATCCAAGTTGGATTCTGAAGGAAGAAGTTTGAAGTGCTCATGGGATTCGGTTAAAGAGTGATAAGGGGGAGTTTATCAAGGGGAAAATTTAGGAATTTTGAATGGGGAGCAAGAGTTGGCCGATTGTAGGACTGTAGGTGCAAATTCGGCTAGGGTCCTTAGGAAGTTGCATTTTCAGTATTTGTTGTATATGTGTGCCGATTTCTTTTCTTTGCTATTCCTTCGGGATTTGTTTTGGTCATGCCTTGGTGCCAAATACGTAAAGTAAGAGTGTGCATTCAGGTGCTTTTCTTTCTTTTCTTTTCTCTTCTCTATTCTTTCATCAAAAGCCGAAAGCCTCTAAACCCCAAAGTTCTCTTACCGATTTCTTTCTCTTGGCCGAACCCTCACCTTTTCTCTAAAGAGCCGAACCTACTCTCTTCTTCCTTCTCTTCTTTCTTTTCTTTTTCTCATCTTCTTGTCCTTTTCTCCATCGATTGGATTAATCTCTCTAAAGCCTTTCTAGCCGGTTGTGTCAAAAGCCGAAACCCGAAACACTTAATCTTCTTGCCGATTTCTTCTTGGCTAATTTCTCAAAAAACCGAAATGCCGAAATAGTTAGCCTTCCCCTTTGTCGATTTACTCAAGGAGCCGAACCTCTGGGAGTTTTCCACATTCTCTTCTCTTGAGCCCTTTTCTTTCTTTTATTGGTTACTCCTCTCGTGTGGTTTCCATAGACGAACTTTGTTTTCTCTATTTCTTAAGTACCCTTCTCTAGCTGAATACCTTAGATCAATTATCCTTCTGTGTGTTTCGATTAGACCTACTGTAGATCTAGGCTTAGACTAGTGGGAGGCGGATCTCACTCCATCGTTGTGGATCAAGCAAAATCCTGGGTAAGAACTTCAATCTTCTCTTGCTTTTGGGTTAAGCGAAAAAGCCGAAACCCCCTAACCCTTTTGTACTAATCGGATTAGATCCTTTCTTTGGAAATAGATGTTGGACTCTTTTGTTAACTAATGGAGTTTTATGGCCTTTCGTAAGGTGGATCTCGCAGAGGCTAGGGTGGTTAACGTTACCAAGGCGACCTAGACCTATTGCTTGGATTCGGCAAAGGTAAGTGACTGTTGATTTTGGGTGTTGGTCGAATACCATTAGGGGTGAGTAGAGGTGGTTCGTGAGTCAAGCCATAAGGTTAACGGTTCATTTGGACTATTGTAGGTTAATCGTTCCGAGATCTCGACGTATTTTGCAAACAGGTGTGTAAATGAAACCCTCTAGTAGATTAGATCGGCAAAAGTTGAAATGCCGAAATGTCGAAATGCCAGAATTTCGAGGGCTTATGAGCATGTGAGCGCTCGTGGATCGATACAAAATTGTGAAATTGGAAATAATAGACGGTAAGGCTGCTGTGCGCATTTTTGTGCACTTAGGGGTTTTGGGCCTCGATGGGCCGTAATTGGGCCCAATGGGCTTACGGGCCCATATGGGTGAAATTGTGCGGTAAGTGTTTTCTGGAAAAATGGATATTTATTTTATAAAAATATGTGTAAAATTGAGACTTAGTGGGCCACAGTAGGTGGTGGGCTCCGTCGGGCCCATTAGGGGTTTTAGGGCCCGATGGCACTTTATATATGAATGAGCTATTTGAGTCGCTCAGAGCAATGTTAGATCTGTTAGAAAGTTGTATTAAGCATGAGACTTAGAGACGTAGCAAAATTACCAAAATACCCCTAAAAGGTGAAAATTACCGTTTTACCCCTAGATGCTAAAGGACAATTTTACCCTTAAAGAAAAGTTGACTGATTTGCATGTTACTGTAACTAATATTCTGTATGCCATGCCATGTTATATTCTGATTTGCATGGGGTTGGGTTATTGATACAGAGGAAGTGCTAAAAGTGGCAATGCCATGTGATCTGTTTAGAGGCTCTACCTCGTATTACTGTTCTGGTGGCTTGGCCACGATATCTGTATTAGCAACTCTGCTGTGACTGTGGTGTGTAGGGCTGGGTGGGTTGAGTTATTCCCCACATGGTGTGTAAGGCTAGTACGGGTGGTGTTAGGGCTAGATTGGGCTTAGGCTTTGCATACATGCATATATATACACTGACCTGTTCTATAATGGGCATAAGGCCCACTCTGTATCTGAAAAGGGCTAAGGCCCAGTTTGATCAGTAACTGAATAGGGCCTCGGCCCAGACTGAGCTTGGACTGATCTTTGACACTGGTTGGGTTAGCTTACACACTGAGTTTTCACAAACTCACCCTTTTATTTCCATCCATGCAGGAAACCCCCGACCATAAAAGACTTGGAGCTGTGAGGGATTCGAGGTGGCCACATCATTCACTCTTTTGGCTTATAGTTTTTATGAATTTTACTTTGGTTATATTTTATTTCTTCTTCTTTAATTTCAGTTTTAAGTTGTAATAAGGTTGCTCGGTATTTTATTTTTGGGTTTTCTTCCTTGTTAGCTTTACAATAGCAGACTAGTCTATGTCGGTCTTCCAAACTTTAACAAATGTTTTCAAAACTTGTAGCACGTACTGGTTGGACAACTTAATGTCAATAACACCATAATGAGATTTAATAAAAGATGAGTTTTATTTGGTAACAGCTAAGGTTTTTAAAACTAAAAATGATTCTTATTTACAAGCTCTTAAACACAGTTTAATTTCAAACTACATAACGTTTTAGTAAAAGAAGATCAAAGCTTAGTCGATGGTCCATGTGACACACCAGATCTGGCCATAACATCTGGACCGGGTTTGGAGTGTTACAACGGGCGTGTCCCAAACCACACGGGCGTGTGTGACCACACGCCTGCCCACACAGGCGTGTGACTCTCCAAAACATGAAACTTTCCTAAGTGTTATAAAATTTTTGAAAGCTCTTGGTTTAGTCCCTAACCACCTCTAATGTATGTTTAGGGCTTCGTAGGCCCATGATAGGGAAGTTATGAATATGTTTGAAAAGTTTTAAATTAGACCCAAATTTTATGAATGAACTTTGTATGTTTAAGTGTGTTTAAGTTCGGTAATGCCTCGAACCCTGTCCCGGTATTGGATACGGGTAAGGGGTGTTACATCAACTCATTCTTATATTGCATGAATTTGGTAACTAGTAAGAATGTGCCTGTTGAATCTACTATGTTTGTGATTAAAGTGTCAAACCCCTTAGGCAAGTATGTGTTAGTGGATAAAGTTTATAAGAATTGTCCCTTAATGATTCAAGGTCACTATTTTCTGGCTGACTTAATGTTGTTGCCATTTGATGAATTCGATGTTATATTGGGTATGGATTGGTTGACCTTTCATAATGTAGTGTTGAATTGGACAAAAAGTTATTGAATTAAAATGTCAGAACAATAAAATTATTCGGGTTGAATCAGATGAGTCGGGGAAGTTGCTTATTGTGAATTCATCAATGACAGCTCAGAGGTATGTAAAAAAGGGGTATGAAGCATTTCTTGTATATGTATTGAATACAAAAGTGTCTGAGTTAAAGATTTAATCAGTGCCAGTAGTCTGTGAATTTCTAGATGTAACAGCTCGAATTAGGGCCTAGTCAGAATAGTGGTTTTGAGACCACAAATCTGAGGAAGAATTAAATATTTCATGATTATTTTTAAGTTTATGACATGATTTCATGATAGTGATAACATTTCATGAAGGAATTTTTATGAGATAGTGATTAATTTATCCTTTAGGACTAAATTGCAAAAGTTGCAAAATATGAGTTTCTAGAAGTTTTAAGGATAAAATAGCATTAGAAAATTTATTTGAGATCCTCATTTAGCAATTAGACCATTTTATGTCATGATTGACAAAAAACCCCAAGGATGGGAAAAATTTCAAGGAAGGCCATTAAGGACATTTTGGTCATTTGGTAAATTAATGTAATATAAAGGGAAAAAGAAGTAAAAATCTTATCCATATTCTACCTCCTTGTGCCGAAAATTGAAGAGTCTCTATAGCTAGGGTTTTGACATTTTCCAGCGCACTAGTAAGTGCAATTTAGCCCCGTTTTTAATTCTTTTCGTATTTTTGAAATCCTTGTAGCTTAATTTAGCTACTTCTACCACTAATTTGTGTTAGGGGTTATGTTAAAAAATATACCCATGCATGACATGCAAGTATTTTGATGCCTAGTGGTAGAATATGAAAGTTTAAAGTGTAGTAAACATCTTTTACTAGGTGATTTTTCATGAAAATCCCTAATAGGGACTAATTTGTAAAGGTAGGAAAATGTTAGTAAAAGTATGAATTGATGGGAAATAAGGGCTGTTATGAATACAAATAAGTTTTGGCTAGGCTTGGGTAACAGAGAAAATAAGTGCATTTCATTATACGAGCCTAGGGACCATTTTGAAATTATGTAAAAGTTTAGGGCCAAAATTATAATTTTTTCCAAAAAGTTAATTATGGGCTATTTAGCTAATGTGAGTATTAAATAAGCTTAATTTGTCATTATAGATCATGACACACGAAGCCCGGACTAAAACCATGGGAAAAACAATGTGGTGGATTAAATTGCATATTCACCTGCATTTTGGATCCGAGGTAAGTTGTATGAATAATTAGCGTTATGCATTATGAAAATTATTGTGATGATATTCTATGAAATTTATGTTATTTCCATGAATTTGATTGATATGATTTTTACCAAGAAAAGATGAAGTTATAGTTGAGAAATCTCAGTTAAATTTTAAGGAATACGAGGGATACCGTAGTCATAACATGAGAATTTGTAGGTCCTGTGTAAGTGTAATGCCCTGATTTTCGGGATTTTTCAGGATTTTTGTGATTTTGGTGAAATCTTGAAATTTTGGTGTTTTGGTTATTGAAATTGTGTTTAAGTATGTTAGTGGGTCTTGAAAAGGCCCAAGCCTAAGATAAAACCCGGTAGAAATATCAAATTTTGAATTTAAAGTGAAGGGGACTTGGTTAAGTGGGCCTTCAAGAAAAAGTTAGTGAAATAGGACACAAAGAGGCCCTTGGTAAAGTGGTAATGTGGCGCCACTAAGCTCCTAAAAAAGTGGCGTGTGGGCAAGTGTTCAAGGGCCAGAGTTCAAGTTGCAAGGTAAGCAGATGATACTTTTATTTTTGTGCATGTGTTGGTCAAGTGATGGCACTCAAGTGAAACTCTGCTGTAGAGAGTTTGAATTGTTCATGAGATTGGATTAGGGAGAGATTTTAGGGATTTTGAATGAGGCACTTGATGGCCGATTGGGGGACTCTTAGGAAAGCATTACCGATTGGGACTTTTGGCTTAGGGCGTATTCGGCTAGTGGAGTTAGGTAGCCATTCGGCATTTGTTCTTTGTAGCTGATTGCTTTAGGGTAGCCTTCAGGATTTTGTCAATTACTCTAAGTGTCAAATAGATTTGGCAGTAAGACCCTCTTGATTCATACTCTTTCTTTTTACTGTTCTAAAAGTCGAAACCCTAAACCTTAAGCTATCCATTGCCGACTTCTTCACCTAGCCGAATCTCTTCTCTACTTTCATTCTTCTCTTTTTACTTCTTTTATCTCCTAACTGAAACCTAAGCCTCCACACTCCTTTTGCGCTGTTCGACCATCACCAAACCCCCATCTTTTCTTTCATTCTCTTCTCTTCTTTCATCCCTATCCTCTTCTAATTCTCCATAGTCGGATACTCATAAAAGTTGAAATCCTGAAAGGTTCTAGGGGTGCCGATTTCTTCTTGTTTGTAAACCCTTACTTTCTTTTCTCTTTAGCCAAATTGCATAGCCTTGTCGACATCCCTTTCTTTTCATTGCAAAGCTTTAACTTTTCCTCCTCTTTTGTTGTTCCCGAAAACCAAAATCACCATATTTATAGGGACTTGGTAGCCGAATCCTTAGACCTCTAAGATTCATTCTCTGCTAGCATTTAGGGGCTAGATCTGCATCAGTTCTGAGTAGAAACAGAGGTGAAATCATTTTGATTAAGAGAACCTATGGCAAGTGCTCGAAATCTCTAATTCTATTCTTTATTTCGGGATTTAGAAAAGCCGAAACCCCTATGTGTATAGGAGGCTATCGATTGGGGCTAGAGGCTCTGTTGGTCTTATTATTTGAATTTTTTTGTGCTAGTGCGGACTAAGGGTTACTGATCGAAGGCTTGGATCGTTGGAGCGACTGGTAGATTTAGATCTAGTAAACATATCGACAAGGGTAAGTGGTTAAGAACACCCTATTTTGGCCTAATGTGGTAAGGAGTTTTAAGATTTGTTATTGTTGATCTATAATCTAAACACTATAGTGGCCGATTGTAGGTTATCGTGGGAGATCTCGGTAATGATTGTCGCAAAACAAGTGTGTAAACGAACACCCTCTTGTAGTCCAAGTTGGCAAAAGCCGAAATGTCGAAATGTCAAAATTCTGACATTTCGTAGCCTTGCAAGTGTATGAGCACTCGTGGGTCAGTTGGAAGTGATAGATCTATAATCGAAATCGGTAAGATTGGTGAGTGCGCGATTTCGTGCACTTCGGTAAGTTTGGGCCTCGATAGGCTAATTTGGGCCCAATGGGCTTACGGGCCCATTTGGGTGAAAAATAGCGGTAAATGGGTTCTAATGACTCGTATGATAAAGCTGTCAAGATTAAACATAGAATTCAGGCTAAAGGGGCTAAAATGGCAAATTGGCACTATAAGGCCCATTAGGGGTTTTAGGGCCAAATGACTAAAAACAGCTAAAATGGGCTAAATAAGCTACCGAGATAAAAGCTAAACTACTATTGATTAAAATGTGCATAAAACCCTAGAAACTGGCATAATTATTGAAATACCCCTTATGGGTGAGAAATTACTATTTTACCCTTAGGTGCAAAATGAACATTATACCCCTAGGGCTAAATCTGATTAAAATGCATGTTCTACTGTTCCTATTCACTACATGATTATTTGTTGCATGGGACTGGGTTATTGATGGAGGAAGTACTGACAGTGGCTTGACCACGTACTGAAGGGGCTTTGCCTCGTTATACTGTTATCTGAGCAGTTATGTTGCAACAGTGGAGTGTAGGGCTAGGTGGGTTGAGTTATTCCCCACATGGAGTGCAGGGCTAGTACGGGTGGAGTGTAGTAGTTGGATTTAGGTTGGGTTTGGGCTTGCATTCATAATGATATCTGTTCTGTTTCTGTAATGGGCCTATGGGCTGTACTATTATCTGAAAAGGGATAAGGCCCAGTTTACTGTATCCGAATAAGGCTTCGACCCAGTTATTACTAAGACTGGATAAGGCTTAGGGCCACTGGGCTTAACTGATTTTGGCTCTAGATGGGCTTTCTTTACACACTGAGTTTCCCAAACTCACCCCTTTTTCTTCCATCCATGCAGGTGATCCCTAGATTGGTGGACTTGGAGCTAGGAGGGATTTAGAGTGGCCACATGGACTGGACTGTTGGTTATTAATTAAGTTTTTATTTTATTTTATTTTCGTATTTATTTAAATTATTTTCGTTATGGTTTTGAGTTGTAATAAGGTTGCTTTAATTATTTTGGTTTTTCAACTTTTTATTTATACTTTAGTTCTAATGCGATGAAAAAAGATGCACGAGTTTTCTTAAAATTTATTCAAACAATTTCTAAATCAAACACACGTATCAAACGAGTAACAAAGTTAAATTTTTAAATAAATCTCTTAATAACTGGTAATGGGTAGGATGTTCACCAATAAACTGGAAATTTCTCTTAAGACTTCAAATAGCAGTTTTGCAAAGCTCACCCCAATCTTAGTAGCTAGGTCACATGGTTAGTTGTAGGTGATGTGACACACTAGACTTGGCCGTAACGTTTGGGCTGGGTTTGGGGTGTTACAGTAAGACCATGTCTGGGACATGGTATCAGCACCGAATTGAGATCCCATGTAAGACCATGTCTGGGACATGGCATTGGTATCGACATGTGCTTCCGTATAAGACCATTTCTGGGGCATAGCGCCAGCAGCGAGACTATATTTTAGATCCCTTATAAGACCATGTCCGGGACATGGCCTTGGCATCTAAAAGTGATCCCATGTAAGACCATGTATGGGACAGGGCATCGGCATCAGCTTATGATCCCGTGTAAGACCATATCTGGGATATGGCTTCGACATCGACTTGAGATCCCATATAAGACCATATATGGGATATGGCTTTGGCATCTTACCATGAGAATAACATTTCAGGTATCCTTCGGTATTCTAAGTAATTTAACGGGGAAATGTTTTCAAGTTGATGAATTTAACGAGAAAGACTAAAGTTTTGTGATGAGTGATACAAGTGCATATGACTAAGTCACGAGAAAATGAATACGAAATGATATAAGTATGACGGTGAGAAAAGCATGAGTAAGAATACGAAATGATATGAATGTGTCGGTAATAAAGAGTATGAGTAAGCCATGAAAATCTGTAGAGAATTTATATGATATTCTATGATACCTTATTTGAATGCTTTTTCCATGATTTATATTGCTATTTATTTCATGCAACTTACTAAGAAATCATGGTTACCCCCTTTTTTTTCCCCTTTTCCTTGTAGTTTTGCCAAGCTAGATCAGAGATCATTAAAAGTTAGAGCTCGAAGTCACACTATCAAGCAGTCCATTTTGGCATGGTATAGTTTAGTTATTTGAAGTATGGCATGTAACAGCCCGAATTAAGGGCTAAATGGAATAGTGGTTTCGAAGCAATGAATCTGAAGTCTAAAATATTTTTTCCAATTGAGTTTTGATGTTTATTGGTTGTTTGAATAATTATGTGAAATTTTGGTGCATGATTTTATTATATGCATGTCCAATTTGATAGGTTGGACTAAATTGCAATAGGTGAAAAATATGGAATTTAATCCATAAAGGTACTTGACTGAATTGAGATTTTAATTTAGAGGTCCTTATATGGTAATTAAACCATTTTAACCTTGTTTGGACAAAAATGCCCAAGAAAGTGTGGAATACTAAAGGTTTTTAATGAAGGGCATTTTGCTCATTCGTTAATAAAAGGAATAAAAAGGGAAAATAAGGCCAAAAATGGTGTCCATCTTCTCCCCCTTGGCTGAATTCTTCAAGCAACCATAGCTAGGGTTTCTTTCACTTCTCAAGCTCATAGTAAGTGATTTCTAGCCCCGTTTTTAATGTTCTTCATATTTTTGAAATCCTCGTAACTTGCTCTAGCAATTTCTACCACTATTTCAAGCTAGGGTTGGTGTTTAAAATTTTACCCCTAAATGACATACATGTATTTTGATGGCTAGTGGTAGAATATGAAAGAATAAAGTGTGATGAACAACTTCTACTAGATGATTTTTGGTGAAAATAGTAAAAATGACTTATTTGTAAAAGATGAAATTTAGTGTGTATAAATTGTGAAATGATAGAAACTGGGGGCTATTGTAAGAGGAAAAGTGGTTTAGCTAGGCTTGAATTTTATGAAAATAGAATGAGAATCATAAACCGAACCTAGGGACTAAAGTGTAAAATTGAGAAAGTTAGGGGTCAAATTGTAAAATTTGCTATAGGAAGATTCTGGATTGTTTTGAATAATGTGATTATTAAATGAGCTAAATGTGTCGTTATAGATCGAGAAGATCAAGGGATCGACCTTGACCAAGGCAAGGACAAGGTTTCAGATTAAATTGTAAATTATCACATTTTGTTATCGATGTAAGTTTATATGTAAGTAATACATCAATTTTAATTTTGTAAATATAATTTATTGTATGTTAAGGGTAATGTTGGATAACTTTTATGATTTAGTGAATTATAGAAATTTCGTGTTCCTGATTGAACCTTCGAAAAAAATGAAAGATACGGATAATGTGTTGTTAGGTCACATGTGTGTTTCCGAGGGTAGGACACCATGTGTACAAGAGAGCTACGAGATGCTAAGTGGTAGCTAGGTCACATGTGTTATACGGTGTGTATACCATGTGTACAAGAGAGCTACAAGATGATAATTTCATGAGTAGCTAGGTCACATGCGTAATATCGGGTGTATACCATGTGTACACGAGAGCTTCGGGTTTAAAATAGCTAGGTCGCATGTATGTTACCGAGGGTACATCATGTAGACACGAGAGCTATGTTATGTGTAGCTAGGTCACATGTGTGATATGAGTGGTGGACACCATCTGGACACGAGAGCTATGAGATTTAATGGCTAGGTCACATGGGTGATAACCAAAGTTCACCATGTGTACACGAGACTCAAATTATGTGTTGATAGAGCTATGTGCTGAAACCACTGGGTATTGTATGTTATTCCGAAGGGTTCAACGGGAAAAGCTTATTAAAAGAGATTTGTGTGGTTATGTGATGTGAAAGTGCAGGTGTATTTATGAGCCAGTGAAAATGTGACGAGTGTATATGTGTGCATGGATGCATGTGAACTTAGGATTATGTAAATGATGTGTTTAGTATGTAAATGATATTGGTAAGTTATGTGGTAAGTTGATATGTGATGATATGAATTTTTGGTGAACTAGAAAGTTGGTATGATGTTAATTATTTGCATATAGACTTACTATGCTTCTTAAAGCTTACTTCTTTCTTTTTCTCCTTATTCTATAGATTAGTCAAGCCAGCTCAGAGATCGGGAAGCATCGGAGGATCACCCACACTATCCACAATGTTCTTTTGGTATTGTTAATGTACTCTTTTAGACTATGACATGTATAGGGACTTAGTGGTGTTGTAAGTGTCATGTTGGTTTGGCTATATTGTGGTAATTGTCTTTTGATAAGTCATTTTGTAATTAAGGCCATGTGACTTGGCCAATATTGATATTGGTTTATTTATGGATCCTTTGAGGTAGTTCATGGAACGCTTGGTGTGTTTGTGTGTGGATAAGTTGAAATGGATGATTGATGGTTAAATGAGGTTATTTAGATGCCTAAAAATGTGTATAGTATGTGGTTTCAAAAATGGTAAAGTTTGTACGTGTTTTGGGGAAAAGGATGGCTTGAAAAATAACCATGTGGCCAAAATTGCATGCTAACATCATAAACAGAATACCCCAGTTTTTCACACTAGGAGAGAGCACGGGCATGTTGAGGTCATGTGAAGGACACGGTCCAATGGCATGGGTGTGTGCTCGGTCGTGTGAAAACCCCTATAGGTTCGAAATGAAAAAATAATTTTCCAATAATTCGACATGGGTAGGAGACACGGGCGTGTGTGACCACACGGCCTGCCCACACCGGTGTGTCCCTGTCTCACACGGGCGTGTACCCCATTTTTGACCTAAAATTTCAAAATTTTTTAAGTTCTTGGTTTGGTCACGGACCACTCCTAAATTATGTTTTGGGCCCCGTAGGCCATTTTAAGGATCTATGATATATTACGAATAACTTTTAATTTGTAACGAAATTTTATGGCTCGACTTTGTATGTTTAGTTGTAATATTGTCTAGTAATGCCTCGTACTCAGTTCCGGCATCAAACCCGAGTAAGGGGTGTTACATGGCCTATATAGAAAACTTGGTCATTTTGATAATTGTCATTTTAGGTAGCCATATGTATTGGTTATTGATGTTACTTAAATCATGTTGTAATGGTGTAACGCCTCAAATTTTAGGGTTTTTGAATTTTTACCTAATTTTTTTTTTTGCATAGCTTGATGTGTTGAAGTAATGATTTGGGTGTGTTTAGTAGGCCTTTGGAAGACCTGGGCTAAAGCCTAAGTCCTAGTATAATCTTAATTTTTGCTTTAGGAAAACTTGGGTGTTAGCATATAGGGCTTTTAAATTAATGTTGTGGATTTGTGACACAAAAAAGCTTTTGGTAGAGTGGCAAAGTGAAGCCACTTAAAGTGCAAGGGGATGGCTTGTTGTAGCTTGTGAGAGAGCCCAGGTTCGAATCCCCTTTCTGGCAAAATATTCTAATTTTGCTGCTTAGACAAGGTAAGAGGTGGACTCCAAGTTAAATTCTAAGGGAAGGAGTTTGAGTGCTCATGGGATTTGATTGAGAAGTGATAAGGGGAGATTATCAAGGAGAAATTTTAGGGATTGGAGTGAGAGGCAAGAGTTGTTCAAATGGGGGACTTTGTAGTTGGCAAAATTGGCAAGGGCAATTACTTTTGGACGTTACTGCAATTAGGGAGTAGGTTGCCGATTTCTTTCTTTAGTGCTTTGGTTTTCAGCATTTTGGTGCACCTAGGTGGCATTGGCTTGGACCACTTAGGCTTTTGATCCCAAGAAAACCGAATTGGCATAGCTATTCTCTCCACTCTCTCTTTACTTTTGATATATCTATCTTCAAGCTAAAACCTTAGTCTATTTCTCTTCTCTTTTTGGTCGATTGGTGCTCTCTTAAGTTATCATACTTCTTCTTTCACTTCTTTATTCATAGCCGACGCCACAATCTCTTTTCTCCCTTCACCTTTTATTTGTGTTCATCACCTTTTCTTTTAAGTCTGAAACCTTAAACCCTCATCTCTTTATTCTATTTCTCCATTATAGCCGATTGGTACATCCCTGAGTAGCCATTCTTCTTATTCCTTTTGAGCCGAGTCTTTTCTTTCTACCAAAGTCTCTTGGCCAAACCTCTATTTAGTTCCCCTCTCATCTATTGTTGCCAAAACACTCGTTACAGAACCCCTAAACCGATTACCCCTTCCCCAATCGACTATTCCTCTTATTTGGCCCTCATAGCCGAATAGTAGATCTCTTCTTCCTCATAGAATTCGATTGGATCTACGAGAGTAATAGGTTGGAGTTAGTAGCGGGTTAGCAGAGATCTGATCAAGGTAAGTATATTCTGCCCTCTTCTTGGATAGTCTCATAAAAGCTGAATTCCCTATAGGGTAATCGGCTTCAAGCTTGTCATTAGGAAACCGACTAATATTCTATCTCTTGGCTATCTATGTTCTTAACCGTTGGTAGGAGCCAAACACGTGAAGGGTGGTTGGTGGACGAAAATAACGAAGTAGTCTAGATCTATTGGCTAGATTTCGGCAGAGGTAAGTGATTAGTGGGTTGTGATAAGTATTGGTCGAATACAATCGGGATTTGGTAGTGATTGGTTTTCAATCGGATTATGGCTTAATATGGTGGTTAAACTATTGTAGGATAATCGTTCACGAGATTGTCCGACACTAATCGTAAACAGGTGTGTAATGGCACCCTCTAGTAGCATAGATCAGCAAGAGCCGAAAAGGCAAAATGCCAAAATGCTGGTATTTTGAGGTCTCTCGAGCGTGCGAATGCTCGTGGGCCGAATCGAAACCACGAATTGTGGGTATTAGACTGTAGGGGTCGCTGTGCGTGTTTTCATGCACTTGGGCAGTTCTGGGCCTCGAAAAGCTGAAATGGGCCCAATGGGTCGACGGGCTAAAATCATGCGGTAAGTGTTTTCTGGTATGTTGGATGCTAAATCTGTGATAATGTAAAAAAGCTTAGACTGAGCAAGTGTATTAGGGGTTTTTGGGCCTGAATACACTATGTGACTGTATGGACTCCCTAAGTCACTCGGAGCAACATTAGACCTACTAGAAGGTCGTATTAGGTGTTGAAACATCGAGACTTAGCGAAATGACCAAAATACCCCTGAAGGGTAAAATTACCATTTTACCTCTAGTTACCAAAAGACTGTTTTACCCCTAGAAGTAAGTTAACTGATTTGTGTATGCCTATATTTGTATCTGCTAATCTATATGCATATGATATGTAGTTCTTTAGTCTGCATGGGGTTGGGTTTGGATTCGGAGGAAGGTCTATATATTGGCACTACCATGTATTCTGTTTAGAGGCTTCGCCTCATAATTCTGTTCTGGTGGCTCTGCCACGATCTCTATATTAGTAGCTCTGCTGTGTCTGTGGTGTGTAGGGCTGGGTGGGTTGAGTTATTCCTCACATGGTGTGATGGGCTGGTACAGGTGGTGTGATGGGCTAGACTGGGATTGGGTTTTTGCATATATTCTGTTTTGTATCTGTAATGGGCCCAGGGCCCACTCTTCTTCTGAATAGGGCCAAGGTCCAAATTGATCTGTATCTGAATGGGGCTTCGGCCCAAATCGATCTGTATGTCTGATCTCTATTGTTGGTTGGGTTAAATTACACACTGAGATTTCACAAACTCACCCTATTAATTTCACCTATGCAGGTAACCCCCAACTATAGAGGATTTGGAGCTGCGAGGGGCTTAGGGTGGCCACATGGTTTATGTTTCTGGTTTTCGCTTTGTTTTAATTTATTTTTATTTAAGTTTTCAATTTTGGATTTATTTTGTAATAAGGCCACTATGGGTGTTTGGTTTTGGGTTACACTATTATTGGCTTTAAAGCGGTAGACTAGGATATGGGGGTTTCAAAATTAATAGCCAATGTTTTCAAACAAGTCTTAAATATTGGTTGGATGATTTAATAATAATAACCAAAAAAATGGGATTTGGCATAAACATTTCACGATAATAAAACAGTTTTAATCTGATTTTGCTGAATAACCACAAGCTATTGGTCATGGATTTCCAATAAATAATATAACAATTTGTCAAAGTATCCCGTTGTAAATAAATTATCCATGTGACACACTAGATTTGGCCTTAACATCCGAGCTGGGTTTAGGGTCTTCTATCTAGTGGTATCAGAGCCCGGTAGCAACAACTCGATTGTGAAATGGGTTTGAAAGTTTTCTTAAAATTTAAATAAAAGACTTAACTTGTTTTTGGAATTCGGTTTGGAAAAACTCCCTTAAGAAAATCCTTTTAAAATTTGTTTCTTTTCCAAAAATATTTTTCTGAAGTCTAGGGTTTTTGAGAAGTTTTCAACAAAGTTGATTTAAAATATTTACTTTCGAAAAAACTTGGATTTCTTTGGATATGGTTACTGAGAAGTGTGGCACACTGAGTCTCTGGCACCAAGTCCGTAAGTATTCTCTGCTTTACTATATTTAACTATGATACTGAAACATTACTGTAGATAATGCTAGGACCCTACAAAAATTCCATAGTTAGGGTAACATTGCGGCTATAGAAGACTGAGATAATAGGAAAAACTAAAAACTTTAGAAGACTGAAACTGTAGCTAGACCGCGATTCTGCGAAAACAAAGCTCTAAATTACTGTTTATGCATAAAACATCTATAATAAATACTGAAATTATGAACTAATACATAAAATTCGTAAATCAGATAATACGGTATGGGTATAAAAGCTGCACGTGGAAGAGGCCGTGGTAGAGGCCGAAGAAGTGTCTAGGCTGGATCTTCATCCTCGGGACATATGCTTGCTGGGGAGGCACGAGCACCACCAGCAACTGAGATAGTGTCGTACGATCAGGCTGCAGGGGACGATACTTTGTCCCAAGCAATGCTCCGTGTTCTAGAAAGGTTTGCTGGAGCGAGTACTAGAACGGTGAATCAGGGATCGATTTTTAAGCGGCTCCGGGCTAATGGAGCGAAGGTTTTCAAGGGCGTATCTAGTGTAGCCCCAAACATGGCGGAGTACTGGTTGGAGGCCACGGAGCAGATAATGGACAATCTAGGCTTCTCGGTGGAGTGAAAGCTGAAGGGAGCAGTATCTTTACTGTGTGACGAGGCCTACCAGTGGTGGCTCACTATGAGAGATGGTACACCAGCTGAGCAGGTGACTTCGGAGTTATTTAAGACGGCCTTCAAAGGGAAGTACATCGAAGCGAGCTACGTGGATGCCCGAAGGGAGGAATTCCTGAATCTGACTTAGGGTAGCAAGATTGTAGCGGAGTATGAAGCTGAATTCTTTAGGCTACGTCAGTATGTGAGTGGGATAGTTGCTACGGAATATGAACACAGTGTGCGATTTGAGGATGGCCTTAGAGATGAGCTAAGAGTACTGATTGCTCCACAGAGGGAGCGTGATTTTGTTGCTCTGGTGGAAAAAGCCAAAATTACTGAGGAGGTGAAGCAGTCAGACGCCAGAATTGTGAAAAAGACAAACAGATTTAGGAGGGATTCAGGGCCCTCGGGTGCTGTGGAGAGGTCTGCTAAAAGAGCTAGAGTGGACGAGGCGGTTCGAGCAGTTCTGATGAATGTGGTTAGATCGCAAGCTTGTACGGACTATGGAAAGATGCACTTGGGGGAATGTTGGATGTGTTTTAGAGCATGCTTCTAGTGTGGGTCTAAAGATCATCGAGTCAGAGATTGCCCTCAGAGGCCGGCACAGATGCAAGCTGCTGAATCGAGAGTTACTCAGCCAGTGAGAGGTGGTCAGTAACCACCGAGAGGCCGTGGACAGGCCAGGGGTGGTAATGGGAATGGACATGGATGTGGAGCACTGGGCAAAGATGCTGAAAATGCTGAGGCCCGACAGCCGGTGTTGGTCTACGCTACTCGTCCTTGAGAGGAAGGTGACGCGTCTGACGTCATAACTGGTACGTTTTTAATTTATAGCATGCCAGACACTGCTTTGATTGACATTGGATCTACCCATTTGTATGTTGTGTGTGATGTGTCTAGGACATTGGGTGTGCAATCTGAGTGTAACGCCCCGATTTTTGGGCTTTGGAGAAATGGGCTTCGTGTATCCGAGAAATTTGAATTTTTGTGGTCAAGAAAAAATATTTCCTAATTTCATGTTTGGACTGTTAATTAAGTGATTTGGACTGTTTGGGGATGTCGGAGAAGTCCAGGGTTCAAAAAGGAACTTTAAGAAAAAATTTTAGTTTTTATCACTATGGGAAAATAGCGTCACAAGGACGTGTTTATAAATAATTTTTGGTCAAAACTAAAGAATAAAAGTAGATGGTCTAGTGGCTAGGAGCGTTTGCAGCATGTAGACGGTCCAAGGTTCGAATCCTGGCCATGGCATAAATTCTTTTAATTTTCGCTTAAGGGCATGTAGGCTGGCGTTTAATCTTTATAATTAGTTGAGGGTAATTCGTGACACAAAAGGAGCTGTGGAATGGTGGTAAATGGCGTGTTGGGCTTTTAAGAGGAGGTGCAGGTTCGAGTTTCATTGCAGGCAAAATTTTCATTTTTATTTTCGAATAACCGTGACTCTAACAAATATAGGTTAAAAATAATTGCGACCCTATTATAGTGTAAAGAGAAATGCGGTGCAGTGGCCAGCAGCATGGTTGAAGGCACAGTGATGGGATGAGGTCTAGAGTTCGAGCCTCACCCTGCACGTGGAAGGTTTATTTCTTTTTCCTGCCCGTACATGAAGATTTGAGGCTGGCTGACTTGGTCAAGCGGTGGATGAAAAGCTGCTATCGGTGAATTGGTCGAGTGGTGGAAGGGCATCAATTTTGGTGTTTTTTAAGCTGCAAATAAAGGAAATATTTTGGGAAATTTTGACTGAATGTGGGAGCTTAATTGTTGCCTTTCGGTCATTATAATTTTTGGCTAATAAAATCTTTTGTTTTGCTTTCTTTTTATTGAAGATTTGACCGAACGGGAGGAGAGGTTTTAGTTGCCAAATTAAGGTGAATAGGATTGGATTTTTCGGCTGTTGATGGAGGATTTTGATTTCTTTCCTTTTTGTTTTGTTATCTTGACCGACACTATCTTTTTGTCCAAAACAATAGTCTTGTATGCCAATTGGTTTTTCTTCTCTTGGTATTTCTTTTCCATTCCTTTTGAATCCCAATCTAATACACCTCCACTCCATTTTTTTGAGGTAAGTATGCACATTCTTTCTTTCAAACACCTTATTTCCTCTTTGGACTTTGCAAAAACTGATTGCACCATTGGTCACCTTGTCTTCTCTTTGAATGTTTTTAAAAGTCGATTGCACCTTTAGCCTTAGTCTCCTTTTACTCTTTTCACTTCTTCATTGTAGCTAACTTTTATATTGCTTTTCTTCTCTGTCTGATTCCTTGTGGAGTACCCTTTTCTTTTGGTTACTCAAAAACCAAAACCCTCTTGCCTACCGACTTTGTTTTGCGAACTCACTACTGTTCCTTGCTTGGGCCGATTGCACCATTGTCATTTTTACTCTTTTTTCCCCTTATGCAATAGTAGCCGAATATACTTTAGCCAATTTGTTCCTTCTCTTTCTTTTTGAACGATTGTACCTTTTTCCATCTCGTTTCTTGTTTTTGTTATTGATAAACCAGTAAGAACTCTGACTTTTCATATGGCCAATTGGGAATTCTTTTTCTTGTCAAATCCTAGGCTTTGGCCAAACCTTGTTATTACCTTATTGTATACTCTTTCACTTTTCTATTGTATAGGCCAAATCTAAATCTTTGGTGTTAAGACCAAGACTCGAATCCCTTTCCTCTATGAACGTTCTTTAGCTTTGGGTAAGCACGTTAATCGCAAGTGTTCATTACGTTATTTGGAAGATTTTGTGTACCCTTATGTGATTAATTGTTTTCTTCTAAGCGTTGGATTGTGGCTTTTGGATTATATCATAGAGGCAAGTGGTATACAGACTGAGAGGTGTCGTGGAAAAGTATCTGCTGAAAGTGCACTCGCGGTTTCTACTTCCAAATTCAAGCAATGTAGTGTGTCGATAGTTAGGGACTTTCTACCAGGATGCGAAAGCGCGACTATGTCAAACTACGGTTTGATTGTACAGACAGTTAGGGACTTTCTGCCCAGATGCAGAAGAGTGACCGCGTCAAACTACGGTTTGATTAAGCAAATCGCAATTGACCACTCTGCTGAAGGCAAGTGATAGTAAATACTTTGGCTAAGTGTTCGGATTAGAAACTTCCTTAATTCTTTTGATAAGTGGTTTAACTATGTGTTTGTTTAATTTAGGTGGCGGCGCTCAGGATTATTTAATACTTTACGTGATAAGGTGTGTGTTATCACACTTTTTGGTTACAAAGGTGAAATGCCGAAATAGCAAGTGCCGAAAAGCCAACAAATTGATTATTGGCCACATGGGTGTGCGACCATTCATGTGTTAGATTGAGGCCATGGATTGTGGCCCTACATCGGAAAATGGCTTTCATGAGTGGTTTCATGAGTTGGGCCAAAACGGGCCGAGTGGGCCCAATAGGCTATGGCTCGCCTTATGGGTTGTAAATTGTTTTCGAATCTCTATACTGTTTGGCTACATGTGTCGCTAGACGACCATGGGCTTACTGAAAGGCCTTCACATACTTAGGCCCACAGTGATAAATGACTGAAATACCCTAAGGGCAAAATGACCAAAATACCCCTCGTAGGTAAATTAACCGTTTTGACCCTTTATAATGTTTGAATTATTATGTATGCTCTGATATATATGTTTGTGTGAATATTTTGTAATGTGACATGACATGACATTGAGTATGCTGCATTGCATGGGGGCGGGTATATGATTATGGAGGAAGTGTTTTGTACTGGCAGCTTTGCTGCAATATTTTGTTGGCTTATAGCCTAATATTCATGCAGCACTGCTGCAATTTTATTGATAGTGCCACATCGATACTACAATATGGAGTGTAGGGTTGGGTGGGTTGATTATATCCCAACATGGAGTGATGGGTTGGACGGAGATGGAGTGTAGCGGATGGTGAGGTAAAATTCTGATTGCATGCTATACTGTTACTGTAATATTTCGAATTATATGCCACTGATTGTGATATGGAATCTGATTGCATTCTATGTTGTTTACTATAATAGGCTCTAGCCCAGACTGATTCTGTTATATTGTTATTGCCGGGGTTACACACTGAGTATTCGTATACTCACCCATTTATTTTAACTGTATAGGTAATTCCAAGGTATAGGCGATTCGGTGCTACATAGACTTGGAGGCGGCCACACTTTGTTGTTATATTATTTTTGGTTATTTATTTACTTATTTTAATTATGTTTTTTATTTTAGGTTTGTAATAAGGCCACTATTTAATTTTTCTTAAGGTTTGGGTTATTTATCTGCATGTTTAAAATTTGTTAGCTCTAGGGCGCATTTTACAAAATGATATCTGTTTTCCAAAAACCACGTTTCCACAACAAATGAAAATTTAAACAAAGCTTCCACAATCAATATGTTTTTTCGAAGTAAACTATTTTTATAACCTGATTAATCATGGATAGAAAGAAAAGTGAATTCTTTTAGCTTAAAGAACAAAAAATGAGGTTTTTACAACGAATTTAGTTATAGTGAAACACGATTTAAAACACTTCATTATGACACTACCAAATACGGCCATAATGTCTGGGCCAGGTTTGGGGTGTTACACTGAGAATACTGTGAGTGGGGTATTTGTGATATATCCACTGGGTCACTCAGTTGGGGTAGACAAACTTTTTAGGAATGTACCCTTAGAGACACAAGGTAGAATTTTCCCTGCGGACTTGATGGAGTTACCATTTAGAGAGTTTGATCTCATCTTGGGTATGGATTGGCTTATGAAGCATCGAGCGAACTTGGATTGTGCTGCCAAGCTAATCGTGTTAAAGACTTCAGAGGAGGAGGAGGTAATTGTAATAAGGGACCGAGGAGATTATTTGTCTAATGTTATCTAAACATTAAAAGCTGAAAAGCTGATTCGCAAGGGTTGCGAGGCATTTCTGGCGTATGTGAGTAAGTCTGATTTTGAGGACTTGTCCGTAGGAGAAGTTAGAACCGTCAAGGAGTTTCAGGATGTTTTTCTAGATGAGCTTCCTAGGTTGCCTCCAAACTGTGAAGTCAAATTCGGAATCGACTTGTTGCCTGGAACAGCTCTGGTGTCCATCGCTCCTTATAGGATGGCATCGAAGGAGCTAGTGGAGTTGAAAGTGCAAATCCAAGAACTACTGAATCGAGGTTTTATCTGACCGAGTGTGTCTTCGTGGGGAGAACTGGTGCTATTCCTTAAGAAGAAGGATGGGACGATGCGCATATGCATTGATTATCGTCAGTTGAACAAACTGACTATTAAGAACATGTACCCTCTGCCAAGGATTGACGATCTGTTTGATCAGCTAAGAGGAGCTTTGGTATTTTCCAAGATCGACCTTCGATTTGGATATCATTAGCTAAGGGTTAAAGAGGTGGATATCTACAAGACAACATTCAGGACTCGGTATGGTCATTACGAGTTCCTAGTAATGTCGTTTGGATTGACAAATGCACCAGCGGCCTTCATAGATCTTATGAACCCGGTATTCCAATGCTACTTAGATCAGTTTGTGGTCGTCTTTATAGACGATATTCTGGTGTATTCAAAAACTAAGGAGAATCATGATGAGCATCTCTGGATTGTTCTACAAGTGCTAAAGGAGAAGCAGCTGTATGCAAAATTCAGCAAGTGCGAGTTTTGGTTGCGAGAAGTGACATTCTTGGGTCATGTTGTTCCTGCTGAGGGGATTAGGGTGGATCCTCGAAAAATCGAGGCAGTTCTGGAGTGGAAGCCACTGAGATCTGTGTCAGAAATTTGGAGTTTTCTAGGTTTGGCAGGGTATTACAGAAGGTTTGTGGAAGGGTTTTCCATAATTGTGGCATCGTTGATGAAGATTTTGAGAAAAGGAGTACCGTTTATCTGGACTAAAAAACAATAAGAGAGTTTCGAGAAGTTGAAGAAAGTTTTGATTGAGGCACCTGAGGTAATTCAGCCGGAGTCTGGAATGGATTTTACTGTGTATAGTGATGCATCACATGTTGGTTTGGGTTGTGTACTGATGTAAGAGGGAAAAGTGGTTGCATATGCATTGCGACAGATTAAGCCTTATTAGACGAATTACCTTACCCATCATCTGGAATTGGCGGCGGTGGTTTTTGCGTTAAAGATCTAAAGGCATTACTTGTATGGAGAAAAGTGTATCATATACACGGATCATAAGAGCCTCAAGTATCTTCTGACTCAGAAGGAGTTGAACCTTAGGCAACAAAGATGGATAGAGTTGCTTAAGGATTATGATTGTTCTATTGAGTATCACCCGGGAAAAGCTAACATGGTAGATGATGCTCTGAGTCGGAGAGTTGTATCTGATTTGAGAGTGATGTTCGCTCGTCTTAGTCTATATGATGATGGTAGCGTGTTAGCTAAATTGCAAGTAAGACCGACCTGGATGGAGCAAATTTAGGAGAAACAATTATTGGATGAGTCATTGGTTTCTCGGTTACAACAGGTAAAAGAGGGCGAAACTTCTGATTTTGTATTGAATAGTGAAGGGGTTTTGTGTTTCCGTGGGAAAGTTTGTGTTCCAAAGGATGCTGATCTGAGGCAGTTTATACTACGAGAGGCACATGGCTATGTTTGTGCCATGCACCCTGGTGGAAATAAGTTGTATGGGATCTACGAGAATTGTATTGGTGGCCTGGACTTAAGAAAGAAGTAACGGAATTTGTGGGAAAGTGTCTGACATGCCAGCAAGTGGAAGCTGAGCATCAACTGCCTTCTGGACTTCTGCAGTCAGTCAAGATTCCACTTTGGAAGTGGGAAAGGGTAACCATGGACTTTGTGAGTGGGCTACCCTTGACTCCTTCCAAAAAGGACTCAGTTTGGGTAATTGTGGATAGGCTGAACAAATCTACCCATTTTATACCCGTCTGAACTAACTATTCACTTCAGAAGTTGGCGAAGCTATATGTAGCTGAGATAGTGCGACTTCATAGGGAGCCAGTTTTGATTATTTCTAATCGGGGCCCTAGGTTTACATCTCGATTCTAGCAAAAGTTGCATGAGGCATTGGGTACACGGTTAGACCTCAGTACTGCTTTTCACCCTCAGACGGATAGACAGTCGGAGAGGGTGATTCAGGTTCTCGAAGATATGTTGAGAGGGTGTATTATTGATTTCTAGGGTAGCTGGGAAGATTACTTGCCGTTAGCGGAATTTGCATATAACAACAGTTACCAGGCAAGTATTCGAATGGCACTCTATGAGGCGCTGTATGGTCGTAGGTGTCGTATGCCTACCTATTGGACAGAATTGGGGGAACATCAGGTTCTTGGGCCAGAGTTGGTAACAGACACTGAGAATAAGGTTAAGTTGATTAGAGATCGGTTAAAGGAGGCATCTAATAGGCAGAAGTCTTATGCCGACTTGAAGTGTAAGGAAATTGAGTACTCTGTCGGAGATTTGTTTTTCTTGAAGGTCTCTCCTTGGAAGAAAATCTTAAGGTTCGGAAAGAAGGGCAAGTTAAGTCTGCAGTTTATCAGGTCCTATCGAGTTCTTAAGCGAGTGGGTTCGATAGCCTATCAGCTTGAACTGCCTCCGGAGTTGGACCAGATCCATGACATCTTTCATGTTTCCATGTTAAGGTAGTAGCGTTCGGATCCCTCTTACATAGTACCTGTAGAGGAAATTGAAGTCAAGCCTGACCTAACTTTTGAGGAGGAACAAGTGCAAATTCTGGAACGTGATGTCAAGGTGTTAAGAAGGAAATCAATCCCTTTGGTAAAAGTGCTTTGGCATAATCATTGTAGAGAAGAAGCTATGTGGGAGCCTGAGGAGGCAATACGACAGTAATACCCTCATTTATTCCAACCAGGTAAATTTTGAGGCCAAAATTTCTTTAGGGGGTAGAGTTGTAACGCCCCAAATTTTACGGTTATTTAATTTTTATCTAAATTTATTTTTTTTTTTTTTGCATGGCTTGATGTGCTGAAGTAATGATTTGGGTGTGTTTAGTGGGCCTTTGGAAGGCCTGGGCTAAAGCATAAGTCCTAGTAAAATCTTAACTTTTTACTTTGGGAAAACCTGGGTGTTAGCATATAGGGCTTTTAAATTAATGTTGTAGATTTGTGATAGAATAAAGCTTGTGGCAAAGTGGCAAAGTGACGCCACTTAAAGTGCAAGGGGATGGCGTGTTGTAGCTTGTGAGGGAGCCCAGGTTCGAATCCCCTTTGCTGGCAAAATATTCTAATTTTGCTACTTGGACAAGGTAAGAGGTGGGCTCCAAGTTAAATTCTAAGGGAAGGAGTTTGAGTGCTCATGGGATTTATTTGAGAAGTGATAGGGGGTTATCAAGAAGAAAATTTAGGGATTGGAGTGAGAGGCAAGAGTTGGCCGAATAGGGGACTTTGTAGTTGGCAAAATCGGCAAGGGCAATTGCTTTTGGACGTTTCGGCAATTAGGGAGTAGGTTGCCGATTTCTTTCTTTAGTGCTTTGGTTTTCGGCATATTGGTGCACCTAGGTGGCATTGGCTTGCACCACTTAGGCTTTTGATCCCAAGAGAACAAAATTGGAATAGCTATTCTCTCCAATCTCTCTTTACTTTTGGTATATCTGTCTCCAAGCCAAAACCATAGTCTCTTTCTCTTCTCTCTTTGGCCGATTGGTGCTCTCTTAAGTTATCATACTTCTTCTTTCACTTCTTCATTCATAGCAGACGCCACAATCTCTTTTCTCCCTTCACCTTTTATTTGTGTTCATCACCTTTTCTTTTAAGGCCGAAACCTCAAACCCTCCTCTCTTTATTCTATTTCTCCATTATAGTCGATTGGTTCATCCCTGAGTAGCCATTCTTCTTATTCCTTTTGAGTCGATTCTTTTCTTTCTACCAAAGTCTCTTGGCCGAATCTCTATTTAGTTCCCCTCTCATCTATCGTTGCCAAAACACTCGTTACTGAACCCCCTAAACCGATTACCCCTTCTCCAATTAACTATTCCTCTTATTTGGCCCTCATAGTCGAATAGTAGATCTCTTATTCCTCATAAAATTTGATTGGATCTACGAGAGTACTAGGTTGGAGTTAGTAATGGGTTAGCAGAGATCTGATCAAGGTAAGTGTGTTCTGCCCACTTCTTGGATAGTCTCATAAAAGCTGACTTCCCTAAAGGGTAATCGGCTTCAAGCTTGTCATTAGGAAACCAACTAACGTTCTATCTCTTGGCTATCTATATTCTTAACCATTGGTAAGAGGCAAACATTTGAAGGGTGGTTGGTGGACAAAAATAATGAAGTAGTCGATATCTATTGGTTAGATTTCAGTAGAGGTAAGTGGTTAGTGGGTTGTGATAAGTATTGGTCGAATATAATCAGGATTTGGTAATGATTGGTTTTCAATCGAATTATGGATTAATGTGGTGGTTAAACTGTTGTAGGATAATCGTTTGCGGGATCGTCCAACGCTAATCGTAAACAGGTGTGTAATGACACCCTCTAGTAGCATAGATCAGCAAAAGCCGAAAAGGTGAAATGCTGAAATGCCAGCATTTCGAGGTATCGCGAGCGTGTGAACACTCGTGGGTATTGGATTGTAAGGGCCACTATGCGCGTTTTCGTGCACTTGGGCAGTTCTAGGCCTTGAAAAGCTAAATGGGCCCAATGGGCCTACGGGCCCATATGGGTAAAATAATGCGGTAAGTGTTTTCTGGTCTATTGGATGCTAAAACTGTGATAATGTGCAAAAGCTTAGACTGAGTGGGCCACATGAGCATGTGGGCCCCTCTAGCCCATTAGGAGTTTTTGGGCCCGAATACACTATGTGACTGTATGGACTCCCTGAGTTGCTCAATGCTAGACCTACTAGAAGGTCGTATTAGGTGTTGAAACATCGAGACTTAGGGAAATGACCAAAATACCCCTAAAGGGTAAAATTACCATTTTACCCCTAGTTGCCAAAAGACTGTTTTACCCCTAGAAGTAGGTTAACTGATTTGTGTATGCCAATATCTGTATCTGCTAATCTGTATGCATATGATATGTAGTTCTTTAGTCTGCATGGAGTTCTGTATTAGCAGCTCTACTGCGTTTGTGGTGTGTAGGGCTGGGTGGGTTGATTTATTCCCCACATGGTGTGATGGGCTGGTACAGGTGGTGTGATGGGCTGGACTGGGATTGGGTTTTTGCATATATTCTGTTTTGTATATGTAATAGGCCCAAGGCCCACTCTGCTTCTGAATAGGGCCAAGGCCCAGATTGATCTATATCTGAATCGGGCTTCGGCCCAAACCGATTTGTATGTCTGATCTCTATTGTTAGTTGGGTTAAATTACATACTGAGTTTTCACAAACTCACCCTATTAATTTCACATATAGAGGTAACCCATAGCCATAGAGGATTTGGAGCTACGAGGGACTCGGGGTGGCCACATGGTTTATGTTTTTGGTTTTCACTTTGTTTTAATTTATTTTTATTTAAGTTTTTAATTTCAAATTTATTTTGTAATAAGGCCACTATAGGTGTTTGGTTTTGGGTTACACTATTATTGGCTTTAAAGCGGTAGACTAGGGTATACAGGTTTCAAAATTAATAAGCAAATGTTTTCAAACAAGTCTTACATATTGGTTGGATGATTTAATAATAATAACGAAAAAATGGGATTTGGTATAAACACTTCACGATAATAAAACAGTTTTAATCTAATTTTGCTTAATAACCACAAGCTACTGGTCATGGATTTCCAATAAATAACATAACAATTTGTCAAAGTATCCAGTTGTAAATAAATTATCCATGTGACACACTAGATCTAGCCATAACATCTGGGCTGAGTTTGGGGTGTTACAAATGGCCTTTGGAAATGGGCTAATATTGATTAAGTTTTAATTATGAAAACTGAATGTCATTCATGATAGCCTAAAATTGCATATCTAAGTAGAAAAATGAATGATGAGAATGCATGGCTAGTGTGATGTTTTGTGGCATATGAGTGCCTTAAATTTTGGGTGTTAGATGTTTATAAATGTCATATTATGTGTTACTAAAGTTGGCCTTGTGTTTGATTAAGTTTCAGGGTGACAAAGGGCTTGGGAAATAGCCAATATTTGTCCACACGGATAGCCATACGGACGTGTGTCTAGGCTGTGTGTGACACAGGTTAGCCCCATGGGCGTGTTGATAAGCATGTGTCCCCTGCACTTAATTTATGCAAAACAGAATGCACAATATTAAACACACGGGTAGAGACACGGCCGTGTGTCTCAACCGTGTGAAGGACACGGCCTAGCACACGAGCGTGTGGCTTGGCCGTGTGACCTAAATTGCATGCTAACATTATAAACAGAATGTCCAAGTTTTTAAACATGGGCTAAGGCATGGCGTGTTGAGGCCGTGTAAAGGACACGGGCCAAGGAGACGGGCATGTGCCAGGCTATGTGAAAACACCTGTAGGTTTGAAATGAAAACTAAATTCGACACGGCCAGGGACATGGGCGTGTATGACCACATGGCCTATCCACACGGGTGTGTCCCACTTCACACGGGCGTATGGCCTTGTTTTGAGTAAAAATATTCAAAGTGCCCGAAAGTTCCCGGACTAGTTTCGAACCACTCGCGATGTATGTTTTGGGCCTCATGGTCCCATGATAAGGATTTAAGAGAATGTATGAAAAACTTTTAAATGGAAATGAAATTTTATGGTTCAACTTTTCACATTCGAGTAAGTTAAGTACGATAATGCCTCATACCGTGTCCCGACATCGAACACGGGTAAAGGGTATTACATAGGATATGTTCCGAGAAGAGTTGTCAGGGTTACCACCAGTCAGTGAGGTAGAGTTTGCTATTGATTTGTTATCGAGGATTGCACCGATATTGATCACTCTGTATAGAATGGCTCCGACAGATTTGAAAGAGTTAAAAGCTCAGTTGCAAGAATTGACAGATAAGGGATTTGCGAGATCGAGTTTTTCTCCTTGGGGTGCTCCCGTGTTATTTGTAAAGAAGAAGGATGGACCTTTGAGACTTTGCATCGATTATCAACAGCTCAACAAGGTGATTATAAAGAATAAGTATCCTTTGCTGAGAATTGATGATTTGTTTGACCAGTTTAAATGGGCAACAATGTTTTCGAAGATCCGACTACTACCAGTTGAGAGTTAAAGACTCAGATGTGCGAAAAATCACGTTCAAAATGAGGAATAGACATTATGAATTCCTTGTGATGCTTTTTGGTTTAACTAATGCTCCGGCTGTATTTATGGATTTGATGAATCATATTTTTCAACTGTACTTGGATAAATTTGTGGTGTAACGCCCCAAAATTGGGCCTGGAAGAATGGGCCATGTGGGACCAATGGGCTTGTAGACCCCACATGGGTAGTTGTCTTTAGATTTACGAGAATTAGTAGGCTGGCTATGTCGTACATGTGGCTATGGGCAAATCTGGCTTAGCGGGCCATGCGAACACGTAGGCCCCACATAGGTTGCGTAGTGGGCCCTGGGCCCATGAACGCTGAGTGGCATGTTGGTGTGTTGGCTAAGAGATTTGGGAGTGTTTGGGAGTGTTGGAGAAGTCTTGGGTTTAAACCTAGACCTTAGCAAAAATTTAATTTTTGCCTTAGTGGAACCCTAGTCTCAGGTATTAGGCCTTTTAGGCAAATTAAGGGGAAAATAGGACATAATTGGGCCTATGGCTTAGTGGCAAGGTGGCGCCACTTGGGGAGCAATAAGGTGGCGTTACTATTAGGAAAAGGGGTCCAAGGTTCGAGGCTTAAGAGTGGTGAATTTAGGACTTTATTTTTGCTCATGGAAGAAAGGTAGTGGCACTAGAGTGGACTCTGGAAATGAATGTTCAAGAGAGAAATTTAAGGTAAGGAGAAAGGAGAGAAAATAGGAGATTGAGAGAGGGGAGGTGATGGTGCTGAATGGGACTTTAAGGGAGGCTAGAATCGACTTGTGGTCTATTTAAGAGTGTGCCAAATTTTATTAAGGGTTCTTCGATTTTGCCGAATTCATTCCATTGCCAACCTCTTTTCTCCCTTTTATTCTTTTACTGAAATTCCATTGAGTTTCTTTTTCTCTCAAAAGCCGAATATCATCCTTGATTCCTTAAAAGCCAAATGCCATCCTTGAAAGCCAAATGCCATCCTTGAAAGCCAAATACTCATATCCCCTTTGCCGATTTCTTTTGCTTGCCTCCATCACAAATTTGTTTTTGTTATTTGCTACCCTTAATCAAGTTTTTAAAAGCCAATTGCTCACTCAATAGATATCTAGGCCACAAGATCAGAGACTAGTTTCGGTAAGTACTTAGTTAACTATCTTTTAGTGTGTTTTGGTAAAAGCTGAAGGGCTATCTAATCTTTTTCTTATCGTTACCCTGTATTAACAAGGGGTAGGGTTCGTGGTAAGGATCTCTAGCAAGTGGTAAGTGTACTTGTTCCCAATTTCAGATTTATAGGTAGCCAATTATAAGTGTGGTTTATAAGGGTGACTCGTGTGGAACAGGAGTCACTTGATGTTGATAGTATGTGTGTTGACACAAATCTAAGGATATTCAGGAATAATAGCTAAGGAGAGGCTATTAGAACTGGTGGCACATGGTAAGGTTACGGTAATTCTTCGGGATTTAGTAAAGTTATAGTTAAGTATGGAAATTGATTCGAGGTTGGTATTGATTGTAGGTTGAGGCTAAGGATAGTGTAGCACGGGTTATCAACCAAGTGTGTACATACATTGCACACACGACCAATCGGCAAAAGTCAAAATCTCGAAATGCCAGAATGTCGAAAAGCTGAAAGCCAAAAGTATGGCCCTGGCAATCACACGAGTGTACGAACACTCGTGTAGAGATTCTGATACGATTATCCAGGCCAAGAGAGCAATCTCATGGTCTCGGGCCACTGTTTGGCCAACCGGGCCAAACAAGGCTAAATGAGCCTGTCGAGCTTGTGGGCCCAAATTGGCAAAAGTTGTTATGTGAAATTGTATGATGGATTGATATGGATGATTGTATGATTTGGTTATGATCGGGCCTAATGGGTTACATAAGCATGATTGGGCTTAATGGGCTTTATGAACATGACTGGGCTTAGTAGGCCTTATGGGATTGTAGAAATGCATGCTAGGGTTTTAATGGACTTTAGGCATAGTTCTGATGAATTCTCAAATTGCATAAAACTTAATTAAATAATCAAACATGTCTGTGGACAAGTCGCTAGGCTAGGGTGTGGTAATGGATGTATGCATGTCTGTGGACAAGTTGCTAGGCTAAGGTGTGGCAATAGATGTATGCATGTCTATGGACAAGTCACTAGGCTAGGGTGTGGCAATGGATGTATGCATGTCTAGGATTGGATCTAGGAAGAGCTTGGTACATAAGCGGTCCGAGTGACCCACCTCCTCTTCTCTAGTATCCTACCTGGTGCATAGTGTTCGTTCACCTTAGCTGCGAGGACTTGTTGATAGGCCAAAATTCATAACTAAAACCTGAAATGTAGAAATTATGAAAATACCCCTCTAGGGTAGAATTACGAAAATACCCCTCTAGGGTAGAGTTACGAAAATGCCCCTGTAGGGTAGAACTACTAAAATGCCCTTGTAGGGTAGAATTATCGAAACACCCTTGTAGGGTAGAGATAACCAAAATACCCCTGGGTAGTGAAATGACTAAAATACCCCTAAGTGCTTAATGTGTGGAAAATTTGTATGTTGCATTCATGAAATGTATGTTGCATTTGGGTGGGATTAATGGAACAGAAGAAGATATGTGAGGATTGCATATCTGCTTGATGACCGTGGATCTACCGGTGGCTGTAAGCCCAATATCTGAATAGCAGCTTTACTGCAACGTTTGAGTAGTGCCGCTATTGGTGCTACCTTTGGAGTGTAGGGATGGGTAGGTTGATATTTATATCCCCACAAGAGTGTAGGGTTGGAAAGGAAATGGAGTGCAGGGTTGGATTTGGGATGGGTGCATTGCATTCATGTGAAACTGACGTGATTTGAGGTCTGTAACGCCCTAAATTTTCGGGTTTTTCTTAGATTGATCCCTATCTGATAAAATGTTTAAATGTTAGTATTTGGGTGTGTAATGCATGTTTGGAGTATGATAATGGGCCTATGGAAGGCCCATGTGTTGGTTAAAGGCTCGGTAAAATTTTGTGTTTTGACTTAGGAGATAGGGGACCATTGAAAGTAAGGGTCTTAAGAAATTATGTGCGAAATATAGCACAAATGAATCAGTGGCAAAGTGGCAAGGGGGACGCCACTAGGCTCCTTAAAAGGTGGCGCCTAAAGGAGCTTAGAGGTCATGGGTTCAAACGCCAGAGGTGGCAAAGGTAGTGTTTTATTTTTAAGCTTGAGCAGGTAAGAGGTTGAAGCCGAATTGAACTCTGCTTGGGGAGTGTTTGAATCGGTCATGAGAGGATATTGAGGAGTAAATCAAGGAGTTTTGAATTTCAAAGAAGGTGGCCGATTTTGGGTCTTTGCAAGTGCAATTCGGCTAGGGGACTTGGTATTTGCATTTTCGGTAATAGGTGCTAGAGAGTGCCGAATGCTCCTTTTGTTCTTTGTTAATTTAGTGCCGATTTCCTTAAGTGTGGAAGCTCTCCTTTTCTGTCAATTACGCTTAGCCTATTAGGTATTTTTGTTGTCACTTCATTCTTCTCATTAAACCTTAAAGCCGAACCCTATTTCCCCTTGTTGCCGAATCTGCAGTCGACGAAAGGACTTCCTTTTGTTTTCTTTTCTATTCTCATCTATTTGTTTTCTTCTTCTCTTCTTTTCAAACCATAAACCGACCCCTTAGTACCACTCTTCTGCCAGCCGAATCCATTCTTCCTTTGTTTCTCTTCTCTAAACTCTTGTCGACAACTACAAGAAGAAGCCGAAATATCCCTGCCGTTTGCTCTTTACCAAAGCCGAACCCTCTTATCCTTTTACTTTCTCTTCTAAAACTTTCCATAAGCCGAAATATTCAACTTGCCGAATCCACTTTCTTCAATTAAATATATCATCTCTTCTCATCCTACTTTTGCCGAACCTTATTTTTGATCGAAACTCATTGTGTTTGGCCGAATCCTTTTCTCTCTCAACTCTTTCTTTCTCACTATTACAAGTGCAGCGGCGGTGGTGAGGACTTGGATTGGTAAGTATTTCGTAGCCTTATAAGCGTTGGTTTCATGATATTAAGGCAAGTAGCCGAACCCCTTAGAGGTATTGTCGTTTGAATTAAAAGGCTCTTTGGCCTCTTTCTTTTGTGGAAGGGGTAATAGCGTAGTCAAGGAGAGGATCGAGCATCGAAGGATCGTGAAGATCAACGCAGTTGGACGTTGCGATTTAGTCCATAACCGGAAGAGGGTAAGATTTTAAGGACTTAGGCCATCTAGGCCTATTATGGTAAGGGATTATAGCTCTTTGGTTATCGATTAATGAGACTGAAAGTTAGAGTTCAATTGTAGGTTCTTCGTACGTGGATTTCTTCAACGGTTTCAACAGTATCAGGTGTGTAACGTATCTCCATCATAGTCTAGGATGGCTAAAGGCCGTAATAACCGAAAACTGTGCTAAAGTGACTGATCGAAAGCGACCGAAAATCAGTCTTGGAGGGATCTAAGAGTAGCCGATTACTCTGTTGTGGTCAAACTAGGGGTTGACGACGGCGAAATTGCAGAAGGTGCAATTTCGAGCATTCCGGTAAGATGGGCTTTGATGGGCCAAAGATGGGCCCAATGGGCTTTCGAGCCCAAAACGGTAAAAGAACTATTATAGGCTATTCTGGTGACATGGTTAATAAGAACACAGTTAAGTTGGTAAACTAAACCTAAAAGTTAGATTTAACAGGCTTGAGATGACAACGGACTTAGTAAGGCCCATTAGGGGGTTTTAAGTTAAAAGGGTAAAACTGGAAATTTGGCTTAAATGGACTTCCGTGGTTATATGAGGGCTGATAAATTATTGGATTTGCACAAAATCTCTGAAAATAAGAAAAAGGACTAAAATACCCTTAAATATGGAAAATTACCAAAATACCCCTAGGTGTAAAAAGACTATTATACCCCTAGGGTCAATTCTGTATGAAATGTATTATTTTATGTATATGCATGAGTAATCTTTATTATGAATATATCTGATGCATGAGATGCTATATGTTGCATGCTAGTATGATTACATCTGTTGCATGGGGTATGGGTTTATGACGGAGGAAGCGTTCTGGCAGCCTCGCTGCAATCTGGTGACTTTGTCACATTATTATCTGGCAGCCTCGCTGCAATCTGGTGACTTTGTCACATTATTATCTGGCAGCCTCGCTGCAATCTGGTGACTTGGTCACATTATTATCTGGCAGCCTCGCTGCAATCTGGTGGCCTCGCCATAATATCTGATCTGGTGACCTCGTCACAATATCTAGCAGCCTCGCTGCGAACTTTATCTGGCAGCCTCGCTGCAAATATCTGTGGTGTGTAGCGGTTGGGTGGGTCGAGTAGTCTCCCCACATGGTGTAAGGCTGGTACGGGGGTGTTATGGATGGATCTGGGTTGGGTTACTGTTTGCATATTATATCTGATCTGTTTCTGTTATGGGCCTATGGGCTTAACCTGATTTCTGTATGGGCCAAGGCCCAACTAATCTGATTCTGAGGCTTGATCTGTTTTGGCCTATGGTTGAGATAATGTTGCACACTGAGTTGTCAAACTCACCCCCCCTTTTATTTAATCTCTGCAGGTAACCCTCAACCATAGTGGGCTTGGAGCTGCGAGAGATTCGGAGTGGCCACAGCATCTGCAATAAAACTGGTTTCCATTTTGATTAAGTATTTTATTATTATCTTATTTTTGGGTTTTATTTTGTAATAAGGCCGCTATCTAAGTTTTTATTTGGTTTAATTTTCTTTGATGATTAAATTACGTTTTATAGAATCGCTAGTTTAGGCCGCGCTGTTTTTCAAAATCTAAAGAATGTTTTCAAAACTCAACGAGTGTATAATATGGATAGCTTAAAGGATTAATAAACTGGTTTTAGCAAACTTACTCTTTTGATTCAAACCTCACCTAAGACACAACAAGACTAAAAGGGGTCGTAAACTTAGTTTTAGGATCGTGTGACACACCAGATCTGGTCGTAACGTCTAGACTGGGTTTGGGGTGTTACATTTAGCGGTATCAGAGCCAAGTTGCAACAACTCGGCTGTGGAACGGGTTCAAAAATGGAAGTTTTCAAATCGTCAAAACAAAGATTTTCGAAAGATCATGTTTTAACATAGTTTTCAAAATTACTTGGGATTAGTCTTGATAAACTTCTTTTCGAACAATAAATTTTCAAAGACAACAAAAATCTATTAAGTTCTCCTATAAAATCTTTTAAAAGAGTGGCACACCGAATCTCCAGCCCAAGCCTGTAAGTTTTCTGAACTTTTCTGATTGTATGCCCGACTAAAGACTATATTATGATACTTTAGCTAGGGTAGTACTGAAACTATAAAGACTCTGATAGGTAGACTGAGACTGTAGCTAGGCTACCGCGAAAGAAGATAAACTCTGAAACTCTACTATTCATAAGACATCTGTAATAAACACTGAAATATTAATCTGACTCATAAAATTTCCAAAACAGAAAGTATGAAATGAGTACGCGAGCAGCTCGTGGTAGGGGCAGTGGACGTGGCCGAGGTAGTGCACGAGCTGAGACTTCATCGTCGGGTCATGCACCAGCGGCTGATATACCGATACCACTAGCAACAGAGGTGGAATCTCATGATAGGGGTGTAGGGGACGATGCCCTATCACAAGCGATGCTTCGAGTTCTGGAAAGGGTTGCTGGGGCAAGTACCGGTAATGGATTTCGGGGATCCATTTCTGAGCGACTCCGAGCTAATGGGGCGGAATTCTTTAGGGGCGTGTCTGGTGTAGCCCCGAATGTGGCCGAGTACTGGTTGGAGGCCACAGAGCGGATTATGGATGATCTAGATTGCTCTATAGAGTAAAAGTTGAAAGGAGTCGTGTCGTTGCTGAGAGATGAAACTTATCAGTGGTGGCTCACAGTAAGAGATGGAACTTCAGATGGTGAGGTAACATGGGAGCTGTTTAAGAAAGCCTTTAAAGGAAAATATGTTGGGGCTAGCTATGTGGACGCCCGTAGGAAAGAGTTCTTAAATTTGGTTCAGGGAAGTAGGACAGTATCTGAGTACGAGGCTGAATTCCTGAGGCTGAGCCGATATGCTTCTGGGATAGTTGCTACCGAATATGAGCGTAGCGTACGTTTCGAGGATGGTCTGAGAGATGAGCTAAGGGTACTGATTGCTCCACAGAGGGAGCGTAACTTTGCTGCTTTGGTTGAGAAAGCTAAGATAGCTGAGGAAGTGAAGCGTACCGAGAGGCAGAATCGCGAAAAGGATAGAAACCGCTTTCGGAGGGATTCTAGACCATCAGGTGGGGCTAATAGGAATGTTAAGAGGGCAAGAGTGGCAGAACCAGTGCGTGCGGTGCCAATGAATGCTGTCAGACCGCAGGGTTGTAGGAGTTGTGGTAAGATACATATGGGCGAGTGTCGGAAACGTTCTGGAGCCTGTTTTCGATGTGGGTCGATGGAGCATAGGATTAAGGACTGTCCCGAAGAACCGGATCAAGGACAGGTTATGGCTCAAAGGGTTGCTCAACCAGTGAGGGGTGGACCACCAGCTCCGAGGGGTCGTGGACAAGGTAGAGGCGGAAATGGTAATGGTCGAGGACGAGGAGCACCTGGCAGGGGTGCTGGTTTCGCTGAGGCTCGTCAGCCAGTGCTAGTTTATGCAGCTCGTCGCCGAGAGGAGGGTGATGCTCCTGACGTCATAACTGGTACGTTTTTGATTTTCTAGTATGCCATACACTGCGTTGATAGATGTTGGATCTACCCATTCTTATGTTGCATGTGCCATGTCTGGGTCGCTGGGAGTGCGTTCTGAGGAGACAGTGAGTGGGGTATCTGTATTAAGTCTTTTGGGTCACTCGGTTAGGGTAGACAAACTGTATAGAGACGTACCTATAGAGACTCAAGGAAAAATCTTTTCTGGAGACTTGATGGAGCTACCTTTCGGAGAATTTGATCTCATCTTGGGAATGGATTGGCTTGTAAAGCATAGGGCTACTTTGGATTGTGCTGCAAAACGAATGAGGCTAAAGACTACAGAGGATGAGGAAGTTTTGGTGATAGGTGAACGTAGAGATTATTTGTCCAATGTGGTGTCAGCATTAAGAGCTGAGAAGTGGATTCGTAAAGGATGTGCGGCTTATTTGGCATTTGTGGGTCAAGTGGGAACTGAGGAACTAACGGTGGATCAAGTTAGAACTGTTAAAGATTTTCAAGATGTTTTTCCAAAGGAGCTTCCAGGTTTGCCTCCGAATCGAGAGGTTGAGTTTGGGATCGATTTGTTGCCTGGTACGGCACCAGTGTCTATTGCACCGTACAGGATGGCGCCAAAGGAGTTGGTGGAGTTGAAAGCGCAGATTCAAGAACTATTGGATAGGGGCTTCATTAGGCCAAGTGTGTCTCCATGGGGAGCACCAGTGCTTTTCGTTAAGAAGAAAGATGGGTCAATGCGGATGTGCATTGATTATCGGTAATTGAACAAGCTAACAATTAAGAATAAGTACCCGTTGCCAAGAATCGATGATCTGTTCGACCAGCTTAGAGGGGCTTCAGTATTCTCCAAGATTGACCTTCGATCTGGGTACCATCAATTAAGGGTGAAGGAGGTGGACATTCACAAGACGGCATTCAGAACTCGTTATGGTCACTATGAGTTCTTGGTTATGCCATTTGGGCTGACCAATGCACCTGCAGCTTTCATGGATCTGATGAATCGAGTGTTCCAGCCATACTTGGATCGATTCGTGGTCGTCTTTATTGACGATATTTTGGTCTATTCTGAATCTGAAGAGAAACATGATGAGCATCTCCGTATTGTGCTGCAAGTGTTAAGGGAAAAGGAGCTTTATGTGAAATTTAGTAAGTGCGAGTTCTGGTTGAGGGAAGTAACTTTTTTGGGGCATGTTGTTTCTGCTGAGGGTATTAAGGTAGACCCTCGAAAGATTGAAGCAATTCTGGAATGGAAACCACCGAGATCAGTGGCAGAAATTCGGAGTTTTCTGGGTTTAGCTGGATACTACAGAAGGTTTGTAGAAGGATTTTCTGTGATGGCAGCACCGTTAACAAAGCTTATAAGGAAAGGCGTACCATTTGTCTGGACCCAGCAGCAGCAAGAAGCTTTTGAGAAGCTTAAGAAGGTTCTGACCGAGGCACCTGTACTGATTCAACCAGAGTCTGGAAAAGATTTTACCGTGTTCAGTGATGCATCGCATGTTGGGTTGGGCTGCGTGTTGATGCAAGAGGGTAAAGTGGTTGCTTATGCATCGCGACAGCTTAAACCTCATGAAGTGAACTATCCTACCCATGATCTGGAGTTGGCAGCAGTAATCTTCGCACTTAAAATCTGGCGACATTATCTGTATGGAGAAAGGTGTATTATATACACAGATCATAAGAGTCTTAAGTACTTGTTGACTCAGAAGGAGCTGAATCTTAGGCAACGGAGATGGATTGAGTTGCTTAAGGATTATGATTGTGCGATTGAGTATCATCCAGGCAAAGCTAATGTGGTGGCTGATGCCCTAAGTCGTAGAACTGTATCTGATCTGAGAGCTATGCTTGCTCGTTTGAGTCTGTATGATGATGGTAGTTTGTTAGCAGAATTGCAAGTAAGACCGACCTGGGTGGATGAGATTAAGGAAAAACAGTTGAGGGATGAGTCTCTGGTTTCTCGATTTCAGCAGGTTAAAGATGGGAATACTTCTGAGTTTGGACTTAACAGTGAAGGAATTCTATGTTTTCGTGGTAGAATCTGTGTTCCGAAGGATTTTCAGTTGAGGCAAGCAATTCTGAATGAAGCTCATAAAGGGTTGTGTGCTATGCACCCTGGAGGTAATAAGATGTATCATGACTTAAAGGAGTTGTATTGGTGGCCTGGACTGAAACGGGAAGTAACAGAATTTGTGGGGAAATGTCTGACTTGTCAGCAAGTGAAAGTTGAGCATCAGTTACCTTCTGGACTTCTGCAACCAGTGAAGGTACCACTCTGGAAGTGGGAAAGGGTGACCATGGATTTTGTAAGTGGATTGCCCTTAACGCTATCAAAGAAGGACTCGATTTGGGTGATTGTAGACAGGTTGACTAAATCTGCTCATTTCATCCCTGTACGTACTGATTATTCGCTTCAGAAGTTAGCCAAGTTGTATGTGGCAGAGATTGTGCGACTGCATGGGGTGCCAGTGTCTATCATCTCTGATCGAGATCCTAGATTCACATCTCAGTTCTGGCAAAAGTTGCATGAGGCATTGGGAACGCGACTGAATTTTAGCACAGCCTTCCATCCTCAGACTGATGGTCAGTCAGAAAGGGTTATACAGATTCTGGAAGATATGTTAAGGGGTTGTGTTATCGACTTTCGAGGCAGTTGGGAGGATTATCTACCGTTGGCAGAGTTTGCGTATAATAACAGTTATCAGGCTAGTATCCGTATGGCACCTTATGAGGCACTATATGGGCGTAAGTGTCGTTCACCTAGTTGTTGGACCGAATTGGGCGAGCGGCAAGTTCTTGGACCTGAATTGGTAGCAGAGACTGAAGAGAAGGTCAAGGTGATAAGGGACCGTTTGAAAGAGGCATCTGATCGACAAAAGTCTTATGCAGATTTGAAGCGTAAAGAGATTGAGTATTCAGTAGGTGATATGGTTTTTCTGAAAGTTTCGCCTTGGAAGAAGATACTAAGATTTGGTAAGAAAGGCAAGCTAAGTCCGCGATTTATTGGGCCTTATCGGGTTCTTAAGCGAATAGGTCCGGTGGCGTATCAGTTGGAATTACCTCCGGAGTTAAATAGAATCCATGATGTGTTCCATGTATCCATGTTAAGACGATATCGTTCTGACCCTACCCATATTCTACCAGTTGCAGAATTGGAAGTACAGCCTGATTTGACTTTCGAGGAAGAGCCTGTGCAGATTCTGGATCGAGACGTAAAGGTTCTAAGAAGAAAATCAGTCCCATTGGTAAAGGTACTTTGGCGTAATCTTGGCAGAGAGGAAGCTACTTGGGAGCCAGAGGAGGCAATGCGTCAGCAATATCCCCATTTGTTTGGATAAGGTAAATTTCGAGGTCGAAATTTCTTTAAGGAGGGTAGAGTTGTAACGCCCTAAATTTTTGGGTTTTTCTTAGATTGATCCCTATCTGATAAAATGTTTAAATGTTAGTATTTGGGTGTGTAATGCATGTTTGGAGTATGATAATGGGCCTATGGAAGGCCCATGTGTTGGTTAAAGGCTCGGCAAAATTTTGTGTTTTGACTTAGGAGATAGGGGACCATTGAAAGTAAGGGTCTTAAGAAATTATGTGCGAAATATAGCACAAATGAATCAGTGGCAAAGTGGCAAGGGGGACGCCACTAGGCTCCTTAAAAGGTGGCGCCTAAAGGAGCTTAGAGGTCATGGGTTCAAACGCCAGAGGTGGCAAAGGTAGTGTTTTATTTTTGAGCTTGAGCAAGTAAGAGGTTGAAGCCGAATTGAACTCTGCTTGGGGAGTGTTTGAATCGGTCATGAGAGGATATTGAGGAGTAAATCAAGGAGTTTTGAATTTCAAAGAAGGTGGCCGATTTTGGGTCTTTGCAAGTGCAATTCGGCTAGGGGACTTGGTATTTCCATTTTCGGTAATAGGTGCTAGAGAGTGCCGAATGCTCCTTTTGTTCTTTGTTAATTTAGTGCCGATTTCCTTAAGTGTGGAAGCTCTCCTTTTCTGTCAATTACGCTTAGCCTATTAGGTATTTTTGTTGTCACTTCATTCTTTTCATTAAACCTTAAAGCCGAACCCTATTTCCCCTTGTTGCCGAATCTGCAGTCGACGAAAGGACTTCCTTTTGTTTTCTTTTCTATTCTCATCTATTTGTTTTCTTCTTCTCTTCTTCTCAAACCATAAACCGACCCCTTAGTACCACTCTTCTGCCAGCTGAATCCATTCTCCCTTTGTTTCTCTTCTCTAAACTCTTGTCGACAACTACAAGAAGAAGCCGAAATATCCCTGCCGTTTGCTCTTTACCAAAGCCGAACCCTCTTATCCTTTTACTTTCTCTTCTAAAACTTTCCATAAGCCGAAATATTCAACTTGCCGAATCCACTTTCTTCAATTAAATATATCATCTCTTCTCATCCTACTTTTGCCGAACCTTATTTTTGATCGAAACTCATTGTGTTTGGCCGAATCCTTTTCTCTCTCAACTCTTTCTTTCTCACTATTACAAGTGCAGCGGCGGTGGTGAGGACTTGGATTGGTAAGTATTTCGTAGCCTTATAAGCGTTGGTTTCATGATATTAAGGCAAGTAGCCGAACCCCTTAGAGGTATTGTCGTTTGAATTAAAAGGCTCTTTGGCCTCTTTCTTTTGTGGAAGGGGTAATAGCGTAGTCAAGGAGAGGATCGAGCATCGAAGGATCGTGAAGATCAACGCAGTTGGACGTTGCGATTTAGTCCATAACCGGAAGAGGGTAAGATTTTAAGGACTTAGGCCATCTAGGCCGATTATGGTAAGGGATTATAGCTCTTTGGTTATCGATTAATGAGACTGAAAGTTAGCGTTCAATTGTAGGTTCTTCGTACGTGGATTTCTTCAACGGTTTCAGCAGTATCAGGTGTGTAACGTATCTCTATCATAGTCTAGGATGGCTAAAGGCCGTAATAACCGAAAATTGTGCTAAAGTGACTGATCGAAAGTGACCGAAAATCAGTCTTGGAGGGATCTAAGAGTAGCCGATTACTCTGTTGTGGTCAAACTAGGGGTTGACGACAGCGAAATTGCAGAAGGTGCAATTTCGAGCATTCCGGTAAGATGGGCTTGATGGGCCAAAGATGGGCCCAATGGGCTTTCGAGCCTAAAACGGTAAAAGAACTATTATAGGCTATTCTGGTGACATGGTTAATAAGAACACAGTTAAGTTGGTAAACTAAACCTAAAAGTTAGATTTAACAGGCTTGAGATGACAACGGACTTAGTAAGGCCCATTAGGGGGTTTTAAGTTAAAAGGGTAAAACTGGAAATTTGGCTTAAATGGACTTCCGTGGTTATATGAGGGCTGATAAATTATTGGATTTGCACAAAATCTCTGAAAATAAGAAAAAGGACTAAAATACCCTTAAATATGGAAAATTACCAAAATACCCCTAGGTGTAAAAAGACTATTATACCCCTAGGGTCAATTCTGTATGAAATGTATTATTTTATGTATATGCATGAGTAATCTTTATTATGAATATATCTGATGCATGAGATGCTATATGTTGCATGCTAGTATGATTACATCTGTTGCATGGGGTATGGGTTTATGACGGAGGAAGCGTTCTGGCAGCCTCGCTGCAATCTGGTGACTTTGTCACATTATTATCTGGCAGCCTCGCTGCAATCTGGTGACTTTGTCACATTATTATCTGGCAGCCTCGCTGCAATCTGGTGACTTGGTCACATTATTATCTGGCAGCCTCGCTGCAATCTGGTGGCCTCGCCATAATATCTGATCTGGTGACCTCGTCACAATATCTAGCAGCCTCGCTGCAAACTTTATCTGGCAGCCTCGCTGCAAATATCTGTGGTGTGTAGCGGTTGGGTGGGTCGAGTAGTCTCCCCACATGGTGTAAGGCTGGTACGAGGGTGTTATGGATGGATCTGGGTTGGGTTACTGTTTGCATATTATATCTGATCTGTTTCTGTTATGGGCCTATGGGCTTAACCTGATTTCTGTATGGGCCAAGGCCCAACTAATCTGATTCTGAGGCTTGATCTGTTTTGGCCTATGGTTGAGATAATGTTGCACACTGAGTTGTCAAACTCACCCCCCTTTTATTTAATCTCTGCAGGTAACCCTCAACCATAGTGGGCTTGGAGCTGCGAGAGATTTGGAGTGGCCACAGCATCTGCAATAAAACTGGTTTCCATTTTGATTAAGTATTTTATTATTATCTTATTTTTGGGTTTTATTTTGTAATAAGGCCGCTATCTAAGTTTTTATTTGGTTTAATTTTCTTTGATGATTAAATTACGTTTTATAGAATCGCTAGTTTAGGCCGCGCTGTTTTTCAAAATCTAAAGAATGTTTTCAAAACTCAACGAGTGTATAATATGGATAACTTAAAGGATTAATAAACTGGTTTTAGCAAACTTACTCTTTTGATTCAAACCTCACCTAAGACACAACAAGACTAAAAGGGGTCGTAAACTTAGTTTTAGGATCGTGTGACACACTAGATCTGGTCGTAACGTCTAGACTGGGTTTGGGGTGTTACAAGGTCAATGTGGGCTAAGGCCCAAGACCACCGTTATTATTAGGGCTTAGGTTGATTTGATTGCCAAGGGTCGTACACACTGAGTTACGAAACTCACACCCTTTAATTTAATGTTTTAGGTGACCCTCAGTAGATGGCTCCACGTGGGAGAGGACTCGGAGATGGCCACACTGCAAGCTATTCAAAAGTTTATTTTAAAATAGTTTCAAATCACTTTACTTAAATTACTTTATTATTTTCATTGGATGTAATAAGGCCTTATATCTCCAATTTGACTTACATTTGGGTTTTATTATTGTTACAACTGTTGGATCATCGAACTTAAATAAATTTTTAAAGATACTTATGGTTTTCTAAGTAACCTTAACATGTGAACGTTTTCTTAAAAAAATGGGCTTCCGTCTTAATGACACAGATTACAAGTTTGGATTTCCAAATCATAAACCTATGTTTTTAACCAAGTAAATTTTCTACTTCTCATAATTCTTACTAAACAAAGTCGTTTTGGAAATAATCCCTTCAATGTGACATCGCCGGATTCAGCCATAATGTCTGGGCCTGGGCCGGGTCTGGGGTGTTACATGTGGTTTTGTTCATAGATGATATCTTGATTTATTCTCTGGATGAGTCCAAGCATGCCGAACATTTGAGAACTATGTTGTAGATTTTGACAGATAAGAAATTGTTTGCTAAGTTCAGCAAAAGTGAGTTTTGGCTCTGAGAGGTAGGATTTTTTGGGGCATATTGTTTCTGCAGAAGGTATAAGAGTTTATTAGAGTAAGATTTTAGCAATTATTGAATGGAAGCCGCCAAGAAATGTATTTGAGGTTAGAAGCTTTCTGGGCTTAGCTGGGTACCATAGACGTTTTGTTAAGGGATTTTCAATGATTGCTACTCCGATGACAAGGTTATTACAGAAATATGTTAAGTTTGAATGGTTTGAGAAATGCCAAAAGAGTTTTGAGCAGTTGAAAGCTTTATTGACTGAGGCACCGGTGTTAGTGTAGCCTGAGTCAGGAAAAGAGTTTGTAATTTTCAATGACACATCTTTGAACAGGCTTGGTTTTGTATTGATGCAAGAGGGCAAAGTGATAGCTTATGCCTCGAGGTAGTTGAAACCACATGAGAAGAACTATTCGTTGCATGGATTGGAATTAGCTACCATTGTGTTTGCCTTAAATATTTGGCGACACCATTTGTTCGGTTAGAAGTGTCACATCTACACCGATCATAAGAGTTTAAAGTATTTGATGACTCAAAAGGATTTGAATTTGTAAGAATGAAGATGGCTCGAGTTGTTGAAAGATTATGAGCTAGTGATTGCTTATCACCTGGGAATGGCGAATGTAATCGCTGCTGCTTTGAGTAGGAAATTCTTGTTTGCCTTGAGAGCTATGAACACAAGCTTGACTTTGTCTAATGATGGTTCGATTCTAATGAGCTAAAAGCTAGACCGGTGTTTCTTCAGCAAATTTATGAAGCTCAAAAGAATGGCAGTGATTTGCAAGCCAAGAGAGCTCAATGTGAATTTAGTAGTGATTTGGATTTTTGGATTGATTCAGATGATTGCTTGATATTTCGAAATAGGGTATGTAACATCCCGAAATAGGGCCTAAATGGAATGGTAGTTGCAAAACCATGAATTCGAGATAGAAAAGTTTAATTCCAATAAATTTTTATGATTTACTGAGTGATTAGATGCATGTGTTAAAATATTGATAGAAAATTTTATGAATTGCATGTTTAATTTGCCTATTAGGGCTTAATTGCAAAAGTTTATAAATATGAGTTCTAGATGTTAAAGGATTTAATTGAAGAGCATAATTGAAGTAGGGGTCCTTAAATGGTAATTATACCATTAGGTTTTCATGGACAAAAATGGACATACATAGGTAGAAATAACCAAAGTTTTTAATGAAGGGCATTTTAGTCATTTTGTAATTAAAATGAAATAAAAAGGGAAAAAGATGGAAAAATGTGTCCATCTTCTTCATTAGGCTGAAATTTCAAAGGTTTCTCCATAGATAGGGTTTTGTCAAGCTTCCAAACTTCATAGTAAGTGATTCCAAGCCCAGTTTTTATTGTTCTTTGCGTTTTTTGAGTCCTGGTAACTTGATTTAGCTTATTCTAGCAATAATTTAACCTAGGGTTCATATTTGGAAAATTACCCGTGGGTGAAATGTGTTTATTTTGATGTCTCATGATAGAATATGAGGTTTTAAATTATGTTGAACAACTTGTGCTTCTCGGTTTTAAGTGAAAACGAGTAAAACGACATAATTGGTAAAAATACCTAATGTTCATGTGAACATGTTAGAGTGAGAATTTGATGTTGCCATTAAGGGAAAATGATCAGCATGTCCTAAAACATAAGAATTATGGAAAAAATTTAATTTCTGAGCTTTAGGGCAAAAGTGTAAATATGCAAAAATTTAGGGGCAAAATCATAATTTTGCCAAAGTTAGAGTTAAGGACTGTGTTGATAAATGTGGGTATTAAATAAGTTAAATTTGCTAATTATAGATCAAGAAGGACAAAATTTGGGGATAGACCGAGGAAAGAAAAAGGTAGAAGATTAAGTTGCCAAGTTGATCGTATTTTGCACCGAGGTAAGTTTACGGTAAATAAATGCAATATTTTGATATTTTATACTAATGTTGTTAATTTCCAGCAGATATACATTTATTTTATGAGAATATTCCAAGTTGAATCAAAGATGAGGTAATAGAGAAAATGTATCAGAAAGCCCATTTGAACCATAGGGATGTATGGGATACGGAATGTCATGACATGTTGGGTTGAGACAGTTGAGGAACATTCCATGTAAGTCCATATCAAACATATGGCATTGGCAGGTTGAGATAGTTAAGGAACATCCCATGTAAGTCCATATCAGATATATGCCTTTGGCAGGACAAGGAACATCCCATGTAATTCCATATTAAATATATGGCTTTGGCAGGACAGTGAACATCGCATGTAAGACCATGCCTAGAGCATGGCATTGGCAGGCTATTATCAAGCAGAAAAACCCAAGTACCCTTAGTATTCCAAACAGTTCATTGGGTTAATATACAAGATATGTTACAACAAAGTTTAGGTAAAGGAATGATAAACAGGTAAGTTAAAGAGTAAGTGGAGAAGTGAAATAAAAATTTTGTTAGTTAATTGTGTAATGAGTATATTTATATTTGGTGAATGTTGTCATTTATTTATTTCTAAACTTATTAAGAATTGTAGCTTCTTTTCTTTTTTCTCTTTTATAGTGTAGCCAAGCAATTCGGGGATCAAAAGGATGTCAGAGTTCGTCTCACACAATCAAAGGCTATCACGGAATTTTGAACTTTGAAATGTTTTAAGTTATGACATGTATAGGGACTTGGCAATTGGTGTGTATGTCTTTATGATATGATTTAAGTATGGTATGTGAATGCTTGATGATGATTAGCCATTGAAATGGCTAAATAAGAACATGTTTTGATGTTATGTATGTCTAAATGATAGTTTATGCAAAGAAATGATGGAGGAGGAAAAGTTGGCCATGAAACAGTTTTCAACAGCAGTAGTAACATGAATTTAAAAAATAACTAAAAATTGTAGAAATGGACTTAAATGGTGAATGAGACATAGAATTAAAGCTTATTGAGTCTATTTTCATAGGAAAGAAATAGGGCAAGCAAAGGAAGTTTGTATCGTGAGATATTTAAATTCTTGTGAGACTGGTTTAGAGGGATTTCGTGATCCCTTGTTCTGATTGTAGAAATTCACTAAAAATTCTATAAAAGAATTAGAGTCATAATTTATATTTATAGATTCCTTAGTGAGAATATGTAATGCCCCTACGCCCGAGACCGTCACCGGAGTCGAGCTAGAGGTGTTAATAAACTAAGTTTTGACATTTAAGAATTTTACCTTGTTGATCTCAACATTAGTATTACCAGTCCACCTGCGTCACGGTTACAAAAAAAATCATATCTCAAGTTACTAAACTCAAAATCAAGATCTGTGAATTTTCCCTAAATCTAGACTCATATACCTATTTACTAATTTTTTTCTAGAATTTTTGGTTGCGCCAATTAGTACAGTTTATTAGTTAAACTTACCCCTGTTTTAGGACTCGACTGCACCAACCTCTGCTTACTACGAACCACTTTCCTCTTTGTACAAAATTCATAAGACTATACCGTTTGTTTCTTTAAAACTAGACTCAATAAGGATTCTGTACATATACAGTATACCTCCTAATTAGTTTTGTACAATTTATAGTGAATTTCTAAATTTGGAACAGGGGATCAAGAAATCACTTTGACCTTGTTTTACTTAAACTCAAATATCTCACAACATAAAACTCCTTTACTTTTTCGTGTTTTCCATATAAAAATAGACACCATAAGCTTCAATTTCATATTTAATTTATCACCTAATTCGATTTATACTATTTTTAGTGATTTTTCAAACTCATGTCTTTGTTGCTGCAATGTTCTGTTTTATGGCAAATTTCACTTTTCTATGGATATTCATGGATTAAGTGTCTCCTTAAGCATACATGGTCTCACACATGATCTAGATTAACCATTCCAATGACTAATCATTATCAAGCATTTTCTCAACCAAACCACAACCATATCACAAGATTAACTACACAAAATGAGTATATTGCTATACATGCCATATTCAAGTTATACAAGCCATTTTACCAAAATAGTTCTTCAGATAGTGTGAGCGAGCCTTCGACCTATCCCGATTCCCAAGCCGGCTTGCCCAAAACTAAAATGAATAAAACGGGAGGAGTAAGCATAAATGCTTAGTAAGTTCACATGCAAATAACGGGTAATATAATCATACAATTTAACATAACATCATTTGCTTAAACATCACCAAAGCATTCCATTCATGACATAAGTATACTTATTACCTCACCACAATTTGTCTTACCATATTCTTCACAAAAAGGAATAAGTCCATACCTGTTCACTTACCTTTATTTATCACATTCACCGTCGATTCACTTTCATTTTAGGTGTTCTCCCAATTTCCTTAAGGTTCACCATTGAACACATTGGAATATAACTTGGGTACGTGGATAGTATGCACGTAAATGTGCCATCCCCTTAGTTTAACAAGCTCATTAGCTTTTATAATTTAAGTAGCCAAGCTACTATGTAACCCGCCCATAAACGAACTCAGACTCAACTCAACGAGCTTGGGCGATCGCATCCATAAGTGAACTCAGACTCAACTCAACGAGCTCGGATGCTTAGTTACATCTCACGAACTCGGACTCAACTCAACGAGTTCGGAACTCAACCATCCTAGTGACATGTCACTTGTACCCTAATCTATTCCCAAGGTTCAAACTGGATTTCTCTCTCAATTCCTCAATTCAATCGTCTTCCTCGAGACATCGAAACCAACATTTACTATATTCCATACTTGTTTACACATCAATAAGAAATAGTTCACAAAACATAATATTTCATAATAACAACTGCAATAGCATATAATGACATTAAATAGCTTAGAAATAACAATTATATCACATTATTTACATATGAACTTACCTCAATGCCAAATATTTGAAATCGAGCCTAGTCCTCGAAAACTTCGTTTTTTCCTGGTTCACGACTTGAATCTGGTTTTTCTTGATCTAAAATAGCACATTTAGCTCATTTAATACTCACATTTATCAAAATAGTCCTTAATTCAAATTTTGGCGAAATTACAATTTTGCCCCAAGGCTCGAAAATTAAATTTTATTCCAAATTCTTATGTTTTAGGACATGCTGATCATTTACTTACCATTAGCAAGCTCAAATTCTCATTATAACATGTACTTATGAACAATTTAAATTTTTACCGATTAAGACCTTTTTACTTGTTTTTACTTAAAACCGAGTAACACAAGTTGTCTAACATAATTTAAAACCTCATATTCCGTCATAAAACATCAAAATACACAAATTTTACCTATGGGTATTTTTCCAAATATGAACCCTAGCTTAAATTATTGCTAGCATAAGCTTTATCGAGCTACCGGGATTCCAAAAACGTAAAAATCATTAAAAACGGGGCTTGGAATCACTTACTATGAAGCTTGAAAGTTGAAGAAACCCTAGCTATGGAGAGAAGCAAGGTTCGGCCAAGGCATGAAGAAGATGATAGCTTTTTGTCATCTTTTTCCCATTTTATTCTTTTAATTTACCAAATGACCAAAATACCCTTAATGCCTTCCTTTGAAAATTTTCATGTAAAAGCCCATTTTTGTCCAAAATTTTAGAAATTGGTCAAATTGCTATTTAAGACCTCCTAATTAATATTCCAAATCAATTTCATACTAAAAGCTTCTAGAATACAAGTTTTGCAACTTATTCGATTTAGTCCCTAATTTCAAATGAAACACTTTATGCATAGAATTTCTTCACGAAATTTTCACACCATCAAGCAATCATATCACAAACATCAAAATAATTATAAAATAATTATTTCTAGCTCGGATTTATGGTTACAAAACCACTATTCTGATTAGGCCCTAATTCGGGATATTACAACTCTCCCCCCTTTAAGGATTTTCGTTCTTGAAAATCTTACCGGTAAACAGGTGTGGGTATTGTTTCCTCATAGTTTCCTCGGGTTCCCATGTAGCCTCTTCTACTCCATGCTTTTGCCACAACACTTTCACAAGAGCAATACTTTTATTCCTTAGTTGTTTGACCTTTCGAGCTAAAATCTTAATCGGTTCTTCTTCGTAGGTCATGTCTGGTTGTAGTTCGATTTCTGTCGGTGAAACCACATGTGAAGGATCCGAATGATACCGACGTAACATAGACACATGGAACACATCATGAATTTTCTCTAACTCAGATGGTAATGCCAATCTATACGCTACTGGCCCAACTCTTTCAATTATTTCATACGACCGGATAAAACGCGGACTTAATTTGCCCTTCCGTCCAAATCTGAGAACTTTCTTCCACGGAGACACCTTTAAAAATACCTTATCACCAACTTGAAACTCAATTTCTTTTCGATTCAAATCTGCATAAGATTTCTGTCTATCCGAAGCAGCTTTCAAACAATCTCGAATCACTTTCACTTTTTCTTCGGTTTTTTTATTAGATCAACCCCATAGATCTGATTTTCCTTGAGTTCGGTCCAATACAACGATGTCCGACACTTGCGACCGTACAATGCTTCATAAGGTGCCATTTTCAAACTCGTCTGATAGCTATTATTATAAGCAAATTCTACCAACGGTAAATATCTTTCCCAACTACCTTGAAATTCCAATACACAACATCTGAGCATGTCTTCAAGAATCTGAATTACTCTTTCTGATTTTCCATCAGTTTGTGGATGAAAAGCAGTACTGAAATTTAACTTCGTACCTAATGCCTCTTATAATTTTTGCTAAAACCATTAAGTAAATCTCGGATCTCTATCTGAAATGATTGACAAAGGTATTCTGTGTAGTCTAACAATTTCTCTGATATACAATTCAACCAACTTGCTAAGAGAATAATCCATACGTACCGGAATAAAATGAGCCGATTTAGTTAATCTGTCAACTATTACCCAGATGGCATCTTTCTTTCCTAGAGTCAATGGCAACCCTGAAACAAAATCCATAGTAATCCGATCCCATTTCCATTCAGGAACCATAATAGGATGAAGTAATCCCGAAGGCACTTGGTGTTTAGCTTTCACTTGTTGAAAAATTAAGCATTTGGATACAAACTCTGATATATTTCTTTTCATTCCATTCCACCAATACATTTTCTTCAAGTCATTATACATTTTTGTACTGCCTGGATGAATCGACAAACAACCATTATGTGCTTCCTGCAAGATTTTTTGAATCAATCCCTCATTCTTTGGTACACAAATTTGATCTTTAAATATCAAGCACCCATCAGAACCAATTCTGAAATCTGAGTCTGTATCAACCTCACATTGTTTTCTTTTGGCTTGCAAGTCTTCATCGCTTTTCTGAGCTTCACAAATCTCTTGTAAAAACATCGGTCTTGCTTTCAACTCGGCTAGAATTGAACCATCATCTGACATTTCCAACCTAATGTTCATAGCTCTTAAAGCAAACAACAACTTTCTGCTCAAGGCATCGGCAACTACATTTGCTTTTCCTGGATGGTAGTCAATCACAAGATCGTAATCTTTCAATAACTCCAACCATCTTCACTGTCTTAAGTTCAAGTCTTTTTGTGACATCAAGTATTTATGACTTTTGTGGTCGGGGTATACTCGACACTTTTCACCATATAGATAATGTCGCCAAATCTTCAAACCAAACACCACCGCGGCCAATTCCAAATCATGAGTCGGATAATTCCTCTCGTGAGGTTTTAACTGTCTCGAAGCATAAGCCACAACCTTTCCTTCTTGCATCAGAACACATCCCAAACCATTTAGAGAAGCATCACTATATACCACAAATTCTTTACCTGACTCGGGCTGTACTAACACTGGTGCCTCTGTTAATAACTTTTTCAATTCTTCAAAACTTTGTTGACATTCTTCCGTCCACTCAAATTTAACATCCTTTTGAATTAATCTAGTCATAGGAGCAGCAATTATAGAAAGTCCATTTACAAACCGTTGATTATATCCAGCTAGCCCCAAGAAACTTCTAACCTCGGTTACATTCTTTGGTGGTTTCCGATCAACAATAGCTGAAATTTTACTGGGATCAACCCGTATACCATCACCTGAAATAATATGACCCAAAAATCCAACTTCCCGAAGCCAAAATTCACTTTTACTAAACTTGGCATATAACTGCTTGTCTCGCAAGGTTTGCAAAACTATCCTCTAGTGCTCAGCATGCTCGGTCTCATCTTTTGAATAAATTAAGATATCATCTATAAATACCACAACAAACTTGTCCAAGTATGGCCGAAATATACGGTTCATTAAATCCATAAACACAGCAGGAGCATTTGTTAACCCAAACGGCATAACTAAAAATTCATAATGACCGTACCTTGTTCTAAAAGCAGTTTTAGGTACATCTAACTCTTTTACCTACAGCTGATAGTACCCAGATCTCAAGTCAATCTTTGAAAACCACGTCGCTCCTTTCAGCTGGTCAAACAAATCATCAATTCTCAGCAACAGATACTTATTCTTAATTGTCACTTTTTTTAACTACCGATAGTCAACACACAGTCTCATTGAACCATCTTTCTTTTTCACAAACAATACAGGAGCACCCTAAGGTGAAAAACTCGGTCTCACAAAGCCTTTGTCGGTCAACTCTTGCAACTGTGACTTTAATTCTTTCAACTCTGTTGGTGCCATTCTATACGGAGCAATCGAGATCGGAGCTATTCCCGGTATCAACTCAATACCAAATTCTACTTCCCTGACTGGAGGCAAACCCGTCAATTCTTCTGGAAATACATCCGCGAATTCACATAAAATTAGCACTGATTCCACTTTCTTTTCAACTTCTTTTGTATTCATCACATACCCCAAATAAGCTTCATAACCCTTTCTCAAATATCTCTGAGCCGACATTGAAGAAATCACACTAGACAATGCCTCTGATTTATCTGATTCAACTCGCAGAATTTCACCATTTTCACACTTTAATTCTATGACCTTTTCTTTGCACTTTGCTATAGCATTATGCAATGTCAACCAATCCATACCCAAAATAACATCAAATTCATCAAACGGAAACAACATCAAGTTGGCCAAAAAGTAATAACCCCGAATCATTAAAGGACATTTCTTGCATACTTTATCAACTATAACATATTTGCCTAACGGGTTTGACACTTTAATCATAAATTCTGTGTTCTCAACAGGTATATTCATACTAAATACCAATTTCATGCACACATATGAATGAGTAGAACCGGGATCAATCAAAGCAGTAACATTAACATTATAAAGAGAAAATATACCAGTAATCACATCGGGTGATGAAGCATCTTTACGCACTTTAATGGCATAAGTTCTAGCCAGAGCCCTTCCTTCAATTTAGCTGCTGAATCTCTGACCACATTCTTACTGCTCGCTTCATTCCCAGCTTTTCTTGAATATCTTCCCCTCGAATCCGCACCACTTGCTTTTGTACTCTGAAATTTTTCTTTTTCAATTTTCTCTGGGTAGTCTCTAATAAAATGATCTGAAGAACCGCACTGGAAACATTCATTTGCTCTGCATAGACTAAAGTGATTTCTGCCACACTGTTGACACTCGGGTTTAACAAATCTCGAATTCCCCACACTAGACACAGATGTAGTCTGAGATTTAGAACCCGCATTTTGCTTCTTAAAATTTCCATGTGATTGTCCAGCCAGAACAGTAGAATGGGAATACATATTCCTAGATTTCCTGGATTGCTGTGAGGGTGCACTGCTCATCGGTCTTTTCTTCTAATTTCGTGTCTCAGATTCTACTTTTTTCTTCTCTTTAAGTAGTTATTCAGCCTTGCAAGCTCGATCAACAAGTACCCCCATTTCTTTTAGTTCAAGAATCCCAACAAATACCTTAATGTCTTCATTGAGCCCATCTTCAAATCGTCTGCACATTTTGGCCTTTGTAGGAACATATTCTCTAGCATACTTACTCAATCTGATGAACTCCCTTTCGTATTCAGTAACTGTCATATTACCTTGTTTCAGCTCAAGAAACTCTTTACGCTTCTGATCAATAAATCTTTCACTGATGTATTTCTTCCGAAACTCTTCTTGAAATAATTCCCAAGTTACCTTCTCTTTCAGTACCACAGAAATCAATGTCTTCCACCAATTTTAGGCTGAATCCCTCAGCAAAGATATAGCACATTTCAAGCATTCTTCAGGGGTGCAAGATAATTCATCAAATACTCGGATAGAATTTTCAAGCCAAAACTCTGCTTTCTCGGCATCATCATCCATATTAACTTTGAATTCTTCATTCCCTAGTTTACGAATTTTATCAACTGGAGTTCTTTGAAATTTCATCATATCCACACCCTAAGGCATCAGGGGTACAGGTTAAGGAATTGGGGGAGGTGGGGGAGGTTGTACATTCGGGTTCATACGAACAAACTCAGTATACCAAGCACTCATCATCTGGAGAAAGGCTTCTCGACCCCTTTCTCCTCCTTCTTGACCAATAGTAGGAGGTGGACTTTCAGTCGGCACTGCCCCTTCAGCCGGAGTTGGTGCATTACTCTCTACATCATCAGCCACAATTGGATCGGGATCCATTTACTGTAAAAAAAATCATTTAAAAGGTCAGAAGTCGTCACACTATCACAATATACACATATGGCATGTATAGCAAAACTCGAACATATAACACATTAGTCCGAGAACTGACTAAACCTGCTCTGATACCACTAAATGTAATGCCCCTACGCTCGAGACCGTCACCGGAGTCGAGCTAGAGGTGTTAATAAACTAAGTTTAAACATTTAAGAAATTTTACCTTGTTGATCTCAACATTAGTGTTAGCAGTCCACCTGCGTCATGGTTACAAAAAAATCATATCTCGAGTTACGAAACTCAAAATCAAGATCCATAAATTTTCCCTGAATCTAGACTCATATACCTATTTACTAATTTTTTTCTAGAATTTTAGGTTGGGCCAGTTAATAAAGTTTATTAGTTAAAGTTACCCCTATTTTAGGACTCGACTGCACCAACCTCTGCTTACTACGAACCACTTTTCTCTCTGTACAAAATTCATAAGACTATACCGTTTGTTTCTCTTAAAACTAGACTCAATAAGGATTCTGCAAATATACAGTATACCTCTAATTATTTTTGTACAATTTATAGTGAATTTCCAAAGCTGGAACAGGGGATCCAGAAATTACTCTGACCCTATTTTATTAAAACTCAAATATCTCACAACATAAAACTCCTTTACCTATTTCGCTTTTTCCATATAAAAATAGACACCATAAACTTCAATTCCATTTTTAATTCATCACCTAATTCGATTTATATCATTTTTAGTGATTTTTCAAACTCATGTCTTTGCTGCTACAATGTTCTGTTTTATGGCAAATTTCACTTTTCTATGGATATTCATAGACTAAGTGTCCCCTTAAGCATACATGGTCTCACACATGATCTAGATTAACAATTCCAATGACTAATCATTATCAAGCATTTTCTCAACCAAACCACAACCATATCAAAAGACTAATTACACAAAATGAGTATATTACTATACATGCCATATTCAAGTTATACAAGCCATTTTACCAAAATAGTTCTTCGGATAGTGTGAGCGAGCCTTCGACCTATCCCGATTCCCAAGCCGGCTTGCCCAAAACTACAATGAATAAAAAGGGAGGAGTAAGCATAAATGCTTAGTAAGTTCATATGCAAATAACGGGTAATATAATCATACAATTTAACATAACATCATCTGCTTAAACATCACCAAAGCATTCCATTATGACATAAGTATACTTATTACATCACCACAGTCTGTCTTACCACATTCTTCACAAAAAGGTATAAGTCCATACCTGTTCACTTACCTTTATTTATCACAATCACCATCGATTCACTTTCATTTTAGGTGTTCTATCAATTTCCTTAAGGTTCCCCCATTGAACACATTGGAATATAACTTGGGTATGTGGATAGTATGCACGTAAATGTGCCATCCCCTTAGTTTGATAAGCTCATTAGCTTTTATAATTCAAGTAGCCTAGCAACTATGTAACCCGCCCATAAACGAACTCAGACTCAACTCAACGAGCTCGGGCGTTTGCATCCATAAGTGAACTTGTACTCAACTCAACGAGCTCGGATGCCTAGTTACATCTCACGAACTCGGACTCAACTCAACAAGTTCGGAACTCAACCATCCTAGTGACATGTCACTTGTACCCTAATCTATTCCCAAGGTTCAAACAGGATTTCTCTCTCAATTCCACAATTCAATCGTCTTCCTCGAGAATCGAAACCAACATTTACTATATTCCATACTTGTTTGCACATCAATAAGAAATAGTTCACAAAACATAATATTTCATAATAACAACTACAATAGCATATAATGACATTAAATAGCTTAGAAATAACAATTATATCACATTATTTACAAATGAACTTACCTCAATGCTAAATATTTGAAATCGAGCCTATTCTTCGAAAACTTTATTTTTTCCTGGTTCACGACTTGAATCTCATTTTTCTTGATCTAAAATAGCACATTTAGCTCATTTTATACTCATATTTATCAAAATAGTCTTTAATTCAAATTTTGGCAAAATTACAATTTGCCCCTAAACTTTTGCATATTTACACTTTTGCCCCAAGGCTCGGAAATTAAATTTTATTCCAAATTCTTATGTTTTAGGACATGCTGATCATTTATTTACCATTAGCAAGCTCAAATTATCATTGTAACATGTACTCATGAACAATTTATATTTTTACCGATTAAGCCCTTTTTACTCTTTTTTACTTAAAACCGACTAGCACAAGTTGTCTAACATAATTTAAAACCTCATATTCCATCATAAAACATCAAAACACACAAATTTCACCTGTGGGTATTTTTCCAAATATGAACCCTAGCTTAAATTATTGCTAGCATAAGCTTTATAGAGCTACCGAGATTCCAAAAACGTAAAAATCATTAAAAACGGGGCTTGGAATCACTTACTATGAAGCTTGAAAGTTGAAGAAACCCTAGCTATGGAGAGAAGCAAGGTTCGGCCAAGGCATGAAGAAGATGATAGCTTTTTGTCATCTTTTTCCCATTTTATTCTTTTAATTTACCAAATGACCAAAATACCCTTAATGCCTTCCTTTGAAAATTTTCATGTAAAAGCCCATTTTTGTCCAAAATTTTAGAAATTGGTCAAATTGCTATTTAAGACCTCCTAATTAATATTCCAAAGCGATTTCATACTAAAAGCTTCTAGAATACAAGTTTTGCAACTTATTCGATTTAGTCCCTAATTTCAAATTAAACACTTTATGCATAGAATTTCTTCACGAAATTTTCACACCATCAAGCAATCATATCACAAACATCAAAATAATTATAAAATAATTATTTCTAGCTCGAATTTGTGGTCACAAAACTACTATTCTGATTAGGCCCTAATTCGGGATATTACAGTATATTTTCATTAGAAACAAGTGGAAACACTAAATGAAAATTGTTCTAAGTGATAATTGATTTTTAGTAAGGGGAGGTCAGAACAGTGAGAGTGTGAAAAGGGGAACCTTTAACTAATAAACTGTACTAATTGGCGACACCAAAAATTTTCAAAAAATTATGGTAAGAATATATATGAGTCTAGTTTCAGGAAAAATTTATGAATTTAAATTTTGAGTTTCGTAACTCGAGTTATAATTAATATAGTGACTATTACGCAAGTGGACAATTTTATTATGAATAGTGCAAATGAATTGTTTTGATTTGCGTAAGTAATTAGAAAATTTTTAATGTTCTCGGTTTGGTCTCGATTTGTTTCAATTATGATTTAGGGCCTCGATGGCCGTTTTTAGGGATTGAATTAATTTTAAAAAGCAAAATTTTATGCCTCGAACTAGTAAGGTAAGTCTGGTAATGCCTTGTACTCGACTCCGGCGACAGTGTCAGGTAAGGGGTGTTTCATTTATTGGTATTAGAGCGAGAATTTAGTTGGTTCTCAGAATATTCAGTATGAGAAAGAGTCTAGCTATACATGCCATACTTATATTTTGATAGTGTGACGACTTTTGACAATTTTAAAATGTTTTTCTTCTATAGTGATGGATCCCAAATGAGTTGGTGCAGATGATGTAGAAAGTAACGTGCCTGCTCCCGTAGAAGGGATAGTGCCACCAGATAATAGCGAAAGGCCCGTTACAGTTAGTTAGGGAAGAGGGGCTCGAGAAGCCTTCTTCCAAGCTATGAATGAATGGTTTGCCGAGTTCGTTTGTACGTATCCAGCAGTTAGACCTCCACCCCAAACTACCCATGTAGCTTCCCCAATTATAGATATAGTCAGAAGAGAAAAGCTACCAGTAGACAAGATTAGAAAACAAGGGGCCAAAGAGTTTCAGGCTACCAAAGACGACGATGCAGAGAAAGCTGAATTTTGGCTCGTGAATACTATAAGAGTTTTTGATGAATTATCTTGCACACCAGAAGAGTGCATAAAGTGTGTGGTGTCACTTCTTAGAGATTTAGCCTACCATTGGTGGAAGACACTTGTGTCACTAGTACTGAAAGTAAGGGTCACCTGGGATTTCTTTCAGGAAGAGTTTCGTAAGAAGTACATCAGTCAGAGGTTCATCCACTAGAAAAGAAAAGAATTCCTTGAACGAAAGTAGGGTAAGATGACAGTGACTGTATATGAACGTGAATTTGTTAGACTCAGCAATGATGCTAGAGAGTGTGTGTCAATTGAAGCAATTATGTGCAAGAGATTTGAAGATGGGCTTAATAATGATATTCTATTGTCTGTTGGTGTTCTAGAGATAAAAGAGTTTGTGGTTTTAGTTGACAGAGCTTGTAAGGCAAAGGAGCTACTGAAAGAAAAAGAAAATGGCAAAGCTAAAATTGAGATGTAAGATATGAAGAAAAGATAGATTAGCAAGTCATTTCAGTCTACATCCAAGAGGCCTAGAGAGTTCTCTACTAGATCAAACTTTTCAGTTGGCTATTCGAGCAGAAACAAAGATAACAGAAATATGGGGTCGAAAGCTCAGACTACCTCGATTGCGAGTGTAAGTAATGTCTGACCGAGCAGACCAGAGTGTCCACAGTGCGGTAGACGTCATTTTGGTCAATGTCGAGTAGATGAGAGTGGTTGTTATAAGTGTAGTGCTCCAGATCATTTTATGCGAGAGTGTCCAGAAATGGTTTAAAAGGAAGAATTATAGAGTGTTAGGTCCAGGAATGTTCCAGTCCGAGGTAGACCATAGAGAAACCAAGGAACAGGGGTAGGTAGAGGTGCATCTAGAGATTCAGCAGCGAGACCAGATGTTAAAGCACTTGCAAGGACCTATGCTATCCATGCTCATGAAGAGACATCCTCCCCTAACATAATTACGGGTACATTTCTCTTCATGATGTTAATGTTATTGCTTTGATTGATGTGTGTTTGACCCATTCCTATGTTTGCATGAAATTGATGCCTCGTATGAACATGTCCATAGAGTCTACAGGATTTGTGATTAAAGTATCGAACCCATTGGGTCAGCATGTATTAGTAGACAAAGTATGTAAAAATTACCCTTTGATGATTAGAGATTACTGTTTTTTGGCCAATCTCATGCTATTGCCATTTGATGAGTTTGATGTGATTCTTGGTATAGATTGGTTGACTGCGTATGACGTGATAGTGAATTGTGGAAAGAAGTTCATTGAGTTGAAATGTGAAAATGGTGAAATTCTTCGGCTTAATTCAGATGAGTCAGATAGTTCAGTTCAGGAATTAATAGATAAAGGCTTTGCAAGACCTAGTTGTTCACCATGGGGTGCACCAGTACTTTTTGTGAAAAGGAAAGATGGTTCGATGAGATTGTGCATAAATTATCGGCAGCTTAACAAGGCAACTATTAAGAAAAAGAATCCACTGCCTAGAATTAATGATTTGTTTGATCAATTGAAGGGAGCTACTGTATTCTCCAAGATAGATTTGAGATCCGGATATTATCAGTTGCGAGTTAAAGAGTCAGATGTTCTAAAGATTGCTTTCCGGACTAAGTATGGCCATTATGAGTTCCTTGTGATGCCATTTGTGTAACAACCCGATTTTGACCCTGTTTGAAACAGTGGTTTTGGGACCACAAATCCGAGTTAGAAAAATATTTAAATACTATTTTCCATGTTTATTGTATGTGATTAGCATGTGTGAAAGTTTCGTATGAAACTTTGATTGTTTGTGTGCTTAATTAAATAAAAAGGGCTTAATCGCGTAAGTTGAAAATTTGATGGATAAAAGCATAGAGGGTCAAATTGTTAATGGCTTTGTAAGTTAAGGCATTTAAGTGGCAATTTAATCATATTAAACTATATGGACGGAAGTGGCCATGTTTCATAATGGTTAAATTTTGGTGATTAAAGGTTATTATAGTAATTAAATAAAACATTATAAGTTATAATAATAGAACATAAAATAAAACATGCATGAATTCATGTTCTTTTGACCGAAACTAGAAAAGAAAAGAAAAAAAGAAAAGCACATGTTATTCGGTTAATTGGGAGCCAAAATCCAAGGTTAGTTTTGTATAGATTTTGATAAAAAGTATATTTTTGAGCTTGTTGTCAAGATATATACATAGCCCATGTGTTAATTTTGGAATTTATTAACCTTATTGTATTTGGCCATAGAGAGATTTTGAATTGGTTGTTGTTGATGTTAGAAAATGAAAGTTATATGTTAGATAATTAAAAAAAAATTTGTATTAAAATTCTATGTAATTTTGTGTATAATGGGTGAATCTGTAAAATTATGAATAGAGGGACTAGATTTTTTAATTAAATAATATGTAAGGGCTTGGATAAATCTAGTGAATATTCGGCTCTTGTAAATTGGGAAGAGATTGAGTGTATTTTATGTTATATGCATTTTGGACTATTTTATAAAAATGTAAATTATGAAGGGCAAGTTAGTAATTTGCTCAAATGTGTAGTTGGGATTGAATTGGATGAAATCTAATTGAATGAGTTCAATTTAAAATTAATTAGATCAAGAACAAAAAGGATCGAGATTAGATCAGGGAAAAGCTAAAGTAGTCGAATAGTCGATCGATACCATTCGTTGATACGAGGTAAGTCCTTAAGTAAATTAAATACCGTTTATGTCGTGTATAAAGTAATTACTATAATAATTGGAATTATATGGTTGTGTAGTATAGTGGCCAAATGTAACATTGTTGAAATTAGAACATTAGAACCTATTTGAACTAATTTGTGATATTGAAAGGTTTACATGAATAGCATGTGATATTTGAATTTCTTATACTTGAAGTTGATCATGAATTGAATTGTATCGTTAATAATCAGGCTTTATGCCTAGCAGGCTTTATGCCGGTGTATAGAAATCAGGCTTTATGCCTAGCAGGCTAATTGCTGGTGAAAAATATCAGACTCTGAGTCTAGAGGCCTTGTGCCGGTATGTATTTCAGGCTTACGCCTAGCAGGCTTTATGCTGGTGATTTATTTCAGGTTTATGTTTATAAGATTTCATATAGATGTGAAAAGTGAGCAAGTAAGTTGCCTAAATGATTTTTATATTTGGTCACCAAGATAAGTATATGTGAGGTTATATTGATCTTGTGTTTTCGGCTAAATGAGGGGTTATATTGAACTTGCGTATTCAATTATATGTGAACTTATATGGAACTTGTGTACTCAGTTACAGGTGAGACTATATTGAGTTTATATATGTATTCGGCCTTATGAGGTAATATAAAGAATTTTGTGAAATTGGTCATATAGGTAAGTCTTTGTGTTTTGATATAATGGGTTATATATATTTGGATATATAGGTAAGTAATTAAGTGATGTTATAATTGATCTTAAGTATTCGACCAAGTTAACTTAATTGAGAATAAGTATATCTTGAATGGTACAATTAAACTTGTGTGAAATGTTTTGATTTTCTATTTGAGTTGTTCATTTTGCTTAAAGCTTACTAAGCTAATTTAGCTTACTTGTGTATATGTTGTTATAATTGTTTATAGATTTTGAAAGTGGTTACGTGCTCGGGGATCATTGGGGAAGTCATCCCCACTATCATTTAATTATCGGTACTTTAAAAAGTTTAAATACGAGCTTGTGGCATGTATAGACTAGTGAGTATTTTGTTTAAATTAGTAATATGTATATATTATGCCATACGAAAATGGCTAAGTTGAATTATTGACATATGCTATAAAGTAGATTTTTTTTATGTGTACTTTGAGCAAATGATATGGTTATTATAATTTTGGTTGAATGTTTCATATACGTGCAAATAGCAGAGAATTAAATTGGTCATGTGGTTGGATATAAAATAGGGTTTGGATTAGTAAGGTTGATGAGGTGGCTATATATATGTGTGAGCGTGAAGTACTCATAAATTGGGGATTTGAGTATTTGCCATTTGATGTGGATATTAAGTTATTATATGATATATGTTTCTTGAGAATTGATGTGGTGTACAAATGAGACACTATTTCAAGTGCTTATAAATTAAGTTGTTGATTTAGTATTTCATAATAAATAATGCCATATATGTGATTCTTAGGAAAAAATCATGAAATAGGTAGGGAATGAGTTATAAGTTTTTAATAAGTTGTATTTAGTTAAAGCTTATAGAATTGACCAAATGAATAGTGATTTTGGTTTTATAAAAGTATAGTTGTTTACATGCAAAGTTAATTTATGCACATGATCATATGTACATTGAGAATTGAACCATTTCATGATCTTTAAATTTGTTTTAAATGGTTAGTAAATTTTCTAATGTGGTGCGTAATTATGTGTTTATTCACACATTTATACTTTGATGCCGAATGTATATATATATAGATATCAATATTGATAAATGTTTCAAATATGTGCTCTTTTATTAATTTATGTTTGAATTAAATAATTGATTTGGTATTCGAGTTTTAAGTATGTATATGTCTGCGAGTGTCTAAAGGTTATACATTGTCTGGTAATACCTTGTAATCCCATTCCAACGACGGATACGGGTTAGGGGTATCACATTTTATTGGTATCAGAACTACGGTTTAGTCAGTTCTAGGACTAACGTAGCGTGTGTGATTCTAGCTATACATGCCATAATTTTTATTGCAATAGTGTGATGACTTCTGACAGTTGAAAATGTGTTTTTTGTATAGTAATAGACCTGATCCCGATCAAGCCGTAACAGACGACGTCGAGAGTGTAGCGCCTGCTCCTGCGCAAGGGACAGCGCTGGTTGATTCTCGGTAGAATACGAGTGACCGTGATGATGAGGCTAAACAAGCCTTCTATACTATGATGAACGATTGGTTTACTCAATATATCCGAACTAATCCGGCTGTTCCACAACCCCCACCCCTAAATAATCTCTTTCCGATACCTGTAACACCTCCGATGGTTGATCCGATGAGATTAATTAAACCTCCCGTTGATAAAATTAGAAAGTATAGGGTTCAAGAGTTCAGGGCCAGAGGGTTGAATTCTGGCTCGATAACACTATCCATGTATTCGAAGAATTATCATGTACACCTGATGAGTGCTTGAAATGTGACATATCTTTGTTGCGCGATTCTACTTATCATTGGTGGAATACTTTGGTTTTGGTTGTGCCAAAAGAGCGAGTCACCTAGGAATTCTTTCAGATTGAGTTTCATAAGAAATTTATCAGTCAACGATTCATTGATAAAAAATGTAAAGAATTTCTCAAGCTTAAATAGGGTCGTATGATGGTTACTGAATATGAGCGAGAGTTTGTGAGACTCAGTAGATATGCCCGAGAATGTGTTTCAACAGAAGCTATAATATGTAAAAGATTTGAAGACGGGTTGAATGAAGATATTAAATTGTTGGTTGGCATTCTGGAAATCAAAGAATTCATGGTACTTGTCGAGAGAGCTTGTAAAGCCAAAGAGCTTGGAAAAGGGAAAAGAAAAGCTGATGTTAAAGTAGAGATTTTTGTAAAAGATCTTCGGGTAAAACTTTCCAGTCTTCATCGAAGAAATTTTGAGATGATTCGGGCCAATCTAAGACTACTACGGGTTTTTCTAGACGAGATCGAGATCGACCTCCTGTGAGTTCACGAGCTACTTCAGTTGCAAGTGTTAGCAATGATCGACAGGATAGATCTGAGTGTAAGCATTATGTTAAATGGCATTCAAGAAGCTGTAGATTGCATGATCGGTCTTGCTTTAAATGTGGATCGATGGATCATTTTATCCGGGATTGTCTGATGTTAATCGAGCAAAACACTATTCAAAATGCGAGACCGAGTAACATGTCAGCATGAGGCAGACCATCTAGACACATGGGTAATATGAGTGGCAGTCAGAAAGGGGTGAAAGATACAGCAGTTCAATCTAAGGCTCGTGCACCTGCCAGAGCTTATGCCATACGTGCTCGCGAGGAAGCTTCTTCCCCAGATGTTATTACTGGTACTTTCACTCTTTATGATACTAATGTTATTACGTTGATTGATCCTGGTTCAACTCATTCATTTGTGTGTGAGGCATTAGTATCCAGTAAGACTCTGCTTGTTGAGTCTACTAAGTTTGTTATTCGAGTGTCAAATCCCCTAGGCTGGTATGTTTTAGTTGATAGGGTGTGTAAAAATTGCCCGTTGATGGTTCGAGACTCATGTTTTCCAGTTGATTTGATGTTGTTACCATTCGACGAATTTGATATAATTTTGGGTATGGATTGGTTGACTTTGCATGATGCTGTTGTGAATTGCAAGAGAAAGACCATCGATTTCAGATGTCAGAACAACGAAATTATTCCGATTGAATCTAATGATTTGAATGGGTTACCAGCTGTAATATCTTCAATTTTGGCTCAGAAATATGTAAGAAAAGGGTGTGAAGCTTACCTTGCCTATGTGCTTGACAGTAAAGTGACTGAAAAGAAAATTGAATCCGTACCAGTAGTGTGCGAGTATTCAGATGTGTTTCCTGAAGAAAAGCTGAGTTTACCACCTATAAGAGAAGCTGAGTTTGGCATTGAATTAGTACCGGGAACGACTCCGATTTCGATAGCTCCGTACCGAATGGCACTGACCGAATTGAAAGAACTAAAAGTACAGTTGCAAGAGTTGACAGATAGAGGTTTTGCTCGACTGAGTTTCTCTCCCTGGGGTGCACCAGTGTTATTTGTGAAAAAGAAAGACGGAACGATGAGAATGTGCATCGACTATCAACAGCTCAATAAAGTGACTATAAGAACAAATATTCGTTGCCACGTATTAATGATTTAGTTGATCAATTAAAGGGAGCTTTAGTGTTTTCGAAAATAGATTTGAGATCGGGTTACTACCAATTGTGAGTTAGAGACTCAGATGTGCCTAAGACTGCTTTCAGGACAAGATACAGACATTTTAAGCTCTTGGTGATGCCGTTCAGACTCACTAATGCCCCTGCGATTTTCATGGATTTGATGAATCAGGTTTTCAAAGAGTATCTAGATCGATTTGTAGTTGTTTTTATAGATGACATTTTGATCTATTCACGCAACGAAACAGAACATGCCGAACACTTGAGACTTGTGTTACAGATATTGCATGATAAACAATTGTACTTAAAGTTTAGTAAATGTGAATTCTAGTTATGAGAAGTTAGCTTTCTGGGGCATGTTGTTTTAGCATCAAGAATCCGGGTTGATCCGAGCAAAATTTTGGCCATACTTGATTGGAACCCCCTGAGAAACATTTATGAAGTCAGAAGTTTTCTAGGGCTGGCGGGTTACTATAGACGGTTTGTGAAAGGTTTTTCGATGATAGCAATGCTGATGACAAAGTTGCTTCAGAAGGATGCCAAGTTTGAATTGTAACACCCCTATCTTGTAACCGTCACCGAATAGGACGAGGCGTTACTAGAAATTAGGAAAAATAGATCAGAACAGTAAAATTTTGAACATTTTATTGAATAAAAGATCATTTGTTTATAAAAATGCTATACACAAACAAAGATCGAATTTAAAACTTATAAAAATAAACTTCCAAAATATGCCATATTCGCATGGCTTATATACAATAGTCAAAATATCATCTTACTTATAGTCTATCCTATACATGCCATAAGCTAAGTCCAAATCATATGGTTACCACAATAGTAGATAGTGTGACGAAATGCTGACGATCCCCGAACTGGTAGTAAGAGTCAACGGTCTATAAAACAGAGAAAATTCAAAGTAAGCTTTCATAAGCTTAGTAAGTCTTAAGTAACACAAACAACTATACTGAATTAAACACATTTATCTCATATACAATATTTAGTAAAATCTCATTTGCCCCAATAAGCCTGACCATAAATTGCACATAGTTTAATTGACATTTCTTTGGCCTTGAGTTTGATATTACAAAATGTTTTCATTCAATACCAATTATCATTCATTACTTCTATTCGATGAAGTCAATCTAGAGCTCCATAACGAACTATAATTTCAATAATCACGTCACATAGCTACCACATATACTTTCATGATAATGTCCAAAATAGCCTAATATTCACAAGCACACAATACACACTTAGCATACAATTTCAATTAACGTCGAATTCATATTTTAGAGGAAAATCAATATTTGCACATAATTTCACACATTGGCCGTATGTGTCATAGTCAATTAGATGATCTTAACACTCATTCACTTATATAAATATATAAACATCTCATTTACTTAAGATTCAGTGTCAGACAATCGCATCATCACATACCACAAAATCATTCATTAATTCAACTCAATAGAGTTAATTTAAGGTACTATATCATTATTTAATTTCAATGACTGAAAACACTTATGCATAAAACTTATATCTTCTAGCATATAATTTTGCAGGAGCTGGATATGTATATAATCACTCATGTGCACTAATAGTAGGTCCTTTAATTACTTCTAAATTTATGTAAACATGAACACTTTAAGATCTCCATGTCAATAATTATTAGCTCAAATTGAGCTGTGATACAATACAATTTCTACTTTTAAAACATACCTTCTCATTTCGTACCACATACCTAATTGGTATACTTCTAAGAATAGTTTCACATGACTCGATGTTTACAATTGAATATAATCAAAATCCATTTCGAGTCATTCTCACATCAAAAGGTAAGTATCACATACCTGAGTCACTTATTGTGTAATACGAGTTCAATTTGTCCTCTTAGCATAAGATCTCGTAGTCATATACTTTTAGTAAATTCACCGGCACATGGCCTGCTAGGTATAAAACCTGCATTCAATCACCAGCACGAAGCTTGCGGGACTTTTAGCCCGAACATATCACCAGCACAAAGCTTGCGGGACTTTAAGCTCGGACATATTACCAGCACGAAGCCTGCGTGACTTTAAGCCCGGATATATTACCAGCACGAAGCCGGCGGGACTTTAAGCCCGGACATATTACCAGCACGAAGCCTGCAGGACTTTAAGCCTGGATATATCACCAGCACGAAGCCTGCGGGACTTTAAGCCCGGACATATCACCAGCACGAAGCCTGCGGGACTTTAAGCCCGGATATATTACCAATCACTTCATATACTTTTAGTATTCACATAACATAAACACATTAACAAGGTGATGCCTTCATTTGAACCTATTCATAAATCACATAATTTGCTTTCATTCTATATTAACCAATAGGCCATTCAACATTCTCATTAGCTATACGACCTCACTATGTATATATATATATATATATATATATAACTTGCACACATTTAACATTAGCCATTTTGGCCTCACCACATATACATATCTTGTACATATTTCACATTAGCCATTCGGCTTTACCAAATATACAACTTTCATTCTAATCACATTGATCATTCGACCGTATCAAATATATAAATATATATATGCCACTTAACTACATTCGGCTATAACACAAATATAATGAAGTCTTGGTCCTTATAATAAGTATACAATTACATATATATAACATTTACTCATATGCTTTTCACTTCACATCCACAATTCGATCCAACATTATCTTTATAAGCCTAAATAATTAACACGTACCTGAATCACTTAATACCTTATTCGAATTTACATGTTATCTTATACTTTCATGACTTATAATACAACCACATATAATTGAAACCCATATCTTTGTTCAAAGGTTATCAACGTTACATAACACATATCTTGGCACATCAATTGCATCTTACCAAATTCGACAAGGTATGCTAATCATATACGGCTTCTAGCCTCATTTCAATATGGATTCGGTACTTTGATTACAAATATTTAATCAAACATGTTCTTAATTACAATTATTCAACTGTTAAGCATACAAAGTTAATAAAGTTAAAACACTTAAGAACTTACCTCACTGCTATCGTACGGCTATATCGACTACTCAACTACCTTCATTTTTTTCCCGATCCGAGTTTGCCCCCTTAAGCTCTTGAGCTAAAATTAAACAAATTTTTATCTTATTAACACTTAACTCTTCAACCGAAAATTCATAAATATAAGCATATATATATATTCGACCCTTATACTCATAATCTCATAGCAGAAATTATGCACATTAACAAGCAATATCATTGGAAATGTCATTGTTTAATCATAATGCAATTACTTTGATACATAAAGATATATATATATATATATATAAAATCAAATTGAGGTGCTATTAATAAAATCACATTCGGCAATTTGCCAATTCAATTATAATATAAACATTATTACAACCTCATCATAAGGCTTTTATAAGTTGACCCCAATAGCCAAATGCCATCCCAAGTAACCAAACATAGCATTTATCATCATATCATCATGAACATGCACCATGACCGAAAGCTTCCTTAAGTTATCAAAACATTTCATAAATAAATCAAATATCACAACATTCATGAACAAATAAAAAGCACCACAATTTCTCAAGTCCTCTCTTAAATTCACATTCGGCATTAAGGGCATTCCTAAGCTCATTAACCAAATATATCCTTTATTAACATACCTCTTAACTCATTATAGTAGCTAAATTTTACCTAACCAAATAAACTCATATTCGGCCAATGTACCACCATATACAAATATTTTAAACATACCATTCCATCATCAAAACCTTAATTATATCATTCATGACACATCAAGCATTAATAGCCGAACATACTAACACATAGGGTCCTTGGCCGAATATCATTTTAACACAAGACACACAAACATTTTTCCTTAAATCATTTTCTAAAATCACATTCGGCACTTTGAACAATAAACACCAATAATTTAACTTTTTAATTTTAACATCAAAGTAAACTCAAATCTCCTCTACTTACCAAAGCTGAATGGAATAACTTCATCACATATATACAAATTCAACACATCATTTTCATATGCACAAAAACTCATAGCCGAAACTAATGTTTTACTTAAACTAAAAATCAACATGTGGTTTCAGTGGAAGCAAGATAAGGAGTTCATATTTCCAAATCTCAAAACTGCAAATGGTTCTAATGTAAGCTAATGGCACATTTGGCAATTGCATTACATATATACAAGCAATTCATCAATTAAATTTTTTTTCATCTAAATAAGCTTAAACTCCTTCTATATGCCAAGGTCAAGTGGAGAAATTTCATCACTTAAATCTAAAAGCAAAACACCATTTTCAGATGCACAAAAACCTCTTGGCCGATTGCTCAACCCCCGACCAACTTATAAATTTTAACATGGGCTTAATTAAACAATGTATTAACTATGAAAATTCCACAAGAATAATAAGAAAATCATCAAACTTACCGTTGAATCTTACTAAATCAAAAATCGAAACCTAGCTTGAGTTCACTTCTTTCTCTCCTTTAAAAATCGGCTAACCTCCATCAAGATGAATAACTTCTTTCTTTTTCTTTTGTTTATTAATTTTTCTTATTTTAATTACTTTTATTTTTTATTTAATTTACACCACTATCTAATATAATAATAACATAAAATGTATATAATGCCTATCATAATTACCTTGGCCGGCCACTTACTTATAAAAGGGTAAATTGACATGCAAAACCATTCTTTTACACCATGCAATTATTTGGCCCCTTTTAATTAACCTCACACATTTTCAATGTTTCACACTTAAGCCCTTTAATAAAATTCACATCCAAATGACAAAATCAATACACCAAAATTTCACACATGCAATTTCACATATATTAGACATGAAATTTAACATTCAATTATTTTTGGGACTCAGTTTAGTGGTCTCGAAACCACTTCCCGACTAGGGTCAAATTAGGGTTGTCACATGAATGGTCAGAAAAGTGTCAGAAAAGCTTTGATCAGTTGAATATCCTTTTAACCGAAGCTCCAGTACTAGTTCAGCCAGAGTTGGGAAAAGAATTTGTGATTTACAGTGGTGCATCTCTGAATGGACTTGGTTGCATTTTGATGCAAGAAGGAAAAGTTGTAGCTTATGCCTCGAGACCGTTAAAGCCTCATAAGAACAACTATCTGACACATGATCTTGAACTAGCCGCTATTGTTTTCGCTTTAAAAATTTGGTGCATTATTTGTTTGGTGAGAAATGTCATGTTTATTCTAATCATAAAAGTTTGAAATACTTGATGACTCAGAAAGATCTAAACTTGAGACAATAACGGTGGATAGAATTACTCACAGATTACGAGCTTGTGATTAATTATCATTCGGGAAAGGCTAATGTGGTTGCCGATGCTTTGAGTCAAAAATCCTTGTTTGCTTTACGTGCGATAAATGTACATTTGGCTATATCTATTGATGATGCGTTAATAGCTGAATTAAAAGCAAAATTGTTACTTGTGCAACATATTTGTGAAGCTTAGAAAACTGATGATGATTTAGCTGTAAAACGGGCCCAGTGTGACTTAAAAGCTATTCTGAGTTTCTGATTGATGCAAATGATTGTTTAACATTTAGAAACTAATTATGTGTTCTGAAGAATACAGAGTTATTACAGATGATTTTGAATGAAGCTCATAATAGTCGGATGTCGGTTCACCTAGGTAGCACGAAAACGTGTAACGATCTGAAACATCATTATTGGTGGCATGGTATGAAGCGAGACATTTCTGACTTTGTTTCGAAATGCTTAGTATGCCAGCAAGTGAAAGCCGAACATCATGTACCTTCTGGATTGCTCCAACCAATCATGATACCTGAATGGAAATGGGACCGAATCACGATGGACTTTGTATCGGGTCAACCGTTAACATCGAACAAGAAAGATGCAATCTGGGTTATTGTTGATAAATTGACAAAATTCGCTCACTTTATTCCGATCCGTATAAATTACTCGCTTGATAAGCTAGCGAAATTGTATATTTCTCAGATAGTATGATTGCACGGAGTACCTGTTTCTATCATTCCATATAGAGATCTAAGATTTACATTGCGATTTTGGAAGAAACTGCAAGACGCGCTAGGTACTAAACTGTATTTTAGCACTGTTTTCCATCCTTAGACAAACGGTCAGTCCGAGCAAGTTATTTAGATACTCGAGGATATGTTGAGATGTTGCATCCTTGAGCTTAGAGGTTCTTGGGATCGGTATTTGCCTCTGGTTGAATTTGCATACAATAATAGCTTTCAATCAAGTATTAAAATGGCACCCTATAAGGCTTTGTATGGTCGTAAATGTCGTACACCCTTGTATTGGAATGAGCTCAGCAAAAACAAGATTCACGGAGTTGATTTAGTAAAGGAAACTGAATAGAAGGTGAAAGTGATTCTTGAAAGTTTGAAAGCAGCGTTGGATCGTCAGAAATCGGATGCGAATTTGAAACATAAAGATATAGAATTTCAGATCAGAGATAAAGTGTTTCTAAAAGTTTCACCGTGGAAAAAGATAATCAGATTTGGTCGTAAAGGCAAATTGAGTCCAAGATTCATTGGGCCATATGAGATTACTGAAAGTATCGGACCAGTTGCGTACAGACTATTACTGCCACTCGAGTTAGAAAAGATTCATAATGTTTTTCATGTTTCGATGTTACGACGGTACAGATCCGATCCTGCTCATGTAATTAGTACATCTGAGATCGAAATTCAGCCCGACTTTTGTTATGAGGAAGAACCGATTCGCATTCTAGCTCACGAGGTGAAAGAATTACGAAATAAGAAAATCTCATTAGTAAAAGTCCTTTGGCATAAGCACGGGGTCGAGGAGGCAACTTGGGAACTCGAGGATTTGATGAAAGAACGGTATCCCAACCTTTTCACCGGTAAGATTTTCGGGGACGAAAATCCCTTTAAGGGGAGAGTTGTAACAGCCTAATTTTGACCCTATTCGGAACGGTGGTTTCGGAACCACGAATCCGAGTCAAAAAATATTTAAATATTATTTTCTATGTTTATTGTATGTGAATTAGCATGTGTGAAAGTTTCGTATGAAAATTTGATTATTTTTGTGCTTAATTAAATAAAAAGGGCCAAATTGTGTAAGTTAAAAATTTGATAGATAAAAGCATAGAGGGTCAAATTATTAACGGCTTTGTAAGTTGAGGCATTTAAGTGGCAATTTAACCATATTAAAGTATATGGACGGAAGTGGCCATGTTTCATAATGGTTAAAATTTGGTGATTAAAGGTTATTATAGTAATTAAATAAAACATTATAAGTTATAATAATAAAACATGAAATAAAACATGCATGAATTCATGTTCTTTTGGCTGAAACTAGAAAAGAAAAGAAAAAAGGAAAAGTACATGTTATTCGGTCAATTGGGAGCCAAAATCCAAGGTTAGTTTTGTATAGATTTTGATAAAAAGTATATTTTTGAGCTTGTTGTCAAGATATATACATAGTCCATGTGTTAATTTTGGAATTTATTAACCTTATTGTATTCAGCCATAGAGAGATTTTGAATTGGTTGTTTTTGATGTTAGAAAATGAAAGTTATATGTTAGATTACTAAAAAAATTTGTATTAAAATTCTATGTGATTTTGTGTATAATGGGTGAATTTGTAAAATTATGAATAAAAGGACTAGATTTTTAATTAAATAAAATGTAAGGGCTTGGATAAATCTAATGAATATTCGGCTCTTATAAATTGGGAAGAGATTGAGTGTATTTTATGTTATATGCAGTTTGGACTATTTTGTAAAAAAGTAAATTGTGAAGGGTAAGTTAGTAATTTTCTCAAATGTGTAGTTGGGATTGAATTGGATGAAATCTAATTGAATGAGTTCAATTTAAAATTAATTAGATCAAGAACAAAAAGGATTGGGATTGGATCGGGGAGAAGCTAAAATAGTCGAATAGTCGATCGATACCATTCGTTGATATCTGAGGTAAGTCTTTAAGTAAATTAAATACCGTTTATGTCGTGTATAAAGTAATTACTATAATAATTGGAATTATATGGTTGTGTAGTATAGTGGCCGAATGTGACATTGTTGAAATTAGAACATTAGAACCTATTTGAACTAATTTGTGACATTGAAAGGTTTACATGAATAGCATGTGATATTTGAATTTGTTATAATTAAAGTTGATCATGAATTGAATATGTATCGTTAATAATCAGGCTTTATGCCTAGCAGGCTTTATGCCGGTGTATAAAAATCAGGCTTTATACCTAGCAGGCTAATTGCCGGTGAAAAATATCAGACTCTGAGTCTAGCAGGCCTTGTGCCGGTGTGTATTTCAGGCTTACGCCTAGCAGGCTTTATGCGGGTGACTTATTTCAAGTTTATGTTTATAAGATTTCATATAGATGTGGAAAGTGAGCAAGTAAGTTGCCTAAATGATTTTTATATTTGGTCACCAAGATAAGTATATGTGAGGTTATATTGATCTTGTGTTTTCGGCTAAATGAGGGGTTATATCGAGCTTGCGTATTCAATTATATGTGCAGTTATATGGAACTTGTGTACTCGGTTACAGGTGAGACTATATTGAGTTTATATATGTATTCGGCCTTATGAGGTAATATAAAGAATTTTGTGAAATTGGTCGTATAGGTAAGTCTTTGTGTTTTGATATAATGGGTTATATATATTCGGCTGTATAGGTAAGTAATTAAGTGATGTTATAATTGACCTTAAGTATTCGGCCAAGTTAACTTAATTGAGAATAAGTTTATCTTGAATGGTACAATTAAACTTGTGTGAAATGTTTTGATTTTCTATTCGAGTTGTTCATTTTGCTTAAAGCTTACTAAGCTAAATTAGCTTACTTGTGTATATGTTTTTATAATTGTTTATAGATTTTGAAAGTGGTTAGGTGCTCAGGGATCGTCGGGGAAGTCATCCACACTATCGTCTAATTATCGGTACTTTAAGAAGTTTAAATACGAGCTTATGGCATGTATAGACTAGTGAGTATTTTGTTTAAATTAGTAATATGTATATATTATGCCATACGAAAATGGCTAAGTTGAATTATTAACATATGCTATAAAGTAGATATTTTTATGTGTACTTTGAGCAAATGATGTGGTTATTATAATTTTGGTTGAATGTTTCGTATATGTGCAAATAGGAGAGAATTAAATTGGTCATGTGGTTGGATATAAAACAGGGTTTGGATTATTAAGGTTGATAAGGTGGCTATATATATGTGTGAGTGTGAAGTACTCATAAATTGGGGATTTGAGTATTTGCCATTTGATGTGGATATTAAGTTATTATATGATATATGTTTCTTGCAAATTGATGTGGTGTACAAATGAGACACACTGTTTCGAGTGCTTATAAATTAAGTTGTTGATTTAGTATTTGATAATAAATAATGCCATATATGTGATTCTTCAGAAAAATCATGAAATAGGTAGGGAATGTGTAACGCCCTGATTTTCGGGATTTTTCGGGTTTTGGTGATTTTTGGTGAATTTTAAAATTTTGGTGTTCTGGATACTAGAATTGTGTTTAAATGTGTTAATGGGACTTCAGAAGGCCCAAGCTTACGTTAAAACCCGGTAAAATATCAAGTTTGGATTTTAAGTGAATAGGAGACTTGGTTAAGTGGGCTTTTAAGAAAAACTTCGTAATTTATGACACAAAAGAGGCCTTTGGTAAAGTGGCAATGTGGCGCCACTAAGTTCCTAAAAAAGTGGCGCCTGTGGAGGAATTAAAGGTCCAGGGTTCAAGTTGCAAGGTAAGCGTATAGTTACTTTTAATTTTTAGGCATGTGCCGGGCATGTGATTACTTAAGTAGAACCGGCTAGGGCCTTAGGGAGGTTAGGCCGATTGCTCTGTTAGTAATTAGGGTTAGTTTCTTTTCTTTTTCTGTCAAGATAAATTAGGGTTAGCGACCTTAACTTTATTCTCTTCTCAGTTTCACTTAGTGACCGAAACGCAAGGTACACCCCTCTGTGCCAATTTCTTCTTCATTCCCTCTCCATTCTTTTTCTTCCTTTCTTTCCTTCTCCTCTTTAGCCGAATCTATACCTCCCACTCTTCTCTACTCTTTTCTTTTTCAAGTTGACCAAAATACTGAGCAAAAATACCATTGTTAAGCCGATTTCTTTTTGCCAAAAACTTGCTCTTGTGCTGATTTCTCCAAGCCAAAATCCCTCCATTCTTTTCATTTCTTTTGACCGATTTTTACCTTCTCTAAACCTCTAGTACTTGTCGACAGCATCACTCCAAGATTACAACCCCAAATTATCATCTTCTTCATCAGTCAAAAGCCGAAAATGCCATTCCTTTAGGAGCTTATAACCGAAACTTGAGATCTCTAGGATTTGATCTCTACGAGTGTTTAAGGGCTAGATCTACATCAGATCTAAGTAGAAACGGCAGGGAAATCAATGGTAAGTGCTCATCACCTCAGATCTAGTCTTATTTTGCGATTTAGTAAAAGTCAAAGTCCCTAAAATCTAGGAAGGCTGTCGATTGGGGCATAGGGCTCTAAGGGTCATTAATCAATGATTTCTTTTGGTGAATAGTGTGTTCTAGAGGTGCTTGATCGAAGGCTTGGACAAGTGGATCAACTAGATAGATCTAGCCACTAACTTCAACAAAGGTGAGTTCTCAAGGGCCTTTAATGGCTATGGCTGATTATGGTAAGGGTATATTAGGATTGGTTATTGATTGACTTGTAAACTAAAAGTTGTGGTAATCGATTGTAGGATATCGTGGGGGATCTTATTAGCAGTCGTCGTGAATCAGGTGTGTATCGAACACCCTCTCATAGTTTAATTTGACAAAAGCTGAAATGCTGAAACTCTGGCATTTCGTGGGCTAGTGAGTGCGCGAATGCTCACAAGACGTTTAGAAATCGTTAGATCTGAAATCGCAAGGTGGTAAGATAATCGCATGTGGAATTTTGCATACTTCAGTAATTGGGCCTCGATGGGCTGCAAATGAGCCCAATGGGCTTATGGGCCCATATGGGTGAAAACGGGTAATTAAGGTGTACTGATAGATTGTAGGGTCAAAACTATCAAAACTGATAAATTGATCTTAAAATCTGGATTAGATGGGCTTAAGTAGCCAGTAGACACTGTAGGGCCTATTAGACGTTTTAGAGCCTAATAGCTAAAACTGCTAAACTAAGCTAAATAGATTACTGTGACGATAAATGAATTAACAGTGCCTGTAATATGTATGGAAACTTTAAAAATCAAAAGAATTACTGAAATACCCTCATGGGTGGAGAATTACAGTTTTACCCCTAGGTGCGAAATTACCGTTATACCCCTAGGGCTAAATCTGACGGAAATGCATGTGTTACTGATTCTGTTTACTGTATGCCATGTCATGATTATCTGTTACATGGGATTGGGTTTATATGGATGGAGGAAGTGTTCTAGTGGCCTTGCCACAATTTCTGATAAGAGGCTCTGAAATAACCCGAATTTTACGGTTATCAGAAAAGTGTATTTTTGAGTCTCCGTTACTAAAAATTGGATCCGTAAATATTTATCAAAAATATTTAAAAAGTTAATTGAGTGGTTAATTAGAGTTTAATCAAGTGAATTTAGCTTAATTAAGGATAATTGGATAAAAAGGATTAAATTGAATAGAGTGTGAAAGTTTAGCTATAGATTAAAAGAAAATAAAAGGGACTATAATGGCAATTATGCCATTTATCACAAAGTGAGGCGGCATATAAAGTAAAAATCTAAGATTTTTTCTTAGATTTTAATTATAATATATATATTTATATTTATTAGTAACAAGTGATATTAAATTAATTTATTATAATTATATTATAAGATATTTATATGATAAATAAATTAAATTGTGACAAGTGTGTGATAAAAATAAAATAAATATGTGATAAATAATGTACATACATTTGTAATATATGTATGTATTTACTTATTATTTAAGTAAATATTAATATCATTGTTATTATTAGATTGATATTATATGATAAATAAATTAGTATATAGACAAATGTATAGTAAATAAAATATACAAGTGTATGGATAAAAATACATACATTTATAATATAAGTATTTAATTATTAATGGATATTTATTAATTATAAAAGATATTTATTAATTAAATAAATCTATTATAAGATATTTGTATAATAAATAGATTAAAGAAAGACAAGTGTATAGAAATAAATTGATACAAGTGTATTAATATATTTGTATACAAATGTAAAAGAAATAATCGATTATTAAATAGATATTTATTAATGTTATTATATATATATATATATATATATATATAAACAAAAAAAAGAGAAATAGAATGGGGAACGGAAAGCAGGGGAAGGAAAGAAAGAAAAAAGAAAAGAAAAGAAAAAGGAGAAATAAGGATTTTAAAGCTTGGAAGTTTAATAGGTAAGTCAATTTAGCCATTTTTATTTAATTTTGATGTTTTAGAAGCTTTGGAATAAGATTTTGATGAAATTAAGTTGATATTTTGAAAGTTATTAGATTCCAAGATAATGTTCATGTTGAGTAAAATGATGAAATAAAGGTTAAATTGATAGAAATTCAAGTTAGAAATGAAATAAGGATTGAATTGTAATGTAATTCATAAGTTTTATGTTGAAGGGCTAATTTGAGGAAATTTTGAAACTAGTTAAATAAGCTGAAAATTTAGTAGATAAATTTGAGTTGGGATGGAACTTGAATAGAAATAGAGTATGAATTAAGTTAGTAAAGTGAATGAATTAGTTAGGACCTAATTGTGAAAATGTTTGGAATTAAAGTCTAGTGCTGAAATTATGATTTTCAAAAGATGTAAAGTAGTTTAAAGTGATAGAATAGAGTGTTAATTGAAAAAAAAAAAGCTCTATTGAGAGGCTAATTGAGTAGGGACGAAATTGTTATTTATTAAAGCTTAGGGGGAAAATGGTAATAAACAGCTTGCACTAAAACAAAATTGGACAGCAGTAGTAGACTAACTTTGAAAAATCACTATAAATTGTAGAAATCGAATTAGAAGATGAAAAAAATATGAAACTAAATATTATTGAGCCTAGTTTCTCATAGAAGAAACGATGTAAGCAATGGATTTGTAAATTATGAGATATAATAAATTTTGTGAGATAAGGTCAGAATGAATTCGGGATCCCCTGTTTTGATTTTGGAAAATCATCAAAAATTGGATAAAACTAATTATGGGCTTAAAGTTATATTTTTAGAATCCTGAATGAGTCTATTTTCAAGAGAAGCAAACGAGAATATCATTTGAATTCTTTACAAAGAGATAATTAAGTTTTACTAAAGAGTGGTTAGAACTGTCAAACAGCAAAATAAGGGAGAATTTAATGAATAAACTGTATTAATTGGATAAACCAAAAATTCTAAAAATTTTATGGTAAGAATATATATGAGTCTAGTTTTAGAGGAAATTGACAGGTCTTAATTTGGGTTCTGTAGCTCAGGATAAAAATAATTTAGTGACTATGACGTAGGTAGATAGCTTGAATATTCACATATAAATAAATAGTGAAATTATTGACGATGTTACTCATAAACATGTTTTATAAATTAAGGATGTGGAATAGAGAGGAGGAGGAGGAAAATATATATGACTATTCAACTAGCATGACTAATTTGTATGCTTTAGGCTCAATGACTAAATTGAATAAAAGAAAAGTTTTAGGGAAAATTTTGTAAGGATATCAAAAATGACCAATTTGAAGGAAATGAATTGACTTATTGTCTAAATTAATAAATTGAATGGAATTATCAATTTAGATCAAGATCGGATGAAAATCGGGGAAAATGAAAAATTACCAAAATGCCTCTAAATCTGGGTATTTTTGCAATTTTGTCAGGTAAATTTGTGTATCATAATTGAGCATGAAAATATGTTAAATTGTATGTTATATTGGATTGAATGTGAAATATTAGTACATTTGTATATTATGAAACAATATGAATACGAAATGAATTATTACCATATATGCTTGAAGTATATGTATAATGATTTGTACATGTTATGTGGACACATGGTGTGGAAAGTATGTGCATATAGAATTTGATTTATACTAAGTTTGGCATGAATTATTATTGGAATAAATATATGTAAAATATATGGAAATTATGGTACATGAAATTATAATATAATGAAATAAATGATTTTAAACGGTAAGAGAATGTTACTTATAAGCATATTATATAAAATATGCGTAAGTACACTAACAATGTTGATTGATGCTAAGACAAGTGCCAAGCTATTGATTAAATGATAATATAATTATCTATATGATGCATTGAGTCGGTAAGTATTTAACGGAAATTTTTGCTAAATGATATGTAAATCCGAGTAATGCTCCGAAACCTTATTTCGACGACGGATATGGGTTGGGGTGTTACAGGCTCTGCCTCAATATTTTGAATCTGGTGGCCCTGCCACAATATCTGTTCTGGTGACTTTGTCACATTATCTGTTTACGCAGCAATGCTGCCACTGTGGCGTGTAGTGGTTACGTGAGTTGATAGTTTCCTCACAATGGGGAGATGGGGCTGGTACGGGTGGCGTGTAGCGGTTGGGTGGGTTGAGTAGTCTCCCCACATGTGATGGGTTTGGGCATACATGCATAATCTCTGATCTGTTTTGTAATGGGCTATGGGCCGTACTGTTATCTGAGAAGGGCTAAGGCCCAGTATTCTGTATCTGGATAGGGCTTTAGCCTAGTTATTACTGTGACTGATTTGGGCTTTGGATGGGCTTCTTTGCACATTGAGTTTTCCAAACTCACCCCCTTCTCTTCCATCTTTGCAGGTGAGCCCTAGACAGTGGACTTGGAGCTGGGAGGGATTCAGGGTGGCCACGAAGATTAAATTTTCAAGTTTTCAATTATGTTACATTTCATTTTTTCTTTTATTTAAGTTATTTTATTATGGTTTTGGGTTTGTAATAAGGCCGCTCTTATTATTTTTATTTTTGGGTTTTTATTACTTTTACTTACGATACTTTAATTATTTAGAATTTTAGCTGTGCGAGATTTTCTTAAAGTAATTCAAATGTTTTCGAAATCAATCACAGGTAACCAGCAAGTAACAAAGTCTCGATTTATAATAAACCTCTTAATAACTAGTATTAAATAGGACGTCCACCAACAAACCAGAAATTTTCTTTAAAGACTATAAAATCAGTTTTGCAAAGCTTACCCTAATCTTAGTAACTAGGTAATATGGTTAGTTGTAGGCAATGTGACACATCGGATACGACCATAAAGTCTGGGCCGGGTTTGGGGTGTTACATTTAGTGGTATCAGAGCCCGGTTGCAACAACTCGGCTGTGGATCGAGTCCAAAAATGTTTTCGTAAAATTTTGAAACTTAGGCCAAAGAAGGTTATTTTTGGAAATTGGTTTTTGAAAATTTAGGAAAAACTTTTTCAAGCTAGTTTTCTTCAAAATATATATGTTTTAAAGGTTTGCTTTTGAAAAGTCTCGAGTTTTCTGAAATTTGACAACTGAAGAAGTGGAACACTGAATCCCCGGCACCAAGTCTGTAAGTATTTCTGCTTTATATACTATACTGTATTGAAGTAATACTGTAGTTAGAACTAAGCCTCTGATATGATACTGTAGTTAAGGTAGTTTGAGACTACAAGACTGAGACTGTAGCTAGGCAACGTATTCACGAAAATAACTCTGAAACTCTATCTTTACATAAAATATTTGTAATAAATGACCAGAATATTAGCCTACTGTCATAAAATTCTAAATCAGATAAGTCAGTATGAGTACAAGAGCTGCTCGTGGATGAGGTCGTGGACATGACCGAGGTAGTGTTCAAGTTGGGTCCTCGTCTTCAAAACATATGCCAGCTGGTGATGCACGACCGCCACCGATAGCTAAAAATAGGCCACATGATCAGGCCGTAGGGGATGATGCCTTATCCCAGGCGATGTTAAGGGTCCTGGAAAGGGTAGCTGGAGCTAATGTTGGGCCCATGAGTAGGGGGTCCATTTCTGAGCGACTCCGGGCTAACGAAGCGGAGGTTTTCAGGGGCGTAGCTAGAGTGGCCACAAATGTGGCTAAGTATTGGCTGGAAGCAACGGAGCAGATTATGGATGACCTAGATTGCTAGGAAGAGCAGAAGTTGAAAGGGGCAGTATCTCTGCTGCGAAATGAGGCATACCAGTGGTGGATCACGGTAAAGAAGGGTACCCCAACTGATCGGGTAACTTGGGAACTATTTAAGACGTCTTTGAAGGGTAAGTACGTGGAGCAAGCTATGTGGATGCACGCAGAAAGGAATTTCTGAATCTAACCCAGGGTAATAAATCTGTTGCTGAGTATGAGGCAGAATTTCTGAGGTTGAGTCGGTATACCAGCGGGATAGTATCTACCGAGTACGAGCATAGTGTTCGCTTTGAGGATGGTCTCGGAGATGAGCTGAGGGTGTTGATAGCTCTGTAGTGGGAGCAAGATTTTGCTGGTTTGGTGGAGAAGGCCAAGATAGCTGAGGAGGTAAAGCGAACTGAGTGATAGAACCGTGATAAGGATTAAAACTGCTTTGGGAGGGATATTGGACCATCTGGTGCTGCAAACCAAAATGTCAAGAGGGCTAGAGTGGAGGAACTAGCTCGAGCAGTTCCGGTGAATACAGTTAGGCCACAAGCTTGTAGGGACTTTGGTAGAGTACATTTTGCGAATGCAAGAAGCATACTGGGGCATGTTACCGATGTGGGTCTATGGAATTTAGGATTAAGGATTGTCCTCGGAGGCCAGTTCAGACTCAAGTGGTTGAACAATGGGCATGTCAACCAGTGCGAGGTGGACCACAATCGCCGAGAGGTCGTGGACAAGGTAGGGGTGGCAATGGGAATGGAAATGGACGTGGACGTGGAGTACCTGGCAGGGGTACTAGAAATGCCGATGCTCGTCAGCCAGCTTTGGTCTATGCTGCTTGTCGTTGAATGGAGGGTAATACACCTGACGTCATAACGGGTACATTTTTTATCTCTAGCATGCCTTACACTGCTCTCATAGATATGGGTTCAACCCATTCATATGTCGCATGTGAGATTTTTGGGTCGTTGGGTGTGCACTCTGAGGAAACTGTGAGTGGGGTAACTATGATAAGTCCTCTAGGTTACTCGGTCAGGGTAGATAAACTCTTTAGGGAGGTGCCTTTAGAGACTCAGGGTAGGATTTTGTTGGAGATTTGATGGAGTTACCCTTCGGAGAGTTCGATCTGATCTTAGGAATAGACTGGTTGACTGAGCATAAGGTGACTTTGGATTGTGCGGCTAAGGGGATGGTGTTAAGAACTGCTAAGGATGAGGAGGTAATGGTTATTGGAGAGTGAATGGACTACTTGTCCAATGTAGTTTCGGCATTAAGGGCTGAGAAACTGATTCGCAAGGGATGCGAGGCGTACTTGGCTTTTGTGATCCAACCTGAGACTAAAGAATTGACGGTGGAGGCAGTCAAAACTGTTAATGAGTTTCAAGATTTTTTTCCTGAGGAGCTTCCTAGATTACCCCCGAACCTGGAAGTCGAGTTTGGAATTGACTTACTTCCTAGAACGGCTCCAGTGTCTATCGTGACTATAGGATGGCACCAAAGGAGTTAGTGGAACTGAAGGCACAAATTCTAAAATTGTTGGATCGAGGCTTTATTAGGCCGAGTGTGTCTCTGTGGGGAGCACTGGCATTATTTGTGAAGAAGAAGGATGGGACAATGCGTATGTGCATCGATTATCGTCAGTTGAATATACTGACGATAAAGAACAAGTATCTTCCGCCAAGAATCGACGATTTGTTTAACCAACTTAGAGGAGCTTCAGTATTTTCCAAGATTGATCTTCGATCTGGATACCATCAGTTAAGGGTAAAGGAGGTGGGTATTCACAAGACAGCATTCAGAACTCGATATGGTCACTACCAGTTTCTGGTTATGCCATTTGGGTTGACAAACGCACCTGCAGCTTTTATGGATCTGACGAATCGAGTGTTCCAACCTTACTTGGACCGATCCGTGGTCATCTTTATCGACGATATTCTAGTATATTTAGAAACTGAGGAAAAGCATGATAAGCATCTCCGTATTGTGTTGCAAGTGTTGAGAGAGAAACAACTCTATGCGAAGTTCAGTAAGTGTGAATTTTGGTTGCAAGAAGTGACTTTTCTAGGGCATGTTGTTTCTGCTGAAGGAATTAGAGTAGATCCACGAAAAATTGAGGCAGTTCTAGAATAGAAGCCACCGAGGTCAGTATCAGAAATTCAGAGTTTTCTGGGATTGGCAGGCTATTACAGAAGATTTGTAGAGGGATTTTCTCTGATTGCTGCACCGCTAACGAAACTGTTGATGAAAGGAGTAGTGTTTACTTGGACTGAGAAACAGCAAGGAGTTTTTGACAAGTTGAAAAAGGTATTAACTGAGGCGCTAGTATTAATTCAGCTAGAGTTTGGGAAGGACTTCGTTGTGTACAGTGATGCATCACATCTGGGATTAGGCTGTGTACTGATGCAAAAAGGTAAGGTAGTCGCTTATGCTTCTCGAAGCTGAAGCCTCATGAAGCAAATTACCCTACACATGATCTGGAGTTGGTAGTGGTGGTCTTCGCGTTGAAAATCTAGAGACACTTTTTGTATAGGGAAAAGTGTATTATATACACAGACCATAAAAGTCTCAAGTATCTGTTGACTCAGAAGGAGTTGAACCTTAAGCAATGAAGATGGATAGAGTTGCTCAAGGATTACAGATGTTCGATTGAGTACCACCCAGACAAGGCTAATGTGGTGGCTGATGCATTGAGTCGAAGGGTTGTTGCAGATTTGAGAGCTATGTTTTCTCGATTGAGTCTGTACGACGATGGAAGTTTATTGGCGGAATTGCAAGTGAAACCTACTTGGACTGAGTAGATCAAAGAGAAGCAGTTGGAAGATGATTCATTAGTTCTTTGGTTTCAGCAAGCTAAGGATGGTGAGGATGCGAATTTTGGATTGAACACTAATGGAGTTCTGTGCTTTCATGGAAGAGTTTGTATTCCGAAGGACTTTGGATTGAGGCAATCAATTCTGAAAGAGGCTCATGGTGGACCTTGTGCTATGCATCCTAGAGGGAATAAGTTATATCGAGACTTGCGAGAGGTGTATTGGTGACCTGGTCTAAAAAGAGAGGTGACTGAATTTGTTAGGAAATGTCTAACGTGCCAGTAAGTTAAGGCTGAGCACCAACTGCCTTCTGGATTGCTTCAACCGGTGAAAATTCCACTATGGAAGTGGGAGAGAGTAACTATGGATTTCGTGAGTGGGTTACCTTTGACACCCTCCAAGAAAGATTCTATGTGGGTGATTGTGGATAGATTAACGAAATCTGCCCACTTCATACCTGTTCGTACCGATTACTCATTGCAAAAGTTGGCCAAGTTGTATGTGGCGGAGATAATATAACTGCATGGAGTACCAGTGTCAATTATTTCTAATCGAGATCCTAGGTTCACATCTCAATTCTAGCAGAAGTTGCATGAGGCGTTGGGTACGCGATTGAACTTCAGCACTGCTTTTCACCCTTAGACAGATGGACACTCGAAAAGGGTTATTCAGGTTTTGGAGGATATGTTAAGAGGTTGTGTCATCGATTTTCGTGGTAGTTGGGAGGACTACTTACCATTGGTAGAACTTGCCTACAATAATAGTTATCAAGCGAGTATTCAAATGGCTCCTTATGAGGCACTTTATGGGCGAAGATGTCGTACGCCTACGTGTTGGACAGAGTTGGGAGAGCAGCAAGTTCTTGGACCGAAATTAGTGGCAGATACTGAGAGTAAAGTTAGGTTGATCAGGGATCGGTTAAAGGAGGCCTCTGATAGACAGAAGTCGTATGCAGATCTGAAGCGTAAAGAGATTGAATTTGCTGTTGGGGATATGGTTTTCTTGAAGGTTTCACCTTGGAAGAAGATTTTGAGGTTTGGAAAGAAAGGCAAACTGAGTCCGCGGTTTATAGGGCCTTATCGGGTTCTCAAACGGGTACGGCTAGTGGCGTATCAGTTGGAGTTACTACCGGAGTTGGATAGAATTCATGACATCTTCCATGTGTCCATGCTGCGTGGATATCGATCGGATCCATCACATATTGTAACAGTGGAAGAGATTGACGTAAAAACTGATTTGACCTTTGAGGAGGAACCCCTGCAAATTCTGGATCGAGAGGTTAAAGTTTTAAGAAGGAAGTCAGTTTTGTTGGTAAAAGTACTGTGGCGCAATCATGGAAGGGAAGAGGCTACTTTGGAGCGAGAAGAGACTATGCGTCAACAATACCCTCAATTATTTGGATCAGGTCAATTTCGAGGCCGAAATTTCTTTAAGGGGGTAGAGTTGTAACGCCCTGATTTTTGGGATTTTTCGGGTTTCAGTGATTTTTAGTGAAGTTTAAAATTTTGGTGTTCTGGATACTGGAATTGTGTTTAAATGTGTTAGTGGGCCATTAGAAGGCCCAAGCCTAAGTTAAAACCTGGTAAAATATCAAGTTTGGATTTTAAGTTAATAGGAGACTTGGTTAAGTGGGCTTTTAAGAAAAACTTCGTAATTTATGACACAAAAGAGGCCTTTGGTAAAGTGGCAATGTGGCGCCACTAAGTTCCTAAAAAAGTGGCACCTGGGAAGGAATTAAAGGTCCAGGGTTCAAGTTGCAAGGTAAGCGTATAGTTACTTTTAATTTTTAGGCATGTGCCGGGCATGTGATTACTTAAGTAGAATCGGCTAGGGCCTTAGGGAGGTTGGGCCGATTGCTCTGTTAGTAATTAGGGTTAGTTTCTTTTCTTTTTCTGTCAAGACAAATTAGAGTTAGCCACCTTAACTTTATTCTCTTCTCAGTTTCACTCAGTGGCTGAAAACGCAAGGTACACCCCTTTGTGCCGATTTCTTCTTCATTCCCTCTCCTTCATTCTTTTTCTTCCTTTCTTTCCTTCTGCTCTTTAGCCGAATCTATACCTTCCACTCTTCTCTACTCTTTTCTTTTTCAAGTTGACTGAAATACTGAGCAAAAACACCATTGTTGAGCCAATTTCTTTTTGCCGAAAACTTGTTCTTGTATCGATTTCTCCAAGCCAAAATCCCTCCATTCTTTTCATTCCTTTTGACTGATTTTTACCTTTTCTAAACCCCTAGTACTTTTCGACAGCATCACTCCAAGATTACAACCCCAAATTATCATCTTCTTCATCAGTCAAAAGCTGAAAACGCGATTCCTTTAGAAGCTTATAGCCGAAACTTGAGATCTCTAGGATTTGATCTCTGCGAGTGTTTAAGGGCTAGACCTACATTAGATCTAAGTAGAAACGATCGGGAAATCAGTGGTAAGTGCTCATCACCTGAGATCTAGTCTTATTTTGCGATTTAGTAAAAGCTGAAGTCCCTAAAATCTAGGGAGGCTGTCGATTGGGGCATAGGGCTCTAAGGGTCATTAATCAATGATTTCTTTTGGTGAATAGTGTGTTCTAGAGGCGCTTGATCGAAGGCTTGGACAAGTGGATCAACTAGATTTAGATCTAGTCACTAACTTCGACAAAGGTGAGTTCTCAAGGGCCTTTAATGGCTATGGCCGATTATGGTAAGGGTATATTAGGATTGGTTATTGATTGACTTGTAAACTAAAAGTTGTGGAAATCGATTGTAGGATATTGTGGAGGATCTTATTAGCAGTCGTCGCGAATCAGGTATGTATCGAACACCCTCTCATAGTTTAATTCGGAAAAAGCTAAAATGTTGAAACTCTGGCATTTCGTGGGCTTGTGAGTGTGCAAATGCTCACAAGACGTTTAGAAATTGTTAGATCTAAAATCGCAAGGTGGTAAGATAATCGCATGTGGAATTTTGCGTACTTTGATAATTGGGCATCAATGGGCTGCAAAGCTTACGGGCCCATATGGGTGAAAACAGGTAATTAAGGTGTACTGATAGATTGTAGGGTCAAAACTGTCTAAACTGATAAATTGATCTTAAAATCTGGATTAGATGGGCTTAAGTAGCCAGTAGACACTGTAGGGCCCATTAGGGGTTTTAGAGACTAATAGCTAAAACGGTTAAACTAAGCTAAATAGATTACTGTGATGATAAATGAATTACAGTGCCTGTAATATGTATGGAAACTCTAAAAATCGATAGAATTACTGAAATACCCTCATGGTAGAGAATTATAGTTTTACCCCTAGGTGCAAAATTACCGTTATACCCTAGGGCTAAATCTGACAAAAATGCATGTGTTACTGATTCTGTTTACTGTATGCCATGTCATGATTATCTGTTGAATGGGATTGGGTTTATATGGATGGAGGAAGTGTTCTGGTGGCCTTGCCACAATTTCTGATAAGAGGCTCTGCCTTGATATTTTGAATTTGGTGGCCCTACCACAATATCTGTTCTGGTGACTCTATCACATTATTTGTTTACGCAGCAATGCTGCCGTTGTGGCGTGCAGTGGTTGGGTGAGTTGATAGTTTCCTCACAATGGGGAGATGGGGCTGGTACGAGTGGCGTGTAGCGATTGGGTGGGTTGAGTAGTCTCCCCACATGTGATGGGTTTGGGCATACAAGCATAATCTTTGATCTGTTCTGTAATGGGCCTATGGGCCGTACTGTTATATGAAAAGAGCTAAGGCCCTGTAACACCTCAAACCCAGCTCAGACGTTATGGCCAAATCTGGTGTGCTACATTACCTAAACTAATCCACGTAACCTAGTCAATATGTCTGTTGATGAGTTTTGTAAAACCATACTTAGGATTTAATAAAAATTCTTGGTACATTTGATAATCATCTTAGTCTCTATCCGTTTGTTAAACGATTTACTTCTTTATTATTATCTTGGTTAACCGGTAGTATTGTAAGATTGGTTTTGAAAACATTAGTTTAAGTTTGGAAAACGTGCATCGTTGTAGTTGAAGTAAATCATGCATAAGTAAAAGAAATAAAAACCCCAAATAAAAGTAGTTAAAGTGGCCTTATTTCAAACCCCCAAATGAAAGTAACACGAGTAGTTAAAGATGTGGAATGAATAAAGCAAGTTTAAAACCAACTCAGTCTTCATGGCCACTCTGAATCCCTCCCAGCTCCAAGTCCATGAACTAGGGCTCACCTGCAGGGATGGAAAGAAAAGGGTGAGTTTGGAAAACTCAGTGTGTGCAGAAGCCCATCCAAAGCCCAAGTCGGCCCGAGCCCATTGGGCCTAAGCCCTATCCAATTCAGTGAGATACTGGACCGAAGCCCTATTAAATATCAATAATCTGGGCCGAAGCCCTATTTAGATACAGTAATCTGGGCCGAAGCCCTATTCAATCTCAGTAATCTGGGCCGAAGCCCCGTTCAGATAGCAGTATGGCCCATAGCCCAAACAGAACAGTACAGATATACAGTATGAATGCAAGCCCATATCATGTGGGGAGACTACTCGACCCACCCAACCGCTACACACCACTCGTACAAGCCAACACACCATGTGGGGAATACCTAAACCCACCCAGCCCACACACCACAGTCGCAGCATAGCTCCTTAGATAAACAGTATAACAAGGCAAAGTCCCTTTTCAGTAATACGAGGCATAGCCCCTTTCAGTAAACGTGGCAGTGCCACTCGTACTTCCTCCATCAATATCCCAACCCATGCAACAGATAGATATGATATGACATACAGTAACAGTAACAATCAACTTATGCAGTACAGTCATATCTAGCCCTAGGGGTATAACAGTCATTTTACACATAGGGATAAAAGTAATTTCTCACCCTAAGGGGTATTTCCGTACATTCTCTATTATTATGAGTTTCAGGCATGTTACAGTCACTAACAGTCTTTATTTCCATCTGAACAATTAGTTTAACAGTGTTTTAGTAGTTTTAGTTACTGGGCCCTAAAACCCCTAATGGGCCCTACGGTGTCCAATGGTCACCTAAACCCATTTAGTCCAGTTTTAGTATTTAGTTACCAGTTTTAGCAGTTTTAACCCTACAGTCTTCAAAATACCCTTTAAGCCCATTTCCACCCAAATGGGCCCGAAAGCCCATTGGGCCCACATTTAGCCCACCGAGGCCCAACTCACCAACGTGCTTAAAATTACGCACTCGACTTACCTACCAGTAGCGATTTATGATCTATCATACTCCTACCAACTTGAGAGCGTTCGCACGCTCACAAGCCCATGAAATGCCAGAACTTCGCCATTTCGGCTTTTCAGCTTTTGTCGATTTGAACCATGAAAAGGTGTTTGATACACACACCTGTTTGCGATTGCACCGACGAAATCCTCTATACGATAACTCCTACAATCCACCATTTGATCGATTAAACAAAGAATCTATGAAAACTAATGCTAGGATCTCTTACTACAATTGGCCAACACCCTTAATGGCCATAAAGTTCTCACCTTGTCGACTTAGATGCACTAGATCCAGATCTAGTTGTATCGATGCCTTCAGTTCCTTGTCTGCTTACCTCTTTCACTAACTAACACGTATAGAAACCAAAATACAACACTGAGTTAACAATAGACTATGTCGACAAAGCCCCCTAAGGATATAAGGGTTTCAACTTCTCCTAAAGTTCCAAGAAAATGAAAGTACACAATATTTAAACCACTTACCAATAACTCTACTAGATGGATATTGCTTCAACGCCTTCACTAACTAGATCTGTAATAGATCTAGCCCCAACCGCTAGCAATGTATGGCTCTAGGATATTCGGCCCTTAGAGCTATACCCAGGTACTCTTGTCGACTTTAGCAAGTAATAGATGAAGTAATAAAAGAGGAAGAAGAAGGAGTAGAGATTGAGCGAAATGAAGGATTGACAAGAAAGAAAGGTTACTTTCAGTCAAGGGGTAACGATAATGGTATTATTTCGGTCAAAAGGGGTATTCGGCAATGGTAGAGGTTGGTCTTCAATGGTTGTCAACAGAAGCTTGAAGAGAAGAGAAAAAGAAGAAGATAGATTCAGCTTGAAAAGAGAGTGATGGTTTAGAATCGGTTTGAGGTGCAAGGAGAGGAAAAAGAAGAAGAATGAGAGAAGAAGAAGAGAATAGAGAAGTGGTTTCGGTCCAACAGAGAAATTGTCAATGAGGCTTAGGGGATGGTAAGTTTCGGCTATTAGGTCAAAAAAGAAGAAAAAAGGTTGAGTGAAACAAGACCTAGCACTCAATACCTAAACGGCAGAAAAAGAACATTTACTGACCTAAAGAAATCAGCACAACTAGCACTCAAATGCTAAAAATACTATACCTTAATTTGTGTGCCGATTTTACACTAAACAGAGTCCCTCGGCCGGCCACTGTTTCTTCAAATTCAAATATCCTAAAATCCCTCATTGATCCACTATCATGAATAGTTCAAACTCTTCAAGCCAGAGTTTTACTTGAGTGCCGCCACTTGACCAACACATGCACATAAAAGTAAAAAATATCTTAAGCTTACCTTCTAACTTGTACCATGGACCTCAACCACCTCCTAGGGGCCACGTTTTTAGGAGCTTAGTGGCGCCCCTTGCCACTCTACCAAAGCTCTTTTTGTGACAAACTTTACCAAGTTTTTCTTAAGAGTCCACTTCACCAAATCCCTCTTCACTTAAAATCCATATCTTGATAATTCCATCGGGTTTTAACCTGGTTTTTGGGCCTCCTACAAGCCCACTAACATGCTTAAATACAGATTTAACAATCACAACACAAAAATTTTCACAACTTCACCAAAATCCCACTAAACCCGAAAAATCCCTAAAATCAAGGCGTTACAACTCTACCCCCTTAAAGAAATTTCGGCCTCGAAATTTACTTGATCCAAATAACTGAGGGTATTGTTGACGCTTGGTCTCTTCTGGCTCCCACGTGGCCTCTTCTCTTCGATGGTTGCGCCATAGCACCTTTACCAATGGAACCAACTTCTTCCTTAGGACTTTGACTTCAGGTTCAAAGATTCACACAGGTTCCTCCTCAAAGGTCAAATCAATCTTTACCGCAATCTCCTCTACGGGTATAACATGCAAAGGATCTGATTGATACCGTCTTAGCATAGACACGTGAAAAACGCCATGGATACGTCCAACTCTGGCGGTAACTCTAACTAATATGCTACCAGTCCAATTCACTTGAGAATCCGATAAGGCCCAATGAATCGCGGACTTAACTTGCCCTTTCTACCAAATCTCAAGATCTTCTTCCATGGCAAAACCTTCAGAAAAACCATCTCCCCAATGGCAAACTCAATTTCCTTACGCTTAAGGTCAGTGTACAAATTCTGCCTATCAGACGCCTTCTTTAACCAGTCTCGAATCAGCTTAACCTTGCTTTCAGTATCTACCACCAACTCTGGTCCAAGAACTTGGCGCTCTCCTAACTCCGTCCAACATGTAGGCGTACGACATCTTCGCCCATAAAGTGCCTCATATGGAGTCATCTAAATACTTGCTTGATAACTGTTGTTATAGGCAAATTCCGCCAATGGCAAATAATCCTCCCAACTACCACGAAAGTCAATAGCACATCCTCTCAACATGTCCTCTAACACCTGAATGGCCCTTTCAGACTGTCCATCTGTCTGAGGGTGAAACACAGTACTGAAGTCCAATCGCGTACCCAACGCCTCATGTAACTTTTACCAGAATCTAGATGCAAATCTAGGATCTCGTTCAGAAATTATCGAAACTGGCACCCCATGCAACCGCACTATCTCTGCCACATACAACTTGGCTGGCTTCTGAAGTGAGTAATCGATTCTAACCGGTATGAAATGAGCAGACTTTGTCAGTCTATCCACGATTACCCAAATAGAGTCTTTCTTCGAGGGTGTCAAAGGCAACCCACTCACAAAATCCATCGTTACTCTCTCCCACTTCCACTGTGGAATTTTCACTGGTTGCAACAGCCCAGAAGGCAATTGGTGCTCAGCTTTAACCTGCTGGCACGTCAGACATTTTCCAACAAATTCAGTCACCTCTCGCTTAAGTCCAGGCCACCAGTACACCTTTCGCAAGTCTCGATACATTTTATTTCCTCCAGGATGCATGGCACAAGGTCCACCACGAACTTCTTTCCAAATCATTTGCCTCAACTCAAAATCCTTCGGTATACAAACTCTTCCACGAAGGCAGAGAACCCCATCAGAATTTAGCCCAAAGTCCTCATTCTCACCAAATTTAGCTTGCTGAAACCGAGAGACCAACGAGTCATCCTTCAATGCATCTCTTTAATTTTCTTAGTCTAAGTCGGTCGCACTTGCAACTCAGCTAATAGACTTCCATCGTCATACAAACTCAAACGAGCAAACATAGCTCTCAGCTCAGCAACTGTCTTACGAGTTAGTGCATCAGCTACCATGTTAGCCTTGCCTGGGTGGTACTCAATCAAATAGTCATAATCCTTAAGCAACTCTATCCATCTTCGTTGCCTAAGATTCAACTCCTTTTGAGTCAACAGATATTTGAGACTTTTATGGTCAGTGTATATGATACACTTTTCCCCATACAGGTAGTGTCTCCAGATTTTCAATGCAAAGACCACCGCTGCCAACTCTAAATCATGCATTAGGGTAATTCGCTTCATGAGGCTTAAGCTGCCACGAAGCATAAGCAACCACCTTACCCTCTTGCATCAGCACACAGCCTAATCCAACATGTGAAGCATCACTGTACACAGTGAAATCCTTTCTAGACTCTAGCTGAATCAATACTGGTGCCTCGGTCAATAGCTTCTTCAACTTGTCAAAAGCTTCTTGTTGCTTCTCAGTCCATATAAATGCTACTCCCTTCCTTAACAGTTTCGTCAACGGTGCCGCGATTAAAGAAAACCTCTCAACAAATCTTCTGTAATAACCTGCCAGACCCAGGAAACTTCAAATTTCTGATACTGACCTTGGTGGCTTCCAGTCCAAAACTGCGTCAATCTTGCGAGGGTCTACCCTAATCCCCTCAGTAGAAACAACATGACCCAGAAAAGTCACTTCTCGCAGCTAGAATTTGCACTTACTAAATTTCGCATACAGTTGCTTTTCTCTCAATAATTGCAGAACAATTCGAAGGTGTTCGTCATGCTTCTCCTCTGTTTTCGAATACACAATTATATCGTCAACGAAGACGACCACGAACCGATCCAAGTACGGCTGGAATACTCAATTCATTAAATCTGTAAAAGCTGCAGGTGCATTCGTCAGTCCAAATGGCATAACCAAAAACTCGTAATGACCATATCAAGTTCTGAACGCCGTCTTATGAACATCCACCTCCTTTACCCTTAGCTGATGGTATCCAGATCGAAGATCGATCTTGGAAAACGCTGAAGCTCCTCTAAGCTGGTCAAACTAAACGTCTATTCTCGGTAGAGGATACTTATTCTTTATCATCAGTTTGTTCAACTGGCGATAATTGATGCACATACGCATCGTCCCATCCTTTTTTTTTCACGAAGAGCACCGGTGCTCCCCATAGAGACACGCTCAGTCTAATGAAGCCTCTATCTAACAACTCTTAAATTTGGGCTTTCAGGTCCACTAGCTCCTTCGATGCCATTCTGTAAGGCGCAATGGACACTGGAGCTTTTCCAGGCAACAAATCGATCCCAAACTCAACTTCTCGGTTAGGAGGTAATCCCAGAAGCTCCTCAGGAAAGACATCTTGAAACTCATTAACAGTTCTAACTGTCTCCACCATCACATCTTCAGGTTTAGTTTGACTCACAAATGCCAGATATGCCTCGTAACCCTTGCGAATCAGCTTCTCAGCCCTCATGGCCGAGACCACATTGGACAAGTAGTCCCTTCGCTCCCCTATGACCATTACCTCCTCACCCTTAGTTGTTCTCAACACCATTCTCTTGGCCGCACAATCCAGAGTTGCCTTGTGCTTAGTTAACTAGTCCATGCCCAAAATCAAGTTGAATTCTCCAAAAGGTAATTCCATTAAGTCTCCAATAAATATTCTACCTTGAGTCTCTAAAGACACCTTCCTAAAGAGTTTGTCTACCCTAACAGAGTGACCCAAAGGACTAATTATAGTTACCCCACTCACAGTCTCCTCAGAGCACCCAACGACCCAGAAATCTCACATGCAACATATGAATGTGTCGAACCAACATCAATCAGAGTAGTATATGGTATACTAGATATCAAGAGCGTACCAGTTATAACATCAGGTGCATCACCCTCCTTTCGACGACGAGTAGTATACACCAAGGCTGGCTGATGAGCCTCAGCATTGCCAGCACCCCTGCCAGGTGCTCCACGACCACATCCATTACCGTTGCCTCCTCTCCCTTGACCACGGCCCCTTGGCGGTGGTGGCCCTCCTCGCACTGGCTGAGCAACCCTCTGATCACCAGCTCGAGTCTGGGCTGGCCTCTATGGACAGTCCTTAACTTGGTGTTCCTTGGACCCGCATCTAAAACAAGCTCCAGTACATTTCCAACATTCACCCAAATGTACCCTACCACAAACCCCACAAAGTTGTGGTCTAACAGTATTTACCGGCACAGCTCGAAATGGTTCCTCTATCCTAGCTCTCTTGAAATTTCAGTTCGCAACCCCTGATGGTCAAGAATCTCTCTTAAATCGGTTGTGATCCCTATCGCAGTTCTGTCATTAACTCGCTTCACTTCCCCGGCTATCTTAGCCTTTTCCACCAGTGCAGCAAAATCGCACTCCCTCTGCGGAGCTATCAGCACCCTCAACTCATCTTTGAGGCCATCTTCAAAATGAACACTGCGCTTATATTCAGTGGCCACAATACCACTAGCATACCAGCTCAATCGTAGAAACTCTGCCTTATACTCAGCAACGGTCTTACTGCCCTCGGTCAGATTCAGGAATTCCTTCCTACGTGTATCCATATAGCTAGCTCTGACATATTTTTCCTTGAAGGTCTTCTCGAACAATTCCCATGTTACCCCCTCAGCTGGGGTACCCTCTCTCACTGTGATCCACCACTGGTATGCCTTGTCTCGCAGTAACGACACCGCTCCTTTTAACTTTTGCTCCACTGAGTAATCTAGGTCATCTATAATCCGTTCTGTGGCTTCCAACCAGTACTCAGCCACATTCGGGTCTACTCTAGATATACCCCAGAAAATCTCAGCTCCGTTAGCTCGAAGTCGTTCTGAAATGGACCCTCTATTCACGGTTCCAGTGCTCGCCAGCGACCCTCTCCAATACCCTTAGCATGGCTTAGGACAGAGCGTCGTCCCTACATCCCTATCATACGATCCAGTCTCCGTCGCTGGCAGAGCTCGCACCTCCTCAGCTGGTATATGTCTGGAAGACGAAGATCCAGCTTGCACACTGTCTCGACCTCATCCACGGCCTCGTCCACGACCTCGTCCATGAGCCGCTCTCGTACTCATATCGATTTATCTGTTTTACAAATTTTATGAGATTAGCTTAGTGTTTCAGTTCTTTATTACAGAATATCTTATGCACAGATGAAGTTTCAGAGTTTATTCTCGCGTAATCGTAGTCTAATTACTGTCTCAGTTTTCTAGGGTTTAGTTTTCCCTACAGTCTTAGTATTGTAGTCTTAATACTACCTTAACTATAGTATCATATCAAAGGCTTAGTTCTATCTACAGTATTTTTTCAGTACAGTACAGTTTATAAAGCAGAAATACTTACAAACTTGGTGCCGGGGATTCAGTGTGCCACATCTCAAATTATCAGTTTTTAGAAAAACTTAGAAGGATTTAAGCCTTTTAAAATCAAATTCTCAAAACATGTGTATTTTGAAGATGACAAGTTTGAAAAGAGTCTCTTTAAAACAAAAATTTTCCAGAAAATCTGATTTTCCAAAAATACCCTTCTTAGGTTTAAAATTTTTGAAAGCCTTTTTGGACCCGATCTACAGCCAAGTTGTTGCAACTTGGCTTTGATACCACTAAATGCAACACCCCAAACTCGGCCCAGACGTTATGGCCAAATCTAGTGTGCTACATTACCTAAACTAATCCACGTAACCTAGTCACTCTGTCTGGTGATGAGTTTTGTAAACCCATACTTAGGATTTAATAAAAATTCCCGGTACATTTGATAATCATCCTATTCTCTATCAGTTTGTTAAACGATTTACTTCTTTATTATTATATTGGTTAACTTGTAGTATTGTAAGATTGGTTTTGAAAACATTAGTTTAAGTTTGGAAAACGTGCGTCGTTGTAGTTGAAGTAAATCATGCATAAGTAAAAGAAATAAAAACCCCAAACAAAAGTAGTTAAAGCGGCCTTATTATAAACCCCCAAACAAAAGTAAAACGAGTAGTTAAAGATGTGAAATGAATAAAACAAGTTTAAAAACAACTCAGTCTTCATGGCCACTTTGAATCCCTCCCAGCTCCAAGTCCACGAACTAGGGCTCACCTGCAAGGATGGAAAGAAAAGTGTAAGTTTGGAAAACTCAATGTGTACAGAAGCCCATCCAAAGCCCAAGTCGGCCCGAGCTCACTGGGCCTAAGCTCTATCTAGTTCAGTCAGATAGTGGGCCGAGCCCTATTCATATACAGTAATCTAGGTTAAAGCCCTATTCAATCTCAGTAATCTGGGCCGAAGCCCCATTCAGATAGCAGTATGGCCCATAGGCCCAAACAGAACAGTACAGATAAATAGTATGCATGCAAGCCCATATCATGTGGGGAGACTACTCGACCATCTAGCCCTAGGGGTATAACAGTTATTTTACACATAGGGGTAAAACAGTAATTTCTCACCCTAAGGGGCATTTCCGTACATACTCTATTGTTATGAGTTTCAGGCATGTTACAGTCACTAACAGTCTTTATTTCCATCTGAATAGTTAGTTTAACAGTGTTTTAGTAGTTTCAGTTACTAGGCCCTAAAACCCCTAATGGGCCCTACGGTGTCCAATGGTCACTTAAACACATTTAGTCCAGTTTTAGCATTCAGTTACCAGTTTTAGCAGTTTTAACCCTACAGTCTTCAAAATACCCTTTAAGCCCATTTCCACCCAAATGGGCCCGAAAGCCCATTGGGCCCACATTTGGCCCACCAAGGCCTAACTCACCAACGTGCTGAAATTACGCACTCGACTCACCTACCAGTAGCAATTTCAGATCTATCATACTCCTACCGACTTGAGAGCATTCGCACGCTTACAAGCCCAGGAAATGCCAGAACTTCAGCATTTCGACTTTTCGGCTTTTGCCAATTTGAACCATGAAAGGGTGTTCGATACACACACCTATTTGCGATTCCACCGATGAAATCCTCTATGCGATAACTCCTACAATCCACCATTTGACCGATTAAACAAAGAATCTATGAAAACTAATGCTAGGATCCCTTACTACAATCGGCTAGCACCCTTAATGGCCATAAAGTTCTGACCTTGTCGACTTAGATGCACTAGATCCAGATCTGGTTGTATCGATGCCTTTAGTTCATTATCTACTTACATCTTTCGCTAACTAACACGTATAGAAACCAAAATATAACACTGGGTTAACAATAGACTATGTCGACAAAGCCCCCTAAGGATATAGGGGTTTCGACTTCTCCTAAAGTTCCAAGAAAATGAAAGTACACAATTTTTAAACCACTTACCAATAACTCTACTCGATGGATATTGCTTCAACGCCTTCACTAACTAGATTTGTAATAGATCTAGCCCCAACCGCTAGCAAAGTATGGCTCTAAGATATTCGGCCCTTAGATCTATACCCAGGTACTCTTGTCGACTCTAGCAAGTAATAGATGAAGTAATAAAAGAGGAAGATGAAGGAGTAGAGATTCGGCGAAATGAAGGATTGACAAGAAAGAAAGGTTACCTTCAGTCAAGGGGTAAGACAATGGTATTGTTTCGGTCAAAAGGGGTATTCGGCAATGGTAGAGGTTGGCCTTCAATGTTTGTCGATAGAGGCTTGAAGAGAAGAGAAGAAGAAGAAGATGGATTTGGCTTGAAAAGAGAGTGATGGTTTAGAATCGGTTTGAGGTGCAAGGAGAAAAGAAAAGAAGAAGAATGAGAGAAGAAGAAGAGAATAGAGAAGTGGTTTCGATCCAACAGAGAAGTTGGCAATGAGGCTTAGGGGATGGTAAGTTTCGGCTATTAGGTCAGAAAAGAAGAAAAAAGGTTAAGTGAAACAAGACCTAGCACCCAATACCTAAGCGGCAGAAAAAGAACATTTACTAACCTAAAGAAATCGGCACAACTAGCACTCAAATGCCAAAAATACTATTCCTTGATTTGGGTGCCGAATTTGCACTAAACAGAGTCCCTTGGCCGGCCACTGTTTCTTCAAATCCAAATATCCTAAAATCCCTCCTTGATATACTCTCATGAACAGTTCAAACTCTTCAAGCCAGAGTTTTACTTGAGTGCCATCACTTGACCAACACATGCACATAAAAATAAAAAATATCTTAAGCTTACCTTGTGACTCGTACCATGGACCTCAATCACCTCCTAGGCGCCACTTTTTTAGGAGCTTAGTCACCCCTTTCCACTCTACCAAAGCTCTTTTTGTGACAAACTTTGCCAAGTTTTTCTTAAGAGTCCACTTTACCAAATCGCCTTTCACTTAAAATCCATATCTTATTAATTCTATAGGGTTTTAACCTGAGTTTGGGCCTCCTACAGGCCCACTAACATGCTCAAACACAAATTTAACAATCACAACATAGAAACTTTCACAACTTCACCAAAATCCCGCTAAACCCGAAAAATCCTGAAAATCAGGGTGTTACAGGCCCAGTATTCTGTATCTGGATAGGGCTTCGGCCCAGTTATTACTGTGACTAATTTGGGTTTTGGATGGGCTTCTTTCCACACTGAGTTTTCCAAACTCACCCCCTTCTCTTCCATCTTTGTAGGTGAGCCCTAGATAGTGGACTTGGAGCTGGGAGGGATTTAGGGTTGCCACGAAGATTAAATTTTTCGGTTTTCAATTAAGTTACATTTCATTTCTTCTTTTATTTAAGTTATTTTATTATGGTTTTGGGTTTGTAATAAGGCCGCTCTTATTATTTTTATTTTTGGGTTTTTATTACTTTTACTTATGATACTTTAATTATTTAGAATTTTAGCTGCGCGAGATTTTCTTAAAGTAATTCAAATGTTTTCGAAATCAATCACACGTAACCAGCAAGTAACAAAGTCTCGATTTATAATAAACCTCTTAATAACTAGTATTAAATAGGACGTCCATCAACAAACTGGGAATTTTCTTTAAAGACCATAAAATCAGTTTTGCAAAGCTCACCCTAATCTTAGTAACTAGGTAATATGGTTAGTTGTAGGCAATGTGACACACCGAATATGGCCATAACATCTGGGCCAGGTTTGGGGTGTTACAGAATGAGTTATAAGTATTTAATAAGTTGTATTTAGTTAAAGATTATAGAGTTGACCAAATGAATAGTGATTTTGGTTTTATAATAGTATAGTTATTTACATGCAAAGTTAATTTATGCACATGATCATATGTACATTGAGAATTGAACCATTTCATGATCTTTAAATTTTTTTAAATGGTTAGTAAATTTTCTAATGTGGTGCATAATTATGTGTTTATTCACACATTTATACTTTGATGTCGAATGTATATATATATATATAGATATCAATATTGATAAATGTTTCAAATATGTACTCTTTTATTAATTTATGTTTGAATTGAATAATTGATTAGGTATTCAAGTTTTAAGTATGTATATCTCTGCGAGTGTCTAAAGGTTATACCTCGTCTGGTAATACCTTGTAACCCCATTCCGGTGATGGATATAGGTTAGAGGTGTTACAATTTGGCTTAACTAATGTTCCTGCCATTTTCATGGACTGAATGAACCTAATTTTCATACCTTAATTGGATAAATTTATAGTTGTGTTCATTAATGATATCTTGATTTATTCTCATGATGAGACTGAGCATTTAGAGCATTTGAGAACAGTTTTACAGACTTTGAGAGATAATCAGCTTAATGCCAAGTTTAGCAAAAGTGAGTTCTAGTTACGGGAAGTCAGTTTTCTTGGACATATAGTCTCAGGTGAAGGTATTAGAGTTGATCCGAGCAAGATTTCAGCCATTGTTGATTGGAAGCCTCCAAGGAATGTATCAGAGGTTAGAAGTTTTCTTAGTCTCGCCAGTTATTATAGACGATTTATAGAGGGATTTTCCATGATAGCTACCCCATTAACAAGATTGCCACAGAAAGAATTTTACAGAAGTTTTAAATGGCAACAAGTTTTAGGTTTTCAATGGAAACAAGGTTTTCGAAAAACACCTCAATGTGACACACCAGACTCGGGCCTAACTTCTAGGCCGGGTTTGGGGTGTTACATTTAGTGGTATCAGAGCCTGGGTTGCAAAACTCAGCTGTGGATTGGGCTTTTAATTATGAAATTCTAAAAGAACTGTTTCAAAAGATTTGAAGTATTTGAAATGTTTTACTGATTGTTTTCCTGAAAGTGTGGTTCACCTAGTCTCCGGGCTGAATCCATAAGTTTTCTAAATACTTTTGTTTAGTTGGAATTGAAATACTGTGGATTCTTTAGATATTGGACTATATTGAGATTTGGTATTTATTATGTGTGTTTGGAATTGTTTGGATGTGATGTTTTGGACATGGAAATTGTAATCTATCTGCTCTGATAGGCAGATATTGTGGATGTGTGACTAAGTTATTTGAATTAGACTGTGCAGCAGAAGTGTAGTTGTGTGACTTGGGTAGTACAACTAATGGATAGTGGAAAATTTCAAGGACAAAATTTCTTTAAGGGGTGTAGAATTGTAGCACCCCGAATTTTGGGCCTAGAAGTATTGGGCCTTGAGTTTTGGATCAGTTAAAAGGTGGCTTAAATATTTCAAATGTGTGATTTTAGAGTGTTTGGAGGGTACTATGAAGTCCCAGGTTCAAGTTAGGCCATAGGAAAATTTTTGATTTTTAGCCTTAGTGGAACCCTGATCTCAAGTGGTATGACTCTTAAATAAATCAAGGTCAATAAGGCATAAAAAGGAGTGCGGTGTAGTGGTAAAGTGGCGCTACTTAGGTGGCCAGAAGTGACGCCATAGAGGAAGCAAGGGGTTCCAAGGTTCAAGTCTTGGCTCTTGAAATTTATTTTGGTTTTTCTTTTAAATAAATCTGGAAGCGAGTAGGCAGGCTTTAAAGTTAAATGTGTTGGACTTATGACACAAAGGAGCTTGTGTCCTAGTGGTGGTGGCGTGACATGATTATTGAGAGGATTATGGTTCGAATCCCTTTACACGCAAAGGTTGATTATTTTACTAATGTTTAATTTTGGGGGATTGATGGAGAATCCCACATCAGGAAGCTAACATGAGAATAGGTAAGAAGTTAGCTTTAAATAGAGCAAACCATGAGGAGAGTAGGCATACCTTTCTTGGCTTATCCTTTTCACGTTGTGGCGTGTTCGTTTGGGTTAGGCGTTGGATAATTCATTGATCTGTATGATGTTGGGTCACGATGGTGGTGACCATAGTTGATCGACACACCCCCTGGGGAGTCAAGGGTGCTATTATTGTTGGCTTCTGGGCATAGCAGCGTTTAGAGCGTGGATTAACTTCAAATACCTATCAGGTGTGTACTTCACCCTACTCTAGCTGTAGAACGGCAAATGCCGAAATGGACCATGTGGGCCCAATTGGCCCATGGGCCCGATTGGGTAAATTGTATGATTGTGTAGTAAATATTGGACTAGACTAGGTGAATCTCATATTTGTGGCTAGTTTTGGGCTAAAAGGCCACACGAGCGTGTGGCCCACTTGGGCCGAGAACGAGCCTTAGGCCCATTTGCAATGTTATCTCTATTTAGAATACTTGAGTCGCTCGAGGTGACTGTAGACTTTCTGAGGGATTGATAAAATTACTAAAATACCCTTATAGGGTAGAATTACTGTAATACCCCCGATTTGAAAAATTACCGAATTGCCCTCGATTTGTAAAATTACAGAAATACCCCTAATTTGCAAAATTACAGAAATACCCCCGATTTGTAAAAGTACTGTTTTACCACTAATTTGCAAAATTATCGTTTTACCACTAATTTGTAAAATTACCATTTTCCCCCTGATTTGTAAAATTATTGTTTTACCCCTGATTTGTAAAGTTACCATTTTACCCGTAATTTGTAAAGTTACTATTTTACCCCTAATTTGTAAAGTTATCGTTTTACCCCTAATTTGTAAAGTTATCGTTTTACCTCTGATTTGTTAGAATTATCGTTTTACCCTCAGTTTACAAAATTACAGAAATAACTCAGTTTACAAATTACAGAAATACCCCGAATTTTAAAATTACTGAAATACCCTTAATTTACAAAATTACCAAAACACCCCTGGTTTGTGAAATTACCGAAATACCCTGGTTTGTGAAATTACCGAAATGCCCCTTTAAGGTAGAATTACCAAAATACCCCTGTAGGGTAAAATTATCGAAATACCCCTATAAGGTAGCATTACCGAAATACCCTTGTAGGGTAGAATTACCAAGATACCCCTGTGGGTAAAATTACCATTTTTCCCCTAGGGTGTTAAATGACTGTTTTGCCCTTGTGAGCAAGTGACTGACTTGGACTGTATGTTTGACGGTTTTGACTGTGTTTGTATTCAGTGATTTAACTGACGTGACAGTGGTTGTGTGATTGATATGTTTTAATTTGTGTTTAAATGACTGATATTGAACATGGTTATTCTGCATACATGTGTGATGATTGAGCATAGCATACACGACATATTGGGTTGGGACATTGATATGGAGGAAGTTCTGTTATGATAGGATCACACGGGTTGCACGAGACGACTGTGGATCCAGTAATAATCTGATAAGGTTGCACGGGTTGCACGAGACGACTGTGGACCGACTGAGGGCTTAATGTCAGTTATTCTAAGTATGGCTCTGTGCCAACCAACAGATGGCTCTATGCTATCGGGATCATGGCTTTGTGGCGATTATATTCGCCTAAGGCTATGTGCCTATCTTATTTACTGATGACTGTGTGTCGATCACATTTACCCATGGCTATGCACCGGTTATATTACCCTAATTGATGGCTATGTGCCAATCCTATTACAGTTACTATAGCTTTGTGCCAATTATGATACTGCTACTAAAGGCTTAAAGCCGCATTTAAATTAGTAGCATGGCTGTGTCATTGGTGTGTAGGGCTGGGTGGGTCGAGTTATTCCCCACATGGTGTGTTGGGTTGGTACGGGTGGTGTGATGGCTAGACTGGGTTGGGATTGCATTTGCATATTGTTCTGATTTTACTATGGGTGTGACAGCCTTATTTAGGCCCTAATCGGAAAAGTGGTTTCGAAACCACGAAACCGAGTCAGAAAAATAATTAAATGTTATATTTTATGTTTATTATATGTGAAATTGCATGTATGACAATTTTTTGCTTTGATTTTGTCATTTGGATGTTGAATTATGAAAGAGGACTCGTTTGATAAACTTGGAAAATGTGATAGGTAAATTTGTAGTGATCGAATAATAGGTGGTTTACCAATATGGAGGACTTGCATGTTAAATAGACCACTTTTAATATAGTGGACGACAATGATGATGAATAATTGGCATCATATGTATTTTGTATTAGTTAAATAAAAATTTAATGGTTTTATAATAAAAGAAATTGGTGATAAAAACAATGCTATGCATGTAATAGTAAAACATATCATGGAAGCTTATTCATTCTTGTTTTGCTGAAACTAAAAGAAGAAAATTAAAGGAGAAATATTGGAGCATTCGACAATTTTGGAGTAAAAAATTTCAAGGTAAATTCTTGTTAATTTTATTATATTTTAATGAATTTGAGATGCTTACCCGATTCTACCTTGAACCCATGAAATTATCTCTTGAATTGGTAGTGATTTCATGTTCGGTAATGGATAAGAAATTATGAAATTCAGAAATTATGATAGAAATGGATGAATGAATGTTTGATGGATATTATGATGTTAAAATATAGGTGATTATAAGTTTGAAAGTTTAAATTGAGAAATTGGAGCTTGAGTGGTTCAATTGTTTAAAATGGACATTCGGCTAAGGTGTCTTAATGTGAGGGTTTTAACTAAATATTGGAAAACAATGCCTAAGTGTTAATCTAAGCATGTATAATTGCCGAATGACTTGTTAGTTAATGAATTGAATAATTTTTTATAATTTCAGGTTGTTGAAAGTTTGAGTTAGATGATTGATAGCAATTGGCTAATGTGTCCATGTGAATATAGATGTCGAATGTGGACTTAAGCGAGTAATTGAGTAATTTGTTGTTTAGTTAGGTAATTGAAACTACAAAATAGTTTTTGGATAAGGGGCATTCGGCATTGGAGGTTAAATTGTAGAACCTCATACTAGTTAATAGAAGTAAATTACGATTTCTAAGAATTTACTTACCTATGACCGAATGTGATAAGTTGTCAAGGGATAATTTAGTTTGTTTGTGTTTTAAAGTGAATTGAAATGAGGTTGCTGAATGTTTTTATTGGTGTGTAAAATTAGAAATGTATAGCTTAATTATTAATATATGTATATGATTTGCCGAATGTGCACTTGGATGAGAATGTGAATGAATTGTTGTTATTGAGGTATGTACCTTCAGTCATGGATGAATTGTATGACATTTTTTGGGACGTTTGATGTATTAAAATGCAAAATGAGCTATGAGCTTAGTAATCTTGATATATTAGGCTTAAATGACTACTTAGTGTTCGATTAAATTATATGTATCATTACATGTCAAATGTATTAAGCATATAATGTTAATTTATGAAATGAAATGAAAGTATTGATGAAGTTATATGTGGCTATGTTTAGAATTTATTGAATGAGGTTTGCTATGAATTAATGCAAATTGCCGAATGAGATTAATAATAAAATAGATTAAGTGACTTCGTAAGTTGATTGTCTTATTTTAGCTCAAGAACAAAAAGAGCTAAATTCGGATAGGGGAAAGGCAAAATTAATCGATTAGCTGGTTTGTAATCGTCCGACAACATCCAAGGTAAGTTTTAAGTGATTATATGTTGATTATATCTGATTACAATATAACACATTATGTTAATTAAGTATTTCACATAATGTGTGTAATTGGCCGAATGGCAAGGATGAGATTATGATGAGTTTGTATTATGCATTTGGCCGAATGGCAAGTATAAATTTATGGTAAATTTGTGATACGAATTTGTGATCGAATGTGATTATTGATAAGTAAGTTTATATTAAAAGTTAGTTAATGTGCCAAAAATGTATTGATTTAAGGCTATAAGTCGATTGTGGCTAGTACACTTAAGTTGAATTGGGTTTAGAAATTTGATGCACTAAATGCATGTTACAATGAATGAACTATGTCGTATATGTGTTGGAAGAGATATTATGATTTGTGATTATTGGATAACTAAAGGAAACCATGATGTGTATAGTATTATTATTAGTCATATGTCGTAGCCGAATGTGGCTTAGTACTTAAGTGATTAAATGTGAACTTCGATGGGGTAAATGTTAGTGAGCGATAATATAAGTTATACATTATAATATATATTCGGGTTTTAAACCTAGCAGGCTATGAGTCGGTGAATTATTTTTGAGGCTCTTTATTATAAGAGTCAAAATGAGATTTGAGCACATAAGGTTTAAGTAAATTAAACATGCCTTGTTTCTTGAACAAATGATGCTATTTGTATGAATGCTCATAACTGAATGTGAAAGTTGAGATGAAAGAAACATAAATTGAAATGCTTTATAGTTTAGTAATATGCATGAAAATAAGGCAAGAGTGTGATATGTGCTAAAGCCGAATGGCTAAATTGTGATATAAGATGAGATTTCAATATGTGCTAAGGCCGATTAGTAAGTTGTGAAATGTAACTAGTGGATTGTCGTGTGTAATATTTGAATGATACAATTATTCTTATAAGGTGTTATATCATGTGGAAACAAAGATATATGTTTAAGGCATGTAAAAATTTAATGTGTGTGCTAATGTGCTGTGATATCCGGGTCTATGACCTAGCAAACCTTAAGTTGGTGAAATGATATCGGGCCTTGTACCTAGCAGGCGTAATGCTGGTGATGTAATTTCAGACTTATAAAGTCTAGCAGGCCTAGTGCTGGTGATGAATTCGGGCTTCAAGCCTAGCAGGCATAATGCCGGTGAATATGTATCGGACATAGAGTCTAGCACGCCTAGTGCAGGTGATGAATTCGGGCTTAAGCCTAGCAGGTTTTATACCGGTGAATTGTATCAACTCAGTGAGTTAATCGATTCGAGCGAATGTGGTTAGTAAGTAAGTGAAATTGTGTTATCTTATTTTATATGAATACAAATGTATTTGAATATGAGAGTATGCATAAATGAGATTTTATATCTGATCTTGAATATCAAATTACGTTTGATGCTTCATGAACTTGAATGTTTGGTTATTTACGATGATATTGGAATGTAAATATATATATAGTATTTGAAATTTTGGCTATTTATGTGATGGGACAAAGGACTGTGCCTAATCGGGTTATACAAGTAAGTATTATGAGGTGAGACAATTTATGAATCTATTTTGTGGCTGACCATATCAATAAGTAGATGATTAAATGTGATGTTATATATGCGCACTTATATCCGGCCAAACGTATATGAGACATGTGAATGATGCTATTTAAAGATTTTGTGTATTTGGCTAGTATAGCCCTTGTAAGCTTATAATAGCTTATCTAATAATTATGATACCTGATAATTATATTTCACAATGTGGGTTGTTTAATTACTTAAGACTTACTAAGCTAATTGCTTACTTTGAGTGTCCTTGTTACTCTATTTTATAAATCTCGTTTGAAAGCTATGGGCTCGGGGATTCAAGCTCAAAGTCATCCACACTATCGACACTATTTTTGGTACTTTTGAAAGTCTATGTTTGAAAGATGGCATGTATAGGCATAACTCCTTATTGAAACAAGTTATATTTTGGCTATGTATATATTAAAGCCATGCGAAGATGGCTTATTCATTTTGTTTAGTAAAGTCACATAGTTGAACTAATGGTTGAGAAATGTTTTGGTTAATGTGGTTTATTCGGTTACGGTATATATATATACATGTATGCATATACGGTAGTGGTAAAATTATTCCATAATCAAGAATGATAAGTGGTTCTTTTGTTTTGAACTTATTGTATGATATTATAGATAACCGTTGTGCCTAAACTTAAAGACAACTTGAATCATTAATGCTTATCTTATTGTTAAATGTATAAGTTAGGTTGAATTGAATGTTCGGAGGTTGTATTTCGTTAGGTAACACCTTGTGACCTTATTTCGACGACGGATGAGGGTTATAGGGTGTTACAATGGGCTTGGCCCACACTGTTCTGTATAGGGCTAAGGCCCAGACTGATCTGCTCTGTATAGGGCTTCGGCCCAGTCTGTTCTGCATATCTGTATTATATTGTTACTGATTATGTTTTGGGTTAGAACCACCTGATTCTGATTCTTATTTTGATTCTAATCTGATAATGCTTTTGATTCTGTAAAGGGCTAAGGCCCATCAGGTACTATTTGTTATAGTGGGCTAAGACCCAATTGATACTAGAATTGTAGCAGGGCTGGGGCCCAGACTTTTAATCCTTTTGTGTGACTGACTATTTGTTTTATATGGTAGGGGATTACACACTGAGTTTTCATAAAACTCACCCCGTTTAATAATTGTGTAGGTAATCCCTAGCTTTAGTAGGATCGGTCCTGCGAGAGACCCAGAGAAGGCCACACATTATTTATGCTCTGTCTTGATTTACTTTTTAGTACTTTATTTCAGTTTGGGTTGTAATAAGGCCTTTTAAACTTTCTGGTTTTACATTTGGGATTTTATTTATTGTTTTATAATTGCTAGAAGTCGGACACGGTTTTTTTGAAACAACAACTATTTTTCAAAATATCATGTTTCTGCAACTGTTTTAAATTAGGCTTCCGTAACAATTAAGGTTTTAAAGGTAATAACATTTTACAATAGAACGTCTTTTAATAAATCACATTTTAAAAATATGCATACGAAATTCAAGATTTTACACAAATTTTAAATGGCAACAAGTTTTAATAAGAAGGGTTTTCAATGGAAACAATGTTTTCGAAAAACACCTCACTGTGACACGACAGATTCGGGCCTAACTTCTCGGCAGGGTTTGGGGTGTTACACTCAGTGTGAGTCGGGTATAGAGTCAGATTTTCAGATCAATTATGACGGTTGTTTAATGTTCAGAAATTGGGTATGTGTACCAAAGAATGATGAGCTTATTTGAAAGATCTTAGAGGAAGCACATAGCAATTCCTTGTCTATTCATCCAGATAGTACAAGGATGTATAATGATTTGAAGAAAATGTATTGTTGGGTAGGAATGAAGTAAGATATCTTAGAGTTTGTTTCTAAATGCTTGATCTGTCAGCAGGTAAAAGCCGAACAATATGTACCTTCAGGTTTATTGCAGCCTGTGTTAGTTCCTGAGTGGAAATGGGACCGAGTTGCTATGGATTTTGTAACAGGATTACGTTTGACACCGAGAAAGAAAGATGCGGTATGGGTTGTGATTGATAAGCTAACAAAGTCGGCTCATTTTATTCCAATACATATGGACTATTCAGTTGACAAGTTGGCTGAATTGTATATTTTAGAGATAGTCAGACTACATGGAGTACCATTATTGATTATTTCAGATAGAGACCCGAGATTCACTTTGCAGTTTTGGAAGAAGTTACAGGAAGCTTTGGGTACAAAGTTGAGTTTTAGTACAGCTTTCTATCCTCAGACCGATGGTCAGTAAGAGAGAGTTATTTAGGTACTTGAGGATATGCTCAGATGTTGTGTCTTAGAATTTCAAGGCAGTTGGGAAAAATATTTGCCGTTGGTAAAGTTTGCCTATAAGAATAGTTATCAGTCAATTTTGAAGATGGCACCTTATGAAGCTTTGTATGGACGTAAATGTCGCCACCTTTGTATTGGACAGAGCTTAAAGAAAATCAGATTTACGGGGTTGACTTCGTTAAAGAAACTAAAGAGAAAGTGAATGTTATCAGAGATTGCTTTAAAGCAACTTCAGATAGACAGAGTTCTTATGTAGATTTGAAAAGAAAAGAGATTGAGTATCAAGTTGGTGACAAAGTGTTCTTGAAAGTATCCCCGTGGAAGAAAGTCTTAGATTTGGCAAGAAAGGCAAACTAAGTCCACGTTTTATTGGACCGTTTGAGGTAACTGAAAGAGTTGGGCCATTAGCATATCGGTTGGTGTTACCGACAGAGTTAGAGAAGATTCATGATGTGTTCCATGTATCCATGTTACGTCGTTACCGTTCTGATCCCTCACAAGTGATTTCCCAGACAGATATTGAGATTCAACTAGATATGACTTATGGTGAAGAACCTGTAAAGATTTTATCTCGAGAGGTCAAGAAACTAAGGAACAAAAGTATTGCACTTGTGAAAGTACTATGGAATAGACATGGGGTAGACGAGGCCACATGGGAGCCTAAAGAGGCTATGCGAAAACAGTACCCAAATCCATTCACAGGTACGATTTTCAGGGACGAAAATCCCTAAACGGGGGAGAAATGTAACATCCCAAAATAGGGCCTAAACGGAATGGTGGTTACGAAACCACAAATCCAAGATAGAAAAGCTTAATTTTAATAAATTTTTATGATTTATCGAGTGATTTGTTAAAGTATTGATAGAAAATTTTATGAATTGCATCTTTAATTTGCCTATTAGGGCTTAATTGCAAAAGTTGATAAATATGAGTTCTAGATGTTAAAGGATTTAATTGAAGAGCATAATTGAAGTAGAGGTCCTTAAATGGTAATTATCCCATTAGGTTTTCATGGACAAAAATGGACATACATATGTAGAAATAACCAAAGTTTTTAATGAAGGGCATTTTAGTCATTTGGTAATTAAAATGAATTAAAAAAGGAAAAATATGGCAAAATGTGTCCATCTTCTTCATTAGGCTGAAATTCAAAGGGTTCACCATAGCTAGGGTTTTTTCAAGCTTCCAAGCTCCATAATAAGTGATTCCAAGCCCCGTGTTTAATGTTCTTTACGTTTTTGGAGTCCCAGTAACTTGATTTAGCTTATTGTAGCAATAATTTAACCTAGGGTTCATATTTGGAAAAATACCCATAGGTGAAATATGTTTATTTTGATGTCTTATGATAGAATATGAGGTTTTAAATAATGTTGAACAACTTGTGCTACTCGGTTTTAAGTGAAAACGAGTAAAACAGCATAATCGATAGAAATACCTAATATTGATAAGTACATGTTAGAGTGAGAATTTGATGTTGCCATTAAGGGAAAATGATCAGCATGTCTTAAAACATAAGAATTAGGGAAAAAGTCTACTTTTCGAGCTTCGAGGAAAAAAGTAAATATGCAAAAGTTTAGGGGCAAAATCATAATATTGCCAAAGTTAGAGTTAAGGACTGTTTTGATAAATGTGGGTATTAAATAAGCTAAATTTGCTAATTATAGATCAAGAAGGATGAAATTTGCCAATAGAACAAGGAAAGAAAAAGGTAGAAGCTTAAGTTGCCAAGTTGATCGTATTTTGCACCGAGGTAAGTTTACGGTAAATAAATACAATATTTTGATATTTTATATTAATGTTGTTAATTTCCAGAATATATACATTTATTTTGTGAGAATATTCCAAGTTGAATCAAAGATGAGGTAACAGAGAAAAAGTATCAGAAAGCTCGTTTGAACCTTAGGGATGTATGGGATACGGAATGTCATGACATTTTAGGTTGAGACAGTTGAGGAACATCCCATGTAAGTCCATATCAGACATATGGCATTGGCAAGTTGAGACAATTGAGGAACATCCAATGTAAGTCTATGTTAGATATATGGCTTTGGCAGGACAGGGAACATCCTATGTAAGTCCATATTAGATACATGGCTTTGGCAGGATAGAGAACATCCCATGTAAGACCATGCCTAAAGCATGTCATTGGCAGGCTATTATCAGGTAGAAAAACCCAAGTACCCTTTGTATTCCAAACGGTTCATTGGGCTAATATACAAGCTATGTTACAAGAAAGTTCATGTAAAGGAATGATAAACAGGAAAGTTAAAGAGTAACTGGAGAAGTGAAATAAAGATTTTGTTAGTTGATGGTGTAATGAGTATATTTATATTTGGTAAATTTTGTCATTTATTTATTTCTAAACTTACTAAGCATTTTGTCTTTCTTCTTTTCTTTTCTCTCTTTCATATTGTAGCCAAGCCAATTTGGGGATCACAAGGACGTCGCAGTTCATCTCACACTATCAAAGGCTATCTCGGTATTTTGTAGTTTGAAATATTTTGAGTTATGGCATGTATAGGGACTTGGCAATTGGTGTGTATGTCTTTATGATATGATTTAAGTATGGTATGTGAATGCTTGATGATGATTAGCTATTGAAATGGCTAAATAAGAACATGTTTTGATATTATGTATGTCTAAATGATAGTTTATGCAAAGAAATGATGAAGGAGGAAAAGTTGGCCATGAAACAGTTTTGTAACAGCAGTAGTGATGTGAATTTGAAAAATAACTAAAAATTGTGTAAATGGAATTAAATGGTTAATGATATATATAATTAAATATTATTGAGTCTATTTTCATAGGAAAGAAACAGGGCAAGTAAAGGAAGTCTGTATTGTGAGATATTTAAATTCTTGTGAGATTGGTTTAGAGGGATTTTGTGATCCCCTATTCTGATTTTAGAAATTTACAAAAAATCATATAAAATAATTATGAGTCATACTTTATATTTATAAATTCCTTGGTGAGTATTTTAATTAAAAACAAGTGAAAACACCAAATGAAAATTGTACTAAGGGATAATTGATTTTTAGTAAGGATAGGTCAGAATAGTGGGACTGTGAAACAGGGGAAAATTTAACTAATAAACTGTACTAATTCGCTACACCAAAAATTTTGGAAAAATTATAGTAAGAAGATATATGAGTCTAGTTTTAGGGAAATTTACGGATTTAAATTTTGAGTTTCTTAACTCAATTTATAATTAATTTAGTGACTGTTATGCAAGTGTACAGTTTCATTATAAATAGTGCAAATGAATTGTTTTGATTTGCGTAAGTAATCGGAAAATTTTTAATGTTCTTGGCTTGGTCCCGAACTATTTCAATTGCATGGTTTAGGGCTTCGAGGGCCCTTTTTAGGGATATTGGGTGAATGTGAGCGAATTAATTTTAAAAAGCAAATTTTTATGCCCCGAACTAGTAAGGTAAGTCTGGTAACGCCTCGTGCTCGACTCCGGCGACGGTCTCGAGTAAGGGGTGTTACAGGGTATGTATACTAAAAAATGATGAGCTGATTCAAAAAAACTTTCATGAGGGACACAATGGCCATTTGCCTGTTCAACCGACTAGCACGAAAATGTACCATGATTTAAAGAAATTGTATTGGTGGTCGGGTATGAAAAGAGATATTCTGAGTTCGTATCAAAGTGTTTGACTTGTTAACAAGTAAAGGTCGAACATCAAGTGCCTTCGAGTTTACTTCAGCCAGTGATGGTACCTGAGTGAAAATGGGAAAGGATTACGATGGATTTCGTAATGGGTTTGCCTTTGACTCTAAAGAAGAAAGATGTTGTTTGGGTCATTGTTGATCGATTGACGAAATTAGCTCATTTTATTTTGGTACGTACTGACTATTCACTTGATAAACTAGCTGAATTGTACATAGTTGAAATTGTGAGATTGCACAGAGTGCCTATTTTTATTATATCTGATAGAGATCTGAGATTTACTTCGAGATTTTGAAAAAAGTTGCAAGAAGCTCTAGGTACAAAATTTGATTTTACTACCGCGTTTCATCAACAAATGGATGGTCAATTGGAAAGAGTAATTTAGATTCTTGATTATATGCTTTGATGTTGTGTTCTAGAATTTGAAGGTAGTTGGGAGAGATATCTACCTTTAGTTGAGCTCGCCTACAACAACAATTTTCAGTCGAGTATAAAGATGGCACCATATGAAGTGTTGTATGGCCTCAAATGTCGAATTCCTTTGTATTGGACCAAGCTCATTTAGTCACAGATTCATGGGGTTGATTTGGTTAAGGAAACTGAAGAAAAGGTGAAGATATCCGTGATTGTTTAAAAGCCACTTCAGATCGACAAAAGCCATTCGCAGATTTGAAAAGAAAAGAGATCAAATTTCAGATTGGTGATAAAGTGTTTCTGAAAGTATCTCTCTGGAAGAAAATTCTGAGATTTGGCCATAAAGGCAAGTTGACTCCACGTTTTATTGGTCCGTATGAGGTTATTGAAAGAATAGGGCCAGTGGCCTATCTGTTAGCTTTACCGGCAGAGTTGGGAAAGATTCATAATGTGTTTCACGTGTCAATGTTGTGACGATATCGTTCTGATCCTTCACATGTGATTTCTCCAACAGAGATTGGGATTCGACTGGATATGACGTATGATGAAGAATTGATCAAGATTTTAGGTCGGGAAGTTAAATAGTTGAGAAACAAAAGTATAGCCTTAGTAAAAGTTCTATGGCAATGACATGGGGTAGAAGAGGCTACGTGGGAATCTGAGGAAGCTATGAGAAAACAGTACCCAAACCTCTTTTCCAATAAGATTTTCAAGGATGAAAATCCCTATAAGAGGAGGAAAATCCCTACAGGCATGTGTGAAAATTTTGATAAAAAATTTTATCAATAGAGGATCCAATTTGACTAGTAAGACTAAATTGCAAAGTATATGTTCTAGAAGCTTTGGGTGCTTAATTAAATGGATTTGTAAATTAGAGGTCCTTATTTAGTAATTAGACCATTATATATCATGAAGAACAAAAATGGACATGGAAGGGTAAAATTTAAAAGATAGACAAAAAAGGCATTTTGGTCATTTGGTTAATAAAAGAATAAAAAAGGGAAAATAAAGCCAAAATTTGTCCATCTTCTTATACCTTAGCTGAAAATGTGGAGCTCACCATAGCTAGGGTTTCTTCAACTTTCAACTTGATAGTAAGTGCATCTTAGCCCCGTTTTTAATGCTCTTTACATTTTTGAAGTCGTTATCACCCGATTTACCTGTTTCTACCATTACTTTGAAGTACAGTTCATGTTTAAAATTTTAGCCATGTTAGACGTGCATGTATTTTGATGTCCAATGGTAGAATATGATTGTTAGTTGTGTGATAAGGGACTTTTGCTAAGTCATTTTTGGTGAAAAAGTCAAAAAGGACCTAAATGCAAAAGTTGTAAAATGTGTGTAGAAATATGTGAATAAATGAAAAATGTGGGCTGCTATAAGCATGTATAAGTTTTGACTAGGGTTGGGTTTTGAGAAAATAAATACATTTCATTTTACGAGCTAGGGCTAAAGTGTAAATAAGTGAAAAGTTAGGGTCAAAAATGTAATTTTGCCATAATGTTATTTTTGGATTGAATAGATTAATGTGATAATTAAATAAGCTAAATTTGTTATTCTAGATCAAGAAAGACGAGTTTCTAACCTAGATCGGGGAAAGAACAAGATTGTGGACTAAATCGCAATTTAGCTATTTTTGAATCGAGGTAAGTTTGCATGTAAATAATGCATCGTTAATTTATGTTTTAATACTTTAATGATGCATGAAATGTGTAAATGACCCATTGGATATATTTGACAAAGTTTCGTTTGGTGAGAAATCCGATTGAACCTTAGGAATAGTATAGGATACGAGTGACATGTCACTAGGGACTTTTGTGTAATTATGTGATTGTTTGATTCTGGGTGCTGGTCTTGTACGTCCTACCAGTGGCTAGGTATACCGACATGTGTTTTAAATACCAGTTGCCTATGTGAGCAGCACTGGGTAGCTACGTCCTAACCGTCAGCTTGTGTGAGGGCCACTCTAAGGAATTTGGAGAATCAAGTGGGCCAGCTTGCTACTGAACTCAGGAACCGACCACTAGGTGCTTTACCTAGTGAAACGGAGAATCTGAGGAATCCAGGGAAGAAGCATTGCAAAGTGTTGACATTAAAGAGGGGAAAGATAGTAGAGCCCAACACCATTGAAGCTAAAAAAGAGCTAGCTGACACTCAAGACTCAGAAAAAGTTCAACCGAGTGTTGAAAATCTAGTTTCACCAGAACCAGAATCTATAAAACCTGACAAGGTAACTTTAGAACCAGCTAATTTTGATCAACTAACAACTCCGTTAGATGCAGAGTTGCCCCAAAAGACGAATCAACAATTACCTGTTCTAGTAAAGAAACCACCACCACCCTACCCTCAAAGACTTCAGAAGAAAAAGCAGGAGATTCAATTCAAGAAATTTCTAGACGTACTCAAACAATATCATATTAATATCCTGTTGGTTGAAGCACTTGAGCGGATGTTGAATTATGTCAAGTTCATGAAGGATATCCTGTCTAAGAAGCGAAGACTTGGAGAATTTGAGACGGTAGCTCTGACGAAGAAATGCAATGCATATCTTCAGAACAAACTACCCCCAAAATTGAAGGATCCTGGATGTTTTACCATACTTTGCAACATTGTAGAAACATATTGTGGTAAAGCATTATGTGACTTGGGTGCGAGTATCAACTTGATGCCTATGTCAATATTTGGGAAGTTGGGGATAGGTGAAGTTAGACCAACCATGATTACACTTCAATTAGCAGATCGATCCTTAGCACATCTAGAAGGAAAAATTGAGGACGTATTGGTACGTGTAGAAAAATTTATTTTTCCTGCTAATTTTGTTATTCTAGACTTTGAAGCAGATAAAGAAGTGCCAATTATCCTAGGAAGACCATTATTAGCAACTTGAAGGACTCTGTTTGATGTGCAGAAGGGTGAGCTTACTATGGGTGTTCAGGATAATCAGGTAACATTTAATGTGTTTAAGTTTATACGATTTTCTGACACAATTGATGATTGTTTTGCAGTATCTGGTTTAGAGGATTTAATAGTGGAGAAGGAACTCAACTATGTTGAGGATCCGTTGGAACGAATTTTGACATCAGACCCTCCGAATGATGAAGAGGAGGATGAATACTTAGCTTTGTTAGAAGCTAATCAAAAGGGATTTAATCCGCAATCCCATTTTGAATCTTTGGAATTAGAGAATAGGGATTACACCCAACCAAAAGCATCAATTGAGGAGCCACCTAAATTAGAGCTCTAACCACATTCACTAGAACTTCTCGAACCGGTTCATCCACTCTAACCCTTTTTACAGTCCTACCCGCAGCATTCGAGGGTCTTGAATCCCTCCTAAATCGATTTTGGTCCTTCTTATGGTTCTTCCGCTCTGTACGTTTCACCTCCTCAACAATCTTAGCCTTCTCCACCAGAGCAGTAAAGTCATGCTCCCTCTATAGAGCAATCAGCATACTTAACTCATTTCTGAGGCCATCCTTGAATCGTACGCTACGTTCATACTCCGTAGCGACTATCCCACTAGCATACCAGCTTAACCTTAAGAACTCAGCCTCATACTCTGCGATAGTCTTATTCCCCTGAGTCAGATTCAGAAATTCCTTCCTTTGAATGTCCACATAGCTCGCCCCGACGTACTTCCCTTTGAAGGCTGTCTTAAACAGCTCCCATGTCACTCGCTTAGCTAGGGTAGTATCCCTTACAGTGATCCACCATTGGTAGGCTTCGTCACGCAGTAGCGATACTGCTCCTTTCAGCTTCTGCTCCACTAAGCAGTCTAGATTGTCCATGATCCGCTCCGTGGCCTCCAACCAAAATTCGGCCATGTTCGGGGCTACACCAGATACGCCTCTGAAACTCTTCATTCCGTTAGGTCAGAGTCACTCAGAAATAGATCCTCGATTCACAGTCCTAGTACTCGCTCCAGCAACCCTTTCCAGAACCCGTAACATTGCCTGGGACAAAGCATTGTCCCCTGCAGCCCGATCATACAACCCAGTCTCAGTTGCCAGTAGCGCTCGTGCCTCCTTAGCTGGCATATGTCCTGAAGACGAAGACCAAGCTTGCGCACTACCTCAGCCACATCCACGGCCTCTTCCACGTGCTACCCTCGTACTCATATCGTATTATCTGATTACGAATTTTATGAATTAGTTAAATATTCTAGTATTTATTACAGATGTATTATGTATAGTTAGTATTCAAAGTTTTGTTTTCACAGAATCGTAGCCGAGCTACAGTCTCAATATTCTAGGGTTTCCTGCTTTCCTACTGTCTCAGTCTCCTACAGTCTTAGTGTTGCCCTAACTACAGAGTCTCAGTAGGGTCTTAGTACTATCTACAGTGATTTCTCAGTGTCAAAGTATCTTAATCAAATACAGTAAAGAGAGAGTACTTACAGACTTGGTGCCGGAGATTTGGTGTGCCTCTCTTCAAAAACCAGATTCAGAAAAAACAAGTTTTGTTGATGCTAACTTCTTTGATTAATCTTTGTTTCCAGAAAAACATTAGACTTTCATACTGTAAAAACATTTGAAAAAAAATCAATTTAGACAAATTTTAAAGAAATTTCCAAAATCAAAATTTCAAAATACCATTTTGGGCCTTAATTTAAATTTTAAGAAAACATTTAGACCCGATCCATAGCCTAGTTGTTGCAACCGGGCACTGATAACACTAAATGTAACATCCCAAACCCGGCCCAGTTATTATGGCCAGATCTGATGCGTCACATGGACAACTAATTATGCTACGATCTTCTTTTAATAATCATTATGTTGCTTTAAACAAAACCATATTACCTTTTGAATATAAAAACCTTGCTTAGTTTATAAAAACCCTATCCACTACCAATTAAAGATTACTTTTAAAAGATCTTATCATTGAGTCTTCGTTATTAGTTTACCCGTTTGTCACGTAATACATGTTTTGAAAATGTTGGTTAAGTTTGGAATAAAAACCTGCACAGACTAGTCTATTGTTTTAAACAGGTAATAAATATTAACAAAAAATAACCAAAATAAAAATAAATACCGAGCGACCTTATTACAATTTAAAACTCAAATAAAAATAAAGCATTAAAGAAATAAATTTATAAAACCATAAACCAACAAGTAGTTCACATGGCCACCCCGAATCCCTCGCAGCTCCAAGTCCTCTATGGCTAGGGGTTACCTGCATGGATGGAAATAAGAGGGTGAGTTTGTGAAAACTCAGTGTGTAAACTAACCCAACTAGTATCAAAGATCAGTTCAAGCACAAACTGGGCCGAAGCCCTATTCAGATACAATGATAACTGGGCAATAGCCCTATCTAGAAAACAGTGCAGGCCTTAGGCCCATTACAGTAATAGATCAGTGTATTATGCATATATGCAAAGCCCAAGCCCAATCCAGCCCTACACACCACCCGTACCAGCCCTACACACCATGTGGGGAATAACTCAGCCCACGCAGCCCTACACACCACAGTCGCAGCGTAGCTGCTTAAACAGATATCTTGGCCAAGCTACCAGAACAGTAATACGAGGCAGAACCTCTAAGCAGAATACGTGGCATTGCCACTTAAGCACTTCCTCTGTCATAATAACCCAACCCCATGCAATTAGAATATAATATGACATGGCATACAGAACATCAGATATAGTAGCATGCAAATCAGTCAACTTAATCCTAGGGGTAAAATAGTAATTTCCACCCTTAAGGGGTATTTCAGTAAAGTTGCTAGATTTTAGAGTTTCATGCTCATTACAGTATACTAACAGACCTATCGTCACTCGAGCGACTCAATTAGCCTAATTTATTAATACAAAGTCATCAGGCCCCCAAACCTCTAACGGGCCCGACGGGGCCCACAAGTTATTATGGCCCACTAAGTCTAAATTTTACCTACATTTTAGCAGAACTAATATCCAGATTAACCGAAAATACTTACCGCATGATTTTACCCATATGGGCCCGAAAGACCATTGGGCCCACTTTTGGCCCATCGAGGCCCAAACCACCAACGTCCACGAAAACGCGTACTACAGTCTTACCATTCGTAAATACTAGCTTTACAGTTTCCATTGACCCACGAGCACTCATACGCTCACAAGCCCTCGAAATGCCAGCATTTCAACATTTCGGCTTTTCGGCTTTTAACGATCTAATCTACTAGAGGGTGTCGATTACACACCTGTTTGCTAAATATGCTGGAATCCTTTAAGCAATTATCCTACAATCGTTTTAATCACACTGTTAACCCATCCATAAAACTTAACACCATAATGTCTTACCCATTTGGTAACATTCAAGCATAACCAACACTTACCTTGCCGAAGTCTAACTACTAGATCTAGATCTAGATTGCTTCAACGGTCCTAGCCTCTAATTGCTCCTCGTAAGATCACCTTTTTACCACACTAGAACACATGAGAACCAAAAGAAAAAGGCTAACATAGATGTTTATCCAAAAGAAATCAAAACTGATAGCCACACTAAAGAGTTAGGGGTTTTTGGCTTTTCTTGAATCACAAGGTTATGGAAGAAGAGATTCGAGTACTTACCACCACTTTGTCTTACCAAAAGAGAGTCCCCAAACACTAGCCTAGTCCAGATCTATCGTAGATCTAGTTAGAATGCGAGAAGAGAAGTGATCTAAAGATTTAGTTTCTGAAATCACTAGAGAGTATAGAGGTTTCGGCTTTTGTAGAAACAGGAAAGAGAAAAGAAGTCAATGAAAAAGAGAGGAGATGGTCAGCAGTGGAATGAGAGAATTGAGGGTTTCGACTATTAAGGAGTGCAAGAGAAATCAATAAAGAAATAGAAAAGGGAAGAATAGGTGATTCAGCTAGAAGAGAAGAAAAAGAATGAAGAGATTCGGTGAAGGAGAAATCGGCACAAAAACTAAACTTTTCATGATTTCGACTTTTAAGAAGTCGGCTAGATGAAGCTCCAAGTGAGTCGAGTCAGGCTATGAAGTGAAGAAGAAAGAGGAGAAGGAAAGAATAGCTTCCGCTTGAGAAGAAAAGAGAAGAAATAGTTTGGTTCTTTGAGCAAATCGGCACAAGAGGTTTGTGAATTGTGTTTTTAGCTTTTAGAATCAAAAGGAGAGGAAGACAAAAGGAAGAGCAAAGAGCCCTAAAAGTTCTATACCTATTCGGTAAAAAGAAAGTGACCAACCTTGCCAAAACCTGAAGACTAGCCCCTAAGGATATCGGTACATACAATTCCAATTGCCAAAAATACAACCTCCTAAAAGCCCTAGTCGAATATGCAACTCCAACCCCCAATTGGCCAACTCAAGCTTCCCATTCAAAATTCCTACATTTTCTCCCCTTATCCCTCATTGATTCAATCTCATGAGTACTTCAAACACTTCCCTTCAGAGTTCAACTTGAGTTCCATCACTTACCATGCACAAATGTTAAAAAACAAAACAACACCTTGCTTGCCATGGGATTCAAACCTTAGCTTTTACATAGCCTCCACACACCACTCCTATACTCTTAAGTGACACCACCTTGCCACTTTGACACAAGCCTTCCTGTGTTTAGAAACCCCAACTTCTCATTAAAAGCCCACTCAGCCACAGCCCCTTCTCTTATAAGCCCAAAATTTAAAATTCTACTAGGCTTTAAACTTAAACCTAGGCCTCCTAAAGGCCCACTAAAACACCCAACACAACAATACAACACATCCGAGCAAGCAAAAATAAATTCAAGCAAAACTTTAGAAACCCAAAAATTAGCGCGTTACAAAAACCTTTTTTGGCCAATTTCTTTAAAACCCGAACCCTGCTACCCTCTCTTCCCTGAAACACCCTTTGGCCAAACCTTCTCTAGTACCTTCTTTTCAAAATCGAACCCTATTCTCTCTATGGTTCTTCAAACCTCATCATCTTTTCTTCTATTCCCCCCTAAAGCACATTCTCGGCCGATTGTCCCTCATAAGATTTTCACCCCTTTTGTTACCTAGTTAGTCGAATATTTTGAGTCACTTCTCCCTTTGTGCTTTGAGTAGATCAAGTGTAGATCTGGGCTTAGAGTTGTGGTAACGACTTCTGGTGATGTCGATTCAGTCAATCAGACTTTTGCATGGATCTCGTGGAGGCTAGAGTGGTTAGTGTGAGCAAGGCAGACTAGATCTAGTGGTTGGAGTTGGATTTCAGATGGGATCTTGACATAGTTCGCAAACAGGTGTGTAACGACACCCTCTAGTAGCTTAGATCAGCAAAAGCTAAAAAGCCAAAATACCGAAATACTGGCATTTCGAGCACTTGCGAGCGTGCGAATGCTCGTGGGTCATTTCAAAATCATGAATCTGGAAAATTAGACTATAAGGGCTGCTGTGCGCGTTTTTGTGCACTTGGGCTATTCTGGGCCTTGATGGGTCGAAATTGGGCCCAATGGGCTTACGGGCCCATATGGGTAAAAGTATACGGTAAGTGATTTCTGGTAGTCTGGATATTAAATTTGATATAATATGACTAAAATTGGACTGAGCGGGCCACAGTAGCACGTGGGCTCCCTCGGGCCCTTTAGGGGTTTTTGGGCCCGATTACACTATATGAATGTATGGACTATCTGAGTCACTCGGAGTGATGTTAGACCTGCTAGAAGGTCATATTAAGCATCAAACCTAGAAACGTAGCTAAATGACCAAAATACCCGTAAAGGGTAAAAATTATCATTTTACCCCTAGATGTTAAATGACTGTTTTACCCCTAGAAATAGTTGGCTGATTTGCACATAATTGTATTTGATATTCTGTATGTCCATGTCATGTAGTACTCTAGGTTGCATGGGGTTGGGTTATGGATATGGAGGAAGTTGTGTAAAGTGGCACTGCCACGTAGTCTGCTTAGAGGCTCCGCCTCGTATTTCTGTTCTGTGGCTTTGCCACGATTTTTGTATTAGTAGTTCCGTTGCATCTGTGGTGTGTAATGCTGGGTGGGTTGAGTTATTCCCCACATGGTGTGTTGGGTTGGTACGGGTGGTGTGTTGGCCTAGACTGGGCTTGGGCTCTCCATACATACATACATATATATACTCTAATCTGTATCTGTAATGGGTTAAAGGCCCACTTTATTTCTAAAAAGGGCCAAGGCCCAGTTTGATCTGTATCTAAATAAGTCATCGACCTAGACTAAGTTTTGACTGATCTTTGACATTGGTTGGGTTTCATTACACACTGAGTTTTCACAAACTCACCCTATGATTTCCATCCATGTAGGTAATCCCCAACCATAGATGACTTGGAGCTGCGAGAGATTCGAGGTGGCCACATGGTTCATGCTTTCGATTTTTAGTTTTCCTTAAATTTAATTTATTTATATTCCATTTTAAATTTTGGATTTAAGTTGTAATAAGGCCACTCGGGTATTTTGTTTTGGGCTTTTTTTATACTTGTTTCTACAACGGTAGACTAGTCTATGTGGGCTTTTTGAACTTAATCAAACATTTTTTAAACATGCATTACGTAATGACTGGATAATACGACAATGAGTTTTTCTTTAAATGTAAACTTTACTTGGTAATTAATACGGTTTCTAAATCTGATAATGCTCATTAGTTACAAACTATTAAACATGGTTTTACATCAAAGAACATAATGTTTTGTTAAAAGAAGATCGTAAGCGAATCAATCATCCATGTGACACACCAGATCTAGCCATAACATTTGGGCTAGGTTTGGGGTCTTACAGTATAAATTTATATATGTGAAATAATGTATTGAAATGCCTTTTGGTTACATGTTCAATTTGATTATCGACATGTTCAATTTGATTACCGATTCCCGTTTGAACCTTAGAAAGTCATAGGATACAAGTGACATGTCACTACGGCTACAGGTTGGTTGAGCTCCTGCATTCATTGCAGACTCACCACAGCTTATCAGCTTACATGTTCAATCTTCGGACTTACTGTTTAACCTTCGGGCTTGCATGTTCAGCCTTCAGGCTTACTGTTTAGCCTTTGGGCTTACATGTTCAGCCTTCGGGCTTACCTTTACCAGCTGAAGAGGAGCATACCATACATGGCTCGAAAGAGCATACATGACGAATTGACGGAGTTACAGGTTACACATATACACTGTACGTGTATCACTCGAGTATCCCACGATATTTCCTAAGGTTCAACGGGCAATAAATTGATAGGAAATAGTTGTAATACATGTTATAAGAGGTATGAAGAATGCATAAATTACATGCTATATGTACATGATTAATATGAGGTTAGATGTTAAATAAGGTACAAGTACATGGATTATATGTTTACATGAATGACATAGAATACATAAAGTATATGGTACAAGTACATGCTTACAAGGTATATGATATACGATATGTTTAAATAAATGTTACATAGTCATATGATTAAATGCTATATGAGTTTGTGATAAATGAATGAATTGATACATGAAATATGATTACATGAATGTTACATGTTTATTTCATCTTTGGATTGGATGAATACGTGGTTGTTATATGACTAACATGGTTGTGATGGTTGAATAGGCATTGAGGACATATGAATTGATTCGGTAATGTTATTTGCACTTTTAAATGTTAATTCGATAAGTTCAATTCTATATTATACGGGCTTACTAAGCTTTTAAACTCTGTTTATTTTTTCCCGTGTTTCACAGATTCGGAAGAGAGTTCAGTTTTGGACAAAGTCAGAGATTGCAATCACACTATCCACTCAAGCTTTTGATACTTTTGAATCGTTGTAAATGTTATAAATATGGCATGTATAGGCTAGTTTTTAAGTTAATGTTTATGGCTATCTTTGTGTTAATGAATGTGGTATGATTTTGGCATATGTCCAAGCTATGTGATATGGCTTGGATTCAAAATGGTTAAATTGATATGGAAGTTTCTTATGATATGTCTACTTGTGGTAAATATGTGATTAAGGTTTTGGTAGAGTTGAATGTTTGATGATTGGTAAGTTGGTCAATGCTTGTGGTAAATGACCATATTTTGGATGAATAATACAAGATATATGTGATGCTATATGTGATTAGTTGATAGATTTTATATGACATTGAATTGGTAAATTTAAATAGGTATGGAAATGATTCATTTGGTACATGATTGATGATGCAAATTAGTATGAAAATTTGGTTGATTATGAGTTAGTATAAATATGTTTGTTTTGGCTGAATTGGTTTCCCAATTGGTATATGAATTGTTGCAAAATATTGCTTGTAGGTACATGAGCATTTGGGGTGTGAAAATGGCTTGTACCAAGCCTATTTCGTGCCATACAGTCGAAGCACACAGGCTTGTGACTCGACCGTGTGACCCCTATATTGTAGTTGAATTGGTCAGGATGCCACACGAGCTAGACACACGGTTGTGTCTAGTACCCGTGGGTGCAAGTCAGTAGCTTCATAATTTTTGCATGGCTTAAACACACGAGGATGTCTTGTGGCCGTATGCACAAGTCAGCATGTGTGGCCTATTTTGCCATGGCCTGGACACATGGGTGTGTCTGGTGACCGTGTAAGGCACACGGCCGTGTGACCTTATTCTGAATTTTTTTTTAAGTTTTCTTCTATCTTTTGTATGTTTTCAAATTTTTCCCTATGTTATTATTATAGCTATATATGTTTGATTAAAGTATGAATTGATTGTGAATGCCTAAAAATGTTTTGGATTATGTTGATAATATACTATTCTAATCAGTGTTACAAGTCCAGTAATGCCCCTTACCTATTACGGCGATGGTTACGGGATAAGGGTGTTACACTTGTACTGCGGCCAAAGTATTACAAGCTGGATTCTTTTGGCCAACACTATTCAAGGATGCATATGCTTACGTAAAGAGTTGTAACAGATGTCAAAGGGTTGGAAATGTCACCAATAGAAATGAGATGCCTCAAACAAATATCATTGAGGTAGAATTGTTCGATGTATGGGGTATTGACTTCCTTGGTCCTTTCCCTCCATCTTTTGGTCACAAGTACATACTAGTAACAGTAGGCTATGTGTCCAAGTGGGTCGAAGTTGAAGCTTATCTGACAAATGATGCTAGGGTTATGGTGAAGTTTTTGCAGAAGCATGTGCTCACAAGGTTTGGAACCCCAAGAGCCATTATCAGCGATGAAGGGTCCCATTTGAGCAAGTGGTTGAAATGGTTGTTAGATAAACATGGAGTGAAACACATGATTGCTACAGCTTACCATCCACAGACGAATGGGTAAGCTGAACTGGTAAATAAGGAGATCAAAGGCATACTTGAGAAGGTAATTTACCCAAACCAATGAGATTGGTCCAAAGACTAGATGATGCTTTATGGGCTTATAGAACAGCATACAAGACACCTTTAGGGATGTCACCCTATAAGTTGGTCTTTGGGAAAGCCTGTCATCTACCCTTGAAGTTAGAGCACAAAGATTACTGGGCTCTTCGACAACTTAACTTGGATCTTAAGCTTGCTAAAGAGAAACGAATGCTCCAACTTAATGAGTTAGAAGAATTCCGGATGTTTTCATATGAAAATGCCAAATTGCTCAAGGAGAGACTTAAAAAATGGCATGACAAGCACATTCGAGTTCGAGAATTTGAAGTAGGTCAGCAAGTCTTGTTATTTAATTCCAGATTAAAGCCCTTTCTAGGTAAACTAAAATCACGTTGGTCCAGTCCATTTACGATTCATCGCATTTATCCATACGGAGTTATTGAACTCCAAGGTAAGGGAGGTAAATTTCAAGTTAATGCTCAACGTCTGAAACATTACTACAGAAATAAACCTAAACAGGATCAAGTCTTGTTCAGTTTCAGATATTTAAATTTTCTTGTCTTTATTTTTAATAAATGATTTAGGGTATATTTTCGGGATTAGTATGTTTAAATAAATTTTGTCAAGGATACTAGAACTTAAGCGGGATCGCTTCTGACCCCTCCAATCTTTCCTGGGAATTGATTTTTACATAATTTTCTGAGAAATTAGTCCCTAAATGACAAAATAAATTTTTGGTTTTTCAAATAAAAGGGTCAATTTTGATCCAAGTTTAATTTGCAACTCAATTTCAAAATTTCTTTAAGTTTAGGGACTTAGTTGAATTATTTTTAAAATTTGGTTGCTCTTTTCGTTAATAATAAAAACTAGGTGACTCATCTTGTAAATATTTTCAAAAGGCATCTAGAATAAATATTTTTACATTAATATATTTATATAATACTAACAATATGATAAACTTTAATATATAATTATATCTATTATAATTTATATATTAATTTTATTAATTTAGCATAGAATTAGGAGTAGTTTATTTTTAATCATATTTTATTTTTGTTTTAGTAAATTAATTAATAATTTAATATGCATATATTTGATTATTAATTGTTGTTAACTTTTAGGCTTAGAATATTTTAATTGCTAAATTATTCTAAGAATTTTACTTTTATTCCTACTCCGTTCACTATATATCCCACCCATCTACTCTTAATTTTTCAATCATACATTCTTCCCTACAAACACCAAAATCCTTAAGTGCCGAAACGTCCTAGCCAGCTCCCTAGCCGCTGCATTACCAGCAGCCCAGTCAGCCAGCACACGCCCAATAGTTCTCGCACACAGGCACGCCAGTGGCCTTCATCCTGCACGTTGCACTTGCTGCTCCAGCCCCAGCTGCCCAAGCTGTGCCCTACCCCTACTTGCTACACCTGCGCATGACCTAGCACACCAGGCCTACTTGCTGAAAGGTCCTGCACATTGCTGCTTGTCCCCGCATGCCCTTCTATGCGTCGCTGCCTGCTTGCCAAAGAGTTCCCGTATTGGTGCTTGCTCTCATCCCACCTCGCATGCTGTTCCCACATGCACCAAGCCGACATGCCCTAGTTGCTGTCCAACACTTATGCGGCACACACCTATACCTAACCCTTTAGCCAAAAACCCTTCAACCTCTTTTAATTTGCCATCTTTTGTTTCATAATTATATTTTATTTTAGGGGTTCTTAATTTTTACAAGGAATGTGGTACGAACAATTTTTTCTTCTTAAAATTTTAATTATTTTTTAATTTATCGAATTATTAATAATTTTTATTAATCAAATTTTTGAGAAAATAATTTTTCCCATCTTATGTCAGGTCACTCATGCCTCACAAGAGAACTCGTGCCTCCGCCCAAATCGATGAAACACAAAACAAGTTCCACTATGAAGAAGCCAAATTGAGGTATGAAAGTATCTTCAAAAATCAACAGATGCATCCAGAGAAAGGCTTCACATTAAAAGAGAGCAACTGTAGAGACTTTGTGGCACATATTCGTCAAGTTGCTGAAGCCCTCAATTGGGAATTGTTTTGTGAGAAGAGACCTAGTGCAGATGAGGAACTAGTTCATGAATTCTATGCGAACTTAACCTCAAGCGAGTTGACTGAAGTTCCAGTTCGCGGAATCAATGTACCAATAACTTCAAATGCTATTAATGAGTTCTTTGAATTACCTGATTCTGAAAATGATGAATATTATTCTTTGTTGAGCAACATTAAGCCTGAAAATCTACAAGAAATTCTCGAGGAACCTACAGTTCTAGGTTCTAAGTGGACTGTGTCAAAGCAAGGAATCCACACTTGTCGAAGAGAATATTTAACACCACTCGCGAATGTATGGTTCTATTTCATCCGTTTTAGCCTTATGCCAAGTTCGCATGGGACTACAATCTCATTAGAACAAATGGTCTTATTATATGATAAACCGTAAATTATACATATTTTTTACCTCATGCTTAGCCTATTTTTGGATGAATTATTCCTTAATTTGTGGAATTTGATGCTCCTAAACCTTTAATTTCATGTTTTATACTCAGGTGAGCTTATGGGAGTGAAAAGAACAAGAAACGGGCTGAAAACGAAGAAAATGGGCCAAAGCAAGGAATCAATACAGCCTGGAGTTCACCACACAGGTGTGTCACACGGCTGTGCCACATTAAGAAGCTCAAGCATGGCTTAGACTCGATTCACACGGGCGTGCTACACGGGCGTGTCCCTGTCGTGATGAAGTTTAATTTCACGAAGAAAAAGCTACTTAGGGGCTAAGAAAGACATACCAAACTCTATATAAAGACCCTAGGTGGCAATTACAAGGGTGTACAGTCTTCCAGCCAAGATGGAGAGCTAAAGGCAGGGAATTACTCGCATGAAAGGCGATTGATCCATCTCAAAAGCTAAGGTCTACATCAAGATAGAGGATCTCCATTCATTCTTTTCAGGAGTTTTTGGGTTTTCTTATGTTTTTTTTTTTATTTTCTTTATTCTGAGATGTTCCTTTTTATAAACATGAACTAAAACCCCAAATATCTAAGGGGATGAAACCTAAGGTGAATCTTGTTATTGTTATCTGAACTATATGATAAATATTTGACTTGTTCTTAATTGTGTTTTTAATGCTTGAATTGATATTTTTAGGATATTAATTTAAGTCGAATGCGCTTAGGTAGAGGAGCAAAGTGTTGGATCGCCCGGTGCCTCCAAGGCGCAGCGGAAAATTAGAATAATAAATTTTACCGGCGATCCATACCATGGATCCATGTGTAAGGAACGAATCGGGGTGATAAAGGTTTCGAAATTACCGAAACTTCAATCTGAGTAGACAGCGACGCCAAGGCAACGGGAATCCTGAAGCACTATCGAACCAAGCCGCAACCTTTAACGATGTCGGCCTCTACGTAGTCCACCCAATTGACAATGAACGGAAATCTCTCAGAAACTATTTTCAGAGAGTATCACTTTTGACGGCTGCTAGGCCTCACTTTTATGGTTTCGGGATTGCCTATGTATATCCCCTTTAGGGTTTTTACCCTTGCCATATTTAAAACTTTGTGTTAATTGGTATATATTCATAATGAATATTTATTACCATAAATAATCCGAATCATAATAATCGTTATTAAATAAATATAATAACGTTTAACCGAAAATTATAATTACGTTAATTATAATAAAGATTTCGGTAAACTATATTTATTTAAATTTATATATATATGAACCAAAATCATATATTAGAAAATTATGTTCTTGATTATGTGTACAACATCCTTGTACATATAGTATGTTCAATAATTTGATTGCCGAATTTAATTAATTCTATAATTAATTTAATTCATGCGACAACCAGACACAATACCAACTATGTTTTACTCCGTTCATTTCAATTAAAAGGTGTGACCCTATAGGTTCTTGTAACATTAGCAGTAATATTAGAACTATTCTAATATTACAAACAATGAGTGGCATCTAGCAATGCATCATTGCTACCTAAGTTACAAGAAGTCATGATTCGACATAACCTTTTGTGATTAACTTTTCATGCATTAATCCTTAAGTCCAATATCTTTAGAATAGACACAAGTCATGGAATAGTCACACTTGCATAGTCCATCCTATGTTTCTTGATACCTTGAGTAGACTATGATATACAAATAAGTATGACATCTCATATCAACTTATTTGAGCATGGCCATGCATTTCTAGTCTCACTCAATCAAGTGGCCTGAGATATTACTCCTATTATGTAGGAGGGACTTATCCTATATTGATCAACCATATCCCTCTACATAGATTGTGGTATATCCAACATTAGTCTTAATAGAACAACCAATTACAGTGTTCGTTTGACTATATCAAAATATACAACTCACGATGTTGGAATGATGATGATCTCAAGTATGAGGATCATATACATATTAATCACTATGAGTAATATTGTGACAATTACATAATAATCCAAGAAACATACTCATAGCGGATCGGTCCAATATGTTGTTCTCTAACACACACATTCATGCATTGATTCTGATACTCGATATCAATGACAACTCTTTATCATCAATCAACTACATGTTAGTCTCAATGCATTATTATTGTCCTAGCCAACAATAATACTTGACTAAGGATCTTTTAAGAATAATCATATTATTCTTAGGACATTATTATAAAACAGTTTATTTATGCACACAGAAATGAAACTGAAATAATAATGGCAAAGCCTTATATTAATAAACATGATAAATCAAGTATGTTGTTACAACCATCTCGTGATTGATCTTTGGGCATACTCTTACACAAAGTCCCTGTTTAAGAGTAGATCCAACACAATTAAGCAGAGTTGATCGCAATCTTAGACATAGGACGACGAAAATCTGCCAGGTTAGAGTCAAATCTAATATGGGATCTATAGATCGAGTTAATGCAAGACTAGGGGTTTTAATTAGAAAGAGATTTCAATTAATCAACCTAGGATTAGTTTTTCTTATTCTCGATGGAGATATTAACATAATTTAGGGATCTCTACGGATCAAGTCGAATGAAGAAATCATCTAGTTCAGAGTTAGATAATAAGTGAAGTTTAGGTGGATTTTTCCTTACGTATTGTCCTTATCAATCAGTTTTCCCAAAGTAATTTTCCCAATTTACCCTTTGTCATGTCTTTAGTTTAATTTAGATAGTTTACAACCAAACCCCATTTTATTCTTAAGCTAGATAATAGGAAGAAAGTCATTACTAGTACTTTTAGTTCCTTGGATTCAATATTCCGGTCTTGCCACTAGCTATACTACTATTCGATAGGTGCGCTGCCTTTTATCGTGATAATAGTTAGTTTTTAGGTACAATCAATTTATTACTTCATCACAATCACAAGATCAAGTTTTTGGCGCCGTTACCGGAGAACTAAAATATTAGGAACACTCAATTCCTATTACTTTAGCCATTCTTACTTTTATTGCAATTTATTTTTTTATTTTAGGTTTTTATTTACTAAAATTTTCTTTTTGTTTCTCTCTTCCAGGTGTCTCTAGTTTATGACTAGAAGAAACCCAGGAGGAACATTATTGTTTGACGATGATTTAGAAGCCACAGTTCGTAGAACTCGCTGAGAGATAAGAAGAAGCTTGCGATACCCAGAACAAGGACAAGAAGAAGAACCTAAACCTACTGAAGAGATGGAGGCAAATCAAGATAATCAGCTACCTCCTGCAGTAGCCGCAAATCCTGTCGGGAAAAATCCTATTCCTTATACTATGTATGATTATACTAAACCTAATTTGGCTGGTATTGAATCTAGTATTGTTAGGCCTACTATTGCTGCAAATAATTTTGAACTGAAATCTAACACTATTCAGATGATACAATAGTTTGTTCAGTTTGATGGTTTGCAGGATGAAGATCCTAACGCTCATTTAGCCAACTTTTTGGAATTATGCAACACATTTAAAATAAATGGTGTTTCGATGATGCCATTCTTCTTTGGTTATTCCTATTTTCCTTGAGGAATAAAGCTAAACAGTGGTTAAATTCTTTACCACGAGGGTCTATCACTACATGGGAACAAATGATCAAAAAATTTTTACTGAAATATTTTTCGCCGGCTAAAATGGCTAAATTAAGGAATGATATCTCTTCTTTTGTGCGGATGGATTTAGAAACACTTTACGATGCTTGGAAAAGATACAAGGATTTATTGAGAAGGTGCCCTCACCATGGGTTACCCCTATGGTTTCAAGTTCAAACTTTTCACAATGGTTTGAACCCCTTAACGAGACAAATGATCGATGAAGCTGCCAGTGGAACAATCAATAACAAAACACCAGAAGTAGCTTACGAGTTTATAGAAGAGATGTCACTAAACAACTATCAGTGGCAAGTCATGAGAACAAAGCCACAAAAAGCTAAAGGGGTTTTTAATGTTGATGTGGTCACCATGCTTTCTAATTAGGTAGAACTCTTAAATAAAAAGATTGACGATTTAGTTGATTCTACGCAGGTACACCCAATGATGCAATGTGACATGAGCAATTCTGAGTACCCCACCTATGGATATGGCATGGAAAATGAGCAAGCCAACTATATGGGTAATAATCCTAGATCTCAAAACAACCTTTATAGTAACACTTAGAATGCATGTTAAAGGAATCACCCCAATTTTTCATGGGTAGGAAAAGGTAAACAAGGAAACCAGAGACCACTACCTCCTCTGGGATTTCAGCAACCACCATACCAGTAAGAGAAAAAGTCGAACCTTGAGGAGATGCTCACAAAATTTATCTTCGTGTCAGAAACCCATTTCCAGAACACCGAGACGGCACTTAAGAACCAGCAAGCATCCATCCAAGGACTTGAGACTCAAATAGGCCAGCTCATTAAGCTAATCTTTGAAAGACCACAAGGTGGTTTACCAAGCAACACCGAGACTAACCTTAAGGAGCAACTCCACGCCATCGACACAATTGATGAAGAAAGGTTGGCCAAAACCATAGCAGAGTTAAGTAAAGAAAGTGTGGTAAGTAGAGGTAAGGACGAGGTAAGTCACAAAGAACCAATTGTTAAAGAATATAAGCCTCATGTCCCATATCCTAACGCGATAAGGAAAGACCACACAGACGAGCAATTCGGTAAATTCCTTCAACTCTTAAAGAAATTACATATTAACTTACCCTTTATTAAAGCTCTGTTGTAGATGCCAAACACTATTAAGTTTTTAAAAGAGCTCCTGATGAATAAACGAAAGCTAGATGAGACATCTCATGTGGAACTAAATGCAGTTTGCTTAGCTATTTTGTAGAATAATCTACCCAACAAACTAAAAGATCTAGTGAATTTTACAATTCCTTGTTTACTTGGTAGTTTAGATGGTAAAAATACTTTAGCTGATTTAGGAGCAAGTATTAATATAATGCCTTATAAATTGTTTAAGTAACTAGGTCTTGGGAAACCTAAACAAACTAAGATGAGCATCCAATTGGCTGATAAAACCATTAGATTTCCTAGGGGCATAATTGAAGATGTTGTTGTCAAAATTGATAAATTTATATTCCAAGTCGACTTTGTTGTTCTAGACATAGATGAGGATAGCAATGCACCCTTAATTCTAGAGCGACTCTTTTTAGTAACTGCTAGAACCATAATTGATGTAGGTACAGGCAAGCTCACACTTCGCGTAGGTGATGACAAAATTACTTTGCAGGCTCGTAACTCTAATAAGACTGCTGACGATAAAGGTATTATTACGAGTCTTGATAATAAAAATGATCTCACCGCCCAACCTTCTTTCCAGGATACTCTTTACATAGGTACGATCAAACAACAGACGAGTCCATCCAAGGGGACCACCCATGAAAAACAAATGCTACAGATTGAAGAATTGGATGAGTGGCTAAACTATCGACAAGACAAACCTAAAATATGCCACATCAAACCAAAGCATCACCATAATGACCCTAAGGTCAAAATGAATCAATTTAAGGTAGGGGATAAGGTATACTTAGAGGAGGAAGATCCTCAAATTTCAACTTCAAAAGTTCATACAGGTGATACCCCTCCTTTCACGATAATGAAAATTTTCCCCTATGGTATAGTCGAGATAACACATCAGACATTTGGCATTTTCAAGGTAAACTATACTCGACTCAAACCTTATTTTGATAGAGAAACTAATAGCAAGATAGAGGAGTATGAACTCTTCAAGCCACCGTGGCCATGCAAGCTTGAAGGAAGTCGAGCTTAGACTATAAACAAGCGCTTCCCAAGAGGTAACCTGAGCATTGACATAGTAAAGTGTTTTTAATTTAAGCTCTCTAATTCATCAACTAACCTCATGAATGCAGGTTTTTCAAGCCATACGGCCATGCCTACGGGCATGCCTAAGGCCGTGTGGACACCATGGGCAAAGACACGGCCGTATCAAACAAGACAAATATTTTCCCAACACACGGGCTGTGACAATCAGCCATGGTCGTGCGAGGTGGCCATGGCCAATCCTAACAAATCGACATGGGCTGCAGTAATGAGCCACGGCCGTGCGAGGTGGCCCTGGCCAATCCTAATAAATCAACACGGGCGTGCGATAATCCCATGCCCTAAGGCCGTGCCCCACGGCCGTGTACCACGGCCGTGTAAAAACAGAGCAAAATTTTCCCCAAAACACGAGGTCTGATAAATTACCACAGCCATGCAATACGGCTGTGGCCAAACTTGTCAATTCAACACTGGCGTGTGACCTCAAACACGGCCATGGGAGAAGCAAACACCAAAAGACACGGCTGTATTATATGGCCGTGTGACCCAACACGCTTGTACCATTAAGCTGTGAGTGAAACTGAGAAATCAACATCAGCGTGTGACACGGCCGTACCAACCACCCGTGGCCACATCAATAGCCCATGAAACACACGAGCCAACCCAAGGGGAACATGGGAGTGCGCTACGGCCGTGAGGCCAAATCCCTATTACCTAATTTTAAGTTTCATTTTCTTCACTTTATATTTTTCCTCTTCTTTTTATTTTGCACTTCAATTCTTATCGACTAGTACTTGAATTTTACACACAGTTGTGCTTATTCCCTTCAGTCACCCAGAATCATGAACTTTAAGTAGTCCTTTCTCCAAGTCAACTTTCACTACTCAATGAATTCATCCAATATTCAGGGAGTCTCACTTCTCTCCCTATCTTATGATTTTATGCTTCTATTTTCACTAACCTTATCTTTTTACATTAAGGGCAATGTACATCTTATGTGTGGGGGGAGTTCAATTTACTTCTTCGCATTATCCTCGAACCTCTGAAAATTTTTGCCACTAACTTGTTGCATTTTTCTCAAATCCTGAATTCTCACTTTCACTCTCTGCATTATTCTCAATCCCCTATTAAAATGAATTTTGATTGATTTATTATTTTTATTGATATGTTGAGAATTAAGACATAGGTACTTATGCTTTGATTATTCAAACTTTAAGACATTAGAGAATCAAGCATGATAAGTTGAAATTTTTGAGAATTTAAATTTTTCTAGGTTGTTTTCCCTAATTTTAAGCGTTATCTTGAAATTTGAAATTCGCAGGATTGACATCAAAAGCCATAATTCTGGTGAGATTTTTTAGCCTTTTGAGCATACATCCTTTCGTGATCACTTTTATTATTGCTTTGAGTGAGTCAATATTGATCTGTTATTCTAGAACTTGCTTCGATTATACTTATCAAAACCACATCAGTGATTTGATATACCGAAATGATAAAGGCACTTAGGTTTTAACCCACTTACTCCATAAAAACCTACCTTCAAAATTAACCCCTAGTGAACCCCATTGAGCCTAACATACCATTCATTAACTTACCTTCAATATTAACCTATAACCCATTTTTTGTTGAATTCCCTTCAATTATTTTGATCCCTATTTTTGTCGAGATTTGAGTTGAATAATTATCTAGCTTTGTTCTCCTTTTCAGCTTGTAAAGTTTATAAATATTCAATTTGTTCTGAAAAAAAACATATGTATATTTCAACTTTAATTCAATGTTTTGAATATTTCCATGTAATTTTTGAGCTTCTGTTCTTAGACAATGTTATCCAAAAGAGAAAGGCTTTACTCTAGGAATATGTTTCAGTGATAGAGATTTTTTTAGTTAGATGATTTTTCAATTCAATCTCGATTCTAACCATCTTTTTCAGCTTGTGACCACACCCCTAACCAAGGCCAGTTTACAACCCTTGAAAGACCTTTTGATCGATGTGTATGTTAATACATAGTGGTGGAGATTTGATTTTCCTGCAAGCTTATGGTAATAACTTTTTAGGTTGACTAATGAGTGCTTAATTTCTGAATCCTAAACACTTCGAGTGGATAGAGTGAATCTTTAGTGAGGATGTCAACTCTTATTGATTTTCATTTCAAGGTATTTACCTAGAAGAAGGGAGTAAACCTATGTTTCAGTGATAAAATTCTCAAATTAGACTGTTTGAGACTTTGATTTTCTTTGGTTGAATTTTCAATGTATGATTACTTGTGGATTAGTTTGAAACACTATTGATAAGGATTATAAGTTGAGAGGAATAATTTTTAATTGTGAGTTAAGATTTTGCTTGAGGACAAGCAAAGGCTTAAGTGTGGGGTATTTGATAAACCGTGAATTATACATATTTTTACCTCATGCTTAGCCTATTTTTGGATGAATTATTCCTTGATTTGTGGAAGTTGATGCTCCTAAACCTTTAATTTCATGTTTTATACTCAGGTGAGCTTAGGGGAGTGAACATAACAAGAAACGAGCTGAAAACGGAGAAAATGGGCCAAAACAAGGAATCAACACGGCCTAGAGTTCACCACACGGGTGTGTCACACGACCGTGCCACATTAACAAGCTCGAGCATGGTGTAGACTCGATTCATATGAGTGTGCCACACGGGCGTGTCCTTGTCGTGATGAAGTTTAATTTCACGAAGAAAAGCTACTTAGGGGCTAAGAAAGACATTCCAAACTCTATATAAAGACCCTATGAGGCAACTACAAGGGTGTACAGTCTTCCCGCCAAGACGAAAAGCTAAAGGCAGGGTATTAGTCGAAGGAAAGTCGATTGATCCATCTCAGAAGCCAGGGTCTACATTAAGACAGAGGATCTCCCTTCATTCCTTTCAGGAGTTTTTGGGTTTTCTTATGTTTTGTTATTTTCCTTATTCTGAGATGTTTCTTTTTACAAACATGAACTAAAACCCCAAATATCTAATGAGGATGAAACCTAAGATGAATCTTGTCATTGTTATCTGAACTATATGATAAATATTTGACTTGTTCTTAGTTGTGTTTTTAATTCTTGAATTGATATTTTTGGGATATTAATTTAAGTCGAATGCGCTTAGACAGAGGAGCAGAAGTCCCTATTTAATAGTAGATCCAACACAATTAAGCGGAGTTGATCATAATCACAGACATAGGACGACGAAAATCTACCAGATTAGTGTCAAATCTTATATGGGGATCTATAGATCGAGTTAATGCAAGACTAGGGGCTTTAATTAGAAAGAGATTTCAATTAATCAACCTAGGATTAGTTGTTTTTATTCTTAACAGAGATATTAACATAATTTAGGGATCTCTACGGATCAAGTCGAATGAAGAAATTGTCTAGTTCAAAGTTAGATAACAAGTAGAGTCTAGGTGGATTCTTCCTTACATATTGTCTTTATCAATCAGTTTCCCCAAAATAATTTTCCCAATTTACTCTTTGTCGTGTCTTTAGTTTAATTTAGATAGTTTACAACAAAATCCCCTTTTATTCTTAGGCTAGATAATAGGAAGAAAGTCATTACTAGTACTTTTAGTTCCTTAGATTCAATATTCCGGTCTTGCCAATAACTATACTATCATTTGATAGGTGCGGTTGCCTTTTATCGTGATAATAGGTAATTTTTAGGTATGATCAATTTGTTACTTCATCACAATCATGAGATCATTATGCTCTATTTTAACTGGAAAGACCATTGATATGGGAAAAATCATTCTGAGAGAAATATAGAATTGTGCCATTAGACGTTCTGGCCCAGCTTACTTCCCTTTTACGATAACAATTCTATGCTTGAAAGCTAAAATTCTTGCAAACGTAAGGAAGACAAGGTATAGCCAGGGTACAATTACCAATTGGAACCTTTACTAAAAAGCTAGAGATTCTATTCTACAGCAGCGATTTGAAAAAAGTAAGGATCCCGAAGAAGAAGCAGATGATGCCAAAGAAATCGAGCCAATGCAATCAGCTGAAGTACCTGATGAGGTAGAACCAATGGAACTAGAAGCTAAACCTGATATCGAAACTTCAATGTTTAGAGCTCAACCGCCTAGCCTAGATCTTTGAGATGAGCTGTCAAAGTTGATGGACATAATGCAACATATGCAATGGCAGCAACAAGCCTACTAGAGATACTCAAAAATAAGGGATGACTCGATGAGAAGTGCCATTAAGAAAATTTACAATGACCCATTTATTTTTGTGCTTGAGTTTTTAGATTTCATATTTGAACCATAGAGTCCATTATCGAATAAAGAGCGAAGAGATTCGTGCAAAGGCAATAATGATGAAGCAAAAGATGAGTCAAATTCGGAAGGATCTGCAAATAAATAAATGGGAGGATCTCGACTTTATTTTATTTTTGTTCTTAGGTTATTTAGGTTTAAGTTAATTAGGAATTTTTATTCTTGCATAATAAAATAAGAGAGGAAAATCATTAATAAAACTTGAACAAGTCGCAAAGTATAAAGTATGGCAATAGATATATACATGTCTAGGATTGGATCTAGAGAGAGCTTGGTACTTAAGCAGTCAAATTGACTCACCTCCTCTTTTCTAAAATCCTACCTGGTGTATAGTATCTATTCACTTTAAACAATGAGGACATTATTCATTTTAAGTAGGGGGAACGAAAAATTGAAATTATTTCCACTTAGAATAAAATTTTCTTTTGATTATGATTAGGATATATTTAGTTCAATAATTTGCAATTATGTTAAGTATGCTAAACTTCAGTATTAATAAAGTTCTATTATTTCAATAAATTATTATGTTAGCTAATAATGATATGAATGTATTTTTAATAAAGCATGTAAATCGTACCATAAATTTTTACTTCTTTACGAAGTTAGGCATGCATGAAAGTTTAAGTCTTTAGAATTAACTTAGTAGTTTCTTGAGGCGAAATCTTAGGAAGTATGGAATGTTGAAAATGATTTAGGCAACTATTGTTTTGATCGTTTGAGCCTTTCAAGCCAACCATGATAAATTTTATCCTTTGAAACCCAACTTTGAGACTATATGGCTTAATTTTATTCGGACCCTTGCAATATTTAGCCATCACTTCTCTATTATTTATCTTTAAATTGTCCCAAACACTAGACTCAGTACTATTCAAGAATATTCTTTGAAAATAAGTTTGGCGGAGTTGAAAAGAAGTATCAAATGCTCAAAAATTGTAGTACATGAGTTAAGTGCTTGTGTTAAAAAAATAGAACATGTACTTGAAAGGAAATAGATGTACAAAATAGCATCTGAAAGTTAAGTAAGTTGGTGTATCGAAGGTAAAAATTCCAAAGCTCTGATTAATGTTGAGTTTAGGTTTTAAACCGAAATTTATCTATCTTTTACCTACCCTTAGTCTAGCCATGTTACAACCTTGTTAAAGACCTATTGATTCAAGTTTCTATACCTACATTAGTGGAGAGAAATTGCTATGATCAAGATATGAAGACATCAGTGAAACTTAATGATTGCAGCTTAGTCTTGAATAGGGGAATAAAAATCAAATTGGTAAGGGTTAACATGTCTTTGTTAAAGAAGCATTTAGTCTAATTTTACTATTTTAATAGTTTTTGAGATTAATTTGAATGGTACGAATACTTAAGTAGCATAACTATCATATTTCTTATTTTTTTAGCATAAGTATACTAAAATCATAATTTTGGGAAAAATGTTGTTCTGAAGGAATTTTTCAAAGGTGTTTCTGAGAAATTATTTGAAACGCCCTGATTTTTAGGATCTTTTAGGATTTTTGTGATTTCGGTGAAATCTTGAAATTTTGATGATTTGGTTATTAAATTTGTGTTTAAGTGTGTTAGTGGGCCTTTAGAAGGCCCAAGCCTAAGATAAAACCCGGCAAAAATATCAACTTTGGATTTTAAGTGAAGGAGACTTGGTTAAGTGGGCTTTTAAGAAAAAGTTAGTAAAGTAAGACACAGATAAGCCCTTGGTAAAGTGGCAATGTGGCGTCACTTAAATGCCTAAAAAAGTGGCATGTGGAGGTGTGTGCAAGGGTTAGTGTTCAAGTCACAAGGTAAGTATTGTATGTGTTTTTAATTTTGTGCATGTGCTAGTCATGTGATGGCACTCAAGTAGAACTCTGCTGAGGGGAGTTTGAGTTGTCCATGAGATTAGATTAGAGAGATCAGGGGGAGAAATTATAGAAAATTTGAATGGGAGCATGTAGTGGCCGATTAAGGGACTTTTGGGGGTGTATTGCCGAATTGGTCAAGGGTTTTTGGTCTAGTATTTCATGCTAAGGTGTTAAGGGGTCTTACTTTTGGTAATTAAGGTAGTGTGTGCCGACTTGTGTAGGGGTTTAAGCTTTCGAGAATTGTTTGGGTTCTTTTCTGTCTTGCCAAATTAGGGTATAGTGCCTTAGGGTTCTTTTTCTCCTCCTCCTTTTTGCTAGGAACCGAAACCTAAGTTTCCATACTCTCTTGTGCCGATTTGTCCATAGCCAAACCTGTTCTTCTCTTCTCCTCTATTCTCTTCTTCTTTTCTTCTCTTCTTCTCTTTTTCTTTTTCACCATCGATCCCTTTAAACCACACTTAGCCGATTGCTTCAAGCAAAAACCTGAATCTATTCTAGTGAAACCTTCTTAGCCGAATATTCTTAAAAATTTAAAATCCCGAAAGGTTCTAGGTTGTGTCGATTCCTTTATTGATTGAGTACCCTTACCTTTTCTTTTTCTTTAAGCTGAATCTCCCAACGTTCATAGCCTTGTCGACATCTCCTTCTTCTCATCTTAAAGCTTCCATCTTTCCTTCTCCTTTGTTTACCAAAAGCTGAAATCACCTTACTCATAGGGATTTGGGAGCCGAACCCTTAGATCTCTTAGATTCAATCTCTGCTCGCTTTTAGAGGATAGATCTACGTCAGATCTAAGTTAAGTATGGGATTGAATCACTCTGGTTTAGTGATTCTAAGGTAAGTTATTGAAATCTCTGATTCTATTTTTTATTTTAGGATTTAAGAAAAGCCGAAACCCCTATGTGCAAAGGGAGCTATCGATTTGGGGCTTAAGGCTCTATGGGTCTTAACAGTTGATTTATTTTGTGCTAGCGTGATCTAAAGGCTACCGATTGAGGGTTTGGGCAAGTGGAACGACTAGATCTAGATCTAGTCCCTATTTTTGACAAGGTAAGTGTTCTAAGGCATTAAGGGAGGTTAGCCGATTTTGGTAAGCAAGTTTACAATTGGTATCATTGAAATCTTGGATCTGATTTGGTGGTAATCGATTGTAGGATACCGAGGGAGATCTCGTTAGCGTTCGTTGCAAATCAGGTGTGTAAACGAACACCATTCTGTAGTCTAAATCAGCAAAAGCCGAAAAGCCAAAATTTTGGTTGGAAATAGTGAGATCTGTAATCGCAAATGGTACGATGGATGAGTGAGCAATTTCGTGCACTTCGGTAAGTTTGGGCCTCGATGGGCTAAATTCGGGCCCAATGGGCTTACGGGCCCATATGGGTAAAAGTAAGTGGTAAGTGTGTTCTGGTATACTGTAGGTAAATTCTATAAAACTGGACATAGAATTTGGGCTAAACGGGCTAAATTAGCTCAATGACAGTGTAAGGCCCATTAGGGGTTTTGGGGCCCGATAGCTCTAAGGTTGAAAAGTGGGTTAGATACACTGTTAAGATGAAAATTGGACTGTTAATAAATGAAATGTGCGTAAAACCCTAAAAATTGGTATAATTACTGAAATACCCCTTAAAGGTGAGAAATTACTATTTTACCCGTAGGTGCAAAATGATCGTTATACCCCTAGGGCTAAATTTGACTGAAATGCATGTTTTACTATTTTTGTTCACTGTATGCCATTACATGATTATCTGTTGCATGGGACTGGGTTTATTGATGGAGGAAGTGCAAGTGGCATTGCCAAGATTACTGAAAGAGGCCTTGCCTTGTACTGATTACTGAAAGAGGCTTTGCCTCGTACTGTTTACTGAAGGGGGTTTGCCTCATATTACTGTTAGTGGCTTGGCCACATTATCTGAGCAGCTATGCTACGATTGTGGAGTGTAGCGGCTGGCTGGGTTAAGTATTTTCCCCATATGGTGTGTTTCTGGCTGGTACAGGTGGAGTGTAACGGATGGACTTAGGTGGGCTTTGGGCTTTACATACATGCATGATATTTGTTTTGTTACTGAAATAGGCCTATAGGCTGTACTGTTATCTGAAAAGGGCTAAGGCCCAGTTGTACTGTTTACTGAATAGGGCTTCGGCCCAGTTATTACTGAGACTGGATAGTGCTTAGGCCTAGTGGGCTTGAGCTGATTTGGGCTCCGGATGGGCCTTCTTTACACACTGAGTTTCCCAACTCACAGATTTCACTCCCATCCATGCAGGTGAGCCCTAGACTAGTGGACTTGGAGCTGGGAGGGATTCAAAGTGGCCACATGGACTGGACTGTTGGTTTTTAATTAAGTCTTTTTATTTCTGCATTTATTTTTAATTATTTTCATTTTGGTTTTGGGTTGTAATGAGGCCGCTTAAATTATTTTTAATTTTGGGCTTTTACTTTATATTTACAATTTGATTTAAATGATCTAAACAAGGCTGTGCGGGTTTTCTCAAAATCAATCAATGTTTTCCAAAACAAAGCACTTGTAACAAATAAATAACAAATCAACAAACAAGATAAATTTTAAATGGTTAGTGGATAGGACAATCTCAACCTAAACCTGGATTTTCTTCCCAAATTACAAGTACGATTTTACAAAACTCACCCTAATCTTAGTAACTAGGTAACACGGTTAGCTCATCTTTGATGTGACACACTAGACTTGGCCGTAACATCTGGGCCAAGTTTGGCGTGTTACATTATTTTTAAAATTTGTGCATTACACAGGACGAGCAATGAATTAAGTTTGGGGGTGTGGAAACACAAAGATTTATACACTTTTACATGCCCTTTTTAACTTAATTCATGCAAATTTGGTTAAATTCTTGTCAAAAAATAATTAAATTGTAATTAAATTATGAACATTATGAATTTTAATTAATTTTATAATTACTTTTGATTAATTTTGGTTATTTTTTACAGAATTGCACAAAGGGCAAAAAATGGCCCGGCAACACTACTAGAAGCACAAAACTAAGAAGCAATTTAAAGTATCGAGGAAAATTAATTTCCAGCCTAAGACGGTCTAATTATGTGTATTAATTCATATTATAATTAATTTTAATTTGTACCCAATTTAATTTGGGCTAAATAAATTATTATTAATTAATTATGGAAAAAGTGGTCCAATTGAACTGAACCGGTTGAACCAAACAGAGTGAACCGAACCAGCCACGAATTGGGCTACCCAGAACTGTCCATATGCTGACCCAAATCAGCTTTTTAGCTGATTAAATAAGCTTGCAAGATTCCTTTGAAGAACTTTCAAAGTTGCATTCAACCCCCCCACAATATATAGCTTTATGAATTTACCCCAAGCCATATTTAGCAAAGTTGAAACCATCAACTTTGCCACATAGGTGTCTGGCCAAGGGGTGGCTCTTTGGCTGATATTTTTAGCAAATTTTACCTGCCACATTCAACTATAAAACCCCCCTTGGGTGATCATTCAACACATCCCTCATTCACTCACATCTTCCTTTCTTCTCTCCATTAGTTCTCTTCTTTCCATTCAAAACTCCCTTGCTTTTGTGCCGATTTCTCCTCTTGGGAAAGGGGTTTTCTTAATCCATTTTGGAGTAGCAATTGAGTGTTCATAGTAGCCTTGGTTGGTGAGAACAACGAAGAATGAAGAATGGGACAACCATTCAAGCCATGGAGAAACGCCAGATTTGTTTATTGTTCCCTATCTTTTTAATTTTCATTGTTCTTATGATGAACATGTTTGTGAATATTCATATTTTTGGAATGGTTAGTTTAATCAATTTAGCTTGAATTTAATTCTTGTTAGGTTGATTGCATTTCGTCTACTTAAATTGTTAAAATTGTGTTTATATTGTTATAGGCCTTGGTTAGATGCTTGATTAAGTAAAACCATGACTAAGTTATTCTTGCATGACAATTTTTAGATAACTAATGAATTAATTATTTAAATGGATTAAAATTGTAATTAATGGACACAGTACTTAATCAGTGCATGTTTATTCTTCTAAGGTAGCTAAAGGTTAAATTGGCATTGTAATTGGCGATACATATGCCTTGCATAACATGCAAGATTATTGTGATTAAACTGTTTCAAGGTAAGGATACCTTGTTACCTCACATAGTCTTTTATGTGCTTATTAGATTTAATTAATCATTTGAATGGACATAGAAATATGCAAGAGATTATAGAATTTAATAAGTATGTATGCGTAATAACGTATTTACCTTTTTAAATCTGTTTAATCGATTGAATTGGTATAGAAATATGTACAAGAGATGAATGGATTTCTATAGGTGATTATGTTCATAAGTTGACAAATTACCGAGTTGCCATGAATTTATGCGTAACAACATAGACATGAGTTTAACAACTCTAAGTTAAAGAATTGTAATTAATCTAACACAATTATGTCATCTTGATTAAATCATATTTTGAAATCGTGCATTAGAAATTTTATTTTCCATTTTATTTATTTTACTTAGTTTTAAAATCCTAGTTTTCAATCATCTTCTTAAACCAAATTATTTTTCTTCACCAAAGTGCTTAAAAAATTCTTTTAGTAGTCCCTGTGGGTACAATAACTTGACATTTACTTGTCACTTTATTACTTGTTGCGATTGTGTACACTTGTACATTTTTGTCACTCCACTTTGGCTACATATGTGGCACTTATTTGCAAGCTTTTTGAGTATCCGTAAATATTCTTTGTGTTCAACGGGGAAAATAGCAAATATGTGAAAATATGTGTTTGTATGATGATATGGTACAGGTATGTACGTAAAATTCATAAGTATAAATGCTATAAGTGATAAATTTCTGGTAAGATCATGAATGAGTAAGTTATTGTTATGTGGATTTAATGGTGATTATCTTATCTTTCATTACAAGAATTGCATGATAAGTTATGTGGCTAAGATGCTTATTATTTGCATATGAACTTACTAAGCTATGTAGCTTACTCCATTGCCTTTCCATTGTTTTATAGTGTCACCAAGCTAGCTCAACAATAAAGATCGGTGGGGGCTCGCATCACACTATCAAAAACATTATTTTAGGGGTATTGATGATCTTATATTTTGAAAGTATGACATGTATAGAGACTTGGTTATTTTGTTTATGTGTCATAGTTGATTGGGCCAATAGTGTTGGCTTATATTGGTTAAATGATTAATTTGTATAAGGTCATTGAAAAGTTGCTAATGTTGCTTATAAGTAAAATTACATGATGATTCATTTCATAGATGTGGTAAGTTGTATGATTTGGGTTGGGGAGTATATGATTATTTGAGTTTGATAAATATAGCATGAGAATAATGTGTTAGTATCTTGGTTGTGAATATTAGTTACTTAAGCATACTATGATTTATGCCTATGAATCGGTGTTTGTGTGTATCAGTTTCAGGGTGGCAAATGGCTTGATAAATAGCCTATATATTGTCCATACGGGTAGACACACGGGCGTGTATCTAGGCCGTGTGTGAGACACAGTCTACCCCATGGGCGTGTGCTTAGGCCGTGTATCCCCTGCACCTTAATTTTGAGAAACAGAATGCCCAGTATGGAGCACACGAGTAGAGACATGGGCGTGTGTCTTAGCCATGTGGACGGCACAGCCTTGAACATGGGCGTGTGCCCAGGGCGTGTGAAGTCTGCACCTATTTCAAGAAAAATTTAGAAAATTAAATTGACCACACGGCCTAAGCACACAAGCGTGTGACTTGGCCGTGTGACCTTCAAATATTGATGACATCATAAATAGAGAGTTACATGAGGTAGGGACATGGGCATGTGTGACCACATAGCCTGCCCACACGGGCGTGTCTGATAACCACACGGAGGTGTGACCCTTGTTTACTAAAAAAGATTTCTAAGTTTTGTAAAATTTTCTAACATTCTCGATTTTGTCTTGAACTGCTCCCAATGCATGTTTTGGGCCTCGTAGGCTCGTTTTATGGACGTTCTGATTGAATATGAATGTTTTTAAATTGGACACAAATGTATGTCTCAGAATTGTATGTTTATTCATGTGATAATTCCGGTAATGCCTCGTACCCTGTTTCAGCGTTGAATACGAGTAAGAGGTGTTACAATTAATGTATCGAACCCCTAAGGTCAGTATGTGTTAGTTGATAAAGTTTGCAAGGTTATAGCTTTTCGGCCAATCTGATGCTCTTGCCATTTGATAAGTTCTGGGTATGGATTGGTTGACTCTGCATGACGCTATAGTGAATTGTAGATAAAAGCTTATTGTACTGAAATGTCAGAATGGTGAGACACTTCGAATTGAATCAGACATTTTGAGTGAGCTGCCTATCGTTACTTTAGCTATGTCAGCGTAAAAATATGTGAGAAAAGGTTGCGAAGCATACCTTGCATATGTTCTAGATTCTAAAGTGTCTGAGTTGAAACTTGAACCAGTGCTTATAGTTTGTGAATATCTCAATGTGTTCCCAAACGAGTTACCCGGGTTACCACCGATCAGAGAGGTCAAATTTGCCATTGAGTTAGTACCGGGAATATTACCAATATCGATAACTCTGTATAAAATGACTCCTATAGATTTGAAAGAGTTAAAAGCTCCGTTCCAAGAGTTAACGGATAGAGGTTTCGCTCAACCTAGCTTCTTGCCTTTGGGTGCACCGGTTCTATTCGTTAAGGAAAAGGACGGATCAATGAGATTGTGTATTGATTACCATCAGCTTAATAAGGTTACGATCAAGAATAAGTATCTACCATGAATTGATGATTTGTTTGATCAGTTGAGAGGTACAACGGTATTCTCAAAGATTGATCTACTTTCTAGTTATTATCAGTTGTGAGTTAAAGATTTAGATGTGCCAAAAACTGCATTTAGGACCAAGAATAGACACTGTGAATTTCTTATGATGTAGTTTGGTTTAACTAATGTAGCTGCAGTATTTATGGATTTGATGAACATAATTTTCTGACCGTACCTAGACCGATTTGTTATGGTCTTTATAGATGATATTCTAATTTATTCTCGAGATGAGTCTGAGCATGCTGAGCATTTGAGAATTGTATTGCAGACTCTGCGTGAGAAGCATTTGTTTGTCAAATTTAGTAAATGTGAATTTTGGCTCTCAAAAGTTGGTTTTGTGGGATATATAGGATCAGCTGAAGGCATTAGAGTTTATCCAAGTAAAATTTCAACTATTGTTGATTGGAAATCTTTGAGAAATGTATCGAAAGTTGAAAGTTTTCTAGGATTAGATCGCTATTACAGAAGATTTGCCAAAGGATTCTCAATGTTAGCTACTTCGATGATGTGATTGTTATAAAAAAGATGTGAAGCTCGAATAGTCGAAGAACTGTCAGCAAAGTTTCAACCAATTGAAAGCATTATTGACCAAGGCACTAGTTTTAGTTCAGCCTAAATCAGGTAAAGAATTTGTGATTTTCATTAATGCATCTTTTAATGGTTTAGGCTGTGTTTTGATGCAAGAAGGCAAAGTGATAGCTTATGCTTCCAAACAGTTGAAGCCGCATGAAAATAATTATCCGACACACGATTTGGAGCTTGCAGTTATTGTGTTTGCGTTGAAGATTTGGCAAACCATTTGTATGGTGAATAATGTCACATTTTTACTAATCACAAGAGTTTGATATATTAAATGTCCTAGAAAGATTTGAACCTAAGACAGTGTAGATGGCTCGACTTGTTGAAAGACTATGATTTGATTATTGATTATCATCTGTGTAACACCACCAAACCTAGTCTAGACGTTATGGCCGAATCTGGCGGTGTCATGTTGGAGTGTTTTTCAAAAACTTAATCTCGTTGATAAAAACACGTTTGAAGGTTAAAGCCTCTTTGTTAATCCTTAAACTCATCTTAGTTATTTCCTAACCAATTTAAAACGTCATTACTTTGAAAACATAGTTTGTTGCGGAAGCTTAAAAATTGAGTTGTGAAAACGTAATGTTTTGAAATCTGTTAATATTTTGGAAAACTGCGTCCTACCTCTAACAGATATAAATTGTGATAAATGAAACCCTAATTAAAACTAGAAATTTAAGGAGAGGCCTTATTACATCAAAAACCCAAATTTAAGTTATTGAAAAATAAATAGTCTATGTAACACAGATGCAGTTTTGTGGCCACCCTCGAGTCCCTCGTAGCACCAATCCACCTAACGCTAGGGATTACCTACAAAATTAAAAGTGGGGTGAGTTTACGAAAACTTAGTGTGTAATCCCCTAATATGAAAATAGTCAGTCAAACAAATAAAATACAGAAGCAGTCTGGGCATGAGCCCATTATAGCAAACAGTATCAGATGGGCCTTAGCCCATTACAGTAACAGAATTAGTAACAGAACATATGTGGGCTTAATCCCAATACAGTATCATTTCAGAATAATAATGCAATAGTGGAACCCACCGCAATCTAGCCAACACACCATTCTGTACTGCCAATACACCATCTAGGGATAAAATCAACCCACCTAGCCAGCACACCAATATCTCAGCAAAGCTACCAGACAATAGAATCGCGCTACCCATAATCAGAATCATAGCATAGCTGCAAGTAAGATAAGTGGCTTTAAGCCATCAATACAACCTACTTTCGGTAAAATGAATGACACTAAGCCATCGATAATATGCGTTGCACAAAACCATCGGTAAAATGGACAACACTAAGCCATCGATAATATGCGTTGCACAAAACCATCGGTAAAATGGACAACACTAAGCCATCGATAATATGTAAGGCACAAAGCCATCGGTAAAATGGCCAGCTCTAAGCCATCAATAATATGCATGGCACCAAGCCATCGGTAAGATGGACAGCACTAAGCCATCGATAATATGCATGGCACCAAGCCATCGATAAAATTGACAGCACTAAGCCATCGATAATATGTATGGCACCAAGCCATCGGTAAAATGGACAGCACTAAGCCATCGATAGTATGAATGGCACAAAGCCATCGATCGGTCCAAAGTCGTCTCGTACGACCCGTGCGAACTTAACAGATTAATACGAATATATGGCTTTAAGCCTTCGGTAGGTCCATAGTCGTCTCGTGTGACCTTAACAGATCAATACTTCCTCCATAACAATAACCCAACCCACGTAGCATGTCGTGCATGTATGCAAAACACATAAATATCACATAACATACACAATCAATCAATCATCATATAAGGCATAACAGTCATTCTACCCTACAGGGGTATTACGGTCATTTATCTACAGGGGTATTACGGTCATTTTACCCTACAGGAATATTACAGTCATTTTACCTATAAGGGTATTATGATCATTCTACCCTATAGGGGTATTACGGTCATTCTATCCTATAGGGGTATTACGGTCATTCTATCCTATAGGGGTATTACGGTCATTTTACCCTACAGGGGTATCACGGTCATTTTTCCCTATAGGGGTATTACAGTCATTTTACCCTACAAGGGTATTACGATCATTTTATCCTATAGGGGGTGTATCAGTCATTCTACCCTATAGGGGTATTACGATCAGTTTGCCCTACATGAGTAATTCAGTCATTTTACCCTACAGGGGTAATTCAGTCATTTTACCCTCTAGGGGTAATTTGGTCATGTTACCCTTCAAGGGTAATTCGATCATTTTACCCTCTAGGGGTAATTCTGAATTTTACCCTCCAAGGGTAATTCAGTCATTTTACCCTCTAGGGGTAATTCGGTCATTTTACTCTCTAGGGGTAATTCGGTCATTTTACTCTCTAGGGGTAATTCGGTCATTTTACTTGTCTTGAGGTGTAGGTACTCCTATCAACCCATCAGAAGGTCTTCAGTTGCCTCGAGTGACTCGTGTAACCTTAACAGTCAAATTAGAGTAAATGGGCCTAAGGCCCACTATGCGACCCAAGTAGGCCCACGTGCCCGTGTGGCTCATCAAGCCCAAAAATTACCTCGGCCGCGGGAACTACACAACCCATTCTAGTATTTGCCACATATTGTAGATTTTATCTATGTGGGGCCTACAAACCAATTGGGCCTACACGGCCCATTTAGGCCCAACGTAGTGGCCTCCTCAATCTATCGCCCATGATTTGTGGGCTCGGTTCACCACACGAGCGTTTACACGCCCATGTGGCACAAACGTTGTATTTTCAGCTTTCATGCTTTTCGGCTTTTATCGAATTATAGTTTATTCAGTGTGAATAACACACTCTTTCGGCTTTTCAGCCAATTATCAGATACAGGGGGCAGTTACACACCTGAAGTAATGGTAGTTAATCCTCGTACCAAACACTCCTATTCCTGAGGGGCAAATTAATAAGACATGCGATTGGTTAATAGCTCATAGTACAAAAGAGATCTAACGAAGTTCTAAATTGATCCCAAACTGCTTACCAAATACCCTTAGTAATGACACCCTTGGTCCTCAGAAAATATGCAACACAATCCCGTCCACCACCAACAATGATATAGCACATTGTAGTTGTTGTGCACAAGAATCACAAATGGGAATTAACCTAAAAGAGTAACAAGAAGAAAAAGCAATCGGTATGTAGAGAAAGAAATCAAGAGACGATACTTTGGTAAGGAAAACTGGAAGGGAACAAAAGGAGTACAACAAAGGCTCACCTAATATCTGTATTCAACCAACGAAAAGCACTTAAGAGAGGGAAAGGAAAGAACCAAATGCCCGAACACCAAAGATCAAAGAGCACTTACTGAAATCGAAGTAAAGTAGAAAAGGTGTAATAGGGGGTTCGGCCAATGAAACAAAGTAGAATAGATGCAAAATCGAGATGAGAGAAAAAGAAGATGTTCGGCCAAGGTTCTCAGAACAAAAGAGAAGTAGTTTGAGGCGAACAGAGAGGAGGAGTATGAGGTTATCGAATACCAAAAGCAAAATGGAGAGACAGGAGGTATGTTAACAAAAAGAGATGAAAGAAGAGAAGAGAGGGTATATTTGGCCAGGAAGAGAAGGAAACAACCAAAATATGTTGGATGGAAAGGGATAGTTGAAGGCAATCAGTAATAAAGAAAACCAAAAGGAAGAATTATGAAGAGAGCACAAAACACAACATGAAAAGAAAATACTCAAATTATTGCTAACTATTTTTCGGCTTCAGAACAAAGAGTAAGTGGAAATGCCATTTTGCAAAAATCTCGAAATGGATAACTAATCTCCTAATACAAAGCCAAATTCCTGAATAACTACAGTTCAAATTCGACACAGCTCTCTTCCTCACCTTAACCTCCTTTGATTTACTTCCTAAAACCCTTCACAATCTTCTCCTTGAATCCCTCCCCTTATCACTCCACAAACCACTCCAGCAACTCCTCCATGATCATTTCAAATGTCATCTATTAGAGTTTTAGTCAAACTCTACCTCTTTCACCACAAAGAAATAAAATAAATATCCCTTTCCATTCCATGGGATTCGAACCGAAGCTCTCATAATAACCCGAACACGCCACCACCACTAGGCCACAAGCTTATTTGTGTCACCTTCCTCTTACAATTATTTATAAAGCCTACAAGCCAAAGTCTGAGTTCACTTAAATAAATAAAACAAAAATTCTGCTTACACCAAAACATGAACCTCTGACCCCATGAACACTCCACACGCCACTTACCACTAGACCTCTAGGATTTTTGTGTCATGATCTACCCAAATTTAACTATAAGCCTATTGGCCCAAAGCTAGGGGTTTACTCATAAAACAAAATTTTTGCTAAAGCCTAAGTTTGAACCCAAGATTTCTCTAACACTTCTCAGGGCCCTTAACCACTAAAGCATACATTTAATTGTGTCATTTCCTTGAACTATTAAATACTTATATATAGCCTCCTTACGGATCCATACTCAAAGCCCAATACTTCTAGGCCCAAATTCGGGGCGTTATAATCCAGGTAAAGCAAATGTAGCTACTGATGCTTTAAGTAGAAAGTCTCTGTATGCTTTACTAGCGCTAAATACACGGTTGATGTTGTCTATTGATGGTTTGATTTTAGCTGAGTTAAAAGCTATATCGTTATTCTTACAATAGATTTGTGAGGCACAGAAATGCGATGATACATTGGTAGCTAAACGAAAATTTTGCGTGTCGACTCCTGATTCAGATTTTCAAATTGGGTCTGATGATTGGTTACTTTTTAGAGGCGAAGTTTGTGTACCAAGGGATGTAGAGTTAGTTCAAAAAATTTTACATGAAGCTCATTGTGGTATTTTGTCCATTAACCCTGGTAGCACTAAATTGTACAATGATCTAAAATAGATGTACTGGTGGCTGGGTATGATGCAAGAGATTTTAGACTTTGTATCGAGATGTTTAATATGTCAACAAGTTAAAGCTGAACATCATGTACCTTTGGGGTTATTACAACCAGTGATGATACCAGAATAGAAATAAGAGTGAGTTACCATGGACTTCGTATCAGGTTTGCCCTTATCTCTGAGAAAGAAAGATGCCATTTGGGTTGTCGTTGATTGTCTGATGAAGTCAGTACATTTTATTTCAGTATGTACAAATTACTCCCTTGAGAGACTAGTTGAGTTATATGTTGCTAAAGTTGTCAGATTGCACAGGGTGCCAATTTCTATTCTTTCAGATAGAGATTCGCGATTTTGGAGCAAGCTGCAAGAAGCTCTTGGTACGCGGTTACATTTTAGTTCTGTATTTGTAATGCATTGAATTTTGGGCCTAGAAGAATTGGGCCCTGGGCGCCGGAGCATTTAAATATTTTAGAGAGCTAGACTTTAGCACTGTTGCATTTTGGGGTAGTGGTTGTTGATTTTTGAGTGTTAGGGAGCTTCTATGAAGTCTTGGGTTCAAGCTTTGGTATAGGAAAAATTTTGGTTTTTACCCTTAAGGGAACCTTAACTTCAAGTGGTATACCTTTTAAATTATTGTGGTGAGTAAATGGCACAAAAGAGCTTGTGGCAAGGAGGCAAGTGGCTTGTGGAGCTTTTGAGGGGGCTTGGGTTCAAATTCCATTACAAGCAAAATATATTTATTTAGTTTCACAATGGCGGCAAGGGGTGGGGTTGTTGCAAACTCTTGGAGTTTGTTGTGAACTTGGTAAAAAGGGGGAATATTTGACTTGTTCTTGAGAATTTGAATCAAATTGAAATTGAGATGTTGGAGTAAATCATGGGTGGTTGGTGGAGCAATGTGTGGAGGTTATCATGGGATTTAGATGGGGTAAGGAGTGTTAACCGAATTGGGTGGCTAGAAGGGGTGTTTTCGATTAGGGGTTTCAATTTGGTGCCGTATTTTGCCATTTTAGGTGTATTGCTGAATGTTCTTCTTTCTTTTTGGTTTTGGTAGTGTTGTGCTTTTCACTTGAGTTATTTTCCTTTTGGAAAAACTGAATACAACCTTTTTACTCTGTCATTTCTCAAACAACTACTACTTGTGCCAATTCTTCCCTACTCAACCTGCTCACTTCTTCATCGACATTTCTCATTGCTTTTCTCTTTGGTGTCGAATATACTTGTGCAACCTTGGGCCGATTTCTCCCTATTTCTTCTATTCTTAATTTCTTTTCTTCCTGACTTTTTCTTCTCTAAACCGAACGCCCATCTCTAGTCTGAGCATTTTCTTACTCTTTCAAATTTCTTTTGTGCTCCTCTTTCACATAAAATCGAATACCTTATTCTTGGTGGCTAAAAGTCTTACTTTGTCTGTTAAGGATCCTCAGCCGACTGCTATACTCTTCTTCCCCTATTTTCTTTTGTCTTCATCGATCATCCCCAATTCTTTTAGACTCAAATCTTTGACTGTTTGGCCAGAGAGTTTGATTTAGGAATCTCTCCTCCTTGCCGATTGTGTCAGTAAGTGATAGAGGTTGCTTTTTAATAGTCTTCAGTATTGGTAATATTCTTCTCTCTGTTGAAACTCTTTTTGTAATCTTGACTAATGGTTGGTTGGTATTTTTGGACTCCACGAGGGGTGACTAAGGAACAAGTGATTAGTGATAGTTGTTTGTCTACTCCAAGTTTTCGATCAAGGTAGATAGCCTTACCCATTTACTTTTTTGTTAAGGCTGATATACCGTGATGGTTCTTGGAGCTAATAGGTGTGGATTTAACCACATGTTTTGCAATCTTATTAATTAGGTATTTGTAACGAAGATCTAGTCGAGGGGATTAATCGTCGCTATCAATTGGGAAGGTTTTATCAAGCTAGATCGTTGGGACAGGTATTAGCGATTTTAGCTTTTGTTGAAGAAAACTGGGTTTTGGTAATGATCTAGTGTTTAACTGTTGATCTTAGATAGTGTAGGTACGGTGCTAGGGTTTCGCAGTGAGTCTTCATAAATCAGGTGTGTAATCACACCCCACTTCTGTGTAAATCGGTAAAAGCCGAAAAGCCAAAATGTCGAAATGTTAGCATTCGAGGCCTCACCAGTTTGTGAATGCAAGTGGGGCGAACTTAGCCTGTAAAATATAGGCATTAGCCTGTTGATGCCAGTATGCTCATTTACGCACACTTGAGTCGATATGGGCCTCGTAGGGCCAAAATGGGCGTAATGGGCTTATGGGCCCGTGTAACACCCTAAACCCGGCCCAGACGTTACGGCCAAGTCTGGTGTGTCACATTGAAGTGTTTTTCGAAAACTGTGTTTTCATTGAAAACCCTTCTTAATGTTTAGAAACTTTTACCGTCAAATTTGCATAAAACCTTAGCTTTATCAAAACGTGATACATTGTAATAATCAAAACATTGTGAACAACCTTGTAAAATCTTATGGGAAATTTTTGAAAACTCGTAAACATCTGTAGCTGCGGAAAACATGTTATTTTAAAAATAGTTTAAGTTATCAGAAAATTAGATCCCCTTTGTGATGGCTTAAAGTGAATGGATACTATGCACCAAGTAGGATTCAAGAGAAGAGGAGGTGAGTCATTTAGGCTGCTTAAGTACCAAGCTCTTCCTAGATCCACTCCTAGACATGCACACATCCATTGCCACACTTTAACCTTGTGATTTGTCTACGAACAAATTAAGTTTGAATGTATTGAAGATATATATTTGTGAAAAAAAATTACGTTGCGGAAGCTTTGCTCTACTTATCGAGATATTTTGAAAACAAGTAGCGTTTATAAAACCGTGCCCTAAAGCTAACCCATTAAGAACAATTTATATAATATCATACTTAAGCTAAAACAAATTAAAAATTATTAAAAGGCCTTTATTACAAACCCAAAATCAAAATAAAAGTAATTAAGATTAAACTGACATAATTAACTTGATTTAAACCATCAGTCCAGTCCAAGTGGCCACTTTGAATCCCTCCCAGCTCCAAGTCCACCAATCTAAGTTCACCTGCGAGGATGGAAGAAGAAGGGGTGAGTTTGGAAAACTCAGTGTGTGCAGAACCCATTCAAAGCCCACATCGGCTCGAGCCCACTGGGCCTGAGCCCTAACCAGTCTCAGTCAGATATTGGGCCGAAGCCCTATTCAGATTACAGATATTGGGCCAAAGCCCTATAACAGATACTGGGCCGAAGCCCTATTCAGATAACAGTTTGGTCCCTAGGCCCATAATAGTACAGTACAGTATAACAGTATGAATGCAACCCAATTGGGGAGACTACTCAACCCACCAACCACTACACACCACCCGTACCAGCCAACACACCATGTGGGGAATAACTTGACCCACCCAGCCCACACACCACAGTCGCAGCATGGCTGCTCAGATAAATAGTATATGAGGCAAAGCCCCTTTCAAAAACAGTACGAGGCATAGCCCCTTTCAGTAACATGGCAGTGCCACTCACACTTCCTCCATTATAAAACCCAACCCATGCAACAGATACATATCATGGTATGCAGTAACAGTAACAGTCATATCAAGCAGTACAGTCGATTTTAGCCCTAGGGGTATAATGGTAATTTTATACTTAGGGGTAAATCAGTAATTTCTCACCCTAAGGGTATTTCAATAATTTTGTTCTCTTATTACAGTTTTTATTATTATTACAGCCTCTCCTATCACAGTGGTTGTTATAGAAACTCATTTAATTCAGTTTATCAGTTTTAGCACTTAGGCCCTAAAACCCCTAATGGGCTCTACCATGCCATTTTAGCCCATTAGGCCCATTTAAGCCTTAATTTCCAATCCATTATCTTGTTTTAACAGTTTTTATGCCTGTAATCCATATTATTGCCTTTAGACCTATTTTTACCCAACTGGGCCCAAATTACCCATTGGGCCCATATTCTGCCCATCGAGGCCCAACTAACCGTAGCGCCTAAAATTTCGCGGTCAGCCCGCTTGACAGTGTCGATTCCAAAACCAACCTTCTCCTACCAACTTGAGAGCGTTCGCACGCTCACAAGCTCTCGAAATGCCAGAATTTCGGCACTTCGGCTTTTCGGCTTTTGCCGATTTGAGCATTGAAGGGTGCTCAAAACAAACACCTGTTTTGCAGTTCCACTGATGAGATTTCCTATGCGCCCGTTCCTACAATCCATTATCTAAGTGATTAACCAAAGAAACTACGAAAATTGATGCTAAGATTCCTTACCATATTCAGCCACACCTTTAATGGCCATAAAACCTTACCTCTATCGATTTGGATCTACTAGATCTAGATCTGGTTGAATAGATTCCTTCAGTTCCTCGCTAGATTACCTTCTCCGCTAAATAACACATATAAGAACCAAAATATATCGTTAAAACACCCTTAGGCCATGTCGACAGCCTCCCTACATGTATATAGGGATTTCGACTACTCTTAATTTCCAAAATAACGAATGAGAAGGAGTTTAGTTACTTACCAAAGATTTATTCGCCAAAAACATTCCCACGCACCACCTTCTTTCCAGATCTGTTGTAGATCTAATCCCCAAAATATGAGTAGAGAACAGATTTAATAATTTTGGCCTTTCGATAGACGAGGTGAGAAGAAGTGATCTTGTTTACTATGGTAATCGGCTATGGTGAATTGGTTTTAGCCTCTAGAATTTATAAGTAAAGAGGGAGAAGAAATATTCGAATGGATCAAAAAGGGATGCAAATTTTAATTATAAGAAAAGGGACCCCATAATTGGCTCTGAAAATCAAAAAGGAAAAGAGAATAGAAAATAGGGGAGAAGGTTTGACTTTAATGAAAAAAAATAGAATAGAAGAAAATAAAAGAAGAAGAACACAACCTAAGGAACAAGTGGTTTCGGCCTTGGAAAAAACACTAAAGAAATAAAAATATGCATAAGAAAATTGGTGAAGAGAAGATGAGCTAACAGATAGAAAAATTAAATAAAATAAGGAGAAAAGATAAATCGATTGAAAGACCATAAATTCGGCTAATGTTTATCACCTATTTTCAAGCTAATCCCAAAGTTTGAATTTAATTCAAACTCTCATTGTGCAAACAGCAGCAGTCCACCGCTTGCACCGCATGCTGCTAGGAGCCTCATTCCCGCACGGCTCACTGCTACGGTCCTCCAGCCCAGCATGTCTCCTCTCGCACGCGCATAGCAAAAAGGAGCATCCTCTCGCGCGTGCCCAAGCTCGAACCTGGGACCTCTAGGTTGCCCAGCACGCTGTTGGCCACTGGGACATGTGTTCCTCTTTGATATTATAGCATCGCATTAACCTTTAAACCTTACCTGCTGGCGTCCTGGGTCCCTTAAAAAATAAAACAAAACATGCGCCTACCTGGACTCGAACCCGTACTCGGGTGGAACCCCCAGCACCTGCTGCCACTAGGCCACAAGCATTTTTGTGGCATATTCCACTAGCATCTTATTTTAACCCTTTTCTAGCCGCAACCTAGCTTCTAAAATAAAAAGCAACTTGCACCCACCGTGCCTTGAACCCAGGCACTCCACCATGCTTCCAGCGCCTCTTGCTACTAGACCGAGCTTCACTTTGCGCCTGAATTTGCCCAATCTATTTTAAAAGCCTTATTCCCTGATTCCTTTTATGATGCAAAAATTACTTATTCTTCTAAAGTTTTGGATTGTACCCAAAATTTTCCCATAACATAAATACTTCCACATTTATTTAAAAACCAAATTTAAGTACCAAATTAGTAATAATGTCATAAATATTTTTATAATTAAAATAAGAAAAAAAATTTATTTAAACACCAAATTAGTTATAATTGCATAAATATTTTTATAAGTAATAACAATAATAATTTTATAAATGTATTTTTATATAAATTTCAAATACAGTAATTTTTTTCCTAATAATAATTATTATTATTTTCACAAATCAGTAAAGATAAATTCATTAAGAATTTTCTAATAGTAATTCAAAATAAAATTTTCTTAAACGATAATATTTAAAGCTTCTCAATTATTCAGGTTTCCATTTATTCAAACCCAGACTTCAAAACCCAATTGTTCTAGGCCCAAATTCAGGGTGTTACAGCCCGTGTGGGTGAAATACTTAGTAAGTGATTGCTGATAGATTTGATTATGATGCCCGTGATGCTGTATGTGAATCTGGGCTGTATGGGCCGCACGGGCATGTGGGCCAACTTGGGCCCATCAAGGATTTAGGCCCATATTGTAACGTCCCCACGCCCAAAACCGTCACCGGAGTCGAGCTTGAGGCGTCACTAAACGTAATTTATCATTTTAAACAACTTTACAAAAACTATTTTCATTTTCGGAATAAACTATCTCCTGCATCATGGTCGCTCGAAAAATCATATCTCGAGTTACGAAACTCGAAATCAAGATCTGTAAATTTTCCCTGAATTTAGGCTCATATATCTATTCACTAATTTTTTTCTAGAATTTTTGGCTGGGCCGATTAGTACAGTTTATTAGTTAAAGTTGCCCCTGTTTCAGAACTTGACTGTACTGACCTCTATTTACTACGGACCACTTTTCTCTCTGTACAAAACTCATATAATTGTGACGTTTATCTCTCTTAAAACTAGATTCAATAAGGATTCTAAACATATAAAATACACCTCCTAATTATTTTTGTACAATTTATGGTGAATTTTCAAAATTAGAACAGGGGATCCAGAAATCGTTCTGGCCCTGTCTCACTAAAACTCAAATATCTCCTAACGTGTAACTCCTTTACCTATTTTGCTTCTTCCATATGAAAGTAGACACAATAAGCTTCAATTTCATAACTAATACATTACCAAATTCGATTTCTATGATTTTTAGTGAATTTTCAAACTCACGTCAGTGTTGCTGCAATGTTCTGTTTTATGGCTAGTTCCATTTTCATAAAAGCTTCCATGTACTAATTAATCTATTATTCTTTCATGACATCAAACATAACCTATATTGGCCATTTCAATGACTCATCATTATCAAGCATTTCCTCAACCAAACACCACCATATCACAAGATTATTTACACATAGTAGGTATATTGCTATACATGCCATTCTAAGTTCTATAAGCCGTTTACCAAAAAGTCCTTCGGATAGTGTGATCGAGTCTTCGACCTATCCCGATTCTCGAGCCGGCTTGTCCAAAACTACAATGAATAAAAAGGAGGGAGTAAGCATAAATGCTTAGTAAGTTCACATGCAAATAACAAGTAACATAACAAAGTCATTATGCCAAACAACATTAACATAGCATCACCAAACATATGTCACCATTCTAATCATCATACTTCATCTTACCACATCTTTGTTGTTGTGTCGAATTTCAACCCGAGGGTTAAGTACATACCTGTCCAATGTGGCCATTTCTCAACATTACTGAATTGTCACTTACACCTTGAGTATTCTTCCATTCCGCTAGAATTTTACCCGTTGAACACATCGGAATATAACTCGGATACACGGATCATTTGCACATAAGTGCTGAATATGTAATCAATCAATCATGTAACCCGCCCATAAACGAACTCGGACTCAACTCAACGAGCTCGGGCGTTCGCATCCATAAGTGAACTCGGACTCAACTCAACGAGCTCGGATGCCTAGTTACATCTCACGAACTCGGACTCAACTCAACGAGTTCGGACATTCGCACCCATAAGTGAACTCGGACTCAACTCAACGAGCTCGGATGCCCAACCATCCTAGTGACATGTCACTTGTATCCTAATCTATTCCTAAGGTTCAAACGGGATTTTTCTCAGTCACATATCCTTGCCGTCTTCCATAGAATGCCGAAACCAATACTCGGTAGCAATTTATATTTAACAAGTAGCATACATAATTTGCATATTATTCGATAATAACCACAAAGCATATATTTCATGATAAAAAAAATCAGCATATCATATAAATAACATCAATTAACTTAAAAATAACAATTATGTTACATTATTTACACATGAACTTACCTTAGTACCAAAATACAACGATTTTGCAATTTAGTCCGTAATCTTTTCTTTTCCCCGATTGAGGTCGATTCCACGTCTTTCTTGATCTAAAATAACACATTTAGCTTGTTTAATATTCACATTTTAAAATTAGACCTTAATTCAAATTTTGGAAAAATTACAATTTTGCCCCTAAACTTTTGCATATTTACACTTTTGCCCCAAAGCTCGGAAATTTACTTTATCACAAATTCTTATGTTTTAAGACATGCTGATCATTTATTTACCATTAGAATTCTCAAATTCCCACTAAAACACATACTTATGAACAATATGTATTTTTACCGATTAAGCCGTTTTACTCGTTTTTGCTCAAAACCGAGTAGCACAAGTTGTCTAACATAATTTAAAACCTCATATTCTATCATAAAACATCAAAATACACAAATTTCACCTATGGGTATTTTTCCAAATGTGAACCCTAACTTAAAATAATGCTAACATAAGCTTTATCAAGCTACCGGGATCTCAAAAACGTAAAAATCTTTAAAAACGGGGCTTAGATGCACTTACTATGAAGCTTGAAAGTTGAAGAAACCCTAGCTATGGAGAGAGCAAGTTTCGGCAGCAACCAAATGAAGATGATAACAATTTTGTGTTATTTTTCCCTTTTAATTCATGTTAATAACCAAATGACCAAAATACCCCTCCTTACTAAACTTTCAAAAATTCCTCCCATGTCCTAATTTGTCCATGAACTTAAAATTGGTCTAATTACCATTTAAGACCTCCTAATTAATATTTCAAAGCAATTTCATACTAAAAACTTCTAGAATGCAAGTTTTGCAACTTATTCAATTTAATCCCTAACTCCAAATTAAGCACTTTACGCTTAGAATTTCTTCACGAAATTTTCACACCATCATAAAATCATATCATAAACATCAAAATAATTATAATATAATTATTTCTACCTCGGATTTGTGGTCACGAAACCACTATTCCGATTAGGCCCTAATTCGGGATATTACAACTCTCCCCCCTTTTAAGGATTTTCGTCCTCGAAAATCTTACCGGTAAACAGATGTGGGTATTGTTTTCTCATAGTTTCCTCGGGTTCCCATGTAGCCTCTTCTATCCCATGCTTTTGCCACAACACTTTCACAAGAGCAATACTTTTGTTTCTTAGTTGTTTGACCTCTCGAGCTAAAACTTTTATCGGTTCTTCTTCATAGGTCATATCTGGTCGTAATTCAATTTCTGTTGGTGAAATTATATGCGAAGGATCCGAGCGATACCGACGTAACATAGATACATGGAACACGTCATGAATTTTCTCTAACTCAGATGGTAATGCTAACCGATAAGCTACCGGTCCAACTCTTTCAGTTATTTCATACGGCCCGATAAAACGCGGACTTAACTTACCCTTCTGTCCAAATCTGAGGACTTTCTTCCACGGAGACACCTTTAAAAATACCTTATCACCAACTTGAAACTCGATTTCTTTTCGTTTCAAATCTGCATAAGATTTCTGTCTATCCGAAGCAGCTTTCAAACAATCTCGAATTACCTTCACTTTTTCTTCGGTTTCTTTTATTAAATCAACCCCATAGATCTGATTTTCCTTGAGTTCGGTCCAATACAAAGGCGTCCGACACTTACGACCATACAATGCTTCATAAGGTGCCATTTTCAAACTCGTCTGATAACTGTTATTGTAAGCAAATTCCACCAACGGTAAATATCTCTCCCAACTTCCTTGGAATTCTAATACACAACATCGAAGCATGTCTTCAAGAATCTGAATTACTCTTTCTGATTGCCCATCAGTTTGTGGATGAAAAGCAGTACTGAAATTTAACCTTGTACCTAACGCCTCTTGTAACTTTTGCCAAAACCGCGAAGTAAATTTCGGGTCTCTATCTGAAATGATTGACAATGGTATTCCATGTAGTCTAACAATTTCTCTAACATACAATTCAGCTAACTTGTTAAGAGAATAATCCGTACGTACCGGAATGAAATGAGCCGATTTAGTTAATCTGTCAACTATTACCCAAATGGCATCCTTCTTTCCTGGAGTCAACGGCAACCCTGAAACAAAATCCATAGTAATCCGATCCCATTTCCATTCAGGAACCATAATAGGCTGAAGTAATCCTGAAGGCACTTGGTGTTTAGCTTTCACCTGTTGACAAATTAAGCATTTGGACACAAATTCTGATATATCTCTTTTCATTCCATTCCACCAATACATTTTCTTCAAATCATTATACATTTTCGTACTACCTGGATGAACTGTCAAATAACTACCATGTGCTTCCTGCAAAATCTTTTGAATTAATTCTCCGTTCCTCGGTACACAAATCCGATCTTTAAACATCAAGCAACCATCAGGACCGATTCTGAAGTCTGACTCTGTATCAACCTCACATTGCTTTCTTTTGGCTTGTAAGTCTTTATCACTTTTCTGAGCTTCACAAATCTCTTGTAAAAACATCGGTCTTACTTTTAGTTCGGCCAGAATGGAACCATCATCTGACATTTCTAATTGAGCGTTCATAACTTTTAAAGCAAACAACAGTTTTCTACTCAAAGCATCAGCAACTACATTTGCTTTTCCTGGATGGTAATCAATCGCAAGCTCGTAATCTTTTAATAACTCCAACCATCTTCGCTGTCTCAAATTCAAGTCCTTTTGTGACATCAAGTATTTAAGACTTTTGTGATCGGTATATACCCGACATTTCTCACCATACAAGTAATGTCGCCAAATCTTCAAAGCAAACACCACTGCAGCCAACTCTAAATCATGAGTAGGATAATTCCTCTCGTGAGGTTTTAACTGCCTCGAAGCATAAGCCACAACCTTTCCTTCTTGCATCAATACACATCCCAAACCATTTAGAGAAGCATCACTATATACCACAAATTCTTTACCTGACTCGGGCTGTACTAACACTGGTGCCTCTGTTAGTAACTTTTTCAATTCTTCGAAACTTTGTTGACATTCTTCCGTCCACTCAAATTTAACATCTTTTCGAAGTAATCTAGTCATAGGAGCGGCAATTATAGAAAATCCATTCACAAACCGTCGATAATATCCGGCTAGCCCCAAGAAACTTCTAACTTCGGTTATATTCTTCGGTGGCTTCCAATCAACAATAGCTGAAATTTTACTGGGATCAACCCGTATACCATCACCCGAAACAATATGACCCAAAAATCCTACTTCCCGAAGCCAAAATTCACTTTTACTAAACTTGGCATATAACTGCTTGTCTCGCAAAGTTTGCAAAACTATCCTCAAGTGTTCAGCATGCTCTGTCTCATCTTTCGAATAAATCAAGATATCATCTATAAATACCACAACAAACTTGTCCAAGTATGGCCGAAATATTCGATTCATCAAATCCATAAACACGGCAGGAGCATTTGTTAATCCAAACGGCATAACTAAAAATTCATAATGACCGTACCTTGTTCTAAAAGCAGTTTTAGGCACATCCGACTCTTTTACCCGCAGCTGATAATACCCAGATCTCAAATCAATTTTTGAAAACCATGTTGCTCCTTTCAGCTGATCAAACAAATCATCAATTCTTGGCAACGGATACTTGTTTTTAATTGTCACTTTGTTTAATTGCCGATAGTCTACACACAATCTCATCGAACCATCTTTCTTTCTCACAAACAACACCGGAGCACCCCAAGGCGAAAAACTCGGTCTCACAAAGCCTTTGTCTGTCAACTCTTGCAACTGCGACTTTAATTCTTTCAACTCTGTTGGTGCCATTCTATACGGAGCAATCGAGATCGGAGCTGTTCCCGGCATCAAATCAATACCAAACTCTACTTCTCTAACTGGGGGCAAACCCGGCAATTCTTCAGGAAATACATCTGGGAATTCACATACAATCGGCACTGATTCCACTTTCTTTTCAATTTCCTTTGTATTCAACACATATGCTAAATAGGCTTCATAACCTTTTCTCAAATATCTCTGAGCTGCCATTGAAGAAATTACACTAGACAATGCCTCTGATTTATCTGATTTAACCCGCAGAGTTTCGCCACTTTCACACTTTAGCTCAATAACTTTCTGTTTACAATTTACTATGGCATCATGCAATGTCAGCCAGTCCATACCCAAAATAACATCAAACTCATCAAACGGCAACAACATCAAGTTGGCCGGAAAGTAATAACCCCGAATCATTAAAGGACATTTCTTGCATACTTTATCAACTATAACACATTTGCCTAACGGGTTTGACACTTTAATCATAAATTCTGTATTCTCAACAGGTATATTCATGCTAGACACCAATTTCATGCATACATATGAGTGAGTAGAACCGGGATCAATTAAAGCAGTAACATTAACATCATAGAGAGAAAATATACCGGTGATCACATCGGGTGAGGAAGCATCTTCACGAGCTTTAATAGCATAAGTTCTAGCCGGAGCCCTTCCTTCAGATCTAACTGCTGCATCTCTGGCTACATTCTTGCTACTTGCCTCGCTCCCAGCTTTTCTTGGATACCTTCCTCGCGAATCTGCACCACTAGCTTTTGTATTCTGAAATTTTTCTTTTTCAATTCTCTCTGGGCAGTCTCTAATAAAATGATCCGGAGAACCACACCGGAAACATTCGTTTGCTCTGCACGGACCAAAATGATTTCTGCCACACCGCTGACATTCGGGTTTAACAAATCTCGTGTTCCCTACACTGGCTGTCGAAGTAGTTTGGGACTTTGGACCCACATTTTGCTTCTTAAAATTCCCATAGGATTGTCCAGCTGAAACTTGGGAACGAGGATTCATATTTCTTGACTTTCCGGATTGCTGTGAGGGTGCATTTGTCATTGGTCTTTTCTTCCAATTTCGTGTTTCAGATTCTGTCTTTTTCTTCTCTTTAAGTAATTCTTCAGCCTTGCAAGCTCGATCGACAAGTACCACCATTTCCTTTAATTCAAGAATCCCAACAAATACTTTAATTTCTTCATTGAGCCCGTCTTCAAAGCGCCTACACATCTTGGCCTCGGTAGGAACATATTCTCTAGCATACTTACTCAGTCTGACGAACTCTCTTTCATATTCAGTGACTGTCATACTACCTTGCTTTAGCTCAAGAAACTCTTTACGCTTCTGATCAATAAATCTTTCACTGATGTATTTCTTCCGGAACTCATCTTGAAAGAATTCCCAAGTTACCCTCTCTTTCGGTACCACGGAAATCAGTGTCTTCCACCAATTATATGCTGAATCTCTCAACAAAGATATAGCACATTTCAAACATTCCTCAGGTGTGCAGGACAATTCATCAAATACCCGGGTAGAATTCTCAAGCCAGAACTCTGCTTTTTCCGCATCATCATCTACATTAGCTCTGAATTCTTCGGCCCCGAGCTTACGAATTTTATCAACTGGAGTTCTTTGGAATTTCATCGTACCCACATCTAGAGACATCTGGGGCACAGGTTGAGGAATTGGGGGAGGTGGGGGAGGTCGTACATTCGGGTTCGTACGAACGAACTCCGTGTACCATGCACTCATCATTTGGAGAAAGGCTTCTCGATCCCTTTCTCCTCCCTGACCAACAGTAGGTGGTGGGTTTTCAGTCGGCGCTGCCCCTTCAGCCGGAGCTGGCGCATTACTCTCTACTTCATCAGCCACAGCTGGATCGGGATCCATTTACTATATAAAAAAAAATCATTTAAAAGGTCAGAAGTCGTCACACTATCACAATATACACATATGGCATGTATAGCAAAATCCGTACATAAAACACGTTAGTCCGAGAACCGACTAAACCTGCTCTGATACCACCAAATGTAACGTCTCCACGCCCAAAACCGTCACCGGAGTCGAGCTTGAGGCGTCACTAAACGTAATTTATCATTTTAAACAACTTTACAAAAACTATTTTCATTTTCGGAATAAACTATCTCCTGCGTCATGGTCGCTCGAAAAATCATATCTCGAGTTACGAAACTCGAAATCAAGATCCGTAAATTTTCCCTGAATTTAGGCTCATATATCTATTCACTAATTTTTTTCTAGAATTTTTGGCTGGGCCGATTAGTACAGTTTATTAGTTAAAGTTGCCCCTGTTTCAGAACTTGACTGTACTGACCTCTGTTTACTACGGACCACTTTTCTCTCTGTACAAAACTCATATAATTGTACCGTTTATCTCTCTTAAAACTAGATTCAATAAGGATTCTAAACATATAAAATACACCTCCTAATTATTTTTGTACAATTTATGGTGAATTTTCAAAATTAGAACAGGGGATCCAGAAATCGTTCTGGCCCTGTCTCACTAAAACTCAAATATCTCCTAACGTGTAACTCCTTTACCTATTTTGCTTCTTCCATATGAAATTAGACACAATAAGCTTCAATTTCATAACTAATACATTACCAAATTCGATTTCTATGATTTTTAGTGAATTTTCAAACTCACGTCAGTGTTGCTGCAATGTTCTGTTTTATGGCTAGTTCCATTTTCATAAAAGCTTCCATGTACTAATTAATCTATTATTCTTTCATGACATCAAACATAACCTATATTGGCCATTTCAATGACTCATCATTATCAAGCATTTCCTCAACCAAACACCACCATATCACAAGATTATTTACACATAGTAGGTATATTGCTATACATGCCATTCTAAGTTCTATAAGCCGTTTACCAAAAAGTCCTTCGGATAGTGTGATCGAGTCTTCGACCTATCCCGATTCTCGAGCCGGCTTGTCCAAAACTACAATGAATAAAAAGGAGGGAGTAAGCATAAATGCTTAGTAAGTTCACATGCAAATAACAAGTAACATAACAAAGTCATTATGCCAAACAACATTAACATAGCATCACCAAACATATGTCACCATTCTAATCATCATACTTCATCTTACCACATCTTTGTTGTTGTGTCGAATTTCAACCCGAGGGTTAAGTACATACCTGTCCAATGTGGCCATTTCTCAACATTACTGAATTGTCACTTACACCTTGAGTATTCTTCCATTCCGCTAGAATTTTACCCGTTGAACACATCGGAATATAACTCGGATACACGGATCATTTGCACATAAGTGCTGAATATGTAATCAATCAATCATGTAACCCGCCCATAAACGAACTCGGACTCAACTCAACGAGCTCGGGCGTTCGCATCCATAAGTGAACTCGGACTCAACTCAACGAGCTCGGATGCCTAGTTACATCTCACGAACTCGGACTCAACTCAACGAGTTCGGACATTCGCACCCATAAGTGAACTCGGACTCAACTCAACGAGCTCGGATGCCCAACCATCCTAGTGACATGTCACTTGTATCCTAATCTATTCCTAAGGTTCAAACGGGATTTTTCTCAGTCACATATCCTTGCCGTCTTCCATAGAATGCCGAAACCAATACTCGGTAGCAATTTATATTTAACAAGTAGCATACATAATTTGCATATTATTCGATAATAACCACAAAGCATATATTTCATGATAAAAAAAATCAGCATATCATATAAATAACATCAATTAACTTAAAAATAACAATTATGTTACATTATTTACACATGAACTTACCTTAGTACCAAAATACAACGATTTTGCAATTTAGTCCGTAATCTTTTCTTTTCCCCGATTGAGGTCGATTCCACGTCTTTCTTGATCTAAAATAACACATTTAGCTTGTTTAATATTCACATTTTAAAATTAGACCTTAATTCAAATTTTGGAAAAATTACAATTTTGCCCCTAAACTTTTGCATATTTACACTTTTGCCCCAAAGCTCGGAAATTTACTTTATCACAAATTCTTATGTTTTAAGACATGCTGATCATTTATTTACCATTAGAATTCTCAAATTCCCACTAAAACACATACTTATGAACAATATGTATTTTTACCGATTAAGCCGTTTTACTCGTTTTTGCTCAAAACCGAGTAGCACAAGTTGTCTAACATAATTTAAAACCTCATATTCTATCATAAAACATCAAAATACACAAATTTCACCTATGGGTATTTTTCCAAATGTGAACCCTAACTTAAAATAATGCTAACATAAGCTTTATCAAGCTACCGGGATCTCAAAAACGTAAAAATCTTTAAAAACGGGGCTTAGATGCACTTACTATGAAGCTTGAAAGTTGAAGAAACCCTAGCTATGGAGAGAGCAAGTTTCGGCAGCAACCAAATGAAGATGATAACAATTTTGTGTTATTTTTCCCTTTTAATTCATGTTAATAACCAAATGACCAAAATACCCCTCCTTACTAAACTTTCAAAAATTCCTCCCATGTCCTAATTTGTCCATGAACTTAAAATTGGTCTAATTACCATTTAAGACCTCCTAATTAATATTTCAAAGCAATTTCATACTAAAAACTTCTAGAATGCAAGTTTTGCAACTTATTCAATTTAATCCCTAACTCCAAATTAAGCACTTTACGCTTAGAATTTCTTCACGAAATTTTCACACCATCATAAAATCATATCATAAACATCAAAATAATTATAATATAATTATTTCTACCTCGGATTTGTGGTCACGAAACCACTATTCCGATTAGGCCCTAATTCGGGATATTACAACTCTCCCCCCTTTTAAGGATTTTCGTCCTCGAAAATCTTACCGGTAAACAGATGTGGGTATTGTTTTCTCATAGTTTCCTCGGGTTCCCATGTAGCCTCTTCTATCCCATGCTTTTGCCACAACACTTTCACAAGAGCAATACTTTTGTTTCTTAGTTGTTTGACCTCTCGAGCTAAAACTTTTATCGGTTCTTCTTCATAGGTCATATCTGGTCGTAATTCAATTTCTGTTGGTGAAATTATATGCGAAGGATCCGAGCGATACCGACGTAACATAGATACATGGAACACGTCATGAATTTTCTCTAACTCAGATGGTAATGCTAACCGATAAGCTACCGGTCCAACTCTTTCAGTTATTTCATACGGCCCGATAAAACGCGGACTTAACTTACCCTTCTGTCCAAATCTGAGGACTTTCTTCCACGGAGACACCTTTAAAAATACCTTATCACCAACTTGAAACTCGATTTCTTTTCGTTTCAAATCTGCATAAGATTTCTGTCTATCCGAAGCAGCTTTCAAACAATCTCGAATTACCTTCACTTTTTCTTCGGTTTCTTTTATTAAATCAACCCCATAGATCTGATTTTCCTTGAGTTCGGTCCAATACAAAGGCGTCCGACACTTACGACCATACAATGCTTCATAAGGTGCCATTTTCAAACTCGTCTGATAACTGTTATTGTAAGCAAATTCCACCAACGGTAAATATCTCTCCCAACTTCCTTGGAATTCTAATACACAACATCGAAGCATGTCTTCAAGAATCTGAATTACTCTTTCTGATTGCCCATCAGTTTGTGGATGAAAAGCAGTACTGAAATTTAACCTTGTACCTAACGCCTCTTGTAACTTTTGCCAAAACCGCGAAGTAAATTTCGGGTCTCTATCTGAAATGATTGACAATGGTATTCCATGTAGTCTAACAATTTCTCTAACATACAATTCAGCTAACTTGTTAAGAGAATAATCCGTACGTACCGGAATGAAATGAGCCGATTTAGTTAATCTGTCAACTATTACCCAAATGGCATCCTTCTTTCCTGGAGTCAACGGCAACCCTGAAACAAAATCCATAGTAATCCGATCCCATTTCCATTCAGGAACCATAATAGGCTGAAGTAATCCTGAAGGCACTTGGTGTTTAGCTTTCACCTGTTGACAAATTAAGCATTTGGACACAAATTCTGATATATCTCTTTTCATTCCATTCCACCAATACATTTTCTTCAAATCATTATACATTTTCGTACTACCTGGATGAACTGTCAAATAACTACCATGTGCTTCCTGCAAAATCTTTTGAATTAATTCTCCGTTCCTCGGTACACAAATCCGATCTTTAAACATCAAGCAACCATCAGGACCGATTCTGAAGTCTGACTCTGTATCAACCTCACATTGCTTTCTTTTGGCTTGTAAGTCTTTATCACTTTTCTGAGCTTCACAAATCTCTTGTAAAAACATCGGTCTTACTTTTAGTTCGGCCAGAATGGAACCATCATCTGACATTTCTAATTGAGCGTTCATAACTTTTAAAGCAAACAACAGTTTTCTACTCAAAGCATCAGCAACTACATTTGCTTTTCCTGGATGGTAATCAATCGCAAGCTCGTAATCTTTTAATAACTCCAACCATCTTCGCTGTCTCAAATTCAAGTCCTTTTGTGACATCAAGTATTTAAGACTTTTGTGATCGGTATATACCCGACATTTCTCACCATACAAGTAATGTCGCCAAATCTTCAAAGCAAACACCACTGCAGCCAACTCTAAATCATGAGTAGGATAATTCCTCTCGTGAGGTTTTAACTGCCTCGAAGCATAAGCCACAACCTTTCCTTCTTGCATCAATACACATCCCAAACCATTTAGAGAAGCATCACTATATACCACAAATTCTTTACCTGACTCGGGCTGTACTAACACTGGTGCCTCTGTTAGTAACTTTTTCAATTCTTCGAAACTTTGTTGACATTCTTCCGTCCACTCAAATTTAACATCTTTTCGAAGTAATCTAGTCATAGGAGCGGCAATTATAGAAAATCCATTCACAAACCGTCGATAATATCCGGCTAGCCCCAAGAAACTTCTAACTTCGGTTATATTCTTCGGTGGCTTCCAATCAACAATAGCTGAAATTTTACTGGGATCAACCCGTATACCATCACCCGAAACAATATGACCCAAAAATCCTACTTCCCGAAGCCAAAATTCACTTTTACTAAACTTGGCATATAACTGCTTGTCTCGCAAAGTTTGCAAAACTATCCTCAAGTGTTCAGCATGCTCTGTCTCATCTTTCGAATAAATCAAGATATCATCTATAAATACCACAACAAACTTGTCCAAGTATGGCCGAAATATTCGATTCATCAAATCCATAAACACGGCAGGAGCATTTGTTAATCCAAACGGCATAACTAAAAATTCATAATGACCGTACCTTGTTCTAAAAGCAGTTTTAGGCACATCCGACTCTTTTACCCGCAGCTGATAATACCCAGATCTCAAATCAATTTTTGAAAACCATGTTGCTCCTTTCAGCTGATCAAACAAATCATCAATTCTTGGCAACGGATACTTGTTTTTAATTGTCACTTTGTTTAATTGCCGATAGTCTACACACAATCTCATCGAACCATCTTTCTTTCTCACAAACAACACCGGAGCACCCCAAGGCGAAAAACTCGGTCTCACAAAGCCTTTGTCTGTCAACTCTTGCAACTGCGACTTTAATTCTTTCAACTCTGTTGGTGCCATTCTATACGGAGCAATCGAGATCGGAGCTGTTCCCGGCATCAAATCAATACCAAACTCTACTTCTCTAACTGGGGGCAAACCCGGCAATTCTTCAGGAAATACATCTGGGAATTCACATACAATCGGCACTGATTCCACTTTCTTTTCAATTTCCTTTGTATTCAACACATATGCTAAATAGGCTTCATAACCTTTTCTCAAATATCTCTGAGCTGCCATTGAAGAAATTACACTAGACAATGCCTCTGATTTATCTGATTTAACCCGCAGAGTTTCGCCACTTTCACACTTTAGCTCAATAACTTTCTGTTTACAATTTACTATGGCATCATGCAATGTCAGCCAGTCCATACCCAAAATAACATCAAACTCATCAAACGGCAACAACATCAAGTTGGCCGGAAAGTAATAACCCCGAATCATTAAAGGACATTTCTTGCATACTTTATCAACTATAACACATTTGCCTAACGGGTTTGACACTTTAATCATAAATTCTGTATTCTCAACAGGTATATTCATGCTAGACACCAATTTCATGCATACATATGAGTGAGTAGAACCGGGATCAATTAAAGCAGTAACATTAACATCATAGAGAGAAAATATACCGGTGATCACATCGGGTGAGGAAGCATCTTCACGAGCTTTAATAGCATAAGTTCTAGCCGGAGCCCTTCCTTCAGATCTAACTGCTGCATCTCTGGCTACATTCTTGCTACTTGCCTCGCTCCCAGCTTTTCTTGGATACCTTCCTCGCGAATCTGCACCACTAGCTTTTGTATTCTGAAATTTTTCTTTTTCAATTCTCTCTGGGCAGTCTCTAATAAAATGATCCGGAGAACCACACCGGAAACATTCGTTTGCTCTGCACGGACCAAAATGATTTCTGCCACACCGCTGACATTCGGGTTTAACAAATCTCGTGTTCCCTACACTGGCTGTCGAAGTAGTTTGGGACTTTGGACCCACATTTTGCTTCTTAAAATTCCCATAGGATTGTCCAGCTGAAACTTGGGAACGAGGATTCATATTTCTTGACTTTCCGGATTGCTGTGAGGGTGCATTTGTCATTGGTCTTTTCTTCCAATTTCGTGTTTCAGATTCTGTCTTTTTCTTCTCTTTAAGTAATTCTTCAGCCTTGCAAGCTCGATCGACAAGTACCACCATTTCCTTTAATTCAAGAATCCCAACAAATACTTTAATTTCTTCATTGAGCCCGTCTTCAAAGCGCCTACACATCTTGGCCTCGGTAGGAACATATTCTCTAGCATACTTACTCAGTCTGACGAACTCTCTTTCATATTCAGTGACTGTCATACTACCTTGCTTTAGCTCAAGAAACTCTTTACGCTTCTGATCAATAAATCTTTCACTGATGTATTTCTTCCGGAACTCATCTTGAAAGAATTCCCAAGTTACCCTCTCTTTCGGTACCACGGAAATCAGTGTCTTCCACCAATTATATGCTGAATCTCTCAACAAAGATATAGCACATTTCAAACATTCCTCAGGTGTGCAGGACAATTCATCAAATACCCGGGTAGAATTCTCAAGCCAGAACTCTGCTTTTTCCGCATCATCATCTACATTAGCTCTGAATTCTTCGGCCCCGAGCTTACGAATTTTATCAACTGGAGTTCTTTGGAATTTCATCGTACCCACATCTAGAGACATCTGGGGCACAGGTTGAGGAATTGGGGGAGGTGGGGGAGGTCGTACATTCGGGTTCGTACGAACGAACTCCGTGTACCATGCACTCATCATTTGGAGAAAGGCTTCTCGATCCCTTTCTCCTCCCTGACCAACAGTAGGTGGTGGGTTTTCAGTCGGCGCTGCCCCTTCAGCCGGAGCTGGCGCATTACTCTCTACTTCATCAGCCACAGCTGGATCGGGATCCATTTACTATATAAAAAAAAATCATTTAAAAGGTCAGAAGTCGTCACACTATCACAATATACACATATGGCATGTATAGCAAAATCCGTACATAAAACACGTTAGTCCGAGAACCGACTAAACCTGCTCTGATACCACCAAATGTAACGTCTCCACGCCCAAAACCGTCACCGGAGTCGAGCTTGAGGCGTCACTAAACGTAATTTATCATTTTAAACAACTTTACAAAAACTATTTTCATTTTCGGAATAAACTATCTCCTGCGTCATGGTCGCTCGAAAAATCATATCTCGAGTTACGAAACTCGAAATCAAGATCCGTAAATTTTCCCTGAATTTAGGCTCATATATCTATTCACTAATTTTTTTCTAGAATTTTTGGCTGGGCCGATTAGTACAGTTTATTAGTTAAAGTTGCCCCTGTTTCAGAACTTGACTGTACTGACCTCTGTTTACTACGGACCACTTTTCTCTCTGTACAAAACTCATATAATTGTACCGTTTATCTCTCTTAAAACTAGATTCAATAAGGATTCTAAACATATAAAATACACCTCCTAATTATTTTTGTACAATTTATGGTGAATTTTCAAAATTAGAACAGGGGATCCAGAAATCGTTCTGGCCCTGTCTCACTAAAACTCAAATATCTCCTAACGTGTAACTCCTTTACCTATTTTGCTTCTTCCATATGAAATTAGACACAATAAGCTTCAATTTCATAACTAATACATTACCAAATTCGATTTCTATGATTTTTAGTGAATTTTCAAACTCACGTCAGTGTTGCTGCAATGTTCTGTTTTATGGCTAGTTCCATTTTCATAAAAGCTTCCATGTACTAATTAATCTATTATTCTTTCATGACATCAAACATAACCTATATTGGCCATTTCAATGACTCATCATTATCAAGCATTTCCTCAACCAAACACCACCATATCACAAGATTATTTACACATAGTAGGTATATTGCTATACATGCCATTCTAAGTTCTATAAGCCGTTTACCAAAAAGTCCTTCGGATAGTGTGATCGAGTCTTCGACCTATCCCGATTCTCGAGCCGGCTTGTCCAAAACTACAATGAATAAAAAGGAGGGAGTAAGCATAAATGCTTAGTAAGTTCACATGCAAATAACAAGTAACATAACAAAGTCATTATGCCAAACAACATTAACATAGCATCACCAAACATATGTCACCATTCTAATCATCATACTTCATCTTACCACATCTTTGTTGTTGTGTCGAATTTCAACCCGAGGGTTAAGTACATACCTGTCCAATGTGGCCATTTCTCAACATTACTGAATTGTCACTTACACCTTGAGTATTCTTCCATTCCGCTAGAATTTTACCCGTTGAACACATCGGAATATAACTCGGATACACGGATCATTTGCACATAAGTGCTGAATATGTAATCAATCAATCATGTAACCCGCCCATAAACGAACTCGGACTCAACTCAACGAGCTCGGGCGTTCGCATCCATAAGTGAACTCGGACTCAACTCAACGAGCTCGGATGCCTAGTTACATCTCACGAACTCGGACTCAACTCAACGAGTTCGGACATTCGCACCCATAAGTGAACTCGGACTCAACTCAACGAGCTCGGATGCCCAACCATCCTAGTGACATGTCACTTGTATCCTAATCTATTCCTAAGGTTCAAACGGGATTTTTCTCAGTCACATATCCTTGCCGTCTTCCATAGAATGCCGAAACCAATACTCGGTAGCAATTTATATTTAACAAGTAGCATACATAATTTGCATATTATTCGATAATAACCACAAAGCATATATTTCATGATAAAAAAAATCAGCATATCATATAAATAACATCAATTAACTTAAAAATAACAATTATGTTACATTATTTACACATGAACTTACCTTAGTACCAAAATACAACGATTTTGCAATTTAGTCCGTAATCTTTTCTTTTCCCCGATTGAGGTCGATTCCACGTCTTTCTTGATCTAAAATAACACATTTAGCTTGTTTAATATTCACATTTTAAAATTAGACCTTAATTCAAATTTTGGAAAAATTACAATTTTGCCCCTAAACTTTTGCATATTTACACTTTTGCCCCAAAGCTCGGAAATTTACTTTATCACAAATTCTTATGTTTTAAGACATGCTGATCATTTATTTACCATTAGAATTCTCAAATTCCCACTAAAACACATACTTATGAACAATATGTATTTTTACCGATTAAGCCGTTTTACTCGTTTTTGCTCAAAACCGAGTAGCACAAGTTGTCTAACATAATTTAAAACCTCATATTCTATCATAAAACATCAAAATACACAAATTTCACCTATGGGTATTTTTCCAAATGTGAACCCTAACTTAAAATAATGCTAACATAAGCTTTATCAAGCTACCGGGATCTCAAAAACGTAAAAATCTTTAAAAACGGGGCTTAGATGCACTTACTATGAAGCTTGAAAGTTGAAGAAACCCTAGCTATGGAGAGAGCAAGTTTCGGCAGCAACCAAATGAAGATGATAACAATTTTGTGTTATTTTTCCCTTTTAATTCATGTTAATAACCAAATGACCAAAATACCCCTCCTTACTAAACTTTCAAAAATTCCTCCCATGTCCTAATTTGTCCATGAACTTAAAATTGGTCTAATTACCATTTAAGACCTCCTAATTAATATTTCAAAGCAATTTCATACTAAAAACTTCTAGAATGCAAGTTTTGCAACTTATTCAATTTAATCCCTAACTCCAAATTAAGCACTTTACGCTTAGAATTTCTTCACGAAATTTTCACACCATCATAAAATCATATCATAAACATCAAAATAATTATAATATAATTATTTCTACCTCGGATTTATGGTCACGAAACCACTATTCCGATTAGGCCCTAATTCGGGATATTACACATATACACTGACTTGGCCATATAGATTATCTGAGTCACTCGTGGTGATGATAGACCTTCTTAAAGGTCGTAATAGGTACTGAAACACCAAACTTAGAAAAATGACCAAAATACCTCTAAGGGGTAAAACTACCATTTTACCTTGACTATTTAAATGACTGTTACAACCCGAGTGGTTGATTGATGTATGTGATATTTATATGATTGATACTGAGCATAAAATCCTGCATTCACGTATGATATTATGACATGACATTCTGCATAGGTTTGGGTTTTATTGAAGGAGGAAGTATTATGGCTTATAGCCATCCTGATTAAGGCCTATAGCCTTCCTACTTATGGCTTTTAGCCATTCTATCTACTGGCAGCTGTGTCATCCTAATCATGGCTCCGTGCCATCCTGTTTATGGCTTTAAGCCATCCTGTTGACTTAGTGCCGCAATCGGTGATAAGCTTGGTGTGGGTGGGTCAATTTAATCCCCACATGGTGTGTTGGTTGGTACGAAGGTGTGTTGGTTGGTACGAATGTGTATTGGTTTGATTGGGCTGGATTTTCTATCTGCATTTTTGCACTTGTCATTGTTACTGCATTAGGGCTAAGGCGCTCCTAACACTATTTCTGTAATGGGCTTAGGCCCATTCTGTTTCTGCATGTTGCATATTTGACTGTCTGTGTTATAAGGGATTACACATTAAGTTTATGTAAACTCACACTTCTAACTAACTGTGCAGGTGATCTCCAATGTTAGGCGGTTCGATACTACAAAGAGCTCGATGGTAGCCCACACTTCTGCTCTGGTTTTATACTAGTTGGACTTAAATATTTTATTCAGATTTCTGTTTTGTAATAAGGCCTCTTTAACTTTTAGACTTTAATTTATGATTTTACGGTATTTGGTTTTATATCTGCTAGTCTTAGGACACAGTTTTCAAAAATGATAACTGTTTTTGAAATCAACACGGTTTTGGAACACTTTCATATGGATCTCGGCTCAATTCCTAAACATCGTGTTTTCGTAAATCAACGATTTAAAATTTAGCTTCTGCAATTGAAAGTGAGGTTTTACGAGATTAATAATGTTTTTAAAAGTAATTAACTTTTCATTAAACCATATTTTAAAATTTATCGAACACAAACTAAGTTTTTACACAAGTCCTTAAGAAGGGTTTCAATGAGAACATGCTTTTCAAAAAACACTTCAATGTGACATGTCAAATTCGGGCCTGACTTCTAGGCCGGGTTTGGGGTGTTACAGTTAATGGTATCGGAGCCAAGTTGCAAAACTTAGCTGTGGAATGGGATTTTCAAAATTTGGATTTCAAAAAGTTATTTTCAACAATGTTATATGTTTGAAATATTTCTCTTGAGCAGTGTGGCACACCAAGTCTTCGGGCCGAATCCGTAAGTTTCTATATGCTTTTTCTATTTAAAGTTGAAATACAATAGATAAAGACTACTATGGGTAGTAGACTGTATTGGGACTCTTTAGCTAGAGTAAACTGAAAACCGTAAGGAACTAAAACTGTAGTGAGCCTACGATTGCGAAAACAACTCTAAACTACTGTTCCTCATAAGACATTTACTTAAATACTGAAACTATGAGCTAATTGCAGAAAATTTCTAATTCAGATAGCGCGCGAAGTGATAATGAGCAATAGAAGAGGTGCAAGAGGCCGCAGCAGAGGCCATGGGAATGTGAGGGCTGCGTCTTCGGCATCGGACCACGTGCCCAATGTAGAGCCAAGGGAAGCACTGGCTTTATTGGTAGCTGAGACGGGGTTATTCGACCGAGCGGCTGGGGACGATGCATTGTCCCAAGCAATGCTAAGGATTCTAGAAAGGGTTGCTAGTACTGCTAGGTCGAATACTATTACTGTGGGCCGCAGGTCAGTTACAGAACGACTCCAGACAAATGGAGCAGAGATCTTTAAAGGAGTTTCTGGGGTAGCTCCTAGTGTGGCAGAATTGGGTGGAGGCCACCGAAAGAATTATGGATGACCTTAACTGTACATTGGAACAAAAGTTGAAGGGTACTGTGTCCCTGCCGAGAGATAAAGCCTATCAGTGGTGGCTTACAGTAAAATAGGGTACCCCATCAAATCGTATAACCTGGGAATTTTTCAAGTCTACATTTCAAGGGAAGTATGTGGGTGCCAGCAATGTCGATGCTCGTAGGAAAGCATTTCTGAACCTGAAACAAGGAGATAAATCAGTGGCTAAATATGAGGCAGAATTTCTACGACTTAGCCGTTATGCCCAAGGAATTGTGGCAACGAAATACAAGCACTGGGTTCAGTTCAAGGACGGTCGTAGGGACAACCTTCGAGTGTTGATAGCTCCACAGAGGGAGCAGGACTTTGCTGCATTAGTAGAGAAAGCTAAGATTGCGGAGGAGGTAAAACGTATGGAATGTCAGAATTGGAAAAAGGAAAGGGGTATAGATAAGAGAGAGTTAGAGACCTCTAATTCAGACTAGAGGCCTAAGAAAAATGCCAGAATGGAAGAGCGAGTTTGAGTTAAGGCCCTGTTGCTATTGCTAGATGACTGCCTTGCGCGAGTTGTGTAAGTTATCATCACGGCTAGTGTCAGAGAAGAACTGAGGTGTAACGCCCTGATTTTTGGGATTTTTTGGGTTTCGGTGATTTTTGGTGAATTTTAAAATTTTGGTGTTCTGGATACTGGAATTGTGTTTAAATGTGTTAGTGGGCCTTTAGAAGGCCCAAGCCTAAGTTAAAACCTAGTAAAATATCAAGTTTGGATTTTAAGTGAATAGGAGACTTGGTTAAGTGGGCTGTTAAGAAAAACTTCGTAAATTATGACACAAAATAGGCCTTTGGTAAAGTGGCAATGTGGCGCCACTAAGTTCCTAAAAAAGTGGGGCCTGGGAAGGAATTAAAGGTCCAGGGTTCAAGTTGCAAGGTAAGCGTATAGTTACTTTTAATTTTTAGGCATGTGCCGGGCATGTGATTACTTAAGTAGAATCGGCTAGGGCCTTAGAGAGGTTGGGCCGATTGCTCTGTTAGTAATTAGGGTTAGTTTCTTTTCTTTTTCTGTTACGACAAATTAAGGTTAGCCACCTTAACTTTATTCTCTTATCAGTTTCACTTAGTGACCGAAAATGCAAGGTACACCCTTCTGTGCCGATTTCTTCTTCATTCCCTCTCCTTCATTCTTTTTCTTCCTTTCTTTCCTTCACCTCTTTAGCCGAATCTATACCTTCCACTCTTCTCTCCTCTTTTCTTTTTCAAGTTGATCGAAATACTGAGCAAAAACACCATTGTTGAGCTGATTTCTTTTTGCCGAAAACTTGCTCTTGTACCGATTTCTCCAAGCCAAAATCCCTCCATTCTTTTCATTCCTTTTGACCGATTTTTACCTTCTCTAAACCCCTAGTACTTGTCGACAAAATCACTCCAAGATTACAACCCTAAATTATCATCTTCTTCATCAGTCAAAAGCTGAAAACGCCATTCCTTTAGGAGCTTATAGCCGAAACTTGAGATCTCTAAGATTTGATCTCTGCGAGTGTTTAAGGGCTAGATCTACATCAAGTCTAAGTAGAAACAGCAGGGAAACCAGTGGTAAGTGCCCACCACCGTAGATCTAGGGAAGCTGTTGATTGGGGCATAGGGCTCTAAGGGTCGTTAATAAATGATTTCTTTTGGTGAATAGTATGTTCTAGAGGTGTTTGATCGAAGGCTTGGACAAGTGGATCAACTAGATTTAGATCTAGTCACTAACTTCGGCAAAGGTGAGTTCTCAAGGGCCTTTAATGGCTATGGCCGATTATGGTAAGGGTATATTAGGATTGGTTATTGATTGACTTGTAAACTAAAAGTTGTGGTAATCAATTGTAGGATATTGTGGGGGATCTTATTAGCAGTCGTCGTGAATCAGGTGTGTATCGAACACCCTCTCATAGTTCAATTCGGCAAAAGCGGAAATACCGAAACTCTGACATTTCGTGGGCTTGTGAGTGTGAGAATGCTCATAAGATGTTTAGAAATTATTAGATCTGAAATTGCAAGGTGGTAAGATAATCGCATGTGGAATTTTGCATACTTTGGTAATTGGGCCTTGATGGGCTGCAAATGGGCCCAATAGGCTTATGGGCCCATATGGGTGAAAATGGGTAATTAAGGTGTACTGATAGATTGTAGGGTCAAAACTGTCTAAACTGATAAATTGATCTTAAAATCTGGATTAGATGGGCTTAAGTAGCCAATAAACACTGTAGGGCCCATTAGGGGTTTTACAGCCTAATAGCTAAAACTGTTAAACTAAGCTAAATAGCTTACTGTGACGATAAATGAATTAACAGTGCCTGTAATATGTGTGGAAACTCTAAAAATTGATAGCATTACTGAAATACCCTCATGGGTGGAGAATTACAGTTTTACCCCTAGGTGCGAAATTACCGTTATACCCCTAAGGCTAAATCTGACGGAAATGTATGCGTTACTGGTTCTATTTACTGTATGCCATGTCATGATTATCTGTTGCATGGGATTGGGTTTATATGGATGGAGGAAGTGTTCTGGTGGCCTTGCCATAATTTCTTATAAGAGGCTCTGCCTCGATATTCTGAATCTGGTGGCCCTGCCACAATATCTGTTCTGGTGACTCTATCACATTATCTATTTACGCAGCAATGCTGCCACTGTGGCGTGTAGCGGTTGGGTGAGTTGATAGTTTCCTCACAATGAGGAGATGGGGCTGGTAGGGTGGCGTTTAGCGGTTGGGTGGGTTGAGTAGTCTCCCCACATGTGATGGGTTTGGGCATACATGCATAATCTCTGATCTGTTTTGTAATGGGCCTATTGGCCATACTGTTATCTGAAAAGGGATAAGGCCCAGTATTCTGTATATGGATAGGGCTTCGACCCAGTTATTACTGTGACTGATTTGGGCTTTGGATGGGCTTCTTTGCACACTGAGTTTTCCAAGCTAACCCCTTTCTCTTCCATCTTTGCAGGTGAGCCCTAGACAGTGGACTTGGAGCTGGGAGGGATTCAGGGTGGCCATGAAGATTAAATTTTCCAGTTTTCAATTAAGTTACATTTCATTTCTTCTTTTATTTAAGTTATTTTATTATGGTTTTTGGGTTTGTAATAAGGCCGCTCTTATTATTTTTATTTTTGGGTTTTTATTACTTTTACTTACGATGCTTTAATTATTTAGAATTTTAGCTGCACGAGATTAACTTAAGTAATTCAAATGTTTTCAAAATCAATCACACATAACTAGCAAGTAACAAAATCTCGATTTATAATAAACCTCTTAATAACTAGTATTAAATAGGAAGTCCACCAACAAACCGAGAATTTTTTTTAAAGACTATAAAATCAGTTTTGCAAACCTCACCCTAACCTTAGTAACTAGGTAATATGGTTAGTTGTAGGCAATGTGACACACCGGATACGACCATAACGTCTAGGCTGGGTTTGGGGTGTTACATGGGGCATGCTTAAGGTGTGGATCAGTGGAGAACTTTATGAGAGATTGTCCACAGAGACCTGAGCAGATGCAGGCTACAGGGTAGGGTTTCGCTCAGCCGGCGAGAGGAGGACATCAGTTGCCTGGAGGCTGTGGTCAGGCCAGGGGTAGAAACGGGCTAGCTCGTGAAGCACAAGGCAGAGGTGCTAGTCAAGCTAAGGTGAGGCAACTAGCTTTGGTCTATGCAGCACGTCGTCTAGAGGACAGAGACGCTCCGGATACAGATACTCGTACGTACTTTACTCATAGTGTTTATTTACCTAATTTCAAATTAGAGTTAGAGTGCGTAGTAGAAACATAGTGATGTGACTTGGGTGGTGCAACTAATAGATAGTTGAAAATTTTGAGGAAAAAATTTCTTTAAGGGGTAGAGTTGTAACGCCCTGAATTTTGGGCCTAGAAGAATTAGACCTTGGGCACGAGAGTGTTTAAACTTTTCGGAGAGCTAGACTTTCACACGATTGTATTTTGAGGTGGTGGTTGTTGATTTTGGAGTGTTAGGGGGCTTCTATGATGTCCTGGGTTCAAGCTTTAGTATAGGAAAAATTTTGGTTTTTAGCCTTAGGGGAACTTTAATTTCAAGTGGTATACCTTTTAAATTATTTTGGTGAGTAAATGGCACAAAAGAGCTTGTGGCAAGAAGGCAAGTGGCGTGTGGAGCTTTTGAGGGGGCTTGGGTTCAAATTCCATTGCAAGCAAAATATATTTATTTAGCTTCACAATGGTGGCAATGGGTGAGGTGGTTGCAAACTCTTGGAGTTTGTTGTGAACTTGGTAAAAAGGGGGAATATTTGACTTTGTCTTGAGAATTTGAATCAAATTGAAATTGAAATGTTAGAGTAAATCATGGGTGGTTAGTGGAGCAATGTGTGGAGGTTATCACGGGATTCAGATGGGGTAAGGAGTGCTAGCCGAATTAGGTGGCTAGAAGGGGTGTTTTCGAATAGGGGTTTCCATTTGGTGCCATATTTTGCCATTTTATGTGTATTGCCAAATGTTCTTCTTTCTTTTTGCTTTTCTAGTGTTGTGCTTTTCACTTAAGTTATTTGCCTTTTGGCAAAACAGAGTACTACATTTTTACTCTATCATTTTTCAAACAACTGCTACTTGTGCCAATTCCTCCCTACTCAACCTGCTCACTTCTTCATCGACATTTCTCTTTGCTTTTCTCTTTAGTGTTGAATATACTTGTGCAACCTTAGGTCGATTTCTCCCTCTTTCTTATCTTCTTAATTTCTTTTCTTCCTGACTTTTTCTTCTCTAAATCTAACGCCCATCCTTTGTCTAAACATTTTTCTTACTTTTTCAAATTTCTTTTGTGCTCCTCTTTCACATAAAACCGAATACCCTATCTTGGTGGCCGAAACTCTTACTTTGTCTGTTAAGGATCTCTAGTCGACTGCTATACTCTATTTCCCCTATTTTCTTTTGTCTTCATCGATCATCCCCAATTCTCTTAGACTCAAATCTTTGACTGTTTGGCCAAAGAGTTCAATTTAGGAATCTCCCTCATTGTCGATTGTGTCAGTAAGTGATAGAGGTTGCTTTTTAATAGTCTTCAGTATTGGTAATATTCTTCTCTCTGCCGAAACTCCTTTTGTTATCTTGACTAATTGTTGGTTGGTATTTTAGGACTCCACGAGGGGTGACTAAGGAAGAAATGATTAGTGATAGTTGTTTGTCTACTCCAAGTTTTTGATCAAGGTATGTAGCCTTGCCTATTTACTTTTTGGTTAAGGTCGATATACCATGATGGTTCTAGGAGCTAATAGGTGTGGATTTAACCACATGTTTTGCAATCTTTTTAATTAGGTGTTTGTAACGAAGATCTAGTCAAGGGGATTAATCGTCGCTATCGATTGGGAAGTTTTTATCAGGCTAGATCGTTGAGGCAGGTATTAGCAGTTTCAACTTTTGCTGAAGAAAACTGGGTTTCAGTAATGATCTAGTGTTCAACTATTGATCTTGGATAATGTAGGTGCGGTGCTAGGGTTTCACAACAAGTCTTTGTAAATCAAGTGTGTAATCACACCCCAACTCTATGTAAATCGGCGAAAGCCAAAATGCCAAAACATCGACACTCAAGGCCTCACCAGCGTGTGAATGCAAGTGGGGGAAATCGAGCCTGTAAAATGTGGGCATTAGACTATAGAGGCTAGTATGCGCATTGACGCGCAGTTGAGTCGATATGGGCCTCATAGGGCCAAAATGGGCCCAATTGGCTTGTGGGCCCACGTGGGTGAAATACTCAGTAAGTGACTGCTAATAGATTGGATTATGAGGCTCGCAATTCTTTATGTGAATCTGGACTGTATGGGCCGCACGAGCATGTGGGCCCACTTGGGCCCATTAAGGATTTTGGGCCTATATACACTGGTTTGGCCATGTAGATTATTTGAGTCGCTCGTGGCGATGATAAACCTTCTTAGAGGTCATAATAGGTACCGAAAGTCCAAACTTAAAGAAATGACCAAAATACCCCTGAGGGGTAAAATTATCATTTTACCCCTGACTACTTAAATGACTGTTACAACCTGAGTGGTAGGTTGATTGATGTATGTATGATATTTATATGATTGATACTGAGCATGACATCATGCATTCACATATGATATTATGACATGACATTCTACATGGGGTTGGGTTTTATTGACGGAGGAAGTATTATAGCTTATAGCCATCCTGATTAAGGCCTATAGCCTTCCTGCTTATGGCTTTTAACCATCCTATCTGCTTGTAGCTTTGCTGCGATACTTATGGCCCTGTGCCATCTTGATCATGGCTCTATGCCATCCTATTGACTTAGTGCCACAATCAGTGCTAAGCTTGGTGTGTTGGCTGTGTAGGTCGATTTAATCCCCACATGGTGTGTCGGTTGATAGGGCGGTGTATTGGTTGGGTTGGGCCAGATATTCTGTTTGCATTTTTGCACTTGTCATTGTTACTGCATTAGGACTAAAGCCCACCTCACACAATTTCTGTAATAAGCTTAGGCCCATTCTGTTTCTACATATTGCATATTGGACTGTTTGTGTTATAAGGGATTACACACCGAGTTTACGTAAACTCACACTTCTAACTAACTGTACAGGTGATCCCCAACCTTAGGTGATTCGATGCTGCAAAGAGCTCGATGGTGGCCCGCACTTTTGCTCTGGTTATATACTAGTTGGATTTAAGTATTCTATTCAAATTTCTGTTTTGTAATATGGCCTCTTTAACTTTTGGACCTTAATTTGGGATTTTACAGTATTTGGTTTTATATCTGCTAGTCTTAGGACACAATTTTCAAAAACAATCACTGTTTTTGAAATCAACACGTTTCCAAAACACTTTCATATAAATCTCGGTTCAATTCCTAAACATCGTGTTTTCATAAATCAATGATTTAAAAATTAGCTTCCGCAAATGAAAGTGAGGTTTTACGAGATTAATAACATTTTTAAAAGTAATTAACTTTTCAATGAACCAGATTTTAAAATTCATAAAATGCAAACTAAGATTTTACACACATCCTTAAGATGGGTTTCAATGAGAACATGGTTTTCGAAAAACACTTCAATGTGTCATGTCAAATTTAGGCCTGACTTCTAGGCTGGGTTTCGGGTGTTACAGTATTTCATCCTCAGTCAGATGGTTAGTCCAAGCGAGTAATTTAGATAGTCGAAGATATGCTTCATTGTTGTACATTAGAGTTCGAGGGTAACTGGGAGAAATATTTACCGCTGCTTGAGTTCCCATACAGTAATAGCTATTAGTCAAGTTTGAATATGGCACCATACGAAGCTTTGTATGGTCGTAAATGTCGAACTCCTTTGTATTAGACTGAGCTTAGTAAGAAAAAGATACACGGGGTTGATTTGATTTGAGAGACTGAATAAAAAGTGACAGTAATTCGTGACAATTTGAAAGTAGCTTCAGATCGACAGAAATCGTATGCAGATTTGAAATGTAAAGGCATTGAATTTCAAATCGAGGACAGAGAATTTCTAAAAGTATCGCCTTAGAAGAGAGTTCTTTGTTTCGGTTTCAAAAGGAAGCTTAGTCCACGATTTATCAAGCCGTATGAGATCATTGAAAGAATAGGACCACTGGCGTATCAGCTAGTTTTACCATTAGAGCTAGAAAAGATTCATAATGTGTTTCATGTATCCATGTTACAACAGTACCAATCAGACACTTCGCTATCATTTCACTGGCAGATGTTGAAATTCAGCCTGTTGTGTCGTACAATGAGGAACCGATCAGAATTTTGGTATGAGAGGTTAAACAGTTAAAAATTAAAATATAGCTTTAGTAAAGGTTCTTTGGCAACATCATGGGATAGAGGAAGCCACCTAGGAACCGGAGGAAGCTATGATAAAGCAATATTCGAATCTATTTTTTTGGTAAGATTTTCGAGGACAGAAATTTCTTACGGGGGAGAGTTGTAACAACCCACTTTCAATGAAATCAAAACAATGGTTTTGGGACCACAAATTTGACGTCAAAAATTTATTTTATTAATATTTTAATGTTTATAGCATGTTAGTAATGTTGAATAAAAATTTTGTGAATAAATTTTATCATTTGCATGTTTAATTTTATAAAAGGACTAAATTGCAAAAAGTACAAAACTTGTGTTCTCTTAGTAAAAGGTGTCAGATTGCTATGGAATTGAAATGTGAGTGGCCTTAAATGGTAATTAGACCATTAATTGAAGTAGTGGACAATTACAGACACCATTAATGTAATTAGTAAAGGTTATATTAGTAATTTAATAAATTAACTTAGTAAAATGATAAAAAAATAAGGTTGTCATCTTTGTTTCTTCCTTAGCAAATTTTTAACCTAAGGAAATCACCATTTTTTAGCATCCAAGCATTCGACCAACTCTTACTAATGCATGTAAGTGCATTTTTGTTTGGTTTTTAATGATTTTTATGTTTTTGGAGTCTTAGCTTAACCTAGCTAGCCCGAGGACTAATTTGCAAAACTGTTAAAAGTCTAGCATTTTACCGAGAATGTATATTAGGTTTTTGTATGCTTGATGGATGAAAATGATTGTTTCATGATAGTTGAACAACTTTCTAAAAGAAATTTTGATAAATTTGTCAATTAGGGATTAAATTGAAAAATAGAAAACTACTGGTGAAATTGTGAAATAAATGAAATGTAGGGCTTGCTAAGGGCCTAACTGATATTCGACTATAATGGGTTGGTACTAAATTGCATGAATTTCCATTTTCATGAGCTAGGGCTAAATTATAATAAATTTAAAATTTAGGGGCAAAAGTGTAATTTTTCTAAAATATGGTTTTGGATTAAATTGAATAAAATGAATTTTGAATGAGTTAAATTTGATTATTTAGATCAAGAAAAGTAACGTACGAATTTAGATCGGGGAAAAGAAAAAGTGTTGGACTAACCTATCGTATTTTTTCGTTCGTGTTTGAAGTAAGTTCGTACATTTAAATAGCATTGAATTATGTTCAAATTAAATACTTTTATGTTAGATTATGGTATTATGACTCTACGAAAATATCCAACGGAGTTTTGACGACTTTCGGATCTGTTTGAACCTTAGGAATATATAGGATACAAATGACATGTCATTAGGGGTTATCGTGTTTTCGGCATGTGTTACGATTACTTGACAGCTTGTGTGAGCAACACTGTGTAGCTACATCTTGATTGAAAGCTTGTGTGAGTAGACCCACTTTTGGCTTGAGAGAGAGCAATTATATGAGATATGAGATAGTAGTGGTTTCGACCACCTATTAGCACATAGTGTACGAGATTCTCGAGTATCCAATATTATTCTAGTGGTTCAACGGGTATACAAAAAGGGAAGGATCAATATATGCTTTGATTTATAATGTCGTGAAAGCATGAGAAAGGAATGAGATGATAGTGATTAAAGATTTCTAGTATGTTTATAATAGTATGAATGTTTATATGGAAAGTATATGAAAGCTCTTTGTTGTGTAATGATTTTGGCTATGTTATGTGCTAATCACTAATGTGAATTATTGTTGGTGCTTAGACTTATGCCAAGCTATGTTGGATATGTTCATTAATTGCCTCTAAGCTTTTATAATGAAATGGTAAGTATTCTTTATGATTTACGAACTTACTAAGCATTATATCCTTACTTGTGTGATATCTCCCATGTTTCTAGATAATCAGAGGCTCGTACGGCTTGGAAGCTTGTCGGAGATCCATCACACTATCCATCGGCTAAATCAGTAGATTTTGATGATTTTGAGTCATGGTTATAATGGCATGTATAGGTGTCTTGTTTGATGAATAGATGCTATGCTAGCTGGTATGATAGTATGAATTTATATGGTTTTATGTGTGGTTGTTATTCTTATGTCGTGATGGTTAAAATGATGGAAATGAAATGATGTTTATAATGGTCTATTATGAATTGTTGATTGGCATGGATTGAGGTAGTTTATGATATGGTTAGTGGCTAGATTTGGTAACTTGAATGTGTTTGGCTTTAGGTCAAAATGGTAAGGTGCATGATAGATATGAAAATGGCCAAAATGGTATTTGTTGTACATATATATTTGTGGTATATGAACTTGGACAAATGTGGCATTGAAAGTGTTCAATTGGTAGTTTAAATGATGACTGAATTGGATAGCTGTTTAGGCAAGTTTGATTATCAAAGTTGAGGCTCCATTTTGACATATTGGTTGAATGGATAGTTTCTATAATGTGTAAGCTTGAATATGCATATTTTAGGTGTGTTTTGAATGCTTGATTATTGGTACAATTGGCTTGTGCAAGAGGTATGAGTTTGGGTGAGAAAAATGGCTTAGAAATGGCTTATTTTTTGTCCACATGGGCTTCTGTATCAGTCGTGTGTGACACACGGCCAGTCGACACAGCCGTGTGTCCCCTGTACCTTTCAGAGGGTTGCAAGTCAGGCTATTACACGGCCTAGCACATGGCCTGACACATGGGCGTGTGCGGTTATTTCGAATAGTACACAGCCTAACACACAGCCTTTTGGCTTGGCCGTGTGACCCAAGTCAGTGAGTTACACGGGAACAGAAATAAGCTGGGACACGGTCGTGTGTCCCTATTTTGAATGCCCACACGGCCTAAGACACGAGCGTGTCTCTTAGCTGTGTAAGTCACAAGGCCGTGTAACCCCTGTAGTTTAAAAAAATTTGTCTTTTTCTAAAAAATTCCATATGGTTCTGATTTATTTCCGATTCATTTCTAATGACTTTTTAAGGCCTTGAAGGCTTGTAAAAGGGATCTTAGGTATGATTTTGGATGATATTGCTATGATTTATGTTGTGATTTGTTTGTGATAATAAAATGTTCATTATATAATGTTACACTCTGGTAATACTCTGCAGCCCTAATCCGGTGACGGATATGGGCTAGGGGTTTTACAAACGTTCATGGTGTGATTTACCTAAATCTTAAGTTAGTCATTAACCATGCGTATGCAACTCATGTGCTTTGATATAAGTGGAGGCTTATGCTCCAAAGATGATTGAGCCCATAGTCGTTATGTTGGGTACATGACTTGTGTATGGCATTGCTTTACTAGCACAATGGAATTCATAGCTCGATTAAAGAGTTAGCGATATCCTCTCATTGACATTGTGTAGATTGATAAATATGGAAAGTGGACACAGGTTGCTTGGCCTCGAACGAGCAATTTATCATAGTCATTTGTTAACAATGATCATGTTAATCATTAAGAAGACACATTGGTGGCAATGAGATAAACTAGGATTGTATTGAGTGAACAAATTTAACTTGAAGGAATTAAGGATATTATATGAGGGTAAGACACACATGATTAGGACATTGAACAAAATAGTTGGATGGATTTCTTTCATAAAGAATATATGATAAGGAGTTTTCAATCATGGTACTTATTGTGGATTGACTTCATGATTAAGTAAATTGCGAATTATCGGGGCGATGCTTCTAGACAAAATTGCAGTTACTAGAGCCTAATTGTATATGTCTGATTGGTCCATTCACTAGCTCAACAAAAGCTTGATCGAACTTTATTTGAATCAAAAGAAAATTCTATGACATTGGAAATAATATAATTGAGCCGATTTATTCAATGTGGAATTAAGTTGGGCGGTCTTGAGAATTGTTCAACTAGAGAATTTGATTAAATAATTTTCTTGTAAATTTAATTTTAGTAAATCTCAACGATTTTTGGGAAAATTAATATTGATCAAGTAAAATTAAATTAATCAAATTAATTAAAATTAATATGATATTTTTGAAAATTAATTTTCAAGTTAGACAATTGGCCCAATGGGTAATTGAACTTGAAAATTAGACTTGAGATCGAAAATTGAAACCGAGAACCCAAAATTGAGACCAAGACCCAAAAATTGGTCAAACCAGGCCTAGTATATGAAACTCAGAGATGATCCAACCGATGGCTGGACTAGAATGGCATGGACATCACTGGCCCAAACTAAACCAACAGTAGTCGAATCAACTCGGGGTGCCGTGAGGGTGTCGCACCTGCAATGACACCATCGAGCATGGCAGTGCTGACATTTGAGATGGTAGCATTCTAGTGGATGATAGATGGTCGGCAGCGGTGGTTGAGCAGTGGAAGAATCAAACTCCTATTGGAACTCTAACATATAATTTGATTTCAGATTAACCATTCCAAAAATAATACTATTTTAATAAATTTAATATTAAATTTAATTTCATACTTATCTTGATAGTATTTTATTAATTTAATATTAAAGTGTTATCTTAATATTAAATTAAATTTAATATTTATATTGTAGATAAATATTCTAATCCAAAGCAAGCCCAGACTCGATAGACGTGAGCTTGAGGATAGCGGAGAAGACTACTCGGTTGAAGTTTTCTTCTTAGGCGAATCGAAAAGGTACAATTTTGCATTAGTGTTTATTGCTTTAGTTATCACAACCAAGTTCTTGTTTTCGAAAAAAAAATTAAAACTCTTATATTTCCCGTAAACTTTTTTTTGCTGCATTTTTGAAACTCATTTTCCAAAAATGCCTTTCTCAGTTGGGCTCCTATAAATGCTAGTCATCTTTTCTAGCTCCTCTTAGCACACAACAAGTACAAAATGATCATATGGCCATAAAGAAGAAAAAAAACCAATTCGTTGCTAACTGAAAGCAAGATAAGAAAAAGTTGGATGAGAGCTAACTTGAATACCATGTCACTAGAGGAGAGTTCTTTACCTTCGTAGATTCAAAAACAAATTGAAAATTTTTCAAATGTGTTTCTTGAAAGACTACCAAAAAGGCTACCACCAATTAGAGGGATTGAAAACCAAATAAATTTTTTGTAAGGGGTTGTCTTACTAAACACACCACTTAGAGGTGCAATATTAAAAAGGCTAAGGAGTTGAAGCATCTAGTTGATGACTTAGTGCACAAAAGGAAATGTCAATGTTGTAGCTGATGTGCTATCTCGAAGACATGAAGACTACTTATTCAAGAATGGTAAGCTTTACATTCCTCAAGGGTCTATTAGTGGAAAATTACTGGTGAGGGAAGCATATACTGGAAGCTTAGCCAATCATGTTCTCAAAATAAAGACTTCAGAGATGGTGAAGGAAGTTTCTTTTAGCTGGACATGATCCACAATATGTATCACATTATTGAAAAAGTGTGACTTACAAGAAAGAAAGACATGATTCATGCGTGTACAAGCATGAATTTCGTAATTACATATGTATTTTGGATTAGATCCACGTATTTGGTCATTGATGTAAGTATTAATGCATGTACAACATGATTTTCATAATTATGCATGTATTTAGGATTAAGTGCATGTATTTGGTCATTAATGATGCATGTAGTTAGCCTTTTAAGTTTTCTATGCTTGGGGTATGTCCCAAGTTCTTATAAATACTCTTTCAAAGTAATAAAAATATTATGTAGACTATTCTAAACTTTAGAATTTGCATATTGCAACCTTATCCACTCTTATATAAGCAAGTTTCTTTATTTAGAGGCAAGTTACCTCGATTCTTATCACTCAAACTTCTTGTAACACCCTATACTTTGTGCTTAGTTGCCAAACTTGAATACGGGATGCCACACCACTGTCTTATTTTACTCACAATAAGTGGACAGCCTATTCTAAGCAAAACGTCCTTTATTATAAAATGTTGGTAGGTTTTAGGTCACCTAATTGGTTAATTATTGTTAACACATGCAAAACATCCCACGAACAGTCCTAAAAATAAGTACTAACATGCACAAGGTCCATTTAGCAAAGTTCTCAAAATGTGTTCGTAAGTATCAATACTGACACTAGGGTATCGATATTTTCTCTGTATGGTATCAATACCACCTGGAAAAATGATACCAAACTTGTATTATAAAATGTTGGTAGGTTTTAGGTCACCTAATTGGTTAATTTACCCCGAGTATCAATACTCAAGAAAAGGTATTGATACCAAATCTCTATTTTGACTTCCTGCACATTTCCAAACATAAGGGTATCATTTTTAAAACACAAATATTGATACTTCTACTACAAACCTGAAAAATACAACATTTTTAAGCATATAAGTCATTCCAACTCATACTAGTTCAACATGCTATCGTATCATCATCAAATAATCACCAAAACGACCATAATAATAGTTCCAAACATCAAAAGCAAATCTGAGCAATAGTCAATATATTACAAAACAAATCCCAAAATCCCAATTAAGTCAAAGAGAAAATCATATCCAATATCAGTATAAAGACTACCACATTACCTTATTCCCAAAACATAACCAAATAATAAAAACCTATAGATAAATAAAATGGACTTGCTTGGATCACCCCTCGGAAAGCCACACCACTCACACCCGCACTAATTTTCAAAGTTTAAGAAGGGAGTGGGTGAGCTTAACAAGCTTAGTGCATGTTCAGCGTATGATGCATCATTGAGAGCACCAAAAATATCTTATCCCTATAAATTAATAAAAAGAATAGTATAGGGGAAGTAGGGTCAAATCCTTAGGGTGTAACAGCCCATTTTCAATGAAATCGAAATAGTGGTTTTGGGATTATAAATCTGAGCTGAAAAGAAAATTTATTTTCATATTGTTGCATGGTTCATAGTGTGATAGGAATGTTAAATGAAAATATTGATAAGAAAATTTTATTGATTAAGTGATTAGTTATGGGAAGTACCAAATTACATAAAATGTAAAAGTTAAATTTTAGTAGCTATAAGTATTAAATAGCTATGGAATTCAAAATTGGAGGTCCTTATATGGTGATTAGACCATTAAAGAAAAGTTAGTAGATATTTTTGGTGATTCATCCATGGAAAAATTAGAAAAGGCTAAGGACTAAATTGGGAATTAAAATAATTAAAAGATGATAATATAAATATCATCTTATTTTATATCATCTTCCCCAAATTTTGCATGGAAACCCTAAGAGAGAGAGAAGAAACTACTCAAGCTTAATTGGGTAAGTATTCAAGTCCCGTTTTAGTAATTTATATATTTTTGAAATTGGGATAGTTTAATCTTTCTATTTTGGGGACTAATTTGAAAAGATATCAAAGTATGGAAGTTGTGCCATGGATGAATATGCTAAAAATTTAAAATTTATGATAGAAAATGAAGGATTGTTAGTAGATAAACAACTTTTACAAAGAGAATTTTGGTGAAAACATGATTTAGGGACTAAATTGAAAAGCTGTAAAACCTATGGAAATTTTTTGATTTTTTTTTAAATTCATAGGTTGTTATTGTGATATATAGAATTTGACAAGGCTTGGTTAAGGATTAAATTGCAAGAATTTCATTTTCCGAGCGTAGGGACAAAATTGGAATTTATGAAAAGTGTAAGGGCAAAATGGTAATTTTTCCTAGAATGTAGATTGAACTCAATTGAATAGGAAATGGGTAAATTGATTGTTAAATTCATTTTTATAGATCTGGATAATTCAAATTCGAAGCTAGACCAAGGAAAAGAAAAAGTTTCGAATTAGTAGGCTTACACACAAACAAGTGTCGAGGTAAGTTCGTGTAACTTAATTGAACATGTAAATATGTTTGAATTGATGTTGTATTTGGACTGAATGTGGTGCAAATTTATGTGAATTTTATGAATGTTATAAGTGTAAAATATGATCATTTGCTCGGAAGTGTTAGAAAGAGGGGTAAGTTCTTCCGTTTGAATATAGAAATTCGATGGATATATGTGATTTCCCTTATTAAATATGGTCCTGCATATGTGGTGAACATGGTTTAGCTCGGATGAGTAATACCTAATATAGCCTCTCGAGCATCCTGTTAATTGTTCCTGCGAGCAACCTGATTGGTAGTGAACTTGCAAGTGTTGCACACTACCGTAGCTCTTCGTGAGTGTCCTGATATGATTCAATCAGTTGTGTTTCGGTATATGTTGCGAACACAAACGCAGATTCTTGTAAGCATCCTGATATAGCTCACTTGAACTCTCTAAGATATGGCTATCCGGTGCTCCTGTTACATGGCTCTTTGACAGCAATTCTAATAAGCTCCTTGTGAGCTTTCTGATTAAAATTTCTTTGTGAACTTCTTGGGTTATGGCTCTAATAAGCACTTAGAACACCCCTTACCCATACCTGACGCTGGGACAGGGTTCGAGGTGCTACTGAACTTAAAAAGTAACACTCACATAAAAATCAGGCCATAAAATTTCATTACAACTTAAAACTTTTCATTCATACTCATATCGTCCCTATTATAGGCCTACAAGGCCTTAGACATGATTTGGAGATAGTTCGGGATTGAACCGAGATCTTTCATTCGCCTAGAAAATTTTTACTCGAAACACTGTCACACCCCCGTGTGATGTGGGACACGCCATTGTGGGCAGGCTGTATGGTCGTACACGCCCATGTCCCTAGCTCGTGTCGAATTTATTTTTCATTTCAAACCTATAGGAGTTTTCACATGGCCTGGCACACGCCCGTGTCCATGGCCCGTATCCCTTGCACGGCCATGACACTCTCGTGTCCTCACCCATGTGTGAAAAATGGGTATTTTGTTTATGACATCAGCAAATATTTAGGGGCACACAACCAAGCCACACGCCCGTGTGCTAGGCTGTGCCCTTCACACGGTTGAGACGCACAGTCATGTCTCTACCTGTGTGTTTACTACTGGGCATTCTGTTTTGCATAATTTAGGTGCAGGGGACACACAACCCAATTACATGCCCGTGAGGCAGACCGTGTGTCACACACAGCCTAGGCACACGCCCGTGTGCCCACCCGTGTGAACAATTATAGCTATTTTCCAAGCCCTTTGCCACCCTGAAACTTAACCAAACACAAGGCCAATTTTAATATCACATATCATGGCATAAATACACTTTTAAATACCCACAATTAAGGCATTCACATGCTACAACTCATTGCATTCTCATCAATCGCTACTCTATTTAAACATGCAAACTTGCACATTCATGAACTACATCAACATTGCATAAATTTAACTTAAACAATATTAGCCAATTCTAATGGCCATTTACAACATGATTCAAGTAACATTTATAACCAACACATATGGCTAACCAATACGACATATAGCAAAAAGGCTTAGTTCCTATACATGCCAATAAACTTTACTATACCAAAATAAAATGTTTGATAGTGTGACTTCGAGCTCCGACGTCCTTTTTGATCCCTGAGCTAGCTTGGCAAAACTACAAGGAAAGGGAAAAGAAAGGGAGTAAGCACAAATGCTTAGTTAGATGCATGAAATAAATAGAAACATAAATCATGAATTAATCATCCAAATAAAGTATCATTAATATCACATAAATTCTTTACACATTAACATGGCTTACTCATGCTCTTTCTTACCGACACATTCATATCATTTCGTATTCATTTCTCGTGAATTATTCATGTGCACCTGTATCACTCATCACATAACTTTAATCTTTCTCATTAAATCCATCAACTTGAATACTTTTCCTATTAAATTTCCTAAAATACCGAAGGGTACTCGAATGTCATTCTCATGGTATGATGCCAATGCCATATCCCAGATATGGTCTTATATAGGATCACATGTCGATGTCAAAGCCATATCCCAGATATGGTCTTACACAGGATCTCATATCGATGTCGATGCTATGTTCCAGACATGGCCTTACATGAGACTGTAAACTGATGCCCATGCCATGTCCGAGACATGGTCTTATACGAGATCAGTCTTAGATGCCAATGCCATGTTACAGACATGGTCTTATAGGGGATCTAAATCTCATCTCGATGCCGACGCCATGTCCCAAACATGGTCTTATAAGGGGCCACATGTTGATGCCAATGCCATGTCCCAAACATGGTCTTACATGGGATCTCAATTCGGTGCCAATGCCATGTCCCAGACATGGTCTTACACGGGACCTAATAAATCTCATGTCATGACTACGGTATCCCTCGTATTCTTTTAAAATTTAACTGAGATTTCTCTATTATAAAATCATCATTTCTTTATAAAATTCATATCAATTAGTCTCATGGAAATAACATGAATTTCATAGGATGTCATCACAATAATTTTCCTAATCCATAATGCTAATTTATTACATACAACTTGCTTTAGATCCAAAATATGGGTAGGTGTACGGTTTAGTCCACCACCTTGTTCTTTCCCCAGTTTCAATCTAGGCTTCATGTTTCTTGATCTATAATGACAAATTAAGCTTATTTAATAATCACATTGGCTAAATAGCCCAGAATTAACACTTTGGCAAAAATTATAATTTTGCCCCTAAACTTTTACATATTTGCAAAATGGTCCCTATGCTCATAAAATGAAATGCACTTATTTTCTTGATTACTCAAGCCTAGCCGACCCTTATGTGAACCCATAACATCCCACATTTCTCATCAATGTACACCTTTGCTACACATTTTATCACATTTGCAATTTGGTCCCTATTAGGGTTTTTTCCATAAAAATCACTTAGAAAAAGATGTTTACTATACTTGAAACTTTCATATTCTACCACTAGACATCCACATACATGCATGTCATGTATGGGTATATTTTTGAACATAAACCCTAGCTCAAATTAGTGGTAGAAATAGCTAAATTAAGTTATGAGGATTTCAAAAATACGAAGAGAATTAAAAACGGGGCTAAATTGCACTTACTTGTGAGCTTAGAAATGAAAGAAACCTTAGTTATAGAGCATCGGAAATTTTGGCACCCATAGGAAGAATATGGACACAATTTTTCTTCTTTTTCCCTTTTTATTTCATTAATTAACCAAATGACCAAAATGCCCTTATGCCCTTTCTTTAGAAAATTTTCCTTCCTTGGGCATTTTTGTCCATCATGCTAATAAATGGTATAATTGCTAAATAAGGCCATCTAAAATTTTTTCTAATGCTATTTCATCCTTAAAACTTCTAAAAACTCATATTTTGCAGCTTTTGCAATTTAGTCCTAAAGGATAAATTAATCACTATCTCATAAAAATTCCTTCATGAAATTTTCTCACTATCATGAAATCATGTCATAAACTTAAAAATAATCATGAAATATTTAATTCTACTTCAAATTTGTGGTCTCGAAACCACTATTCTGACTAGGCCCTAATTTGGGCTATTATAGCACTCTTGAGCCCGGATGAGCATTCTGATACATGGCTCTTAAGAGCATTCTGATAAGTGGCTCGAGATTGTATACTCTAATAATGTGCCCAAAAGGGTACCCCTGGATAAGAATTGACGGATTTTTGAATTGTACACCTTGAGTGTACTACCTGAGTATCCATCGATATTTTAGAAATTCAACGGACAATTTCCCCTGACATGAGAAATTGTAAGATCAAAAGAAAGATGTATTGAATGTATACCTAAAATTTGTGGCATGATGAGCTCATCTATGCATATTTGATATACATATGAATTACATGACTAACTTGTTTGATTGAGTGTATGTGTTTAGGCAATTTGCTAAATTTCTGGGAAGCATGTTATTTTATGCTGAATATTAATAAAAATGATTGGTAAGTTTAATTCATGTTATACGAACTTACTAAGCATTAAATGCTCACTAGATTCTCTTTTCCCTATTTTATAGTGCTTAGAAGCTAGGAAAGGTTAGAGATCAGTCAGAGTATCATCACATTATCCACCTACTTATTTTTGTAACACCCCAAACTCGACCTAGACATTACGGCCGAATCTGGCGTGTCACATAGAGGTTACGTTCGAAAACAACTCATCGATAGTAATTTGATTTGAAGTTTGAAACTCCTTTTTATCGATAGTGTCATTCAACCAAATCATTTGTTAAGAAAACTATTCTTTAATATTTATTCAATTACTTAAAAATTCGCAAAAGCCCTTTTATGTTGCAGTGGAAACGAGTAATTATTTTTAAAAGTAGTTATTAGTTTTCAAAACCCGCTAAACTATTCTATCAGTTTGAAATGATAAAAACAGTGCAAATAGAGAAAGTTAAATAAAAATTCCCATAATGGCCTTCTTACATACATAAAACCCAAACAGAAAATTTAAACAAAACAAATCCAAAAACAGTAGGCATGTGGCCACTCCGAATCCCTCGCAGCTCCAAATAGTCTATGGCTGGGGGTTACCTGCACAGTGGTCAGGCATGCATAACAAATTGGGCCGAAGCCCTATGCAGAAAATAGATCAGTCTGGGCCTTAGCCCTATACAGAACAGTGTGGGCTCAAGCCCATTACAGAATCAGAACAATATTTGTATGTAATCCCAACCCAGTTCAACCATCACAACACCTGTACCAACCAACACACCATGTCGAGAATAACTCGACCTACCCAGTCCATACACCAATACGCAACCATGCTGCTAATAACAGATAATGTGGCAGAGCCACCAGATTCAAAATACGTGGTGAAGCCACTATTAACAAAATTACATGGCATAGCCACTAGAACAGAGCTACCTCCAAATCATACCCAACCCCATGCAGAATGTCATGTCATACATATATAATGTGCATACAGAAGATCATACTCATCAGTTCACCTATTTTTAAGGGTATAATGGTCCTTTAAGCAGTCAAGGGTAAAATGGTAATTTTACCCCACATAGGTATTTTGGTAATTAATCAAGTTTTGGAGTCTCCAGATCTAATACGGCCTCATTAAAGGTCTTGCATCTCTTTGAGCGACTCGGTTAACCTATATGGTCAAAATAGAATATATGAGCCAAAAACCTATATTGGGCCCAGAGGGCCCACATGCTCGTGTGGTCCATTCAGTCCAGTTCCACATATAGCATCATGAATCTTATAATCCAATCTAATAACAAACACTTACCGAGTGTTTTTACCGTATGGGCCTATAAGCCCATTTGGCCCACTTCAACCCATCGAGGCCTATAACGGCTCAAGTGCACAAAAATGCACACGATAGCCTCTACAGACTTTTGCCTAAGATTTGCGAGCACGATTTGCCCCACATACATTCGCATGCTTGTGCGGCCTCGAATGCCGATGTTTCAGCATTTTAGCTTTTTGGCTTTTGCCGATTTACACAACAGTAGGGTGTGGTTACACACCTTTGTCGACTTTTGACAGTAACGAAATCGCTAATTTGAGTTCCTGTGCAAGACCCACCTAAAGCCATACCAAAAATTCCATAAGCCCTTCAATCATTAACATACCCAAGAGTTAAACAATAAAGCAAAAATTAATACCTACTACAATCGATTAAATTGAATGTAATCCCTCCCAATCGACGACCAAACCAAACCTTGCACCCCAACAATCCACTACGTTAAACCAGATTCGGTTAAATATAATAGAGTCATGTCTTAACTCCATAACCATTCCCCTACCATTCAATTGGGTATTTGACCAATACCCTACACAGAGAATCAGGTTTACCTTAAAATGAAGAACAAGAGACAGGAAAGTTCCACAACTCTAAGATCAGCTTACACCCCAGCGATCCCAAGATCCATCACCCATTGCCTGAAGAGAAAGAATAAATAAAGGTTAGACTATAAAAGAGAACATAACACTCGGCTTAGATAATATAGAGACGAGAGTAGTACGAATCGAACCTAAGAACTGAGAATCACTTACCAAAGATCGAATAACATAGAGGACAAATGCTTAAGTAATCGGCCAAACACCCTTAACTGTAAGGCTATGCGATTCAGTTTGTCAACTCAAAATATGAGAGTAAAAGAGGAGTAACACTAATCGGCTAGAGAAATCAAAGAAAAAGTTAGTATTCGGCCAATGAAGGATATTTGAAAAATGGAAGAAGCAAGGTTCAGCCAAATAAAAGAGTAAGGGGTTGAAAGGAGAGAACACAGGAAAAAATGGAGAAGAAAGGAACCAAGAATTCGGCTATGAGGCAAACCGAAAGAAACAAGAATAATAAAGAGGAATAATCGGCTTAAACATGAAAATAGAGGAGTGAAACCTAAAAAGAGAAGGAAAGATTCACGAAAGATTTCCTTGCAAAAACACACAGGGAGAAAGAAACACAAAAATGCCAAAAGTACCTAAACCTGAAATACAAAAGGAAGAATTCGGAAACTCACTTCTCACTAATTGTCGAAAATGCTTAGCCCAAGCCACACTAACTGAAGTCCAACTCCCAAAACCTCAAATTTGGCCAACTCTCATCACCTCTCCAATTCCCCAATTTGCTCCACAAAATCCTCCCCTTATCATTCCCCTTTTTGCTCCATAATCCATTCTTCCAACCACCCTATGACCAAGTCAAATTTCCTTCTTTTACTAAGTCTCCAACCAACTTCAAGCATTTGAATCCAAAACCACTTCTTACCATCCCCATGCAGCAAAATAAATACACTTTGCTTGCAAGGGGATTCAAACACACCTCCCTTCCCATGCTTGTGGCGTCATTAACCACTCCACTAGGAGCTCACTTGCATCAAAAACTAACCACATTAAAACATAAAGCCTACTCCCTCACATCCATAACCATTAAAGAGCCAAAATTAAAATTTTTTCCATAGGTCAGGCTTGAACCTAGGCTTCCTAAAAACCCCCAAACACACCCAAATCATCAAGCCAATATGCCAAACACGCATTTATGTCAAATCATGCAAAAATTATAGCCTCTATTTTTTGGGGCGTTACAACTCTACCGCCTTAATGAAATTTTAGCCTCAAAATTTACCTGTTCATAACAAGTGAGGGTATTGTTGTCACATCGCCTCTTGAGGCTCCCATGTGGCTTCCTTTGTACCGTGATTATGCCAGAGCACCTTCACTAAAGGAACAGACTTCTTTCTTAATACTTTAACATCACGATCTATAATCTGCACCGGTTCATCCTCGAAGGTTAAATCGAGCCTAACCTCGATCTCCTCGACTGGCACTATGTGTGAGGGATCAAAGCGGTAACGCGTCAACATGGAGACAAGGAATACATCATGAATCTGGTCTAATTCAGAAGGTAGTTTAAGCTGATACGCTACCGGACCCACCCGTTTCAGAACTCAATAGGGCCCAATGAACCGAGGGCTTAGCTTGCCCTTCTGACCAAATCTTAAAATCTTTTTCCAAGGTGAAACCTTTAGAAATACTAAATCTCCCACCGAGTACTCAATCTCTTTGTACTTCAAATTGACATATGACTTCTGCCTATCAGATGCTTCCTTTAATCACTCCCTAATCAGCTTAACATTGTTTTCTATATCTGCAACTAATTCTGGTCCCAAAACTTGACGTTCACCTAGTTCAGTCCAACACGTAGGCTTATGACACCTACGACCATACAACGCCTTATATGGTGCCATCTGAATACTTTCTTGGTAACTATTGTTATATGAGAATTCTGCCATCAGTAAATAGTCTTCCCAGCCACCACGAAAATTAATCACACAACCTCTTAGCATGTCTTCTAATATTTGAATCACCCTCTTTGACTGGCCATTCGTTTGAGGGTGGAACACAGTGCTAAAATCCAACCTTGTACCCAGTGCCTCGTGTAACTTCTTCTAGAACCGAGATGTGAATCTAGGGTCTCTGTCAGATATGATAGAAACTAGCACCCTATGCAGTCGCACTATCTCAGCCACATATAACTTAGCTAACTTTTACAACAAATAATTCGCACGGACCGCTATAAAATGGGTAGATTTAGTCAGTCTGTCTACAATAACCCTATGCAGTCTTACCATTCTCCACTTGTCAAAACCTAGGAACCAGTGATTCGTCTAGTAACTGCTTCTCCCTAATTTGCTCAGTCCAAGTCGATCTTACTTGTAGCTCAGCCAACAAACTACCACCATCAAAGAGGCTGAGACGAGCAAACATTGATCTCAAATCAGATACAGATCTATAGCTCAAAGTGTCTGCTACCACATTAGCCTTCCCCAGGTGATACTCAATTGAACAGTCATATTCCTTAAGCAACTCCATCCACCTTCATTGCCTAAGGTTCAACTCTTTCTGAGTAAGGAGGTATTTAAGGCTTTTATGATCGGTATATATAATACACCTCTCTCCATAAAGGTAGTGCCTCCAGATCTTTAATGCAAATACTACCGCAACTAACTCTAAATCATGTGTAGGGTAATTTGTCTCGTGAGGCTTAAGCTGACATGATGCGTCAGCAACAACTTTTCCCTCTTGCATCAGCACACAACCCATTCCAAAGTGTGACGCATCACTATACACAATAAAATTCTTCCCAGACTCTGGCATATTAAAACAGGGGCTTCAGTCAGAACTTCCTTCAATTTTTCAAAACTCTCTTATTGCTTATCAGTCCAAATAAATGGTAGCCATTTACGCAGTAACTTAGTTAATGGAGTGGTAGTTACAAAAATCCCCTCAACAAAACACCTATAATACCCAACCAGACCCAAAAAACTTCAAATTTTCAACACAGTTCTCAGTGGTTTCCAGTCCAACACCGCTTCAACTTTTCAAGGATTCACTCTAATCCCCTCGGCAGATACCACGTGACCCAAAAATATCACCTCTCGTAGCTAGAACTCGCACTTGCTAAATTTCGCATAAAGTTGCTTCCCCTTAGAGTTTGCAAAACAACTCGAAGATGTGCATCATGATCCTCCTCAGTTCTCGAATATACTAGAATATCGTCTATAAAGTCAACTACAAATCGGTCCAGATAGGGTTGGAATACTCGGTTCATGAAATCCATAAAAGCTGCTAGTTCATTCGTAAGTCCAAACGGTATTACCAGGAACTCGTAGTGACCATACCAAGTCCTGAATGCTGTCTTAAAGATGTCTGCCTCCTTAACCCTCAGTTGATGGTACCCAGAATGAAGGTTGATCTTGGAGAATACCATAGCTCCTCTAAGCTAGTCAAAAATGTCGTCGATCATTGGCATGGGGTACTTAGTCTTAATAGTTAGTTTGTTCAACTAACGGTAGTTAATACACATGGGCATAGTCCCATCTTTCTTCCTAACAAGTAACACCGGGGCTCCCCATAGAGACACACTTGGTTAGATAAATCCTCGATCCAGAAGCTCTTGGATTTGTGCCTTTAACTCTACAAGCTCCTTCGATGCCATCCTGTAAGGGGCAATGGACACCGAAGCTGTTCCAGGTAGCAACTCAATTCCAAATTTGACCTCTCGATTTGGAGGCAACCTAGGAAGCTCATTACAAAAAACATCTAGAAATTCCTTAACAGTTCTAACATCTCTTACCATTGAACCTTCAGAATCAGACGTGCTCACAAATGCTAGATATGCTTCGCAACCCTTGTAAACCAGTTTCTCAACCCTTAATGCGAGATGACATTAGACAAATAATCCCTTCGCTCCCCTATCACAACTACCTCCTCATCATCAGTAGTCCTTAACACCATTTGCTTAGCAGTGCAATCCAAATTTGCACGATGTTTCACTAGCCAGTCTATACCCAAGATAAAGTCAAACTCTCTAAATGGTAATTCCATCAAATCCGCTAGAAAAATAATACCCTAAACTTCTAGAGGCACGTCTCTAAACAATTTGTCTACCCTAACAGACTGTCCTAGTGGACTTAACAAAGACATCTCTCTAGCATTATTCTCAAACTTGATACCCAACATCTCAGACACATTACATGCAACATATGAGTGTGTAGACCCAATATCAATCAAAGTAGTATATGGCATGTCATGAATAAAAAATGTACCAGTTATGACGTCAAGGGCATCGCCATCCTCTCAACGACGTGCAGCATACACTAAAGCTGACTGTCATGCCTTAGTATTACCAGCACCTCTACCCGATGCTCTACGGCCATGTCCATTACCATTTCTGCCCCTGAGCTGACCACGGCCTCTCGGTGGCTGCTGACCACCTCTCACTGGCTATGTGACCCTCTACTCTGCAGGTTGCATCTTTACCGGCCTCTGAAAGCAATCCCTGACCTAATGCTTCTTAGACCCATATCTAAAGCATGCACCAGTACGCTTCCAACACTCACCTTAGTGAGTCCTCCCACAATCCGCATAAGCTTGCGGTCTAACCATAGTCACCGAAACTGCTCGAACTGGCCCTTCAAATCTGGCCTTCTTAACAGGCCTTCCTAAAGAACCCAAGGGCCCTGAATCCCTTCTGAACCTGACCCTATCCTTCTAGTGATTTTAGTGCTTAGAACGCTTTACGTCCTTAGCTATTTTTACTTTTTCTACAAGGGCAGCAAAATCATGCTCCCTCTATAGGGCTATCAGTGCTCACAGCTCGTCTCTGAGGCCATCCTCGAATAGTACACTACGCTTGTACTCAATTGCGACAATCCTACAAGCATATCGACTTAACCTTAAAAAATCTGCCTCGTACTCTGCCATAAACTTATTCCCCTGAGTCAAACTTAAGAATTCCTTCCTTCGGGCATCTACATAACTCGCCCTAACATACTTCCTTTGAAAGGCTGCCTTAAAGAAGTCCCGCCACCATTGGTACATCTCGTAATGTAGTAAAGATACTGCCCCTTTTAGTTTCTGCTCCACCAAGCAGTCTAGGTCGGCCATTATCTGCTCGGTGGCCTCTAGCGAGTCTGGCCCATACCACAGTCAGTAAATAAATCAAATTTTTTAAACAATCTAAACCATAAAAATCGATTTTAAGGGAAGATTTTAAAACCCATACCACAGTCGAGTTTTATAACTTGGCTCTGATACCACTAAAGGTAACACCCCAAACCTAGCCCAAATGTTACAGCCAAATCTGGCCTGTCACATAGAAGTTACATTCGAAAACAACTCATCGATAGCAATTTGATTTAAAGTTTAAAACTACATTTAACTAGTAGTGTCGTTTAACCAAATCATTTGTTAAGAAAACTATTCTTTAATATTTATTCAGTTACATAAAAATTCGCGAAAGCCCTTTATGTTGCAGTGGAAACGTGTAATTATTTTTAAAAGTAGTTATTAGTTTTGAAAACCCACTAAACTATTCTATCGTTTGAAATGATAAAAACAACGCAAATAGAGAAAGTTAAGTCAAAAACCCCATAATGGCCTTATGTAACGCCCTAATTTTTAAAATTTTTTGGGTTTTTGTGATTTTTAATGAATTCTAAAATTTTGGTGTTCTGGATACGGAAATGGTGTTTAAATATGTTAGTGGGCCTTTGGAAGGCCCAAGCTTAAGTTTAAACCCGGTAAAATATCAAGTTTGGATTTTAAGTGAATAGGAGACTTGGTTAAGTGGACTTTTAAGAAAAACTTTGTAAATTATGACACAAATGGGGCCTTGGTAAAGTGGCAAGGTAGCGCCACTAAACTCTTAAAAAAGTGACGTGTGGATGAGGGTAGAGAGCCTGAGTTCAAGTCACAAGGTAAGCGTATTGATACTTTTAATTTTAGGCATGTGCCGGGCATGTGATTAACTTAAGTAGAATCGGTTAGGGCCTTAGGGAGGTTGGGCCAAATGCTTTAGTGGGCATTAGGGTTAGTTTCTTTTCTTTTTCTTTTTTTTTTTGCTAATTAGGGTTAGCCACCTAAAATTTTATTCTCTTCTCAAGTTTCACAAAGTGACTAAAAATGCAAAGTACACCCCCTCTGTGCCGATTTCACTTTTCTCTTCTCCTCTCCCATTCTTTTCTTTTTCTTTTTGATTTCTTCTCTAGTCGAACATCTCTACTACTCAATTCATTCTCTCTTTCAATTCCACCCTTCTTAAGACCACCATAGCCGATTGCCATAAAAGCCAAAATCCCAAAATTTACTTCTTGTACCGATTTTACCAAGCCAAAATTCCTCTATTCTTTTCATCCCTTTTGACCAATTTTCACCTTCTCTAAACCATTAGTACTTGTCGGCAACACCACATCCTTAGGAGTCCATAGCTGAAACTTTAGATCTCCTGGATTCGAGTTCTACTATCATTTAGGGGCTAAATCTGCATTAGATCTGAGTAGAAACAGAAGGGGAATTAGTGTATGATTCAGAGACTACTGACGAGGGATTGGATCTTTGGAACGACTAGATCTAGATCTAGTCATCGGTTTTTAGCAAAGGATAATGTGGGGGATCTCATTAGCAGTCGTCGTAAAACAGGTGTGTATCGAACACCCTCTCATAGTTCAATTCGACAACACCACATCCTTAAGAGTCTATAGCTGAAACTTTAGATCTCCTGGATTCGAGTTTTACTATCGTTTAGGGGCTAGATCTGCATCAGATCTGAGTAGAAACAGAAGGGGAATCAGTGTGTGATTCAGAGACTACTAATGAGGGATTGGATCTTTGGAATGACTAGATCTAGATCTAGTCATCAGTTTTTGGCAAAGGATAACGTGGGGGATCTCATTAGCAGTCGTCGCAAAACAGATGTGTATCGAACACCCTCTCATAGTTCAATTCGGCAGCAACACATCCTTAGGAGTCCATAGCCGAAACTTTAGATCTCCTGGATTCAAGTTCTACTATCATTTAGGGGCTAGATCTGCATCATATCTGAGTAGAAATAGAAGGGGAATCAGTGTGTGATTTAAAGACTACTGATGAGGGATTGGATCTTTGGAACAACTAGATCTAGATCTTGTCATCAATTTTTGGCAAAGGATAACGTGGGGGATATCATTAGCATCGAACACCCTCTCATAGTTCAATTCGGCAAAAGTCGAAATGCTAAAATTCTGGCATTTCGTGGGCTTGTGAGTGTGCGAGTGCTCACAAGATGTTTAGAAATTGTTAGATCTAAAATCACAAAGTGGTAAGCTAGTCGCGTGTGGAATTTCGTATACTTCAGTAATTGGGCCTTGATGGGATGAAAATGGGCCCAATGGGCTTACGGGCCCATATGGGTGGAAACGGGTAATTAATGTGTGCTAATAGATTGTAGGTTCAAAACTGCCTAAACTGATAAATTGATCTTAAAATCTAGACTAAATGGGCTTAAATAGCTAATAGACACTGTAGGGCCTATCAGAGGTTTTAGGGCCCAATGACTAAAAACTGTTAGAACGAGTTAATTAAACTGCTAAGACAAAAGTTGGGTTAATAATGACTGAAATCTGTATAAAACCCTAAGAAACTGATAAAATTATTGAAATACCTTTATACGTGGAGAATTACTGTTTTACCCCTAGGAGCAAAATGACTATAATACCCCTAGGGCTAAGTTCGACCAAAATGCATGTTCTACTGTTACTGTCTACTGCATGCCATGACATTATTATCTGCTGCATGGGACTGAGATATTGATGGAGGAAGTACTGAAAGTGGCTTGACCACGTACTGGAGGTTTTGCCTCAACCTACTGTTATCTGAGCAGCTATGCTGCAACTGTGAAGTGTAGGGCTGGGTGGGTTGAGTTATTCCCCACATGGTGTGTAGGGCTGGTACGGATGGAGTGTAGCGGTTGGATTTAGGCTGGGTTGGGCTTGCATTCATATTTATTATCTGTTCTATTCTGTAATGGGCCTATGGGCCATACTGTTATCTGAGAAGGGCTAAGCCCAGATTATTGTATCTGAGTAGGGCTTCAGCCCTGTAACTGAGACTGGATAGGGCTTAGGCCCATTGGGCTTGAGCTACTTGGGCTCTGGATGGGCTTTCTATACACATTGAGTTTTCCAAACTCACCTCCTTCCTTTCCATCCATGCAGGTGAGCCCTAGTTGGTATACTTAGAGCTAGGAGGGATTCAGAGTGGCCACGAAGATTAAATTTCTGGTTTTCAATTATTTTATTTCATTATTTATTTAGACTATTTTTATGGTTTCTACGTTGTAATAAGGTCGCTCTATTTATTTTATTTTGGGTTCTTAATTCTTTACCTATCTTATTTGTTTTAACTTAAGAATAATATTGTTTAAATTGTTTTTCAGATCAGATTTACCTGTTTTCAAAATAACACGATGAACGAATGTTTTCAAAACCAAATGCACTTTTCAAAGAGTATCCAAAGTCACGTCTTTTTATAAACCTTTCACAATCGGTAGTAAATATGACATTTATTAAGTAAATCGGGAATTTCTCTTAGAATAACAAAAACAGTTTTGCAGAGCTCACCTTAATCTTAGTAACTAAGTAACATGGTTAGATGTAGGTGATGTGACACACCAGATTTGGCCATAACATCTGGGCCGAGTTTGGGGTGTTACATTTAGTGGTATCAGAGCCAGATTCAACAACTCAGTTGTGGATCTGGTCTAAAAAGATTTTTAAAATTTTTAAAACGTAGGCTCAAGAAGGGTATTTCTGGAAATTAGTTTTTGAAAATCTAGGAAAAACTCTTTCAAGCTAGTTTTCTTCAAAATATACATGTTTTGGATTTTGAAAAATTCTGAGTTTCCTGAAATCTGACCACTGAAGAAGTGGCACACTGAATCCCCGGCACCAAGTCTGTTAGTATTTCTGCTTTATGTACTGTACTGTACTGAAACAATACTGTAGAAAGAACTGAGCTTTTAATATGATACTGTAGTTAAGGTAGTATTGAGACTACAAGACTAAAACTATAAGTAACTAAACCCTAGGGAAACTGAGACTGTAGCTAGGCAACGTATTCACGAAAACAACTCTGAAACTCTATCTTTACATAAGACATTTGTAATAAATAACTGAAATATTAACCTACTATCATAAAATTCTAAATCAGATAAGTCAATATGAGTACGAGAGCTGCTCGTGTATAAGGCCGAGGATGTGGCCAAGGTAGTGCACTAGCTGGGTCTTCATCTTCGGAGCAAATGCCAGCTGGTATGACACGACTACCACCGGTAGCTGAAAATAGGCCACACGATCGGGCTGAAGGGGACGATGCTCTGTCCCAAGCTATGCTGAGGGTTCTGGAAAGGGTTGCTGGAGCTAATGTCAGGTCTATAAACAAAGGGTCCATTTCTAAGCGACTTTGGGCTAACAGAGCAGAGGTTTTCAGGGGCGTATCTAGAGTAGCCTTGAATGTAGCTGAGTATTGGCTGGAAGCTACGGAAAGGATTATGGACGACCTGGACTACTCAGTTGAGCAAAAACTGAAGGGAGCAGTGTCTCTGCTGCGAGATGAAGCAGACTAATGGTGGATTACTGTGATAGAGAGTACCCCAGCTGAGCAGGTAACCTAGGAATTGTTTAAGACGATTTTCAAAGGAAAATACATCGGAGCCAACTACGTGGATGCTCGCAGAAAGGAATTTCTGAACCTGACCCAGGGTAGTAGATCAGTTGCTGAGTATGAGGCAGAGTTTCTAAGGTTGAGCCGGTATGCCAGCGGAATTGTTGCTATTAAGTACGAGTGCAGTGTTCGCTTTGAGGATGGCCTCAGGGATGAGCTAATAGTACTGATAGCTCTACAGAGAGAGCGCGATTTTGCTGCACTAGTAGAGAAGGCTAAGATAGCCAAAGAGGTGAAGCAAGCTGAATGAAAGAACCGCGATAGGGATCGAAACTGATTTAGGAGAGATTCTAGACCATCTGGTGCTGCAAATCGAAATGTTAAGAGAGCTAGGGTGGAAGAACCAGTTCGAGCAGTTCCGGTAAATACAGTTAGACCTCAGGCTTGCGGAGACTATGGTAGAGTGCATCTAGGGGAGTGCTGGAAATGTACTGAGGCATGTCTTTGTTGTGGGTCAAAGGAACATAGGATTAAGGATTGTCCTAGGAGGCCAGCCCAGACTCAAGTTGCTGAACAAAGGGTTGTTCAACCTATGCGGGGTGGACCGCCGCCGCCGAGAGGGTGTGGACAAGGGCGAGGTGGCAATGGCCGTGGACGTAGGGCACCTGGCAAAGGTACTGGTAATGCTGAGGCTCGTCAACCAGTATTGGTATATGCTGCTCATTGCCGAGAAGAGGGTGATGCACCTAACGTCATAACTGATACGTTTTTTATCTCTAGTATACCCTATACTGCTCTGATAGATGTGGGATCAACCTATTCGTATGTTGCATGTGACATTTCTGGGTCGTTGGGTGTGCACTCTAAGGAAACTGTGAGTGGGGTAACTGTGATAAGTCCTCTAGGTCACTCGGTTAGGGTAAATAAACTCTTTAGGGAGGTGCCTTTAGGGACTCAAGGTAGGATCTTCTGTGGAGACTTTATGGAGTTACCTTTCAGAGAGTTTGATCTAATCTTAGGAATGGATTGGTTGACCAAGCATAACTTAACTCTGGATTGTGCAGCTAAGAGGATGGTGTTAAGGACTATCAATGAGGAGGAGGTAATGGTCATTGGGGAGCGAAGGGAGTACTTGTCCAACGTGGTATCAGCTTTAAGGGCTGAGAAACTGATTCGCAAAGGATGTGAGGCATACTTGGCTTTCATAAGTTTAGCTAAAATTGAGGATTTGATTGTGGAAACAGTCAGAACCGTTAGGGAATTTCAAGATGTTTTCCCAGAGGAGCTTCCTGGATTACCCCCGAACCGAAAAGTCGAGTTTGGGATTGATTTGCTGCCTGGAACGGCTCCAGTGTCCATCGCGCCTTATAGGATGGCACCGATAGAGTTAGTGGAACTGAAAGCTCAAATGCAGAGTTGTTGGATAGGGCTTCGGCCCTGTAACTGAGACTGGATAGGGCTTAGGCCCATTGGGCTTGAGCTGACTTGGGCTCTGGATGGGCTTTCTATACACACTGAGTTTTCCAAACTCACCCCCTTTCTTTACATCCATGCAGGTGAGCCCTAGTTGGTGGACTTGGAGCTAGGAGGGATTCAGAGTGGCCACGAAGATTAAATTTTTGGTTTTCAATTATTTTATTTTATTATTTATTTAGACTATTTTTATGGTCTATGGGTTGTAATAAGGACGCTCTATTTATTTTATTTTGGGTTCTTAATTCTTTACCTATCTTATTTGTTTTAACTTAAAAATAATATTGTTTAAATTTTTTTGAGATCGGATTTACCTGTTTTCAAAATAACACGATAAACGAACGTTTTCAAAACCAAATGAACTTTCCAAAGAGTATCAAAAGTCACATTTTTTTATAAACCTTTCACGATCGGTAGTAAATAGGACATTTATTAAGTAAATCAGGAATTTCTCTTAGAATAATAAAAACGGTTTTGTAGAGCTCACCCTAATCTTAGTAACTAGGTAACATGGTTAGATGTCGGTGATGTGACACACCAGATTTGGCCATAACATTTGGGCCGAGTTTGGGGTGTTACACCTTATTACATAAATAAAACCCAAACAGAAAATTTAAACAAAATAAATCCAAAAATAGTAGGCATGTGGCCACCCCGAATCCCTCACAGCTACAAATTGTTTATGGTTGGGGCTTACCTGCACATAAAAAATAAAAGGTGAGTTTGCAAAAACTCAGTGTGTAACTCCCCAATCGAAACAGTGATCAGGCATATAGAACAAACTAGGTTGAAGCCCTATGTAGAATACAGATCAATCTGGGCCTTAGCCCTCTACAAAACAGTGTGGGCTCAAGCCCATTACAAAATTAGAACAGTATATGAATGTAATCCTAACCAAGTCTAACCATCACAACACCCGTACCAACCAATACACCATGTGGGGAATAACTCGACCTACCCAGCCCACATACTAATACGCAGCCATGCTGCTAATAACAGATAACGTAGCCACTAGAACAAAGCTACCTCTAAATTGTACCCAACCCCATGCAGAATGTCATGTCATACATATATAATGTGCATACAGAATATCATACTCATCAGTCCACCTATTTCTAAGTGTATATTGGTCCTTTAAGCAGTCAGGGGTAAAATGGTAATTTTACCTCTCAGGGGTATTTTGGTCATTAATCAAGTTTTGGAGTCTTCGTATCTAATACGACCTCCTTAAAGGTCTTGCGCCTCTTTGAGTGACTTGGTTAACCTATATGGTCAAAACGGAATATATGAGCCAAAAACCCATACTGGGCCTAAGTGGGCTTATACGCTCGTGTGGTACATTTAGTCCAGTTCCACATACAACATCACGAATCTTATAATCCAATCTAACAACAAACACTTACTGAGTATTTTTACCGTATGGGCCCGTAAGCCCATTGGGCCCATTTCAGCCCATAACTGCTCAAGTGCACAAAAATGCACACGATAGCCTCTACAGACTTTTGCCCCCGATTTGTGGGCTCGATTTTCCCCACGTGCATTCACCCGCTCATGTGGCCTCACCATTAGAATAGAGTCATGTCTTAACTCTAAAAGCATTTAGGTTTTGCCAATTTACACTACAGTAGGGTGTGGTTACACACCTTTGTCAGCTTTTGACCGTAACATAATCACTGATTTTGAGTTCCCGTGAAACACCCACCTAAAGCCATACCAAAAATTCCATAAACCCTTCAATCATTAACGTAACTAAGAGTTAAAAAATAAAGCGAAAATTAGTACCTACCACAATCGGTTAAATTGAAAGTAATCCCTCCCAATCGATGACCAAACCAAACCTTGCACCCCAACAATCCACTGTGTTAAACCAGATTCAGTTAAATAGAATAGAGTTATGTCTTAACTCCAAAAGCATTCCCCTACCATTCAATTGGGTATTCAGCTAATTCCCTACACAGAGAATCGGGTTTACCTTAAAATAAAGAACAAGGGATGGGAAAGTTCCACAACTCCAAGATCGGCTTACACCCCTACGATCCCTAGATCCATCACCCATTGCCCAACGAGAAAGAACAACTAAATGTTAGACTGTAAAAGAGATCATAACATTCGGCTTAGATAATATAGAGATGAGAGTAGTACGAATCAAACCTAAGAATTGAGAATCACTTACTAAAGATCGAATAACGGGGAGGACAAATGGTTAAGTAATCGGCCAAACACCCTCAACTACAAGGCTATGCGATTCAGTTTGTCAACTCAAAATATGAGAGTAAAAGAGGAGTAACACTAATTGGCTAGAGAAGTCAAAGAAAAAGATAGTATTCGGCCAAAGAAGGATATTTGAGAAATGGAAGAAGCAAGGTTCAGCCAAATACAAGAGTAAGAGATTGAGAGGAGAAAACACAGAAAAGAAAATAGAGAATAAGGGAACCAAGATTTGGCTATGAGGCAAACTAAAAGAAGCGAGAATAAGAAAGAGGAATAATCGACTTAAACTTGAAAATAGAGGAGTGAAACCCAAAAAGAGAAGGAAAGATGCACGAAAGATTTCCTTGCAAAAACGCACAGGGAGAAAGAAGCACGAAAAATGCCAAAAGTACCTAAACCCGAAATACAAAAGGAAGAATTAGGCAACTCACTTCTTACTAATTGCCGAAAATGCTTAGTCCAAGCCACACTAATCAAAATCCCACTCCCAAAACACCAAAATCGGCCAACTCTCATCACCTCTCCAATCCTCCGATTTGCTCCACGAAATCCTCCCCTTATCACTCCCCTTTTTGCTCCATAATCCACTCTTCCAACCACCCTATGACCAAGTCAAATTTCCTTCTTTTACTAAATCTCCAACCAACTATAAGCATTTGAATCCAAAACCACCTCTTACCATCCCCATGCAGCAAAATAAATGCACTTTGCTTGCAAGGGGATTCGAACACACCTCCCTTTCCATGCTTGTGGCGTCATTAGCCACTCCACCAAGGGCTCACTTGCGAAAAAACTAACCACATTAAAACATAAAGCCTACTCCCTCACATCCATAACCATTAAAGAGCCAAAGTTAAAAATTTTTCCATAGGTCAGGCTTGAACCCATGCTTCCTAAAAAAACCCCCCAAACACACCCAAATCATCAAGCCAACATGCCAAACATGCATTTATGTCAAATCATGCAAAAATTACAGCCTCTATATTTTTAGGGCGTTACAATTTTAGTATAACTAGAAAACTTATTTTAGTATAATGGCATGTATAGGCTAACTTTGCCAATGTTGGTATGTAAATGGTTGTAATATAACCATTGGAATAGCTAATGATAATATATTTTGGTATATTACTATAAGGTATATATTGTTTAATATTTAAGTATATGGTATGGTTTGATTGAATTAGGGTAAAATATAGATCTTCGCAAAGAGGTAAGATTATAAACATGAGTACATGTATATGTGTGGATATATCATGTTAAATGGTAAGATTGGCTAGGTTATGATGCTTGAATTGGTTGATATATATTTGTAAGTTTTGGTGCAGGTTGATGACAAGTTTGGGTAAGGAAATAAAGCTAGGAAATGGCTTTATTTTGTCCACATGGGTAGACACACGGGCATATGCCTTGACAATGTGTGACACACGACTTGGCACATGGGCATGTGGTTTGGTCATATGCCACCTGCATCTTAAAATTGAGAAACAAAATGCTCAAAATTGGGCACACGGGTAGAGACACGGGTGTGTGTCTCAACCGTGTGAAAAACATGGCCTAGTACACGAGTATGTGTCATAGTCGTGTGAAACCTGCACCTAATTTTTAAAAATTAAATTAACCACACGGCCTAGCACACGGGCGTGTGACTTGGCCGTGTGACCCATGCATTTAACTTAGTTGCAAGTCAGAGAGTTACATAGGTTAAGGTGTAATAGCCCGATTTAGGCCCTATTTGAAACGGTGGTTTCGGGACCATGAATCCAAGTCAAAAATTTTTTTTAATATTATTTTAATATTATTTTCTGTGTTTATTACATGTGAGTTTATGTTGTGAAATTTTCATGTTTGAATTTTTTTTGTTTGAGTGTCAATTTAATTAAAAATGACTTAATCGCATTAAATTAAAAATAAGCATGCTATTTAGTAAGATGCCTAATTGCTATGTTTTTCTAATGTGGAGGTTTTATGTTATAATTATGCCATATGAATTAGTGATGGACGACATTAGGCTTATGTTATAATGGTTTTATAATATGTTTATAAGGTTAATTTAGTAAAAAGTAAAATAGCATATATGTTAATAAAATAAAACCATCATGCATTCATTTTATTATTTTTTCACCATAACTGAATACTAAAAGAAAGAAAAGAATAAAGCTTTAAGACATTCGGTCATTTGCAAGCTTGATTAAGGTATGTAATTAGCTCGATTTTTGATAATTTTTACGTTTTTGAGATCGTTGCAGTGTAATGTACAAAGCCCATGCTTGAATTTCTGATTTTGATAAATATTTTGAGTTATGCCATTGACAGATAATTGAGCCTCGTGATATTAGTTGATGAATTATAAAAGATATGTTTTGGATTAACATGTTTTATGTTGGAATTTTTGATGAATTTGAGTAATTAGGGCTAAATTGCAAAAATGATAAATTAAGGGACTAAAATGTGAAATAAATGAAATGTATGGACTTGTATGAGCATGGGTAACATTCGACCTACGCATGATGTGTGCAAATTTTGCATGTTTTGTGTTTTGTGCAATTTGGACTAATTTGTAAAAAGTGTAAAAGGTCAGGGGCAAAATGGTAATTTGCCCATTTATGTGTTTTTGGACTAAATTGAATGAAATTTTGTTTAGATAAGTTAATTGTGAATATGTTTAGTTCAAGAGCCAAAGAAATTGGAATTGGATTGGGGGGAAACAAAAAAAATTGAATAATCATTCTGTACCGTTCGTCGATATCCAAGGTAAGTCTATAAGCAAATAAATGTTGTTAATTTTGAATATGTGTGAACTTAACATGCTAAATTGAATTTTATAAGCATATATATATGTTAGCTGAATGTGTATATACATGGGAGCAATGTGTACAAGTTCGATTCAACCGAAATACGAAGTCCGAAAGCCCCGTACGAACCTTAGGAATAGCTAGGATTTTTGATATGTGTTCTCATGTAAGACCTTGTTTGGGATGTTGGCATCGATATGTGATTGCATGTAAGACCATGTCTGGGACATCGATATCATATTTGTGATTCGTGTAAGACCCTGTCTGGGACAGTGGCTTCAATATGTGATTACATATAAGACCATATCTGGGACGTTGGCATTGTGTGATATGTACAACTATCCGAGTATCCTATTCAATTTTGAAAGGTTCAACAGGCAATGATAAGTTGTAGTCAAATGTGTAAATTGAGCTAAAGGGATCAGGTATGTGATACTTGATTACTTATTTGAAAACAATGTAAGTTGGCTATTAGATATGTGTTACAAATTATACATGATGCTAATGAAAATATATGTGTATATGATAAGTGTATTTGGCCATATGTTATGTATTACTATGTGGTATTAAAGTTTGATTCACGAATATATGCAAATGAATGTTGATATATATTCGGTTATATATTGATATTATGGTTTTGAAAATTGAATGATACTTTGACATTAAATATAGGTGTATTCGGCCTTATGTCTATATATGAGATGATTTAAGATGTATAAGTTGGATTATGTGTATTTGATTTAGTTAATGTGTAAAATACATATTTGAACTAAAAGTTAATTGTTTATTCAGCTATGTGATATTAATGCTAATGAATTTATAATGAAATGTGACATCATGTATAAGTTATGTTCATTTTAGAAACTTATTTGCTTATGACTTACTAACCTATGATAGCTTACTCTATGTGTATGTTTGCCTCTATTTTTATAGATTTTGGAGACTAGTTACGGGCTCAGGGATCGTCAGTGCAGTCTATCACATTATCGTCTGCTTATCGATACTTTTAAAGGCTAAATTTTAATACTATGGCATGTCTAAGCTATACTACTTTTTGAATATATTTGAAGTTGTGTATATAATATGCAATGCGAAAATGGCTTATTATTTTGTTGTGTTGGATTTTATGTCTTGATCAAATTATGAACATGTTTGGTTTTGATGTTTAGGTTATGCTTCATTATGTGATTTAGTATCAAGGTAAATTTGGTTGAGATATAAAGATTAATTGAAGTTGCTAATGGTATATATATGTGTGTGTGATTGATCAGTAAATTCAATTATGATATGAAATACATATAAAAGATGTAAGTTGATTGAGATTTGGCATTTGAGTTTGAATCCAATGATGGTTATGCTTGGTTTTAGTTTTGGGTGATTCGGCTATGACTTGTTTATAGGTGAATATATGTGAAATTGGTTTGATATGCTTGGTAAGGCGTGGATCTATGATTTGGTATTTAAGTGAATTCGGTATTGGTATATAGAAGAAATTGTTATGAATCATGTTAGTAAGTCAAACATGTTTCGGCATTTATATATATATATATATATATAGGTATATGCTATATTGGCTTAATAATTATACATTAGTTGAGATATATTTGTTTTGACATGATATAAATTTTGGTTATATGTATATTCATGTACTTAGCCGAATATATGATCATTGAATTAGTTTTGAATATGACCTTTGTTGCATTGCATGATAAGTAATATTAGTATGTTTAGATTCAGTCTTGGTATGTTAAAGTATTAGACAAATAGTTGCTATGTATTATGCATATATACATATTTGTGGGGTGTTGATGTGAAAGGCAAACTATGTTTGATATATTGGTTTGGTTCTTTGAAATGTTTAGGTGTGTAAAAGGATTGAATAAAGTTGAAAGTGGACATCGATTAATGCATAAGTATTAAGCATATTTGCATTCGGCTAAGGCTTTAGAAATTGACCATATGAATAGTAACTTATGTTTTTACTAAATAAGATGATTTGAAGCAAGTTTAGTAAGTGGCTTTGTTAATTGTGCTTTAATTATTAAGTATATGTTATATGACGTTTTTGTGTGCATTAATAGATTAGCTTATAAGTAAGCTTGGTTTAGTCAAAATTTATAATAAGCTTGCATGTATATTTGGTCTTGAATAATAAGTTATGAGTTGTTTAATTCCTATGCTTATATTCGGCCAATTGATAATGATTTATGATTGTATGTTTGTTGATTGTCGTGCAACATGTAATGTTTTGATTTGGTTTAGTATACGTTCATATGTAATGAATAAAATGATTGTTTCCTATGTGTATCCATGAATGTCTAGAAGTTGTGTCTCATTCAGTAACACCTCGTAACCCCATTCCAGCGACGGTTACGGGTTAGGGGTGTTACATAGGGACACGGATGTATGCCTTACCTTGTATGCCACACGGCCAGAGGCATGGGCATGTCACCTAGCCGTGTGAACCACAAGGCCTGGCCACCAGGCATGTGACCCCTGTATATAAGAAAAATTTTGAAATTTTGCAAAAAAAATCCCTGAGTTCCCAATTTAGTCCCAACTTACTTCTAATGCTTAAATTAGGCCTCGAGGATCCAATTAAGGGACAACACGATTAGTTGTGAATTGAATAGTAAATGACATAAATTAATTGTATTTGTTCTGTAACTCCAGTAATGATTTGTAACCCTATTCCAGCAATGGATACGGGTTAGGTGATAAACCGTAAACTATACATGTTTTTACCTCATACTTAGCCTAAATTCTGGATAAATTATCATTAAATTTGTGGAAATTTGTGCTCCTAATCCTTTTATTTCATGTTTTATACTTAGGTGAGCATAAGGAAGAGAAAAGAGCAAGGAATGGGCCAAAAATAGGCAAATCAGGCCCAGTTCAATAATCAACACGGCCTGGAGATTCGCCACACGGTCGTGCCATATGGCCGTGCCACTTTAATAGGCTCGAGCATGGCTTGGGCCTCGATGCACATGGGCGTGGTACACGGGCGTGTCCTTGTCGTGAGGAAGTTCAATTTCACTTGGAAAAGGCTACTTAGGGGCTAAGAAAGGCATTCCAAAACTCTATATAAAGACCCTAGGAGAAAACTACAAGGGGGTGCTTTTCTCCTGCCAAGGAGACATTATTTTCCCGCCAAGACAGGGAGTTGAAGACAGGGAATTACTCAAAGAGAAGCCTATTGATCCATCTCAGAAGCCAAGATCTACATCAAGACAGAGGATCTCCCTTCAATCCTTTCAGGAATTTTGGGTTTTCTTATGTTTTTTTATTTTATTTCTTCTGAGATGTTTTCTTTTATAAATATGAACTAAAACCCCAAATATCTAAGGGGGATGAAAACTAAGACAGACCTTGTTATTGTTATCTGAGCTGTGTGATAAATATTTGATTTGTTCTTAATTGTGTTTTTAACTCTTAAATTGATATGTCTGGGATATTGATTTAAGTCGAATGTGCCTATGTGGAGGAGCAAAAGTCCCTGCATAGGAGTAGATCCAACACAATTAAGTGGAGTTGATCACAATCCTAGACATAGGATGACGAAAATCTGCCGGATTAGAGTCAAATCTAATATGGAGAGCCATAGATCAAGTTAATGCAAGATTAGGGGTTTTAACTAGAAAGAGATTTTAGTTAATCAACCTAGGATTAGTTGTTCTTATCCTCGACGGAGGTATTAACATAATTTAGGGCTCTCTACGGATCAAATCAAATGAAGAAATCATCTGGTTCAGAGTTAGATAACAAGTGAAGTCTAGGTGGATTCTTCCTTAGGTATTGCCTTAATCAATCAGTTTTCCCAAAAGCAATCTCTCTCTTTACTTCTTGATGTTTCTTTTTAGTTTAGTTTAGATTAGTTAATTTAGAAACAAAACCCCCTTTATTCGTTGGCTAGATAATAGAAAAAAAGTCATTACTAGTACTCATAGTTCCTTGGATTCGATATTCCGATCTTGCCACTGATTATACTACTATTCGATAGGTGCACTTGCCTTTTATCGTGATATTAGTTAGTTTCCAGTTACGATCAGATTTTATTACTTTATCATCATCATTAAAGATCATGATCATTAAGGGTGTTACATAAGGACTAGATTTGCTTAAATTATTGATCCTCAAGATCTCAGACAGATTCGTGCCCAAGAAAACCTATGTACCTAGAAAAAAATAAAAAATAGAATTAAAAAGTTGACTGAATTAAAATTGCGTAAATTGGAACTAAATTTGTAAAGAAAAACAGTGTTGAGAAAAGAGAGTTTTCAATAGAGAGATTCCAGCCTCCAGTTGTCTCAATCCTTCTTGGATTCAACCTTCTGTTTTTGGGTGATTCTTCCCGAACAAAATAAGCCCATTTTAGTGGAAGAGGATGCCTACAAGCACCAACTCCACTTAGATTTTAGACTTACGATTTAGACGAACCTGACTCTAGCCAACCGTCACTTATCTGAAACTGTCTTACACTAGATCATCACTTCTCAATGGTGAATGCCACACCATTTTGTCTTTTGGGCTCGACAACCACTGAAGCAGTAGGTTAACGAACCGACTGTTCAACCTTCCCAAAACGTACAAAGCGGCCACCTTTGTGCAAGATGAAAGGATCACTTTTGAAGGGACATGGATGGGAGCATCAGTCCCGTAATGTGGAGAAATGATGAATATTCATTGAGAAGTCTAAGCGCAAATTCTAAGCCTCATGAACTCTTTTTGGGGAATTTTGACAACCTTTGGCTAGATGAATTTAGTGGCTTATGCTTTTTGGAAAAAAAATAAACTTAATAAAACTAGAATTTTATTGAATAAAGTAAGGAACAAAGGCTAAGCTTCTTTGGGAGAGGGAGTGTTACAGAAAAAAATGTGAGTGAAATTTTTGTCACTCCATCCCCTATTTATAGTACTTAGAAAACTTAGTCTATTCCTATTTAAAATCTAAAAATAAATAAAGATAAAAGCTAAAATGAAATCTAAATAATAATCTTAACAATTATCCTAATATAATTAAAATTTAAATAGAGTCTTGTGTTTATAAAATCTCTTCCTTGCGTTATTGTCCCCAAGTCTTCAACACTTTGTACTTTCCGCACCACTTCTTCTTTTTTTTAGCTGACCCATTTTATCTTTAAATTCACGCTTTTTGCCCCTAAATTTCCTCTTGCATTCAATTTAGTCCCTTCAAGATAAAAAAACATAAATAACTCAAATTAGTAGGATCATACTCAAAATAAATATGTAATTAATACATAAAAACATTTCAAAGTATTATCAAATTCCCCTTACTTAGCCCATGCTTGCCCTCAAGTATGGTTCCTATCTACTGTGCAATTTAGATTTTTGCCATGAAAGAAATATCACTCCAAAGTTTTATAAAACTCAATCATAATGCATATGAAAAATATACAGAACCCTTATCTTGCTTCAAGTAAAACTAAAAAAGTATTCCAATTAATACACACAAAAATCGAAATTGACTTGGGTTATTTCATGAAAAATAAGTCATTTACTAAGCTTACCAAGACACCTTATTTGTCCTCACTCTTAGTCCCCAAATGCAATTTTATTATTATATATGTTTTTTTCTTAAAAATATATTGAACCTTTTGACGTGAAGAGAGGTGACAGTCAAGCACCCCACCCTTGTTACTCAGCCCAATACGTTCTTAAATTTTTATGTATAATTTCAGTTAACGGTGTAACAGCCTGATTTAGACCCTAGTCGGAACAGTGGTTTCGGGACCACGAACCTGAATAAAAAAATATTTTAAAATTATTTTCTATGTTTATTATGTGTGAATTTGCATGTGTGAAATTTTCATGCTTTAATTTTATCGTTTGAGTGTTCGATTAAATAATAGGGCTTAATCACATAAAAAGAAAACTTTATAGTTTAATGTGTTAAGACCAAATTGTTATTGTCTTTATAGCATGAAGCATTTATGAGGTAATTAGGCCATTATTAATATAGGTGGATGGCAAAGGACATTTATATGTGATAGTATAATATTTATAACTAAGGTTAATTTGGTAAGTTCATAAAATAAGTTAAGATAATATAAACGTATCATAAAATAAAACCAAACTTAATATATTCATTATTTTCATTGTTCATCCACCGAAATAAGAAATAAAAGAAAAGAAATAAAAGAAAGCTAGGTTCGGCCACCTTTCAAGTTTGATTCAAGGTTCATTCCTACTCAGTTTTTGATAATTTTTACGTTTTTGAGATCATTGCTAAGTTATCTTCAAGACCCATGCTTGAATTTTTTATTTTGATGAATATTTTGAGTTATGCCATTGATGAGAGCTTTAAATTTTTGTTGTTTGATGATGAAAATTGAAAGATATGTTTTGGGTTAACATGTTTTATATTGGAATTTTTGATAGTTTTGAGTAATTAGGACTAAATTGCAAAAAAATAATAATTTAAGGGACTAAAATGTGAAATAAATGAAATATATGGACTTGCATGAATATGGGTAAAATTCAACCTAACATGAGTATGATGAAAATTTGTATAGTTTGTGTTTTGTGCAATAGGGATTAAATTGTAAAATGTGTAAATGTTAGGGGTAAAATGGTAATTTTCCCATTTATGTGTTTTTGGACTAAATTGAATGAAAATATGTTTGAATGAGCTTAATTTGAATATGTTTAGATCAAGAACCAAAGAAATCAGATTTGGATCAAGGGAAAACGAAAGTTGTCGACTAGTTGTTTTGTTCCGTTTTATATCGTCCGAGGTAAGTTTATAAGAAAATAGATGCACTTAATTTTAATTAAAGGTAAATCATATATGCTTAAATGGAATATATGAATTAATTTATGCTATTGCCGAATGTGTATAAGCTTGGTAACCATGTTCATGCATTCGTTTTGACTGAGTTACGACATCCGAAAGTCCCGTATGAACCTTAGGAATAGTTAGGATACATATGTCATGACATGGGATACCGATATATGTGTACGAGTAAGACCATGGCATCGATATGTGATTCCGATATATGTGTGCGAGTAAGACCCTATCTAGGAAAGTGGCATCGATATGTGATTACATGTAAGACCACATCTGGGACATTGGCATTGTATGATATGTGTGATTATCTGAGTGTCCTATCCAATTCTGAATCGTTCATCAGGCAAAGATAAGTTACGTTTGAATGTGCAAAACGAGCTAAATGGCCAAGTATGAATTAACTTGATACCTACTTGAGATAAGATAAAATATTTGTTTTAAATCATGTACAATGCAAATGAAGAATATATGTATATGTGGTATGTCTATTCGGCTTGTGAATGAATAACTTGTGTATCATTGAAATGTTTCTTAAATATGTGCATATATGATTTGGTATATTCGGCCATATAGGTAATATATATATATGTGGTGTTATACTATGATTCTTGAGCTTGTGTATATGAGTAAATGTATGTATGGTTTATTATGACTATTTTGCTTGAAATTTAATTAATGATATGTTAAAATGGCTATGTGAGTATTTGGCCAAGGTGGGTATTAACGCCCTAAATTTTAGGGTTTTTGAATTTTTTTGCGTGAATTTAGTTTGCATGGCTTGATGTGTTGTATTACTGTGTTGGGTGTAATTAGTGGACCTTTAGAAGGCTTAGGTTTAAGTCTAAAGCCTGGCAGAATATTAAATTTTAGCCTTAGGTGAGAATGGACTTTGGATAAGTGGGCTTTTAAGTTATTGTTTGGGTTTTATGACACAAGTAAACCTGTCGTAAAATGGCAAGGTTGCGCCACTTAAAGCTCAGGTAGGTGGCGTGTGGAAGCTTGTGAGGGAGCTAAGGTTCGAGTCCCTTTGTAAGCAAGGTATTTATTTTATTTTACTACATGCGAATGGTAAGAGGTGGACTCCAAGTTAAATTCTGAAGGAAGGTGTTTGAATTGCTCATGGGATTGGATTAAGGAGTGATAAGGGGGGATTGTCAAGGAGAAAATTGAGGAGTTGAGTGGGGAGCAAGAGTTAGCCGAATAGGGGACTTTGTAGTTGCAGTTTCGGCTAGGGACCTTAGGTGATAACATTATTGGCATTGTGGGAAAGGAGTGTGCCGATTTCTTTAGGGCACTCTTTTGGGATTTTGGGACTTTTGAGTTTAGCATTTTGGTAGGTAGGGGCCGACTTCTGCCTTGAGTTTTGGGATTTGCATTTGTGTGTGAGTGCCGATTAGGTAGTGCATCCCTTCTTTTCTTTTTCCTTTCTTTCCTTTATTCTTTCTTCAAAAGTCAAAAGTCCCTAAACCCTAAATCTTCCATTGGCTGACAACACAAGGGCCGAACCTATATTCTTCTTCTCTTCTTTCTTCTTTTCTCCATTACTTGAATTGACTCACTTAGAACCCTTCTTGGCCGATTGCTTCAAAAGTCGAAAACCCAAAACCTTAAATCTTTTCTTGCCGATTTCTTCTTTGGCCGAACCCTCCTCATCTCTACTCTGAAAAGCTGAAACCTTCAAGCCTCTCATCTCTCTGTCGCCATCTCTTCCCTTTTCATAACTTCTTCTTCTTCTCCTTCTACATTTTCTTTCAAAACCAAACCTCAAACTCTCTTTAGTAAGCTCTTCTCAAAAAAACTGAATCCCATCCTCTTTTCTCTATTATTCTTCCAACCATTTTCAGCCATTCATCTCATTCTCTTGCGTTTTGATTAGATCTACATTAGATCTGGGGTTAGGCTAGTGATTGGTGGTTCTCTCTTCTGTCAAGGCAAGTAAGCGAACTTTTGGGTAAGTGGTCTCCTTCCTTATTCTTTTCTTTCAGGTGGTTAATAAAAAGCCGAAACCCCCTAATCTTTTTCCACATATAGGCCTTTATCTTTGGAAACCGATTCAAAGTTTTCTCTTTTTGTCTGCTTGTGATCCCGTAGCCGATCTTAGGGGTTGATCTCGTGAAGGGTGTTGGTGGATAAGCTATGATAGCTTACTCTGTGTGTTCATGTTTACTCTATTTTATAGATTTTGGAGTCAAGTTACGAGCTCAGGGATCGTCAGCAAAGTCTATCACACTATCGACTGTCTTCGGTATATTATTAAGTGAATTTTTGAATCTATGGCATGTATAGGCTAAATTATGTTTTGAAATGTTGGATTTTTGGTTATGTGTAATTTAAGCCATGCGAAAATGGCTTAATAATTTATTTTGCTCGGATTTAATGCTTCGTTTGATGATAGTTATGCTTGGTTATGATTTTGGTGATTTGGTCTTATATGTATATATATGTGAAATTGGTTGTTAAGTTAATTAAGGTGGTATTATGTGAACTTGAATTAAATAATATTTGATTAGGTTAGAACATGGCAGAAGATTATTTTGATATGTTTGTTACATGGTAAGTAAATTTTTGAGTTTTGGATATATGATGAAAATCTAAATGATGGTCATAATCAACCCTATGATTCGGCACTAGTATATATTTATATTGTTGGCACATAATAAATTAGTGATATATATGCACATACATTAGCTCAAGGTATATATATATATGTATTGTGGTTTTTGATCATGTGTTTTGGTAATGGAGTAAAAGATGAATATTATTGAGTTAAATGCATTAGCTAGTAATACATGTTGATCATGTTTGTTATATAAATTATTAAAATGAATAAAGTTAAATATAATATGTATTCGGCTATTGAATTAAATTATTTATAGATGCCGAAGGCATACCTATATGAAGGGATGGTTTGATAATATGTACTTGGTTTGCGTAAGATTAACTCATAAATAATGTCTTTTGGTATGCGAATGAGATGTAATTTATCTTGTATATTTTATTCAATTAATGTTTTATAATGATATGTTTGATAATTGCCAAGTTGGACTAGTTTAATAGCATGAATTCGATATATGAGTTTGAATGTTTTAATATTTGTCTATTGAATTTGCCAAGACAATATTTAATTTACAATTTGATTATTTGATTAATATAAAGGAAATGCATATATGATTTGTTTAGTTGAATTTAAATTCTTTTAAAAAAAATGTATAGTAATGAATGTCTTCCTTAAGCTGTGATTTATTTTGTAATGCCTTGTAACCCTAATCCGGCGATGGATACGGGTTACGGGTTTTACAAGCGAAGTTTTACCTAACACGTCACACAACCTTTTGATGTGAAATAGGATGACAACCCAAGCACCCTACCCCGGTTACTCAGCCAATCACGTTTTTAAGCTGCTTTCATAACCACAGAGACATCAAAATTTATTATTATCATTAAACAAAATTTTAATTTTGGAGGACTTAGGAAAAACAATCAAGTGTCAAAAATAAGTTTTAGCAACCACCAAATAGTCATGAACATAATTTTAGCATGCAATTATATTAAGTGTCCTCTTTGCAATTAGACTTAATTGATTTTACTATAAGCAAGATAGGGTTAACTCTATTAATCATAATTATTTTAGCCTAATAGAAATAAAATAGTGGAGACAAAATTGAACTGGCAAAATCATAATTAACTTAGTAGACAAGAATCATGCTCGTAGGTCAAACAGTGGGCAATTCCTGGTAAAAATCTTGGTATGAAAAGAGGCAGAAAATTCTAAAAAAAATAAATATGGGTAAAAACGAGCACAAGGTAGCAGCAGTAGTAACACAAGAATAAAAATAACATATAAATGACAAAAATAATGAAGAATGTCTCCCCCTACTTAAAACACATTGTTCTCGATGTGGAAGAAAATAAACAAATAGGTGGAAGAAGAAAAGTTTCCCCATGTAGTTATTGTCGTTCGTGCAGAGCTGCAATGAGATCAGCCATCTGCTGGCTGAAGGTGTCGAGTCATGCCTCGATGTGCACCAATCGTTGTTCAATGGTCATAGAAGGTCGATCTTGATTGGGTACCTCATGCTGATTTTGCTGTCGAAAGATTCGTTTAGCCAGCGAAGATTAGACACCTAGACGGTCAAAACGAAAGGAAAAAAGAGTGCTAAGAAGCAATTCCATCGAATCAAGGCAGCAAGCATTAATGGATCGGCCTGGCAAACAATATGTAAGTCTGAAATAGGAGCAGTAGAGCCATGCAAAGAAAATAACAGTTGTGTAATAAAAGAGCCTAAAATTCGAGGACAATTTACATTTATAACATGTTCAAATTGAAGCGCATACCAATAGCCCAAAGTTACTGGACAACCGGTGTACATACACCATAATAAGAATAATGCTGTCTTCGAGATGGTAGCTGATGCATCTTTCTGGCCTAAGAAATTATAGGCCAAATAACGATGTATGTAACATAAGGCAAGGTTACGAAACAACAAATCCTTCGATGTTTTAGGGCTATACATGGTATCGACATTATCTGTTAATAAAGAAAAGGCCTCGACAGCCTTGATGTCTACTGGAAAAGTACACAACCTATTCTAATAATCAGTGGGCATAGTATACTCCTCTGTCACAAAATCCAACACAATATTAAAATTAGTTAGGGATAAACTATGTGTGGTACCAAGCAACCAAAATTTTATAAGGCCAGGTGTGTCTAAGGAGAATTGGCCGTGTCGTTGAAAATGGAAGGTGGAATAAAATTCCAAAACCAGTTCGTAATAAGCGCAGTGAGTGATATCAAAATTTCCAACCTAACCAATATTGTGAAAATAATTGGTAACAGTAGTGTCAATATGCAAAGCATTCAACAGATAGTGATAAACATTTGCAAGGCACTATTTATTTATGTCGTAAGCGATTATACCTGTTCCGATTCATAGCGGTATCAAATGTTAAATTACCATTTAAATGGCATTCCGGCAGCAGAATATTTACTCGAGATTGGTAGGTTCTACCGCAGGTAGGTAACAAGCGTTGGTCGTCGTGACTCTCAGAGAGACCAAAGTGTGTGGGCTATTCGTAACTATCGGCATCGGAGTCAGAGGTAGATCCGATGAACTCTTTTGTTGATTGGGCCAAAGTGGATGGTGGCTGTCGACAAGGCTACAGTCATGGGGGGTTGGGGGCTGAATATAGTGGTGGCGAAGGTGCGCCTAAAGCAAGCGTGAGGGCAATGGTGGTGGAAAGGTTAAGATGAGCAGTTCGACGTCTTGTGGAGAGGGAGATGGGGAAGACAGAGTGCATAGAGGAAACGAAGATAGAGCGGGCAAGTCACGCGGAGGAGAGGGAGATTGAGCAGGCAAGTTGCGTAGAGGAAAGGCCGATGGGAAGGGTGGCTCGTTGGCTAGGTTAACATGTTAGAGTGCCAAGAATCAGCGTCGGTGGCTACTGACAGCGAATGAAGGTTCAGCAGTAGCACGGCTTCTAGTCCTCACCATGGTGGTTGAAAAATCGGTGGTGGAGGGTAGGGGGAGAAGGTATGGCGGCTGGTGGGAATTTTTGGTGAAAATGGAAATATAAGAATTTAGGGTTTGAGATTGTAGTAGGAGGAGTGTTTGGCTGTAGGGTGGCTATTTGGAGGAAGGTATTGGGTTGTCATGAAGCAGGGACACACTATTCCTAGTTGGAATAGGGATAGGATAAGAGTTGTTTCAGTTTTTCTCCTTTTTCTCTTTATTTTTGCTCCGATTTACCTAGATAGAAGAAGAGAAATTAATTATTCTCTAAAAAGAAGAGATAATAAAATAAAAAATAAAATAATAAAATAAAATTAAAAGTAAAAATAAAAAAATCGGGATGCCTCCCGTTTAGTGCTTGTTTTACGTCATTAGCTTGACGCCCCGAATGCTTCTATGGAGGTTCTAGCTGAATTTTTTCAACCGTGTGGGCTTGAAATTCTCGTAAAATGGCTTCAACCATTGCCCATTGACTGTGAACTATTTTCCTGACTCTTCACTCTCTATTTCAACTGCACCATGTGTGAATAACTCGGTTACAATAAAAGGTCCTTGCCATCCAGATCGAAGCTTTCATGGGAATAATGTTAACATGAGGTTGTACAGCAGTGCTTTTTGTCCTATCGAGAAATGCTTCTGAGATATTTTCTTGTCATAGAACAAATTTGCCTTGTCTTTATAGACACGAACATTCTCGTAGGTATCATTATGAATTTCCTCTAACTCTTGGATGTCTAATTTCCTTGCTCTCCTTGCGGGTTCTAATTCCATGTTACATTGTCGTACGGCCCAATAAGCCTTATGTTCAAACTCTACTAGAAGATGGTAAGCCTTGCCAAAAACAAGCCGATATAGGGTCATGCTAATTGGTCTTTTATACGCTATCTGATAAGCCCAAAGTGCATCATTTAACCGAAGACTCCAATCCTTTCGATTAAGGGGAACTATTTTCTCCAAAATAGTCTTGATTTCCTTGTTCGAGATTTTTACTTGGCCGTTCATTTGGGGATGGCAGGTTATAGCTATACGGTGGTAAACTCCATATTTTTTCATGAGTGCCTATATGAATTTATTGCAAAAGTGGGTTCCATGATCATTGGTCAAAGCTCAAGGTGTGCCAAACCTAGAAAAAATAGTTTGTTTTAGAAACTCCACAATAATTTTAGCATTATCATTGCGAGTAGGCTTTGCTTCTATCCACTTAGAAACATAGCCTATTGCAAGAATTATATATATTTCTAAATGAGGAAATAAATGGACCCATGAAATCGATGCCCCATACATCAAAAACCTCACATACATGAATCGGGGATAGGGGCATTTGATTTCGTTTAATGATGTTACCTGTATGTTGGCATTTATCGCAAGACTTACAGAAATTATATGCGTCTCGAAAAATTGTGGGCCAATATAGCCCACACTCCAATACCTTATGAGCAGCACATTTAGGGCCAAAGTGACCTCCACAAGCTTCTGTATTGTAACACACCTTACTTGTGTTCAACGCCGGAACAGGATACGAGGCGTTACCAAAATTAAACATAAACATTCTTGCAAAATCGGACCATAAAATTGCATCCAATTTGAAACTTTTCAAACATATTCATAGTGTCCCTATTACGGGCCTACGAGGCCCTAAACATACATTGGAGGTGGTTAGGGACTAAACTGAGAACTTTTAAAACTTCTACAACACTTAGAAAATTTTCATGTTTTGGAGGGTCACACGCTCGTGTGGACAGGCCATGTGGTCACACACGTCCGTGTGGCTCGGGACATGCCCGTGTCCTCCACCCGTGTAACTCTCTGTTTATGATGTCATCATCTATTTATGGTAACACGGCCAAGTCACATGCCTATGTGCTAGGCCGAGTGGCAAATTGAATTCTCGCATTTAATATGAAAACTTCACACGGCCTAGGCACATGCCCATGTCTTGGGGCCGTGTCTCTCACACGGCCGAGACACATGGCCGTGTCTCTGCTCGTGTTTTTACTACTAGACATTCTATTTTGCAAAATGAGGGTGCAGGGGACACACATCCTATCAACACGCCTATGAGGCTGACCGTGTGTCATTCACGGCCTAGACACATACCCGGTGTGTACCTGTGTGTACAAATATAAGGCCATTTACCAAGCCCTTTGCCACCCTGAAACATAAGAACACATAACACAACAAATGTATGTTATCAAATATCTCAAAACCAAGTCATCCACACATCATTCAAGCCTAAACATCACATACTCAGCAACTTAAACATGCAAACTATCACTTCCATGAATAACTTCATCATATGCATCTATCAAGTGTCAATATTGGCCAACTTTTATTGGCCTTATACAAAATGAATCAAGTGTCATTATAAGCCAACATATTTAGCCAAACCAATATGACATATAACAAAAGACCAAGTTCCGATACATGTCATACTCAAAATGTTAAGACTAGCTATACCCAAATTTTCCAATTGATAGTGTGATCGAGTCTTCGATGTCCATTGATCCCGAGCTAGCTTGGTGATACTATAAGGAAAATGGAAAAAAAAGGGAAGTAACCATAAAGCTTAGTAAGTTTGCATGTAAATAATTAACAACATTAGTCATGCAATAACATACACATGACATAATTATAACTTGTCACAATGTCATCAAGTATCATAGATACATTATAGGTCATGTCATTTATGTAATGTACCATAAAACTCATGTTCATGATTCCTTAATTCACTTCTCACTGTGACCTTATCGATACATAACTCAAGAATTATAAGCTTCGTATACATATCTGTACCCTTTCAACATGCTCACACATTGTCATTTCTTTGACATACTTTTGAATTACCCGTTGAACCACTTGGAATAATAAAGGATACTCAGAAAATCTCATACATATGGTAGGATGCCAATGCCATATCCTAGATATGGTCTTACATGTAATCACACAATCAAATGTTGATGGCATATCCCAAATATGGTCTTACACAGGATCTCATAATCCTAATGTCATGACATTAGTATCCTATCTATTCCTAAGGTTCAACCGAGATTTCGAGACATCAAAACCTTGTCACATCGTCATAGAGTCATCATAAATCAAAATTTATCAAACAATTGTACATACCATGCAATAATAAAGCATCAAAATGTTGCATTATTTGCCCACAAACTTACCTCGGTAACAAAATATGACTAGTTGTACAATTTGGCCCGCGATTTTGTTCTTTACTCGATTTAGGTTCAAACTCCGTTCCTCTTAATCTATAATAGAAAATTTCACTTATTTAATCATCACGTTGTTCAAATCAGTCCATAAATCATACCTCAAAAAATTTATAATTTTTCCCCTAAACTTTCACATCTTTACAACTTAGTCCCTAGGCTCGTAAAATGAAACGTACTCAATCTCTTTAACACACAAGCCTAGCTGAACCATTTTCATGCTTATAACAACCCACATTTTCTTTTAAAACACATTTTTACTACCTATTTTATAACTTTTACAATTTAGTCCTTTTTAGGTGTTTTCATGAAAAATCACTTGGTAAAAGATGTTTATCACACATCAAACTTTCATATTCCTTCATTAAACATCAAAATAAATGCATGTTACACATGGGTAAATTTTTGAACATGAACCCTAGCTCAAAACAATGGTAGAAATAGCTAGTTCGATTGATAACAACTTCAAAAAAGTAAAGAACATTAAAAACGGGGCTAGGATGCACTTACTTGTGAGCTTGAAAATGTCAAAAACCCTAGCTATAGAACCCTTAGAAATTTTGGCACTTGCTTAAGGAAGATGAGCACATTTTTTCTTTCTTTTTCCCCTTTTATTCCTTTAATAACCAAATAACAAAAACACCCTTTTTACTAAATTATTAAATTTTACCCATGCATGCCCATTTTTGTCCAAAAATATGAAAATTGGAAAAATTGCAATTTAAGGACCCCTAATTAATAATCCAAAGCTATTTCATACTTAAAGCTTTTAGAATCGCATATTTTGCAACTTTTGCAATTTAGTCCTAAAAGTCAATTTGGATTCTTATTTACAAAATTTCTTCACGAAACTTTCACACAATCATGCAAACATGTCATGAACCATAAAACAATCATAAAACAAATATTTCTACTTTGGATTTATGGTCTCGAAACCACTATTCTAATTAGGCCCTATATCGGGATGTTACATGTATGACAAAAAGTAAGGATAGAGGCTACCTCAGTTTTTGGAACACATCTTATTATCTGGTCTGAACAGTGTTTCCACAAGTATGGGTCATGAACCTATGGGCAATGAACCTGTGGCTAGGCGATTTACCATATCCGCATACCATAGGAAATGCGTCTCAGTCGAAAATAGGCTTTCATTAGGGAAGTCATCCTTTATATGAATGTCATCATAAGGTATTTTTAACCTACTCAAGTGGTCAGCCACCAAGTTTTCGCATCATTTTTTGTCTCAAATCTCGTTGTCAAATTCTTTGGAGCAGTAAAATCCATCGAATGAGTCTTGGTTTCGCTTCCTTCTTTACGATCAAATACCTAAAAGCTGCATGGTTAGAAAAAATAATCACTTTAGATCCCAATAAATACGACCGAAATTTATGCAAAGCAAATACAATAGCTAAGAGTTCTTTTTTCGTGGTGGTGTAGTTGCTTTGAGCAACATCTAGGGTTTTTTAGGCATAACAAATGACATGGGGATCTTTGTCTATCCTTTCCCCAACACGGCCCCGACATTACACTCACTAGCATCACACATAATTTCAAAAGGGTAGTTCCAATTTGGTGCTTGTACTATAGAGCAGAAACTAACTTTTATTTGAGTGTGTCAAAAGCCTCCTTAAATTTTGGGTCGAACTCAAATTTCTTATCTTTCGACAATAATTCGCACAATGGTTCAGCTACTTTTCAGAAGGTCTTTATAAAATGCCCGTAAAACCTTGCATGGCCAAGGAAAGATTGTATTTCCCTTATATTAGAGGGATATCGCAAATGATACAATCTGCCTCGTTGTTGAGTCGAGGCATATTTACGTTTGCCCAATCGTCTACGAGTAAGTATGTTTCAATTGTGGATGGATCACTAGCTAGGTCAATGAAATAGGCTCAACAAAGATTAAAAGGGACCAAATATTGTAAATAGGAAAGGGAAAGTATTTGGTTATCAAACAAATGGTGAAAGATGAAGAAATTTTGTTTTAGTAGAATGATGGAAAGAAACAACTCAAAAAAGCAAGCAAGAGCCAACACTAGTAAGTGTCGACCCAATACTTATATGCTTTTGAAATTGTTTGTAAATTTAGTTAAAACCTCAACCCACTATCTAGACAAATAGGAACCTCGGTATAGGGTCTGAATGCCATACTTGCTAAAGTGATAAGTTCAGGATAAATCAAAGAATGGGTTGACACCACTAGCTTTGTAGATAAGCTAACAAGTCTTCAAACGAAATTAGAGAGAGATGTTCTCACCAAAATGACAGAGTTTCATTCATAAAACAACCAAAAGTCCTTTTACAAAGGCTGATTTCACCTATTTATAATGCTAGAATAGGGTAGCCAAATAGTCACAAGTATTCATCTTAATGTGCTAAACAAAAGCTAAAATAAAGTTCAAGTCTCTTGACATTCTTGAACCAAATAACTCCACCACTGAATTCACTTTAATTCAGTTGAATGAATGTTCTTGAATGTTTGAAAGATGACCCTTGAATTGTCCCTTGGTTGGCCAAATAGACACCAGCTCCTTAATGGTGTTTTGAATGCTTGTAATGTTTATTTAAGAAGCCAATGGTTATGAAGTGAGACTCAAGAGGTTGCTGCCAAATTTATACGTGAATTAATGCTCTCCTTTACTTATTGAAATAGCTTCTTAATGATGTAACCGAAAACACTTGAAAAGTCACTTCAATAAATTTGTAATAGCCTTTGTAGTGTAACGGTTATGAGTTGAAAAGACTCCTGCAATAAACACATTAAAATGAGCTTATTAATCATATATAAAAAATAAATACTTAACTTAAATAAATGAACTAAACATATGCATTAATTATTCCAGCAACAAGTTAATTAAAGAAGCATAATTAAATAAACTTAAAGTCGTGCATCAATAAATAATCCTAGTAACTAGATTAATTAAGAGCATCACTTATTAAATAAAGTTCAACAAAAACACTTATTAATTAACCTAAGATGAGTTGAATAAAGACCAACAACTCATTTATTAAAGTAAGATGAGTTCATTAAAATTTAAATTCAACTTGCAATAAATTGCAAGTGACCCCTATTGGGTTCATCCATGCATGGCTAGTGGATTCGGCTTCTTGTCCTTCCCAAACTCGTTCAACATAGCTTGTCAATGCATCTTTAAATTCCTTAGCTCGTGACCAAGTTATTGGCCCTCGTGGCAGCTCTATGGATCCGGTAGAAACATCCTGAGGTAAGGTCGTATCAGCAAAGAATTTATAATGTCAGTTTTGGCCTTATCGACCTCAATTCCCTTAGCTGAAACTATATGACCTAGAATCAAAACTTTATCTACCATAAAATGACACTTTTCATAATTCAAGACAAGATTAAATTCTATGCACCTATTTAAAATTATCGTGAGGTTTTCAGGGCATTCATCAAAATAGTTCCCATACACAGTAAAATCATCCATAAAAACTTTGATAATATTTCCATATATTCAAAAATATACTCATCATGCATCTCTGGAAGGTGGCCGGTGCATTGCAAAGTCTGAATGGCATCCTTCTTTATGTAAATGTGTCGAATGGGCATGTAAAAGTGGTCTTTTCTTAGTCCTTTGGTGCAACTGGGATTTGGAAGAAACTTGAGTATCCATCAAGACAACAAAATGAGTTTCACCAGCTAAACGTTCAAGCATTTGAACTATAAAAGGAAGAGGGAAATGGTCTTTTCTAGTATAGGAATTCAACTTCCTGTAATCAATGCAGACACGCCAACCATGTTGCACTCGAGTTGGTACCAAGTCACCTTCAGCATTTTTCTTTACTGTCACGCTCGTTTTCTTGGGCACGACTTGCACTAGACTTACCCATTTGCTGTAAAAAATGAGGTAGGTTAGGTCAGCATCCAACAACTTGATTATTTCCTTTTTTATCACCTCTATCATATTTGGGTTCAACTATTTTGCACGTCTCGCTTTGATTTCATGTTTTCCTCCAAATAGATCTTGTGTGTGCATGTCAAAGGGCTTATCCCTTTTAAGTTGGCAATGGTCCAGCCAATTGCCTCCTTATGATTTTTTAGTACCTGGATTAAACTTTCCTCTTCGAGCTTGGAGAGTATTTGAGACTATGATTGGTAGGGTATTATCTTTCCCGAAAAATGCATATTTAAGATGCTTGGGAAGCGGTTTCAATTCTAAATCTAGAGCCTGTACAATAGAAGGTAGAATTTTAGTGTTCGTTAGAGGCAATAATTCATTAGCAGATTCATAATCATCAAATATAATTTCAAATTTATCTTCATAAGTTGAGTCAAAAGTTTCTTCTATTAATAAATCAATTATGTCGACACAGTTTACGTTTAAGATTTCACTTGGGTGACTAATAGCGTCATAAACATTAGACTTCACGATCTCCCCGTCAAATTCCATCGTGAGAGTTCCACTTTGTACGTCAATCTTAGTGCTAGCAGTACTAAGGAAAGGTTAGCCCAGCAAGATGTCCAAAGATCCAGGAGTGTCATCCTTCTCCATTTTTGTCACATAAAAATCTACAAGGAAAATAAGCCCGTTGACTTTCATAATACATCCTTAATGACTCTTTTGGGATGCACAATAGATTTTTCTGCTAATTGAATGATAACACCTATTTTTGTAAAAAAAAAAACCACCTTAGGTGATTCATAAATAGAAAAAGGCATTACATTTATGGAGGCCCCTAGATCACACACAGCTTTTTTAATTCCTAAGTGGCCTATTTTGCATGGTATTGCGAGCATGCCCCTATCTTTGCATTTTGCTGGCATCTTCTGCTGTAACACTGTGGATACATTCTCACCAACGCTTACCCCTTCATTATCAGTTAATTTTTGCTTGTTGGTGCAAAGTTCTTTGAGGAACTTGGAATAACACTAAATTTGTTTGATGGCATCCAACAGTGGTATGTTAATCTCGACATTTCTAAATGTTTTGAGGATCTCCTTATCCTCTTTACCTTTCCGATATTGGTTCGATAGTCTGGGAAATGGAGGTTGAATTTTAGGCAATGAAGGTTTTGTTCAGACCTTTTCATCATTCTCGGGCTTTTCTTGGGTAGAATCATGGCCAAGATTTTTGCCAGGAATTGGTTCCAGATCTCTTCCACTTCACAATGTTACTGCATTCGCATTTTGTCTTGGGTTCGATTCTGTTTGTGATGGCAGCTTCCCTTGAGAATTCATTTTCTCAATTGATATGGTCAATTCTCTTATAGACACCTTGGTTTTTTGTTTCTGTTTAAAATCAAGCATATTAGTGGCTAATTTATTGACCATGGTTTTTAAAGAAGTACCTAAATCTCGTGGCTATTGTGGAAATCAATTTTGGTATGGTTGGTTATACCGTCGGTTGGCCCCATAACTCAAGTTAGGATGGTCTCTCCATCTTGGGTTGTAGGTACTAGTGTAGGGATCATATTGCCTTTGTGGTGGCCCAACGAAGATCCCCACAGTATCTAAATGAGCCATAGTATCTTCATACAAACTAGGACATGCATCAGTTGTATGTTTAGCTGTAGCATATATTCTGCATAGTCATGCTAGTCTTGTTTTTCTGCAACAAGAGAATTCACAATATTAGTAAGTCTATCAACTTTATCTTCTAAGGTTGAATTACTTACCTGGTAAATCCTTCTAGGTGTAACACCCCTTACCTGGGTTTATTCCTTGACCCAAGCAGGAGGTATTACCGAACAATATCTCCATTATTCTTGCACAATCGAATTACAAATCTTTGCTCCAATTTAAAACGCATACATAAAACACCATACAACCTTTCAAGTGGGCCCAAAAGGCTCGAAACATGGTTTGGGAATGGTCCAAGACCAAACCAAGAACTTAGAAAATTTTTGAAAATTTGACCTAATACAGGGCGCACGCTCGTGTGAAACAGGGGCAAGCCTGAGTGGGCAGGCCGTGTGGTCATACACGGCAGTGTCCACTACCCATATTGAATTCTTGGAAAATTATTTTTCAATATGATCCTACAAGGGTTTTCACACGGCCGAGCACACGCCAGTGTCCTTTGCCCGTGTCCATCACATGACCTCAACGCGCCCGTGTGGCCTCCCCGTGTGAAAAATTGGGACATTCTGTTTATGACGTTAGCATGCAATTTTGGTCACACGACCATGGGACACGCCCATGTGACCAGGCCGTGTGACATCTTTAATCTCCGAAAATTCGATGCAAAAATTCACAAGCCCTACACACATGGCCATAGGAGCTGGCCGTGTGGCCCTAAGTTAGGCTATTTTCTAAGCCATACTTTGCCCCAAAACACCTACTATTACAACTACCTTTAACACCACATAATAAACACATCTTTGTAAATCTAAATGACTCCATTTACCCAGTTCATATTAAACACACACAAACACACTAAGTATTCCATGAATTTCCTCATAAGGATAGATAAACCAAATATCATCATCAATGGCTATATCACTTAGCCTTGAATGCGAAATGACTTATCCCATGACAATTACCATAACATAATCAAACCAACTTAACACCTACAATACCATTAAGTCCCTATACATGCCATAGTTTAAAGAGTTCATTTTACTATACCAAAAGACAACGTTGATAGTATGGGTGATCCTTCGACTCGATCTGATCCCGAGCTGGCTTGACTAAATCTATAAGATAAGGAAAAAGAGAAATGAGTAAGCTTTAAAAGCTTAATAAGTCTATATGTAAATAATTATCATCATGATAACATTTAGTCAGACTAAAATTATCTCTCACACACCAACTTACCACCTAAACTTACCAACTTTCCAATACAATTCTTACGCATTATTTTCACCTACTTAAGTTCACAAGCACCCTTGCACCCACATGCAGTTTCCCTTCAATTACACTTGCCCAAAAGAATACTTGCACACACATATCATACTACCACACCAAATCTCTTTAGAAAGTATTCTCATTGAACTCTTCAGACTAATATTCGATACTCGGTGGACTTTCTGCTCATTATTCCACCAACACATAAACTCGGCTCTCGGGTACACATGGTGATGTTCACTTTATCACCCATGTGACCTAGCCATTTAGTCTCGTAGCCTTCGTGTGCACATGGTGAAGTTTACTTTATCACCTATGTGACTTAGCAACATATGATATTGTTCTCATGTACACATGGTGAAGTTCACTTTATCACTCATGTGACATAGCCATTTAGTCTCGTAACTGTCGTGTTCACATGGTGAAGTTCACTTTATCACACATGTGACTTAGCCATTAAGTTCCATAGCTCTCGGGTCTACATGGTGAAGCTCACTTTATCACACATGTGGCCTAGCCATATTTATTCGTATCACTCGTTATTTCCGAAGGTTCAAACGAGAACTCTCATTTCCATACTTTCAACGTCATATGAGATTATTCAATAGCAATATTCCATAACATCCATTGGAATTATTAATGTACAAAAAAATGGACACATTAGTTACATATAAACTTACCTCGACAACAAAAAGCGGTATTTTGCAACTTAATCCGAGACTATACCCTTGCCCCGGTCAAGGTTGATTCCTCGATCTTCTCGATCTATAATGACACATTTAACTCATTTAATGCACACATTACTCAATTTAGTCCAAAATCATCCTATGACAATTTTTATCATTTTACCCCTAACTTAGTCAATTTTTACAACTAAGTCCCTAGGCTCGTAAATTGAAATGTATCAATTTTCTTGGTTACACAAGCCTAGACGAATATCAATGGCACCCAAAATAGTCCACATTTCTCATCAATGTATACTTTTACCACTCAATTTATTAACTTTAAAATTTGGTCCTTTTTAGGGACTTTCATGAAAAATCACCTAGTAATCATAGTTTACCACACCTTAAACCCTCATATTCCACCATTAGACATCAAAATACTTGCATGTCATACATGGTTAAAATTTTAAACATCAACCCTAACTTAAAATAAGGGTAGAAATAGCTAGAGCAAGCTACGAGGATTCTAAAGATCCAAAGAAAATTAAAAACGAGGAATGTATACTTTTACCACTTAATTTATTAACTTTACAATTTGGTCCTTTTTAGGGACTTTCATGAAAAATCACCTAGTAATCATAGTTTACCACACCTTAAACCCTCATATTCCACCATTAGACATCAAAATACTTGCATGTCATACATGGTTAAAATTTTAAATATCAACCCTAACTTAAAATAAGGGTAGAAATAGCTAGAGCAAGCTACGAGGATTCTAAAGATCCGAAGAAAATTAAAAACGAGGATCGATTGTACTTACTTGTGAGCTTGAAGATCAACAAAACCCTAGCTATGGCTTCCCACAATATTCGGCCAACGAGAAGAGATTATGGGCACATTTTGGCCTTATTTTTCCCTTTTTTATTTCTTTTATTAACTATTAACCAAAATGACCTTCATTAAAAACCTTTAGTATTCCACCCTTCCTTGGGCATTTTTGTCCAACTAAGTTAAAAGGGCCTAATAACCATATAATGACCTCTTATTTCAAAATCTAATTCAATCAAGTACCTTATGAAATAAAACCCATATTTTTCACCTATTCTAATTTAGTCCAACATACCAAATTGGACATGTAACCAATAAAATTCACACACCAAAATTTCAAATATTTATTCAAAACACCCAATAAATATCAAAACTAAATCAAAATAATATTTTAAACCTCGAATTCATAGTTTTGAAACCACTTTTCCGTTTAGCCCCTAATTTGGGTTGTTACAACTCTTCCCTCTTTAGAGATTTTAGTCCCAAAAAATTTTTCCGGTAAATAGGTTTCGGTACTGTTTCCTCATAGCTTCCTCCGGTTCCCATGTAGCCTCTTCTACAACATGCTTTTGCCATAGTACTTTTACCAAAACTATATTCTTGTTTCTTAACTATTTAACCTCTCAAGCCAAAATCTTAATCGGCTCCTCCTCATAGGTCATGTCCGACTGAATCTCAACATCCATAGGTGAAATCACATGTAAAGGATCTGAACAATACCGTCGTAATATTCACACATGAAACACACTATGTATCTTCTCCAATTCTAATGGCAAAGCTAGACGGTATGCCACTGGCCCTATTCTTTTTGTAACCTCGTACGGTCCAATGAAACGCGGACTTAACTTGCCTTTCTAGCCAAATCTTAATATTTCTTTCATGGCGACACTTTCAAAAATACTTTATCACCAACCAGAAATTCAATCTCTTTCCTTTTCAAATTAGCATAAGATTTTTACTGGTCAGAAGCAGCCTTTAAACAATCCCGAATTATCTTAACCTTTTCCCTCGTCTCTCTAACTAGATCAACACCATGAATCTATTTCTCACTCAAGTCAGTCCAATACAAGGGAGTTCAGCATTTTCAGCCATACAATGCCTCATAAGGCGCCATCCTTATACTCGACTGATAACTATTGTTGTAGGCAAATTCCACCAAAGGCAAATACTTTTCCCAACTACCCTCAAACTCTAAAACACAACACCGAAGCATATCTTCAAGAACTTGGATTACCCTCTTGGTTTGGCCATCTATTTGCGAGTAAAATTTGGTACTAAAATTTAATTGCAACTTTCTCCAAAATCTTGAGGTGAACCTCGGATCTCTATCCGAGATGATAGACATAGGTGCCCCATGTAACCTCACAATTTTAGCAACATATAATTCGGCCAATTTATCAAGTGAATAACCCACACGTATCGGTATGAAATGAGCTGAATTCATGCATCTGTCCACAATAACCCACACAACATCTTTCTTTTTCAATGTCAAAGGTAGCCCTGTCACAAAATCCATGGTAATCCTATCCCAGTTCCACTCGAGAACCATTACTGGTTAAACCAAACCCAAAGGCACTTGATGCTCCGCCTTCACCTGTTGGCAGATCAGACACTTTGTCACAAATTTTAAAATGTCCTTTTTCATGCCCGGCCACCAATACAATTTCTTCAAGTCATTATACATTTTTGTGCTACTCGAATGTATAGATAAACAACCACTATGTGCCCCAAAATTTCCCGAATCAACTCCTCATCTCTAGGAACACAAATTCTATCATGAAATATCCAGCAATCATCCGAACCAACTCGAAAATCTGAGTTATCACCCGTCTCGCACTGAACCCTCTTGGCCTGCAATTCATCATCATTCTTTTGAGCTTCACAAATCCGCTGTAGAAATAATGGCTTAGCCCTCAATTCGGCTAATATAGAACCATCATCAAACAAGGTCAAACTCGTGCCCATAGCACTCAAAGCATACAAGGACTTTCTACTCAAAGCATCCGCAACCACATTTGCCTTTCTAAGATGATACTTAATTACTAGCTTGTAATCCTTTAACAATTCAAACCGCCTTTGTTGTCTCAAGTTCAATTCCTTTTGATTCATCAAGTATTTTAAACTTTTGTAGTCGGTAAAAATCTAACATTTCTCACCATACAAATAATGACGCCAAATTTTCAAAGCAAAGACGATAGCGGCCAACTCTAAATAATGTGCCAAGTAGCTTCTTTCATGTGGTTTTAATTGCCTCGAAGCATAGGCCACCACCTTGCCCTCTTGCATAAGTACACATCCAAGGCCATTTAGTGATGCATCACTATAAATCACAAGCTCCTTTCCCAACTCAGGTTGCACTAGTACTAGTGCCTCAGTCAATTTAGCTTTCAACTGGTAAAAACTTTGTTGACATCTTTCGGTCCACTCAAATTTTACATCCTTTTGAAGTAGCTTGGTCATAGGAGAAGCAATCATAGAAAAACCCTCGACAAATCATCGGTAATGGCCAGCTAAACCTAGAAAGCTTCTAACCTTGGTTACATTCTTCGGCGGCTTCCAATCAATAATTGCCGAAATCTTGCTTTTATCAACCTGAATACCATCACCGAAGACTATGTGTCCCAAAAACCCAACTTCATGTAGCCAAAACTCACTCTGCGAAATTTAGCAAATAACTTTTCTTTTCTAAAAATTTGCAATATCGTCCTTAAGTTCTCGGTATGTTCTGACTCATCCCAAGAATAGATCAATATGTCGTATATGAACACCACTACAAACTTGTCCAAATATTGTCAAAAAATCTAGTTCATCAAATCCATAAACATAGCCACTGCATTAGTTAAACCGAAACGCATAACAAGAAATTCATAATGGTCGTATCTCATTCAAAAAGTAGTCTTCAGCACATCAGATTCCTTAACCCGCTGCTGGTAATAGCCAGATCTCAAGTCAATCTTAGAGAACATCGTTACTCCCTTTAATTGGTCGAATAAATCATTAATTCTCGGTAATGGATACTTGTTCTTGATAGTCACCTTATTGAGCTACCTATAATCAATACAAAGCCTCATTGACCCATCCTTCTTCTTTACAAACAACATAGGTGTACCCCAAGGAGAGAAACTCGGCCTCACAAATCCCTTTTCTATTAACTCTTGCAACTGAGCCTTTAACTCTCTCAATTCTGTCAGAGCCATCCTATATGGAGCAATGGAAATAGGTGCAATCCTAGGTAACAAATCAATAGCAAACTCAATTTCTCTGACAGGAGGTAACCCGAGTAACTCTTCTGGAAAGACGTCTGGAAATTCACAAACTACGGGCATAGATTCAAGTATCAATTCTGACACCTCATTATTTAACACATATGCTAGATAAGCCTCACACCCTTTTTTCATGCATTTCCAAGTATACATCAATAAATTACAACCGGCATTTTAAATGTTCCAACCCACAGAATTTCACCACTTTCACATTTCAGCTTAAGAGTTTTCTGTCTACAATTTACCTTAACATCGTGTAATGTCAATCAATCCATACCCAACATAATATCAAACTCGTCAAATGGCAACAACATCAAATTAGCTAGAAAATAGTAACCCTGAATTATCAATGGACAATTCTTGCAAACCTTATCTACCAATACAAATTTGCCTAACGAGTTGGACACCTTAATAACAATTTCAGTCAACTCAACAGGCAATGTCATACAATGCATCAATTTTTCACAAATATAAGAATAAGTGGAGCCTGGGTCTATCAATACAATAACATCAATATTATGAAGTAAGAATGTACCGGCAATCACGTTCGAAGATGATGCCTCTTCACGAGCTCGTATAGCATAAGCTCTCCCAAGTGTTCTCATATCGGATCTCACAGCCGTATCTTTCATTGTACTCTTACCACTAGTTCCACCTTCGACAGTCCTTAGCGGTCTACCCTTACTAGCAATGTCACTTGATCTAACACCTTGAAATTTCTCATCTCCCACTCTCTCAAGGCAATCTCTAATAAAATGATCTACAGAACCACACCTGAAACAAGCCAGGTTAGGTCCTTAACACTCACCGGTGTGTCATCTACCACAACTCTGACACTCAGGTTTATCAGTCCTTACATTACCCACACTAGCCATTGGTGTAGCCTGGGCTTTAGAACCCGAATATGCTTTACCTCAATCTCGGTGTGATTGTCCAACTGAAACTGTTGTTTGAGGATTCATTTCTTTAGACCTCTTTGATGAAGATTGGAAGGACTTACTCATCGGTCTCTTCTGAGCATCTCGAGCCTCCATAATTTCTTTTCTCTTCTCTTTATTTAGCTCCCTGGCTTTGTATGCTCTGTCAACTAACACCACAAACTCCTTTAATTCTAGAATTCCCACAAGCACTTTAATGTCCTCATTGAGCCCGTCCTTAAACCTTCTCCACATCATCACCTCGTTAGAAACACATTCTTGTGCATATTTGCTAAGTCTGACAAATTCACGTTCATGCTCAGCCACAGTCATCTTACCTTATTTCAACTCGAGGAACTCTTTTCGTTTTTGATCCACAAATCTCTGACTTATATACTTTTTGTGAAATTCCTCCAAAAAGAAATCACACGTCAGTTTCTCCCTCTGGAGCACAGATATTAATGTCTTTCACCAACAATAGGCTGAATCTTTCAACAAGGACACAGCACATTTTAGACACTCCTCAGGTGTATAAGATAATTCTTCAAATACTCTGATGGAATTTTTGAGCCAAAACTCCGCTCTCTCTGGATCATCAACACTAGCTCTAAACTCTTCAGCTCCTTGTTTCTGAATTTTATCAATCGGAGGTTTTATCAACCTTAACATATCATCACTTTGTGGGGCTAAGGGAATCGGTTGTGGTATAGGCGGGGGAGGAGGGGGTTGAGCATTAGGGTTTCCTCTAATGAAATCGGTATACTAATCATTCATTATTTGAAGAAAGGTATCCCGAGCCTCGTCTCCTTGACTCATAGTCTCATTTCTACTCTCTATCGGCGCGGTCCCTGTGTAGGAGCCAGCGCATTACTAGCAGCATCATCAGCCATAGCTCGTTTGGGATCCATTACTATATAAAACCAAAGCACAGTTTAGAAAAGTCGGGAGTTACCACACTATCATAATATATCTATGGCATGTATAGCTAGACTCATCCACAACGATACGGTAGTTTGAGAACTGACTAAACCACAGCTCTGATACCACTAAATGTGACACCACTTACCTGGGTTGATCACCTTACCTGAGCAGGAAGCATTAACAGACAATATCTCTATCATTCATATACAATCGAATCACAAATTTTCGCTCCAATTTAAAACTTATTCATAAAACACCATAAAACCCTTAAAGTGGGCCTACAAGGCCCGAAACATGGTTTGGGAACGGTCCAAGACCAAATCAAGAACTTAGAAATATTTGGAAACTTTGACCTAATACAGGGCGCACGCCCGTGTGAAATAGAGGCACGCCGGTATCGGTAGGCCGTGTGGTCACACACGCCCGTTCCCTTACCCGTGTTGAATTCTTAGAAAATTATTTTTTATTACGAACTTACAGGGGTTTTCACACGGCCGAGCACATGCCCGTGTCCATCACACAGCTTCAGCATGCTCATGTGGCCTCTCGGTGTGAAAAACTGGGACATTCTGTTTATGACATCAGCATGCAATTTTGGTCACACGGCCTCCGGACACGCCCGTGTGACTAGGCCGTATGACATCCTTAATCTCTGAAAATCCCATGCAAAAATTCACATGCCCTACACACATGGCCGTGGGAGCTGGCCGTGTGGCCCTAAGTTAAGCTATTTTCTAAGCCATACTTTGCCCCAAAACACCTACTATTACTACTACCTTTAACACCACATAACAAACACATCTTTGGACATCTAAATGACTCCATTTACCCACTTCATATTAAACACACACAAACACATTAAGTATTCCATGAATTTCCTAATAAAGATAGATAAACAAAATATCATCATTAATGGTTATATCACTTAGCCTTGAATGTGAAATGACTTATCCCATGACAATTACCATAACATAATCAAACCAACTTAACACCTACAATACCATTAAGTCCCTATACATGCCATAGTTTAAAAAGTTCATTTTACTATACCAAAAGACAACGTCGATAGTGTGGGTGATCCTCTGACTCGATCCGATCCTGAGCTGGCTTGACTAAATCTATAAGACAAGGAAAAAGAGAAATGAGTAAGCTTTAAAAGCTTAGTATGTCTATATGTAAATAATTATCATCATGATAACATTTAGTCACACCAAAATTATCTCTCACACACTAACTTACCACCTAAACTTACCAACTTTCCCATACAATTCATACGCATTATTTTCACCTACTTAAGTTCACACGCACCCTTGCACCCACATGCAATTTCCCTGCAATTACACTTGCCCAAAAGAATACATGTACACACATATCATACTACCACACCAAATCTCTTTAGTAAGTATTCTCGTTGAACTCTTTGGATTAATATTCGATACTCAGTGGACTTGTCCCTCATGATTCCACCAACACATAAGCCTGGTTCTCAGGTACACATGGTGATGTTCACTTTATCACCTATGTGACTTAGCTACATATGATATTGCTCCCATGTACACATGGTGAAGTTCACTTTATCACTCATGTGACATAGCCATTTAGTCTCGTAACTATCATGTTCACATGGTGAACTTCACTTTATCACACATGTGCTTAGCCATTAAATTCCATAGTTCTCAGGTTTACATGGTGAAGCTCACTTTATCACATATGTGACCTAGCCATATTTATTCGTATCACGCGTTATTTCGGAAGGTTCAAATCGGAACTCTTATTTCCATACTTTCAATATCATAGGAGATTATTCAATAGCAACATTTCATAACATCCATTAGAATTATTAATGTACAAATAAAATGGACATATTACTTACATATAAACTTACCTCGACAACAAAAAGCGGTATTTTGTAAATTAATCTAAGACCTTGCCCTTGCCCCGGTCAAGGTTGATTCCTCGATCTTCTTCATCTATAATGACACATTTAACTCGTTTAATGCACACATTACTCAATTTAGTCCAAAATCATCCTATGATAATTTTTACCATTTTACTCCTAATTTAGTCAATTTTTACATCTAAGTCCCTAGGCTCGTAAATTGAAATGTATCAATAGTCTTGGTTATCCAAGCTTAGCCGAATATCAATGGCACCCAAAACAGTCCACATTTCTCATTAATTTATGCTTTTACCACTCAATTTATTAACTTTACAATTTGGTCCTTTTTAGGGACTTTCATGAAAATCACCTAGTAATCATAGTTTACCACACCTTAAACCCTCATATTCCACCATTAGACATCAAAATACTTGCATGTCATACATGGGTAAAATTTTAAACATCAACCCTAACTTAAAATAAGGGTAGAAATAGCTAGAGCAAGCTACAAAGATTCTAAAAATACGAAGAAAATTAAAAATGGGGCTCGATTGCACTTACTTGTGAGCTTGAAGATCAACAAAACCCTAGCTATGGCTTCCCACAATATTCGGCCAAGGAGAAGGGATTATGGACACATTTTGGCGTTATTTTTCCCTTTTTATTTCTTTTATTAACTAATGACCAAAATGCCCTTCATTAAAAACCTTTAGTATTCCAACCTTCCTTGGGCATTTTTGTCCAACTAAGTTAAAAGGGCCTAATTACCATATAAGGACCTCTTATTTCAAAACTTAATTCAATCAAGTACCTTATGAGATAAAACCCATATTTTTCACCTATTGCAATTTTGTCCAACATACCAAATTGGACATGGAACCAATAAAATTCACAAACCAAAATTTCACATATTTATTCAAAACACCCAATAAACATCAAAACTAAATCGAAATAATATTTTAAACCTCAAATTCTTGGTTTTGAAACCACTTTTTTTATTTAGCCCCTAATTCAAGCTGTTACACTAGGGTCTTAAGATTGCTCGAAATTGCTGAGTATTTGCAGCCATTGTGGATATCATGTCTCTTGCTTGTTGGGGAGTCATAATGACCAATGCTCCTCCACTGGCGGTGTTTACCATATTGATCTCTATGGATTTCAAACCTTCATAAAAGTATTAGAGTAAAGACTGTTCCGTTATACCATGTTCTGGGCAACTTGCACACAACTTCTAGAATTACTCCTAATAGTCATAAATAGACTCTACTTCTTTTTGCCTTATCCCAACGATCTCTCTTCTTAACTCAACTTCATTTGATACTGGAAAAAACCTATTGAGAAATAAATGAGAAAGATTAGCCCAAGTTGTAATAGACCTAGGGGGCAGATAAAATAACCATTCCCTAGTAGAATCTACTAGGGAAAAAGGGAAAGCACACAATTTGATTTGATCCTCAATTACGCCCTGAGGTTTTACGGTAAGACAAACTATATGAAACTCTTTCAGATGTTTGTCAGTATTTTCTTTTTGCAATCCATGAAAAGTTGGCAGTAACTAGATTAAGCCTAACTTCAATTCAAAATCATTATCCATAGTAGGTTACGCAATGCACAATGGTTGTTGTTCTACAGGAGCTTCGGCCAATTGCCAAATCAGTGAGCTATATGTTGATATGCTAGATTCAAGTTTTCACTAACCCTAGCATTAAGCACTTCTTCTGATGAATCAACTTTTACTTTTGCGCTTTCAAGTGTTTGAGTAGGGTTTTCATTAACCCTAGACTCAACTTTATCGTCTACTTCAATTTCTGGTAGTAGGTTACTTTGAGTCCCAACCACCCTAACTACTTTTTCCATAACTTTATTTCCTTACGATTGGCTCTCGTAGTCTTCTCTATTTTTGAATCAAACGCAAGAATACCTGGAGTAGATCTAGTTATAAGAAACAAAAGAAACAAGATTACTACATTACAAGTCCCCTACAGCGGCGCCAAAATTTGATGCATCGTTGAGAGCACCAAAAATATCCTATCCATATAAAATAATAAAAAGAATAGTACAAAGGAAGTAGGGTCAAATCCTCAGGGACTAGATTTGCACCAATTCCTATTCCTTGAGATCTCAAACAGAGTCGTGCCCAAGAAAACCTGCGTACCTGGAAAAAAATAAGAAAAAGAATTAAAAAGTTGACTGAATTGAAATTGCATAAATTGGAACTAAATTTGTAAAGATAAACAGTGTTAAGAAAATAGAGTTTTTGATGGAGAAATTTTAACCTCCGATTGCCTCGATCCTCTTGGATTTAGTCCTCGGCTTTTGGGTGATCCTTCTCAAACAGAATAAGCTAGTTATAGTGGAAGAGGACACCTACGACCACCAGCTCCACTTATATTTTAGACTTACGATTTAGAGGAACCTGACTCTAGCCAATTGTCACTTTTCTGGGACCGTCTTACACTAGATCATCACTTCTTAATGGTGAATGCCACGTCATTTTGTCTCTTGGGCTCAACAACCACTAATGCAGTAGGCTAACCAACCGACTATGCAACCTTCCTAAAACGTACAAAGTGGCCACCTTTGTGCAAGATGAAAAAAATCACTTTTGAAGGGACATGGATGGGAGCGCCAGTCCCGTAAAGCAGAGAAACGATGAATACTCCTTGAGAAGGCCAAGTGTCGATTCTAAGCCTCATGAACCCTTTTTGAGGAATTTTGACAACCCTTGGCTAGATGAATTTAGTGTCTCATGCTTTTTGGGAAAAAAGAAATAAACTTAATAAAATTGGAATTTTATTGAATAAAAGAAGGAACAAAGGCTAAGCTTTTTGGGGAGAGGAAGTGTTATAGAAAAAAGGAGAGTGAAGTTTGTGTCACTCCATCCCCTATTTATAATACTTAGAAAACCTAGTCTATTCCTATTTAAATTCTAAAAGATAAATAAAGATAAAAGCTAAAATTAAATCTAGATAATAATCTTAACAATTATCCTAATATAATTAAATTTAAATAGAGTCTTGTGTTTATAAAATCTCTTCTTTGCACTTTTGCCCCCAAGTCTTCCACACTTTATATTTTCGACACCACTTCTTTTCTATTTCGCATGCTGGCCCATTTTATCTTTAAATTCACGCTTTTTGCCCTTAAATTTCCTTTTTCCTTTGATTTAGTCCCTACAAGATAAAAAACCATAAATAGCTCAAATTAGTAAGATCATACTCAAAATAAATATGTACTTAATACATAAAAACATGTCATTTCAGAGTATTGTCAAAGTAACCACAATGTACAAATAATATCAAAGGTCAATCAAGAGCATATTACAACACATTCACGACCATATTTCATTCAAGTCAAAATTACATGTTCATGCTTCATTAATTTATTTAACAATAATTTGCCAAGACTAATACAACATATACATGCTTTAATGACTCATAAGTTTAACTTACATATTCACAGACATTCACAAGTTATATGAAAACAACTCAATCCACAATTGCATATTCAATTTACTATGAGAACATACTAACGTTTTCATGTAACTTAAATCAACTCATTTAACATATTATTCACAATTAAAAGCATATGTCTGTTATCGTAATACCATAACATATAAGTCCTATTTAAATGATAAATTGGCACTTGAGCCTATGAAACATAAAGTGAGCTCTTTCATCACTCATCGGATACACAGATCTCCAACACACCAATTGACTTATAGAGTTGAACCTATCCCAAAAGTGAAGCATAAAGTTATCACTCTCCAACACACCAAACATGTCTCGTTGAATGCAGCTTAGCTCACATTCCCTTATCTCTCCGACATGTCCCAAGGCCTCAACGCCTAAATCACATAACACATATGGGTGAGTACTCACAATCCTATGGTATGCCAACTATATCCAACAGTCTCATAAGGTTACAAGGCCAAAACATCACATCATAGTTACACGTTTTTAATTAATGATTTGATGCACATCATCTCTGTTCATATTTGTCAGTTTACATCAAAAACTTGTACACAATGCATACTTATCAAATTCACATTTAATTGCACTTAAAGTGCCACAATAATGCTCATTGAGCCATCATATATCTATTAACATATGAGTGTATTAAAATAAGTTTATCACATACAAAAACCTATTACATTAGCATAATATTCCATAATGCAACACATACATACTTACTGGCTTTTGCACACTTTCACTGCACATCTTTATATCACTAATAGAACATCATTATTGTCATTAAGCATATTTAATATACCCACATTACAATACAATTCACAATATTGCATCGTAATGATCAATTTATATTTATTCACATATTCGCATAATTTCCCAAAAATAAAATAAGGAAAATAGAAAGCTTACACTCGAAACTTAAAATAGAGGTTTAGGCTAGAGGTTTAGGCTATTCCTAAGCTCCCAATCAACATTAAGAATCATGTCTACAAGTAGTAATTCCAAACACTCACCGATTACACTTTTGTTGAAAAGCTGAAAGCTCAAATTAGCTTTTCCTTACCTTTATCTCTACTCATAGAAGGTTCTATCAAATCTGGAACTTCAACACAAATAACTCACACAACAATACATCCAAAAATTAGCCAAGGACTCATTACATGCATACAAAACATAAGCCTAAACTAAATTCTCATATAACTGAAACTTATAATATAGCAAACTTTAAATATGAATATCTCAATCTATACTTAATCTTTTCAGCTAAAACCAATTATGTTCATCTTATAATTCACCTGTGACTAATTCTCAACCTTTAAACTATACATAACTACTCGATTTAATATATCGACTTTTTTTAGATGCTTTATAGCTATTTTTCAAAAATTCATTAAAAATCAATAAATCTTTAATGAAACTTCAAAGTAAGTTTAGAAACCTTCTAATCATGTTAAAACAAGTTGAAAACACTTTAAAATCAAGGTTTTATCCACAAACATGAAATCCACCATTAATGACCAAAATTTCAGCTTTTATCTAAAACATGCATTTTAAGGGCTAGAAATTTGATTTGAAAGTCTAGATAACATTTAAAACTAATAGGACAATGATTGGTTATCTTAAATATAAGAAAAATGAACTTTGGTGAAATTCCAAAAAATCCACTATTGAAGAAGATGATGAAATTAATGAAGTTTTTGGGTGTTTTCTTGGTTTCAATGGAGATTTATAGTTCAAAGGATAATGGAAATCAAGAGGGATTAGGATTTGAGATCAAAAGTAGTTGGAAGAGTTGGGAGAGGAAAAGGGACGACACAACTAGCAAAAAATAAAGAAATAACGTGAACATGCTATAGATAGGAGTTTTTAGGTTGATTTTGAAATTCTGGTCTAATTTTTCATAAAAACTCCTAGTTTTAACTATTTTACAATTTAGTCCTATTTTCAAAATCAATGATATTTAAAACTCATTTTCAGAAATTGACTTGATTTTATGAAAACCATTATCAAAAACATTATCGATTACCAAACTTATGAAATTCTACATTCATATAGGTTACAATTCTTAAAATACCCCTAAAAATCCTAGGCCCTATTTTGGGGTGTGACACTTTTCCCTTTCTTATAATGTGATGAATCAACCTAGTTGTTCTTGTTTGTGGGAGATTTTCCTTATCAACCAAGGTTGCTAGGCTTTCTCCTTTTTCATTTCCTTTTGTTTTGAGTTGCAATTGTCTTCAAGCATTTCTTCTGGTGATTTTCTTGATCTACAAGATCATCATTATCTATTCAAAACTTGTATATGAGAGAGAAAGAGTGTGTGTTTGTGTGTATCTGTGCTTAATCTATCTTAGTGGAGGTTGATTTAAATTTTAAGTATATATGTGAAGTGGCTAGACTAGTGAGTGGCATGGCTTATATAATTTTTTGTACGAGATTGAAGGTAGTGCATTAACTCTCTAACAAGTCCCTACATACATATTATTTATTATTATTATAAAAAGGTAGAACAAATTAAAAAGTGATCTAATGCAACTAAAGTTATTTGGGCTTCAATTATATATATATATATATATAAAGGATATGAGCTAAACATATGTAGATACTTAAATTAATTATTTCTAATTAATGATGAGCTAATTAGTAATTAAGATAAATATGAAATAAAGTTACATATTATGGTTATGATCATAAATTACACATAAAATAATTTTTCTAACATCTCATCTTAAAAAAAAAAAGCTCACATTTGAACCCCGTGTGTTGGCCTGATGGTCAAGGTGTTCATTGTCTCAGGTATGGCCTGGGTTCAAGTTCGTGTGTTAGTCACGTTGTTGTTAGAGTTTTTCTCTCCTCTTATAATTCAAAAAAAAAATATGTATATTTATTTAAAAGATGAAAATCACAAAATTTAATATTTAAATATATCAATGACTTCCACTTTAAACTATTATTGTGGTGATATAGTGGATATAGATAGATTAACTTATTTTTCAATTGTAATAATATGAGATATATATACCCATAAACATTCAACATAAAAAATAAATGTGAAAAGAAAATAGAAAACCTAAGAACCACTGCTTTGTGGAGTCCAATATAAAACGTTAACGTTATAATAAATAGTCAATATAGAAAAGGTTAAAAAGAAAGAAATTTTTAAAAATATCAACAATTATTCTAAGTTTATTTAGTTCAGTTTAATATTTCCAAATGGTTTAGTATAATATTTGGTATTAAATCTGATATATTATTTTTCTAAATTTGGTACCTAAACTTTTTCTAGCTCAATTTGGTGGTTCAAATAGATATCTTTTTTTCCTAATGTTGTACTTGGAATTTTTTTCGGGCCTAATTTGGTACCTGAACTTGGTATTTGTTTTTCTTAATTTGGTACCTAAGCTATTTTTAGGTTTAATTTGGTACCTAAATTTATTAAATGTTATACAAATTATGCAAAACACTAATGGTGTTAACAATTTTTTTTTGTTATGCTACAAAAATATTATCAGTGTTAAAGGAAATCCATGTTAAAAAATTAGGTATTGAGCTTGCTTAATGAATTAAAATTAAATAAAAAGTAGTTTTAAAAACCAAAATTAAAAGAAATTAATTATTTTTAATTAATTAATTAATTAATTAAAAGTAAAAGTAATTGAACATAGAAAATACAAAAAAGAAATCATATTATTTGTCACATGTCGGTCATACATTGATTATTTTTTGCTACCTCATAAAAGAAATAACATTGGTAGTATATTGGAGTAATTTGTAAAATGTTTGACAAGTTGAAATACCAACTCAAATAAAAAAAAATAGATACCAAACTAGGAAAAAGAGTCAAATTGAGGTACCAAATTGGATTACAAAAAGGATTAAGTACCAACTTAAAAAAAATGTTAAATTTAAGTACGACAAAAAAAATAGCTACCAAATCAATAAAATTTCCAACCCATGCATAAAGGTCAATCAGGTGTAAATGTCATGGATCAAAGTACAAAGCCCATGACCATAGCACAAGATACGCCCCATGGAGGTCTAGTGAAAAGATGGGGAACATTTAGCCCACGAGAATGGCCCCATTCAAAGAACTGTTGGAGAAGCCTATCAGATTAAAGCTTGGTTGGCCCGATAATGAAGATATGGCAACTTAGGCTATTTTGGTAACTAATCTTAGAAGACTGATAGGAATCATATATTGTAATGATTAAATTAGATTTGATATGGCATATCTTGTAAATCCCTAAAATCAAGGGATATGGTTAATCTCGTCCATCGATGTAACTTACTCTTGTCTGTTAGTTTTAGGGGAGCTCAACTATAAATAGAGAGCCTCCCCCTCACTTGTAAATCATTGCATTGTATGTTGAATTCTTAAGAGTAATAGAATTTTGAGAGTATTTGCTCAAACACCTCTTGTGCATTCCTTTCTGTGGCTTTCTGTTGTTCTTTGTGGCTTCTTTTGGCATAGTTTGATTCTGTTATACAAATTGGTGCCTTGGAGGTATTCTAAAGGAATCCTCACTTGAGTAAAGGCTGATTTAGGTGAGTTTGGATGAACAGATCACTTAAGGCCACACAAATCACAAGACGAAATATCTAGCCCCATGACAAGTGGTATCAGGGCTATTGTTTCAAAGGCATTTTTGGGATGTCGAAAGCAGTTGTCAGTCAGAGTGAACGAATAGAAACCTGTAGAAGGGCCATAAAAGAGAGTCGATTGGGGGACTTGTTGTCAGCTTTGGAGGATCGAGCCGTTACTCTCGAGGAGTCCATGGGGGATGTCAAGGAAAGGATCAATGATGTCGATGATAAATTCCTTAATGGGTTACAAACAATGACGGAGTAGCATAGGGAATTTGTGTGGGATACTATCGGTTCCTTGGAGAATAAGCCAGCTGGGAAGGATGATGCTCTTAAGGTTATCGTGACAACTTTGAAGGAAGAGGATCAATGAGCTTAAGGGGGAGCTTAAGATTTTTAAGGCTGCCAAGAGTAATGGAATGTTAGCTTCGAAGACAAAGCAACAAGCAATGGATGTGCCCAAACCTAAACTGTTTAAGGGGGCAAAGTCCGCAAGTGAAGTGGGCAACTTTCTTTGGGCCATGGTGCAATACTTCCATGCGATGAGCATCAAGGGTAATACTACAAAGGTAAATGTTGTTGCTATGTATTTTACTGACGTTGCTTTATTTTGGTGGCGACGTAGGTCCACAGATGTGAGACGTGGTGGAATCGAGATTGAGACTTGGAAGGAGTTCCAAAAGGAATTCAAAGCACAGTTTTACCTCGAGTATGCCAAGGATGAAGCTCGACCAAAGTTGCAGCGGCTTATGCAACAAGGCATGATTAGGGAGTATGTGCAGGAGTTCAGTGAACTCATGCTACAAACTTCTTATTTGAGCAAGAAGGAAGCATTTTTCTCCTTCAAGGATGGGTTGAAACCATGGGCAAAGCAAGAGTTCCAACGCCAAGAAGTTAAGGAACTTACCAACGCCATGATGGTAGCAGTGTCCTTAGTGGAACTTGTTCTGAGAAGACATAGGTTTGATTCTTCCAAGCCCAATAGAAGAGGCAATGGTGGGTACCATGAGGAAGATAAAGAGGGACATAGCAATGATGGCAACGGTAGTAGTAGCGAGGGTGGTAATGGGAAACCACGAAATGGGAAATAGAGACCTAAGAGCCCGAAAGAAAATATGGGAAAGTTGAGATGCTACCTTTATAAGGGACTGCATATGAAGAGGGACTACCCAAAGGTATCTTCGATGTCAGCTATCAAAAGGAATGATGAGCCAGAAGAGGCAGAGCCTGTTGAGAGAAAGACATTGAGGGTCAATTTGATGTGCTCATTACTAAGAAAAGGGATGGCAATGAAGGGTTGATGTTTGTAGACATCAACATTGCAGGTCAAAAGAAGAGCGCTCTTGTTGATACGGGAGTATCGGACTTGTCAATATTGAAAAAGGATACGAAGAAACTTGGTCTCTCGACTAGGAAATTGAATAAGAAGATCAAGTCAGTAAATTCTGAGAAGGCCCCAACTATGAGAGTAGTTCAAAATGTGGAGTTACAAATCGGCGAATGGAAAGGCAAGGAAGAATTTGAGGTAATCCAATTAGATGATTACGATTATGTTCTTGGCTTAAACTTCCTTGATAGGATTCAGGGAGCTCTGTATCCATGGGCTGATCAAATTTATATTATCACCAGTCCATTATCAAAAGTCATTGTGCCAGTGCATCGGGATATGAAAGTTGGGACAAATGTGTTGTCGTCAATTTAACTAGTAGAAGATGTTTCATAAGGGAGGAACATTGAATCAGTAGAACAGAATGCGACGAAAGCCTTTTTGAAAGTGTTAGCGACACGAGATCGATATGAAGCCTATAGAATCGACTGTGGAGCTGACATGTTTGGGAAAGATGGGTAGTGCATCGGGCTCCGAGGGAAAAAGAGCAATGCAAAAGCAGTCGAGACGAGTAAATGCTGGGAGTAGGGTAATTCTAAACACTTTGATAGTGTTTTGAATTCTGACTTGTTGGCTTGGTAAGGTCATATGGACCCTTTCAAAGTTCATAAGTAAGGAGGTCGAGGGACTGTAGGCAATATGAAGCCAAGGTGTGAGAATCAAGTGTATTCGAAAGTGAGCAAGTCAAAATTTGGGCAAGTTAAAGCAAAGACTTCTTGCCAACGAAATGTACCAACGAGTGGGACAATTCAAGTTAAGAGGTGACAGAAGCTAAGGCACAGGTTCCGAAAGAAGGGACAACCCGATTGCAAGACAAATCAAGAATAAGCTAAGACAATGAGAGAGTTCCAAGGTGAATCAAGTCAGTGCCATTCAAAAGTCACAATGAGGGCATTGTGAGAATGGGTGGGGGAGAATGTCACGAGTCAAAGTACAAAGCTCATGACCATAGCACAAGATGTGCCCCATGGGGATCTAACGATAAGATGGGGAACATTTGGCCCACGTGAACTGGCCCGATTCAAAGAACTATTAGAAAAGCCTATCAGATTGAAGCTCGATTGGCCTGATAATGAAGATATGGCAACTTTGGCTATTTTGGTAACTAATCTTAGAAGATTGATAGGAATCATATCTTGTAAAGATTAGATTCAATTTGATATGGCATATCTTGTAAATCCCTAGAATCAAGGAATATGGTTAATCTCGTCCATCAATGTAACTTAATCTTTTCCGTCAGTTTTGGGGGAGCTCAACTATAAATAGAGAGCCTCCCCCTCGCTTGTAGATCATTCCATTGTATGTTGAATTCTTAAGAGTAATAGAATTCTAAGAGCATTTACCCAAACACCTCTCTTACATTCTTTTCTTTGGCTTACTATTGTTCTTTGTGGCTTCTTTTGGCATAATTTGCTTCCGCTATACAAGTTGGTGCCTTGGAGGTATTCTAAAAGAATCGTCACTTGAGTAAAGGCAAACTTAGGCGAGTTTGGACGAACGGATCACCTAAGGCCACATGAATCGCGAGACAAAAGATCTAGCCACATGCCGTAAGGTGTTGGTTGGCTCTATTTGCAGAGTAGGGTGTCAAACTTTAAATCATCTACGTCTTCTTGTTTTAGCTCAATATGTGTTTTTTTTAAATTATATTTAAATTACTATCAACCAATATTTGTAATATTAGAGAACTAGGATGGTTTTCGACTTATGCTTCATGCTAGTTTAATTATTTTGGATTAAACAATTAAAATTTAAAGGTTATAATATGCTCTGAATTTTTGTACTCTCTATTTTTAAAATTTAATCCCAATTTTTTATTTTTAAAAATTTAGTCCCTTTATTTTTTGAATTTAAAAATTTAGGTTCAATTGTTAACATTGTTAAAATTCTTCTGTTAAATTTGTTGGCATTTCATTCTTTTCTTTTTTTTGAAAAGAACTCACTCAATAATCATGTTACAAAATGGCAATATAATGGACTTGCATTTAACAAAAAAAAAATCTATTGATGTTAACAATTCTTTAAATGTATGTCATATTTTAATTAGAATAAAATACTTAAACTGACTAATGACATTATAAACGTTGAAGTATTAAATTACATAAGAAAATCAAATATAAAGATTAGATCTCAAATTTTAGTATAATATAAAGACCATAATTGAAATTGAACTATTTTTATATAATTCAAAAGTAGAAAAACTAGAGTTGAAAATTAACTACCATTGTTAAGAGTTAAAAAAGAGAGAGCCAGGTGTTAAAAGAAGGAAAGCCTTAGATTTCCCTTTATGTGTAATAGTATAGATTATAAACAATTAGAAATCTAAAAAAATAATGAAATAAAAATAGTATGCTTCTATCAATAATTTAATTATGGTGAATCAATTTTATATGTTTTTTATTTGAATTATACTAAAAATAATTTAGGGTAGATAAGAATTAACGAAAAATGTGAAGAAGAAAATAAAAGAGAAATACATAGCGGGAGTTTAGCATTATTTCTAAGTATTTTTGGAATAAAAAATAGTTTTAAGATAAAAGTGTTGTTAAATAAGATATTTTTGAGCTTTTCAAAAGTGTTTTTGGTATAAAAAATGCTTTGTAAAAGTATTTTTTTAGCTAAAAACAGAAGCAAAAAATTTTAACTTTTGCTCAAAAGTGTTTTTTTTGGCCCAAAAACACTTTTGAAAAGCAATACTAAACTAAGTCATAATATTTAGGAGCTAAAATTTTAGAATTTGGATTTAGATTTCAAAAATAGTGTAAATTTAATAGTGAATTATTTAGAAATATGATATTCATGATAATTTCTTAAATTCATGAATTTGTTAGAAGCCTATTTAATAATGAATTTAAAATTCTTAAAATATTTTTGAATTTCACAAATCCATATTTTTATCATTTTCTAACATATATTTGTATTGAATCTCAACTAATTTGCTAATAAAATATACTGTTAGAACTATAAAAACAAGAACTACTAAGATCTACCATGTCAAATCATCAAGAGTAAAACTAGATGCGGAAGTGTACCTAAATTCACCAGTTTGTTGAAATTTGCGAATCTTATGGTTTTGATCTTCCAAATTAGTACACAAGTAGTTTAGAGAAGGTACTCTTTCTTTTCTATAGATTGGATGTCAGAAAAGTTACCTATGTGTAATTTGGGGATCATAACCCTAATATAAACTTTTGCACATTAACCTAATTTCTAATCAGTCCATCATTAATTAAAAATTAGTTACTAAAGTATCTACACATTTTGGCTCATACTTGATTTAATAACTAATGCCTAATAAACCTTAACCAAATTAGATCACTTTTAATTTGAGCTAACATTTTATGATAGTAAATAATAACATGTAATTACTCTTATTATATATGTAATGCCCATATTTTCTAACAATCTGCCACTTAGACCGCATATATATACTAATTACTCTATAATTACATGTCATTATGAGCTCAAAATTTTACTATCATATCCAAAAGGTCAACCTCCTCCATTAATTATGTTAACATAGAACCAATGTACTTTTGTTACATATATTGTAACTAAATCTATCTATGATCACGTATATTAGCACAACTAAATGATATAGATCAAGTATGGATGTGTGGCATGTAAATTATATGCAATATGATCCAAACATGCCTATTTCCAACTGGTCGTCCTTAGCCTTAGTGAGATCAAACTTTACAAAATCAGAGTGTAAATAAACCAAATAAACTTTATTTTTGCAGAAAATAAACTTAATTTTTGTAAACTATAATAATTGAAAATTTGTCTATAACATAAAAACATTTAAAAATACAAACTCTCACTATAACCAAATATCCTTAAATGACATTACACCTGTATAAGCAGTGTGCTCATGAAAAACCTTGGGTGGTAATCTCTTAGTAAGTGAATCCATAATCATGAAGTTTGTCCCAATATGCTTTATAGACACTTGATCACTCTAAACTCTTGTTTTAACAACAAAAAATTTAAAGTCTATGTGCTTTGACTTTGAGGTACTCCTATTGTTATTGGAATAAATGACTGCAATTTGTTTTCACAATTTGCACCTTAGTGGCAAAATCTTGTATCCATATTCCATTAAAATCAGAGTTTGTGTACTTGATGGTCTCTATGTAACACCTCTAACCCATATCCATCACTGGAAGGGGTTACGAGGCATTACCGAAAAATTTTCTACTTTCATACTTTTACATGCTCTTAAGTTCAAGTCCAATAAACCAATCAGTTTTAATATTAAAAGACCAATAATTCTTTATGAATAAGTTCACTTTACGCAACTAATATACATAAACATTCGCTTGACTTATAAGCGTACATTACAAATATAAAACATTCACCTAAACATAAGCATACTATTAAACTAATAACATCTATTCACTACAAGAATCTTATAATAAACAAACAAAATATGCATTTCGGAATTTAGTCATACTACATTAAGCTTACTAAATAATACAAGACCAAACTTTTCCTTGACATTATTCATGTGGCCACTTTATTGATTATTAGCCGAACATGCATAAACTCATCCTTTCTAATCATTTTATTTAAACAAGGTTTATTTATAATATAATTACAAACATATTGAAATACAGCCCCAAATTTACTTTACTAATTCGGCATGAAATAACTTTCATAGCAATTGTTATCCATTAGCTTATTTCAAATTTTATTAAGGTTACTATTCATATGGTCAAAAATTCCAAAACACTATTCCTATGGTCATTCTTTTAAGGCTTAACCGAATGCAATCATACATATATATATATAGCAACTACTCAATAGCCAAAATTTCAATTCCTATAATTTAATCAATCCACAAGTTAAACAATATGACTAATACTTCCATTCAACTACAGATCAAATTCATGCAATTGAATAATATCAAATAGGTCAATGGTCATTTAGCTAAGCATTACAAATTTTAATATGCAAATAACACATATTTAATATGAGGACCATTTATTTGATCTAATCAAGACATGCTCACATACCAATGCTTTAAATAAACTAAAATAAATATATTTCCTTACCACCGAATTTAGTCAACCATTTCGATAATCACATACATGCTAATAATGACCTAATTGCCCTAATCTATACTAAGCACATTTGTTAATGTCCATATATCAACAATTATACTAAACACTCCATTTAAACATCCAATGCAAGCTTACAACCGCATCTCTCAATACCAAAAAGATTAAATCAACAATTTGAAATATAACATTCATGTAATCACATATATATATAAACATTAACCCAACGTACTAAACACATCCAAATCCCAATTATCATTCAAACAAACCATGACTCTAACCTAGCAAAAGAACAAGCCAATTTCGTATGGATTTTTTTAAAAAAAAAAAACTTATACATATCCAAAATTAAGGGATTCAAAATACGTTTCAGCTTATACATGCCATAGATTGAGTTCAAATATTAAATACCAAAGGAGCTGATAGTGTGATGAAATTGCTGACGATCCTCGAGCTTGTAGCTTGTAGCTTAGTAAGTTATAAGCAATTATGCACATAAATGAAATTAACAATTTAATCCTAATAAATCATACAATAATTACTATGACCCTCCATTCATATATATATATATATGTATATATTAAAAACTCATATATGCATATTACACTTTCCTATTAAACCTTACTTTGGTCGAATACTATACGATCCATATTCTTTACTATAATTCAACTATTAAAACCGAATTGTCAATAATATGTATATATAAAAACATAAATTTATACTCTTTTTCCCTAGCTCAAAAATTATAATGTAGCATCATATACATATCTTATCTACAGGGCCGAATATACATGTTTCTTGTGCACATAAATTTTAAATGTCAGAATTCATAATGCTCATATTATTCATTAGTAAATTGATTGCACCTACCTAAACCTCATTCAATTCTCTCATACATCATCTATGAATTTGGCACATAGGCATATTATTACTCTACTTCCAAGTAGTCAACAAATGAAAATCTTACTTTGTCATTTAACTCGTGTCATATTTTCTGTAACACATTGGCATAAAACCTTCTAAACTTCAAGCCCAATATAACACACTGGTATAAACCTGCTAGGCAATAATTAACCTGATAAAACTCACTAGCATAAGGCCTGCTAGGCTTATAGCCCGATATATCACACTGGCTCAAGGCCTGCTAGACTAATAGTCTGATGAAATTCATCGGCATCATGCCTGCTAGGCTTATTGCCCGATATATCACAAATACACAATAGATTTTTAGCACATAACTCACATATCCAAAGTCATAAGCTTTCATCAAAAATTCATACGAACTATCAAGTATTTAAGCTCACTCAAAGTAATTTCTTGAACATAGCTGACATAGTCCTTCACATACGGAAATAGCAATTATAATTATATGAATTTCATTTCAGCATGAATACTTTACATTTAATTAAAATTAAGGACAACTATTAGCTTATAGACTTACCTCAGATATCGGCGAACGGTAAAATCGACTATTTGGCTATTTTTGTCTTCCCCCGATCCAAATCTGACTTTCTCTTTTCTTGATCTAATTTGATATAAATTAAACTTGTTTAATCAATATTCAATCAAATTCACTCAAAAAGACATAAACAAGTAATTTGCACTTTTACCCCATACATTTTACATTTTTAGCAATTTAGTCTAAAATTCACAAAACACATAATAAGCATAATTTGTCTATGCTAAGCTTTGGCCGAATGTTTCTTATACACATACAAGTCCCCCCCATTTCATTTATTTTGCAAATTTGGTCCCTCAATTTATGTTTTTTGCAATTTAGACCTAAATGCTCAAAATCACCAAAAATCTCAATACAAAATATGTTAATCTAAAACCTATCTTTTATTTTCTAATATCAAACTTAAAATTCATCAAATTATCAACAATGGCTATTCATGAAATCATTATAAATTTCAAAAATTCGAGCTGGGTCTTGTAATATTCGAAGCAACAATCTCAAAAACGTAAAAATTATCAAAAACCGAGCTTGTTTCATACCTTGATTGAGCTTAGCAAGTGACCAAACCTTGCTTGGTGTTTCTCTTCTTTTCTTTTGTTAAATTTTGATGAAGATGATGATAATATAAAATATAAAATATAAATTTAAGTTTAATGTTTTATGTATTATAACTATTATTTTATTTTCCTATTTTGCCATTAAAATTTTAATGGCCAAAACACATAAGCCAAGGGCATATACGACTTCCACCAACTAAAATAGGTTATTTACAACTTAACTACTTCCATCTAAAAAGCCAATAGCATTTTGGACCTTATAAATCAACCTAACAAATTTTCCAACTTACGCGGTTAAATCTTTTTTATCAAATTGGGCACTCAAACAATGAAATTAAATCACGAAAATTTCACAGACATTAATTCACACATAATAAACACAGAAAATAAATTTAGAATATTTTTCTGACTCAGATTCGTGGCCCCGAAACCACCATTCTGACTAGGGTCAAAATCGAGCTATCACACTCTAACTTATTAGACCTCCGATATGTGAGCATCTAAACTTTTGTTCTCTAAAAGTATCTCATAACACTTTTGGCTACTATCTAATGGTCCATACCAAGGTTGTTTAAATGTCTATCTAACATCCCAACAATGTATGCAATATTCGGACGCGTACATACTTGAGCATACATTAGAATCCCAATAGGTGATGTATAGGAATCTTTTGCATTTCCTGAATTTCAATGTTACTTTTAAGGCATTGAGTAAGACTAAATTTGTCTCCTTTAGCAATAGGGGCGTCACCTAGTCTACAACCTTGCATGTCAACCTTGCATGTCAAACTTTTTAAGTACTTTATCGATATACATCTTTTGTAACAATCCAAGAATACACCAAGATCAATCTTGATGTATCTGAATTCCTAAAATAAAAAGAGGCATCCCCAAGATCTTCAATCTCAAAATGTTTAGATAAAAACCTCTTGGTTTTCTGCAATAAGCTTATATCATTAGTGGCAAGCAAAATGTCATCGACATATAAGACCAAGAATATATACTTACTCCCACTGAATTTGTGATACACACAATCATCAACAATATTTATCTCAAAATCGAACAAGACAATTATTTGATGAAACTTGTGGTATAATTAACGGGAAGCTTGCTTGAGTCTATAGATGGATTTTGTTAATTTGCAAACCATTCTTTGGGTCTCCCAACTCAAAGTTTTCTGGTTATACCATATAAATTGTTTCCTCATTGTCGCCATTGAAAAATACAGTCTTAACATCTATCTAATGTAACTCAAGATCAAGATGAGCAACAAGCACCATGATTGTCCTGAAAGAGTCTTTCAATGAAACTACAGAGAAAGTCTCTATAAAATCAATGTCTTCTTTCTGAGTATATCTTTTAGTTACAAGGTGTGCCTTATACCTCTCCACATTACAATTTGCATCCCTCTTGGTTTTAAATATCCATTTACAACCATTTGATTTTGCACCTTCAGGTAATGGGAAAAGTTCCAAAATTTTATTGTCTTGTATAAACTTATACGCTTCCTGCATGGAATTAATCCACTTTTGAGAATTAGAACTTTACATGGCCTGATGAAAGTTTATTGGATCATCTTCTAGCATTCCATTTTCATCCTCATGTTCTTGGATAAATACAGCATAATCATTTGAAATAGCATTTCTCTTCTCTCTCGTGGACCTCCTTAATGGCATTTGTTTTTGAAGTTGTTGAGTTTATTCTTCTGGAACAATTACCTCATGTTGAATAGGAAGTTTCAACATTATCTTGTCAAGATTCTAGATTCACTTACTGATCAATGATAGGTATGAGTACCTGAACATCATCAAAAGTGACAGTAGGAACTGATTAGAACCAATACTTCCTAAAAAGCAATGTCTGAAACACCCCTAACCCGAATCTGTCACCGGAATAGGGTTACAAGGCATTATCGAAGTTTATAGAACATGTACAACTAAATCGAGTCAAATACTATTCATTTACCAAGATTAATCATAACGTCCCTTAAATGGACCTTCGAGGCCCAATACACGCCTATGTGGTTTCACACCCCGTGTCCCCAACCCGTGTAACTCTCTAACTTGTACCTCTTGTAGAAATTTAAGTTACACGGCCAAGTCACAGGCCATGTGCTAGATCTTGTGATTAATTTAATTTTCAAAAATTAGGTGCAAGTTTCACACCGCCAAGAAACATGCCCGTGTTCTAGGCTGTGTACCTCACACAGCTGAGACACACGCCTCTATCTCTGCCCGTACGCCTAATTCTGAGCATTTTGCTTCTCAATTCTTAGGATGCAAGGGACTCACGGCCAGGCTACATGCCCATATACCAAACTGTGTGTCACATACGGCCTAGACACTGGCCCGTGTGTCTACTTGTGTGGACAAAATAAGACTATTTTCCAAGCCTTATTCCTCACCCTTTTTCATCCAACACCTGCACAAAACTTTACCAATACCAACCAACCAATTCAAGCATTTAGTTTCAACTAAATTTATCATTCAATATGTTATATTTTTCACATACCCATTTATCTCAAATCATACCTCATTTGACACTCACATGTTTAATCTACTAACTCAAACCATATTAACATTCATGCAAATCCATTATTTACTTTATTAACATACCATAATCAAGTTATCACTTGCCATTCCAATGGCTAGTTTACATTCATCCAAATCAACATTCACATTGGTCTTAATAGCCCATACATGCCATTATACCAAAATAAAGTGTCTTTGTGTACCCAAAATGAGTTGGTAGATAGTGTGATGATTCTTCGACCGTTCTCTAACCTTCTTGAGCTTCCGGTAGAATAAAATAGAGAAAAAGAGTCTAGTAAGCATTTAAATGCTTAGTAAATTTGTATAATAGGAATGAAACTTACCCATCTATTTCATTAAAAATTTAACCATAAAATTACATGATTTCCATAAATTAAACCATTTCCCTAAACACATAAACTTAATCAGGCAAGTTAGCCATGTAATTCAAAAATATATCAAATAAGCATAGATGAGCTCTGCATGTCAAATCTTTCAGGTGTTTCATGTACATTCAATACATTTTCCTCGTGATCTCATCATTTCTCATGTTAGAGTATTGTCCGTTGAATTACTGAATATCAATGGATACTCAAGTAGTACACCTAAAGTGTACAATTCAGGAATCCGTCAATTCATGTTTAGGGGTACCCATTAGGGCACATAATCAGAAAACACACTATCAAGCCACATATCATACAATAGGATTACCAGTCCAGGCTAAATCATTTCTATAACATATGCTCTAAAGAGCTTAATCTGGATTACCCGTCCCGGCTAAATCCAATCTGTATCTTATGTTTGAAAGGGTTTATATGGGCTAAATCCTATCTGTAATGAGGTCAAAAGGATTACTTGTCCAAGCTAAATCTCATCAGCAACAAATGCAGGACCTCATTTAACAAGGGAAATCACCTTTATCCATCGAAATCCAATATTCAACAGAACTTAACTCATTTCGAAAAATTCCAAACATGTGTTCATTTCTTATATTACAACATTTACACATTTCACATATACAATATCATATATCACATTCAATTCAGTACATCATTTAAATCAGCATATTTTTGTACTCATCTAAGTTATACGAACTTACCTCGACATTGGTTCGTGTATAAAGCTTCTAATCCGAAACTTTTTCTTTTCCTCGGTCTAGCTTCAAATTTGAGTTTTAAAAATCTATATAAATAAATTTAACATCAATTTAACACATTTCATATTCAATTGAGTTCAGTTTACATTCTAGCAAAAATTACCATTTTGCCCTTAAACTTTTCATAAATTCCAATTTCATCCCTAGGCTTGGAAAATGAAATTCTTGCAATTAAATCCTTATTCCAAGCCTAGACAAATTCTATATTTTACATTAAAAACCCATGAATTTCATAAAAATCATAATTTTCCATGGGTTTTACAACTTTTCAATTTAGTCCCTAAATCATGTTTTCACTAAAATTCTTTGTAAAAGTTATTTCTCTACTAACAACCTTTCATTTTCTTCCATAAATTTCCAATTTTTAGCATACTCATCCATGGCATAAACTTTATACTTTGGTATCTTTTCAAATTAATCCCTACTTTAGATAGATTACACTATCCCAATCTCAAAAATATAAAAATTACTAAAAACGGGACTTGATTACTTACCTAATTAAGCAAAGAAAGTTTCTTCTCTCTCTCCTAGGGTTTCCATGTAAATTGGGAAGAAGATGATATAAAATGATGATATTTCCATTTTAATCTAATTATCATCTTTTATTTTCCCCAATTTCTAATTTAGTCCTTTTCTTTTTCTCAATTTCCATAGATGATTCATCCATAAATATCTACTAACTTTTCTTAATGGTCTAATTACTATATAAGGACCTCTCATTTTCAATTCCATAGCTATTTAATCCTTCTAGCTTCTAGAATTCAACTTATAATTTCATGCAATTTGGTCTTTCCTCTAATTATTTACATAATCGGTAAAATTTTCTTATCAGTATTTTCATACGACTTCTCTATCATATTATAAACCATCCAATAATATTAAAATAAATTTTCTTTCTAGTTCAGATTTGTGGTTCTAAAACCACTGTTCCGATTTCACTAAAATTGGGTCCTTACAATGTCTCTAACCTTATTTCCCTTCCAAACTCAACATCTTCACAAAATGCTGTGTTCCCATCTCAAATATTTTCCTAAGTGTGGGATCATAAAACTTATAGCCCCTAAATTACTTAGAATAACCAATAAAGTAGTTGCTCACTATTTTGGAGTCCAATTTCTTTTCATGTGGCCTATAGCCTTGCTTCAACTGGACATCCCCAAATGTGAAAGTGAATTAGACTAGGCTTTTGACCTTTCCAAAGCTCATAAGCTTTATCAAAAAAGGATATGAAAATAAGACTTTTTAAATACATAAAACAACTTAAAAAGATAAGGTGAAGGCATATCATTAATATGGAATTGTAGGGGACAAAAAACTCGCTACAAGGAGAACTTCAAAAAATATATTCTATTTAGACTCCATCTGCCTACAAGGCCTATCATTAAGCTAAATGTGAAAACTATTTAGATAATAAATCTTTGTCGATCAATCTTCTCAAGAAATTTCTATTAATTTTATATTATTTGGTTGCAAAACTTGATGTGGAATCTTATAAGAAGAGAGAGCATATTCCACTATGATATATTCTTCTTTTTACGCTGCTTCAAAACTTTTTAACAATATCCTAAAAGTGAATAGTGTAGCCACATATGAATTGAAACTTGATTGAGTTATAAATATAAGAAAATTCACAGCCTTGAGCTTAAAGGTTAGAAAAAACAGGATGCAACAATTTTATTACTTACCAGTTTATTAAAAGCAAATAGCTGACAACATGATAAATGGAACAGAAATAACCCTCAACCCTAAATAATCAAGGCTCAAGAATGCTACAATAGAGACCATAGACCAAATGTTGGTCAGTTACATGAACATGATCATGTATGCCTTGAGGACTCCTAAGATTGACAAGCCTAAATAACATAAAAAATAAAACAATAAAACAATAAAAATAACATTTAACATCGTGGACTTTGAGGTATAAAACTAGTGCTGACTAGGGCCATATATAGGAAAAAAGGCAAAAAGGACATCCTCATCCATTGGAGCATGCATTGAGGAAATAGCTTTAATCTTCTTGTCCCTAGTGATAGGGACCAAGTTGATAAACTATACGAAACATTCATCTTGTTCGCAAAGCTCCCTCAGGTTAAGCTGATCAAGGGGAGTCTTCCACCAATGACGAGTTTCTGTTCCATATGACTGTTGGGCCAAAGCAATCACCTTTTGTTTTTCTTTTATTACATCTATGTAACACCCTATACACGGCCTAGTCACAAGCTCTAATATCAGGATACCACACCACCGTCTCTTGTCATACTCATAGTAAATTGTCACATTAAAAGAAACCATCCACTTTATCAGTGGTCTTATAAATTTTTAGTCAAACATATATCAATCATCATTAGAACATATCAAACATACTTTAAATAAACTTATAGTAATAATTGAACATGCATTAGGATCACTTAGCAAAATTTCCAATACAATCATGTAGAAATTGATACTAGAACATGGGTATTGATAATTTCCTTGCACGATATTGATACCGTATGGAAAATCGGGAACAAAATCAGTATTTTGTTTCTCGTCCAAAAATCAAAACTTGGAAAATATTGGTACAATTGAAAAAGTATTGATAAAATTACCCCGAGGATCAATACTCGTGATAAGGTATTGATACCAAATTACATTATTGACTCCCTGTTCATCTCAAAATCATAGAGGTATTATTTTTATACCTCTGGTCTAGATAAAAAAATACAACATACTTGAGTAAATAAATCATTCCAACATGTACCAAACCATCATGTTGTCGTATCGTCATCAAATAAACGTCAAAACAGTCATTCAAACAGTCTCAAACATCGAAAGTAAGTCCAAATAATAATAAAAAATACGAAATGAATCTCATAAACTCATGAACAAATAGTCTATGGAGGCATCCAAAACATCATGGCAAATATCAGTAAAAGTCCACCATATTGCCTTATTCCGAAAATGAAAACAAATAACAACAACACCTACGAAATAACGAATAAAGGACTTGCTTGGATCACCTCTTGGAACCCCCGCTCACACTGGCACACAACTAATCTACAATGGTTTAAGAAGGGAGTGGGTGAGCTTAACAAGCTCATTGAATGCTTAGAATAACCACAATGTACACACAATATCAAAGGTTAAATAAGAGTATACTACAACATGTTCACAACCATAATCTAATCAAGTCAAAATAACATATTCACGTTTCATAAAGTCATAAAACTAACATATACTCCTATTTGCAATTACACTCAACTCATTTATATATAATTTCTTTAACAATAATTTGTCAATACTAAATGATGTATACATGCTTTAATAACCTACAAGTCTGGCTGATATATTCACATGCATTCACAAGTTAAATGAAAACGATCCGAACCACAATTACATACTCAATTTACTATGAGAACATACTGAAATTTTCATGAAACTTAAATCGACTCATTTAGCATATTATACACATGTTTAAGCGTCCATGTCACATCGTATTACCACAACAAATAAGATCACATTTCAATGATAATTTGCATAGCAACCACATACTCATTTAGGCATACATCACATTACACATATATATACATTTTAAGATAATTTGGCACTTGATGCTATGAAACATTAAAGTGGGCTCTATCACCACATATCGGGTACACAGATCTCTAACACAACAATGAATCCTCCAATCGAACATATCGCAAAAGTAAAGCATAAAGCTAACCTTTCGAACACACCAAACATGTCCAGTTGAATGGAGCTTAGCTCACATTCCCTTAGCTCTCCAACATGTCTCAAGGCCTCAACGCCCAAATCACAAAACACGGATAGTGAGTACTCACAATCCTATGGCATGCCACTATATCCAATGGTCTCATAAGGTCACAAGGCCAAAATATCCATAATTACACAATTCTAATTACTGATTTAATACACATAATCTCTATTCATATTCATCAATTCACATCACAAACTTGTACACAATGCATGCTTTTCAAATTCACATTTAATTGCATTTGAAGTGCCACAATAATGCTCATTGAGCCATCATGTATCCAACCTCATATGAGTGCATTAAAATCAATTTATCACATACATAACCTGTTACATTAGCATTACATTCCATAATTTAACGCATACGTAACTAACGATTTTTTTTCACACCTTCACTGTACATTTATATTGCTAACACAACATCATCACTATTGTTTGACATATTTAATATGCCCACAACATAAAACAATTCACAATAGTCATCACACTTGTCTCATATCACAATATCACATCATAATAGTCAATCCATAAATATTCTCATAATCACATAATTTATAAAAAATAAAATAAGGGAAATAGAAAACTGACACTCAAAAATTAGGATAGGGATTTAGGCTATTCGTAAGCTCCTAATTAACACTATGAATCGTGTCTACTAGTAATGATTTCAAACACTCATCGATTACACTTTTGCCAAAAAGTAGAAAAGTTAAACTAGTTTTTCCTTGCCTTTTGCCTTGCTCGAAGAAGGTTTCAATGGTTCTGACACTTCACACATAATAACGACACAATTTACACAATCAATATTAAGCTAAAGACTCACTTACACCAACCAAAAATGCAAGTCTAAGCTATATTCCTCATGAAACTGAAATTTCAAATAACAAACTTAAAACTCAAATATCTACCTCTATACTTAATATTTTCACCAAAAACTGATTACAGTCATCTAATTACTCACTTACGACTAATTCTCAACCTTTAAACCACACAAAACTACTCAGTTCATGGTATCAAGATTTTTAACATGTTTATGGCTAGTTTCACAAAAATTCATTAAATCCTTAGAAATTCTTAACAAAACTTTAAAGTAAGTTTAGAAACCTTCTAATCATGTTAAAACAAGTTGAAAAACACTTTGAAACCATGTTTTTTACCCAAAATCCTGAAATCCACCATTAACGACCCAATTTTCGGCTTTTATTTAAAACATGCAATTTAATGGATAAAAATTCCGTTTAAAAGACTAGATAACATTAAAAACTAATAGAAAGATGAATGATTACCTTAGTTGGAAGAAAAATAAACTTTTGTCAAAAACCCGAAAAACCCACACGCAGAGAAGATGATGAAATCTATGGAATTTTAAGTTGCTTTCTTGAAGGTTTATAAAGATTTAATGCTTTGGGAATGATGGAAATCAATTGAATTAAGGTTTGAAGAACAAAAATTGGAAGAGAGAAGCTTTGGAAGGAAGGGATGGCTAAAGCATGAAGATGGAGAAGACTAACATGAAAATAGAGCTATAAATGGGGTTTTTAGATTAGATTTTAAAATTTGGTCTAATTGCCTCTTAAAAACTCTAAGTTTTGCCTCTTTTACAAATCAGTCCTATTTTCAAAATTAAAGGATTTAAAACTCATTTTCATAAATTGATTTAATTTTCTACAAACCATAGTCAAAACATTACCAATAAACCATGTTGCAAAATTTTGGACACTCTAAGACTAAAATTCCTAAAATACCCCTAAAACTCCTAGGCTCTATTTTGGGGTGTTACAATCTAGTTGGTTGATATGCTCGCGATATTAAGTAATAAAATTTATAAAAACTGATCACACCAAAAACTATCTAATATCACGATCTTAAAGGCAAGCGCACCTATCGAACAGTAGTATAGTTTAGCGGCAAGATCGAGTTATCATACCCAAGGGAACCAAAAGTACTAATACTTACTTCCTTTCTATTATCTAGCCTAAAAATAAAAGAAGATTGATTGAAACTAATTCTAAAACTAACTTAAAGTGCACAAAAAGTAAATTAGGGAAAACTTTAGGGAAAAGTTGATTGATATGAGCAATACTTAAGGGAGAATCCACCTAGACTTCACTTGTTATTAATTTTTTGAACTAGATGATTTCTTTACTTGACTTGATCCGTACATTATCTTTCTCTACAGGTTCAGTGCAATTTCTGACAAAGTGATCTCGCGAACCGCATCTATAACAAGCTTAGTTATTAATCTTGCCTCAACACTCACCCATATGTCGTCTTCCACATTGTTGACATTCGGGTCTCATCTGCCGATTATTACCCACACTAGCAACTGAAGTAGCTCGAGAGTCCATTGAAGGTCGTTCTAGAATTGAAATCCTGGTATTTGTCTTTGACTTGTTACTATCATTTCTAAATTTCTTTAAGGCTGAAAATGAAGCTTTCCCCAAAGATCTCTTGCGAAAGTCTTTAACTTCGGATTCCGCTTTTCTTTTCTCCTTTCCAAGCTCTTTCGCCTTGCAAGCCCGTTCAACGAGAACCATAAATTCTCTTATTTCAAGAATACCCACAAGTAGTTTTATGTCTTCATTTAATCTTTCTTCGAATCTTTTACACATAGAATCTTCATTAGCAACACATTCTCAAGCATAACGACTAAGCCTCACAAATTTGCGTTCATATTCCGATACGGTCAGATGACCTTGTTTAAGTTCAAGAAATTCTTTGCGCTTTTGGTCGATAAATTGTTGACTAATATATTTCTTGCGAAACTCCGTCTGAAAAAAATCCCACGTAACCTGTTCCTTCAAAACAATCACAATTAAAGTGCTCCACCAGTAATAAGCCGCATCTCGTAGCAAGGACACAGCACATTTTAGACACTTATTGGGTGTGCAAGACAGTTCATCAAAGACTCGGAGGGTATTATCCAACCAAAATTCAGCTCTCTCAGCATCTTTGGTATTTGTGGCTCTAAATTCTTCAGCCCCGTATTTTTTGATCTTATCAACAGGGGGTTTACTCAATCTCAACGGATCAGTGGTCGCAGGCATTACAGGTGCCGGGGAAGCATTGTTTAAGTTAGGGGGCTATTGAGCAGCCAGATTTGCACGAGTATATTGGGCAAACCACTCATTCATTAAGGAATAGAGGGCTTGCCTAAATCCATCTTTTTGGTTACTCGCAGATGGTCAAGAATCTACCGGCGCTGTCCCTTGCGTGGGAGTAGGCGCTATACTCTCTACATCATCCGCTTCGACTCTCTCGGGGTCTGGTTCCATTTACTAAACAACAGCAAAATTTTAACCATCAGAAGTCATCACACTATCATATTATCATATTATGGCATGTATAGCTATTCTTACGCTCGCTATGTTAGTCCTACGCTATGTTAGTCCTAGAATCGACTAAACTGTAGCTCTGATACCAATAAAATGTAACACCCCTAACCCGTTCCCGTCGCTGGAGGGGTTACGAAGTATTACAGAACCAATTCTTAAGCAGACATTCAATAATACATTCAGCCTAACTCGAATGAACCGATACAAATCATACATTCGAACAAAGTATAATAAAGAATAATCGTCTTATCGATCTTTGCAACTAAATAAAATCGAGTTCTTAAGCTATTAATTTATCATGTACAAACACTACTTCAACATGCCTTACACTCATATAAGTATCATAAAATAAATCACTATTCATTTGTTGATTTACCCTTGTAGCCGAATGCACAACCAACATCTATTCAAGTAATACTTAGCTCAATCATATAAATAACAAGTACATCCCATAAACTTAACTTCTAAGTAAATTTTTAAGTGACTTATATATTCAAGTAACTAATCCATCCATTTAGCATTGATTCACTTAATCAAAAGAGTTGTATTATAAAAGCATACATAACCACTTTGAAATCTTAAAACATAGGCCATATTCACATGGCCATGATTACAAAAAGAAGCATTACATCATCGACATCCCAAATATAAAGTCTATACATGCCATAATGTTAACCTTAAGACTAATAACAAGAGATACCAAAAATGTTGTAGACAGGTGTGATGACTTTGATGGCAGTCCCAAGCTCACCACGGATCAAAAGAAAAATCTAAATGAGAAACAGGTAAACACCAAGTGAGTTTTCAACTCAGTAAGTTATAAGTAATAAAATACAAACAATTTGCTTGATATGACGCAATAAATACTAATAAAGTAGAATACAATTAACACTTCAAGAAACATTTGGCTCTTTCTCCCTCTGATAGACAACTACTCATTATAACATTCTTTCGCAAACTCAATTATCACGACCGAACCCATCTATGTCATATATCGTTAAATTACTAAGCTAACTGCAATCATGTTGCACCATTCAATTCATAACATACAACTAATTATCTTAAATCTTTCCTCAAAGTATTTAAAGATGACTAAATAATAGATTCATACATTTACGATTCTCCAATCCAATTTCTTATTTCATTCAATAACTCTATTTCCTCATTTACTTCATGCATATATTGTATCTACAACTGATTTCGCACATACATAGTGCTCGGTCAGGAAATTTGCACACATAGTCCATTCAATTCCGTACACGTAGTGCCCTTCAAATCTGCACATATAGTGCCATTCAAATCCGACACATAGTGCCATTCAAATCCGCACACATAGTGCCATTCAAATCCGCACACATAGTGCCATTCAATTCTGCACACAAAGTGCCATTCAATTCCGCACACATAGTGCCATTCAATTCCGCACACATAGTGCCATTCAATTCCACACACATAGTGCCATTCAATTCCACACACATAGTGCCATTCAATTCTGCACACATAGTGCCATTGCCATTTTATTAAAACCAATCAAGTAACTTAGTCCAATTCGAATATACTACCACATATCTATCAATCAAGTAAATATATATATATATATATATATATATAAATTCAAGAATGGTTCTTTCATGATATGTGCACACCATTTATGTATCAAATAACTAAGCTCATAATTGCCTATGCACTTACCTTATGTTGGGTGAACTAACTTCGATTGGCTACTCAATCACCTTTGATTTCCTTTTGTCCAATTCTCCTCTTTTTTGTTCTTGAGCTTAATTAAAACAAAATAAATAGTTTAATCATTTGATCAACTCATTATCAATAACAAAATAGTTCTTCCATGTTACACATACACACGGCAAATATTTTTAATTAAGTACATATTCATACTCACATTTGGTAATTCCATCATTACTCATATCAAATATAATTAGCTAACTCATTCATTAATTTGAAATACATGATACTTTAATACAAATAATTTAGTACTTCTCTTATAAGCATCCCTTAAGACCGATTGCCTACTTCATTCTTTAACAAATTTATATCTTCTTATCTTACTTATTTCTTCTAATTAAGCACCATTCGAACATATATACATTTATTACCATCCTTCATAAAATTTTGGTACCAATTCTACAATTTCCCCTCAATTACCGAATACCATGAGTTCACTTAAATTGCATATAGTAAAAAAAATATTTTAGCTGTTTATAATCATCCATATTCATTTCTCATTATTCAAATATCAATTAATAATAATTTAGCATATTTTTAACCATGACTGAGTATGTATCTTACTAATTGAGCACATACATACATAAGAACTATCATAATATGCTTACTACTTAATCAACATATCAATTTAAATAAATTTCAATGTCTCAAGGCCCTATTCAGCACAAGGGAATTTTATTTCCACCTTAAATTCATTAAATTAATTCATATATACTATTGAACTCATTCGACCATTATACATCAACTAAGTTTAACTTCAAAACTTCAACTTTCATCAACTAGCATGAATTCCACAATATTCATCCATATCTGATCCTAATTTTAACAATTCAATACATTAACACTCATTCACACATCTTTTAAACCCATATTCGGCAACTACACCTACATAAGCATGCTAACTTACTTCCCTTAACAATTCGTCCACCTATATACACATTTAACTAATTCAAACCTCAATTATCCAACATTACTCGTAAAACATAAAAACCATAATCCAATTCATCCACTCTATTCCATGGCTGAATGTTCTTACTACCACAAATTTCAAAATTTTGACATGGGCTAAGTTAGGGACTTAACCATCAATTGGATTTCACAAAAATCTAATGAAAATAACAAAATCATACCTTAAAATCAAACTATTAGGAGGACCGAATGCTTGAGCTTCAATTTTTCTCTATTCTTTCTCTAGTCACGGCATGGGGAGAGAAAATGAATCCAACTTTGGTTTCTCCACCCACTATCTCCCATATTTTATTATATTTTATGTATTTTATTAACATATAATTCAATAATTACATAAAACAAGAAATAAAAATCATTTCATGCACATGTAACCGGCCACTATCCATTTATTAGTAAATTTGACATGCAAGCCCCTCATTTTAATAAGCCGTACATTATTTGGTCACCTATATTATACCTAACACATTTTTCAAGTTTATCACATAGGTCCTTTTTCATAAATTTACATTCAAATGGCAAAATTAAAACACCAAATTTTCACACATAACAATCCACATAATAATAACACAGAAAATATCATTTTAAAAATTTTCTGACTCGATTTGATGGTTACGAAACCACTTTCCCAATTAGGGTCAAATTTGGGTTGTCACAAATCTACTCTTAAGATAGGGACTTTTGCTCCTCTGCCTAAGCACATCAAGTTCTTGAAGTAATACTTAGGATTATTAAATCAAGAATGAAGAACACATAATTAAGAACAATTCAAGTATTTATCAAATAATTCAAGAATAAATAATAATAAGATCTGTCTTAGGTTTCATCCCCCTCAAGTATTTGAGGGGTTTAGTTCATAATAAAGAAAGAAAACATCTCAGAAGAATTAAGATAACAAAACATAAGAACCCAAAAAACCCTTGAAGGAATTTAGGGAGATCCTCTGTCTTGATGTAGAACTCTGGCTTCTAGGATGAACCAATCGGCTTCCCTTGGAGTAATCCCTTGCTTTCACTCCTTGTGTTGGCAGAATTATGGCGCTCTTTCTTGAGAGAAAAGAGTATTCCCTTAGCGGGAAAATAAGCACACCTTTGAAGTTGCCTCCTAGTGTCTTTATATAGAGTTTAGAATGGCTTTCTTAGCCCCTAAGTATCCTTTTTCGAGTAGAATTGGACTTCCTCACGATAGGGACACGCCCGTGTGCCACGCCCGTGTGGATCGATAAGAGGCCGTGTGCGGGCCTGTTGATGGTGGCACGACCGTGTGGTCTGGCCGTGCTTGTCGGGGTTAGGCCGTGTTAGACCTTGTGTGGCACGGCTGTATGCCACGGCTGTGTGGTGACTCCTTAGGCGTGTCGTTTTCACATTTTGGCCCATTTTCCTCATTTTTGGTCCGTTTTCCTTTCTTTTCTCTTCCCTATGCTCTCCTGAGTATAAGATATGAAAAAGAAAGATTAAGAGCACCAATTCTCACAAAATTAATAATAATTCATCCAAAATATAGGCTAAACATGAGGTAAAAATATGTATAATTTAGCATTTATCAAATACCCCCACACTTAAGCCTTTGCTTGTCCTCAAGCAAAATCTCAATCCCTAATAAAGAATCATTCTTCTCAACTTACAATCTTTATCGATAATGTTTCAAGCTAATCCACAGGTAATCATACAATGATAATTCAATCTAAAGAACATTAAAGACTCAATCACTTTAAGTTGAGAATTTTATCATTGAAACATAAGTTTTCTCCCTCTTCCTAAGTAATTATCTCTCTATCTTAATTAACAGGAGTTGATATCCTCACTAAAGATTTACTCTATCCACTCGAAGTGTTTAGGGTTCAATAATTAAGCACTCTCTAGTCAACTTGAAAAGCTATTTCTATAGGCTTGCAAGAAAATCAAATCTCCACCACTATAGATTGGTGCGACACATCGATCAAAAGGTCTTTTAATGGTTGTAATGGGGCTTTGGTTAGGGGTGTTGTCACAGGCTAAAAAAGAGGGTTAGAATCAAGATTGAATTGAAAAATCATCTAGCTAGAGAAATCTCTATCACTGGAACATATTCCTAGAGCTAAGCCTTATGATGACATCGTTCTGGATTTAGAAGCTTGCAGAAATATGCAAAAACTATTGAACTATTACAGATCACAACTGTATATACAATTTTTTTTTGTTTTTGTTTTTGTTTTTTTTTTAAGAACAATTCAAATACAATACTTTGAATATTGACAAACTTTATAACTAAAAAAGAGAACAAAGCTAGATAATAATTTAACTCAAGTCTCGACAAAAATAGGGATAAAAAATAATTGAATGGAATTCAACAAAAATGGGCTATGGGTTAATATTAGAGGTAAGTCAAAGAATGGGTTGTTAGGCTCAATGGGGTTTATTAGGGGTTAATTTATGGAGGTAGGCTTCTTATGGAGTAAGTGGGTTAAACCTAGGTGCCTTTATCATTTCGGTGTTTCAAATCAATGATGTGGTCTTGACATGTATAATCGAAGCAAGTTCTAGAATAACAAATCAGTATTGACTCACTCAAAGCAATAATAAAAGTGAGCACGAAAGAATGTATGCTCAAAAGGCTCAAAAATCTCACCAGAATTATGGCTTTTGATGTCAATCCTATGAATTTCAAATCTCAAGATAACACTTAAAATTAGGGAAAATAACATAAAAAAATATTTAAATTCTCAAAAATTTCAACTTATCATGTTTGATTCCCTTGTGTTTTTAAAGTTTGAATAATCAAAGCATAAGTACCTATGTCTTAATTCTCAACACATCAATAAAAATCATAATCGATCAAAATTAATTCCTAACAAGAGATTTGAAGATAATGCAGAGAATTTGAAATTTGAGAGCAATTTTCAGGGATTTCAAAGATAATATGAAGAATGAAAGTGTGTTTCTCCCCTACACTTAAGATGTACATTGCCCTCAATGTACAAAGATAACATTAATAGCAATAGAAGCACAAGGTCATAAGTTAGGGAGGGAAGTAAACCTCCTTGAATATTGGATTGAACCTTTGAATTGTGAAAGCTGTCTTGGAGGAAGGAATACTTGAAGTTCAGGGTTTTGAAACTGCGATAGCACTTAAGGGATTTTAGGTATTTTAGGATTAGAACAATTACTTGTTAGGAAATAACCGATATAAAAAAAACTGAAATAACATAAACTAGTTCTGAGAATACAAAAATTCAAATAAAGAAAAAGATAAAATAAAATGGAAAAACAAAAATCCCAGGGATTTTGGTGCGCCTGGCTCGAGACAACGCCCGTGTTGCGAGGGCGTGTTGAGGTACATGGCCGTGTTGCATGACCGTGTCCTTCGATGTTCGCTTCTCCCACGGCCGTGTATGGGGTCACACGCCCATGTTGGAATTGACAGTGTCGGCCACGGCCATATCGCACGGCTGTGGCTATTTATCGTAGCCGATACCTTAGGGAAAATTTTACCCTGCTTGTACACGGCCAAGTTGCACGACCGTGTCTCTGCTCAAAGTGTACACACGGCCTGAGGCACGCCCGTGGGCATGGCCGTGTGGCTCGATAAACCTGCATTCAAGGGTTAGTTGATGTATTAGAAAGCCTAATTTTAAAAGAATTTACTAAGTTAGTGCTCGGGTTACCTCCCGAGAAACGCTTGTTTATAGTCTAAGCTCTACTTTTCTCAAGTTTGTACATTCACAGTGGTTTGAAGAGTTGATACTCTTTTATCCTACTTATAATTTCATTATCAACATAAGATTTGAGTCGAGTGTGATTGACCTTGAAAGTGCCGAATGACTCATGTTTTATCTCGACTGTACCATAGGGAAAGATTTTCGTTACCGTGAAGTAAGGTGTATCACTTGTATGCTCTTTTGAATTCAAGATTCGAAGATCGTCTTCCCCTAAGATTACCTTATCCCCTACCTTGAGTTGATTCGTTTGTACCTGAGGCTTGTCTTGGTGATGCTCTGGGTTGGTGTGGCATATTATGGGCTTTTCGTGATAGTTCAGCCGCTCATCTAGTTCCTCAATCTGAAGCATTTGCTTTCCAGGTGCATCTCCCTTGGATGGTCTTATCTGTGATTGAGTTGCCTTTATGTGGAGTGTATCTTGCACAGAAGGTTGGATGGTGAGATTATTCTTTTTACAAGGACTCGTGACGATATTATTATCAACAGTCTTAATCGAGTTACGAGCTTGTAAGGTAACTTGGTCATCACCTACACATAGTGTAAGTTCACCTGTTCCTAAATCAATTATTGTTCTGGCAGTTGCTAAAAAGGGTCGCCCTAGAATTAGGGGTACATTGCTATCCTCATCAATGTCTAAAACAACAAAGTCAACTGGGAATATAAATTTATCAATTTTGACAAGCACATCTTCAATTATTCCCTTAGGAGACCTAATAGTTTTATCAACCAGTTGAATGCTCATCTTAGTTTGCTTAGGTTTTCCAAGACTTAGTTGTTTAAACAATTTATAAGGCATGACATTTATACTAGCCCCTAAATCAGCTAAAGCATTTTTGGTGTCTAGGCTACCAAATAAACAAGGAATAGTAAAACTCCCTGGATCTTTTAGTTTGGTTGGCAGTTTATTTTGGAGAACATCTCTTCCAGGTTCGGCTTTTTCTCCTGTTGTGGTGGTGGCTACTGAAGTCCCGGAGGAAGCTGTTGTCTTTGATTTCCTTATCCTCTCCATGAAAAAATAGGGTGGTTCTGCCAACCTGTATTGTAAGTATTACTATAAGGGTTATTTTGAGGTCTAGAATTGTTACCCATATAGTTGGCTTGCTCAGGTCTCATGCCATGTCCATAAGAGGAGTAATCTGAATTGAACATATTTCCCTGGTTTGCGTCATACTGCATCACTGGGTGTGCCTGCGTAGAACTAAAAAAATTATCAAACTTTTTATTTAAAAGTTCTACCTGATTAGTAAGCATGGTGACAGCATCAATATTAAAAACTCCTACAGCTTTTGCCGGCTTTGTCCTCATGACTTGCCACTGATAGTTATTAATTGACATTTCTTCTATAAACTCATAGGCTACGTCGGGTGTTTTGTTGTTGATTGTTCCTCTGGCAGCCGCATCGATCATCTGCCTTGTTGATGGATTCAAACCGTTGTGAAAGGTTTGAACTTGTAACCAAAAAGGCAACCCATGGTGAGGGCACCTTCTTAAAAGATCTTTGTATCTCTCCCAGGCATCGTAAAGTGTCTCTAGATCCATATAGTGCGAGGAGCTGCTTCTTGATTTGCTGGTTGCGCATCTATTACGGGAGGTGGTAGAACGTCTTGATTTGCTTCCATCTCTTCTGTAGGTTCTGGCCTTTGTTCTTGATCTTGTTCTGGATACAGTAGGCTTCATCTGATCTCTCTGCTAGTTCTGCGAACTGTCACTTCTAAATCTTTGTCAAAAAACAATGGTCCTGCTGGGTTGTTTCTAGTTATAAACTAGAAATTGGTTGTTTCTAGTTATAAACTAGAAATACCTAGAAGGAAAAAGCAAAGAAAAATAGAATAAAATAAAATAAAAGAAAAATAATAAAATAAAAATAAATAAATATAGTAATGGCTAAAGTAATAGAAATAGAGTTTTCTTAATATTTTAGTTCCCGGGCAACGGCGCCAAAAACTTGATATGCTATCGATATTAAGTAATAAAATTTATAAAAATTGATCACACCAAAAACTAACTAATATCACGATCTTAAATGCAAGCGCACCTATTGAACAGTAGTATAGTTTAGCGGCAAGACCGAGTTATCGTACCCAAGGGAACCAAAAGTACTAATACTTACTTCCTTTCTATTATCTAGCCTAAAAATAAAAGAGGATTAATTGAAACTAATTCTCAAACTAACTAAAAGTGCACAAAAAGTAAATTGGGGAAAACTTTAGGGAAAAGCTGATTGATATGAGCAATACTTAAGGGAGAATCCACCTAGACTTCACTTGTTATTAATTTCTTGAACTAGATGATTTCTTTACTTGACTTGATCCGTAGAGATCCCTAACTTATGTTAATACCTCTTTTGAGGATAAGAACAACTAGGCTTAGGCTGTTAACTAAAGTTTCTTTATTAATTAACACCCTAGGTTGCATTAATTTGATCTATGGATCCCCCTATTAGGTTTGACCCTAACTTCCTCACGATAGGGACACGCCTGTGTGCGGGCCTATTGATGGTGGCACGGCCGTGTGGTCTGGCCGTGCTTATCGGGGTTGGGCCGTGTTAGACCTTGTGTGGCACGACCGTGTGCCACGGCCGTGTGGTGACTCCTAGGGCCGTGTCGTTTTCACATTTTGGCCCATTTTCCTCGTTTTTGATCCATTTTCCTTTCTTTTCTCTTCCCTATGCTCTCCTGAGTATAAGATATGAAAAAGAAAGATTAAGAGCACCAATTCTCGCAAAATTAATAATAATTCATCCAAAATATAGGCTAAACATGAGGTAAAAATATGTATAATTTAGCGTTTATCATTGGTCTTGGACCTTATTAAAATATTGGACAATCAAGTTGATCTTTCATTATGGTAAGCCTCAATAGGAGCATCAGTGGTTTTATTAAGAAGTTGGCTTGGGTTTAAAAAGCGTTTAAGGATAGATTTGTCATAGAAGGATGACGAAATGAATAAGGTTTACCAGTTGGTGAGAGAATAATAAAAAGAATCTTGCCACTACAAAATGGAGAGCTCGGAGATTTTCTTATAAATTCCTCTATGTCATCTTGAAAATGCGATGAGCCTATCATCCTCATTTTCAATGATCTTAATCTCAATTTTTTGTTTTCCCCTAGATTTCTTGCCTGAGTTTGCCATTGCAAAAGAAAAAAACCAAAAGAAAAAAGAAACAAGCAAAAAAAATAAAAAGCAATGCTTTACTAGCCATTTAGATAATTTGGAATGAAGTTCTTCTTGGATGGAATTCATATATATAAGCAAAAAAAAAAAAAAAAAACCTTAGGAATTAAATGCTGAAGCTAATTAAATTAGGTTATCAAATTTGATGTTCAACAATTGATTATTGTGTTAGTAAATGAACTAGTCTTGAATTAGGTAGGTAAATATGTTACTTGAATACAATATAAATCTTGTGTTCTTGATCGTATATATATTATATCAAATATGCCATAAAATGAAAAAAAATTCATGATATTTTGGTACATTCTAAGTCAATTATATGCTGAAAAGTATCGAAAATCGATACAGTAGAACTTATCATTATCCTAATTTAATAAAATATATGCTTTTTAAAAATTGCTTACATGTACAATATAACTAAACATAAAATTTAGTTTTTTTTACGGCACAATTCGTTGTGCCTATAACAGCCCAAATTAGGGCCTAGTCGAAAACGTGTGTAACACCCTGAATTTGGGCCTAGAAGAATTGGGCCTTGAGTCTGGGTTCGGATAAAAGAAAACCTGAATAATTGAGAAGTTTTAAATATTATTATTACAAAAAAATTATTATTAATAAAATATTACTGTTATTATTTTGGTGTTTAGGTTAGTTTTTAAATAAATTAAGAAGGATTTATAGTGCGGGAAAAGTCTTGGGTTCGATCGAAGACTCTAGCAAAAAAATTAATTTTTGTTTCTTAGGGGAATCTGGGCAATAGGGCTTATATATAAGTTTGGCCAAGATTAGGCACAAGGAAGTGCCTGGCCCAGTGGCTAAGCACGCTAGGTAGTAGGAAGGGGAGCTGGGGTTCGACACCCAGCATGCGCAAATGTGGGTTTTTTTTTTAAAACCCAGGGAACGACGCAAGGAAGCCTTATAATTAGTTGGATTAAAAGGGGGACACAAAAGAAAGCTTGGCCCAGTGGCAGAGGCGCTGGGAGCATGGAAGGGAGCCTGGGTTTGAGGCCTCGCTCGCACAAGCTATTTTTTTTAAGTAATCAGGAGTGCGACTAAATAGGGTTTAAGAGAAGCTGCAACCGGATTATGCCACAAAGAGCGCGTGTGGCGCAGTGGCAGCAGCCCGCTAGAGGTTCCGAATGGATGTGAGTTCGAGTCCAGGCGCAGGCAAAAATTCTGTTTTATTTTTAAGCGGACCGGAACTGCAGCAGGTAAGCCTTAAATTTATTTGCAACGGTATTATATCAAAGAAGGAGCTGCGACGTAGTGGCCAGCAGCGTGCATGGGCACCTGGAGGTCCCGAGTTTGAGCTGCTATGCTCGCTAGGGACCATCTTTTTGCTGTGCACGCATGGAGAGGATTTGTACAGGATTGGAACTCCTCTTAGCAGTAGGATGGAGCGGCTAAAGCAGTGTGGAGTGCTGCTGTTCCATGCAAGGAGTTTGATTGAAATTCAAACTCTGCTACGGGCTAAAATTAAGGAGTAAATCGTGAGATAAGGATGAATTTAAAATAGGATAAAAGGGGCAGCAGCTGATGGAAAATATTTGAATTATATTCAAATTCGGTAATGGCTAATTATTGTGCCAAAAAGGGAATTCATGGGTACCAAGTCGGCCCGGGCATTTAAATGCCGAAAGAGTTTTTAGTAATTGTTATCTTTTTGCTAAAGTTCTCCTATCATTCCATCAACCTTCATTCTTTTTATTTTTGTTCATCTTCTTCTACTCTTCAAAATTCTTTTCCCTTTTGTTTCTCTTCAAAAAACATTGGTAATCGATTTTCCTTAAGAGCAGAACCTCCATATTCAGAATAATTTGGGAATTGAAATCTTCAGAACTTTTGGGTTAGTTCTCTGCTCGTGGTTGAGGGTTAGATCTACGTCAGATCTGGGTTGGAAAAGCATTGGAAGCGTTCTTGTCTAGTAGATCTTCGGTAAGTGCTTATATCTCTTCTCATACATTATTTTTGGATTTAAAGAAAAGTCGAAAGTCCCTAAACACTTTAGGGAGGCTGTCGTCTATACTAAAGAGTAGTGCTAGTCTTTTTAATAGATTTTATGTGTATTCGTTGCAAAGGGGATGATCTAGCAAGGAGCGTAGGAGGCATGGATCATGGGAACTGCTAGATCTAGATCTAGTCATCAATTTTGGAAAAGGTAAGGAATTTAGGGCCTTATTCATGGTTGGCCGAATATGGTAAGAGTGTGTTAATTAGTTATCATCGATTCTTAGCTTAATGTTTTAGTAATCGACTGTAGGATAATCGCGTGGGAGATCTCGTTATCGTTCGTCACAAACCAGGTGTGTATCGAACACCCTCTTGTAGTTCAAATTGGCAAAAGCCAAAAAGTCGAATGCCAGAATTCTGGCATTTCGTGGGCTAAGTTAGTTGGATATCACTGGATCTATAATCGTAAATGGTAAGATGGTTGAGTGCGTAATTTCGTGCACTTTGGTAAGTTTGGGCCTCAATGGGCTGAAATTGGGCCCAATGGGCTTACGTGCCCATATGAGTAAAAGTAAGTGGTAAGAGTGTTCTGATAAACTGTGGGTTAAATCTGTTAGACTAGACTTGAATTTGGGCTAAACGAGCCAAAATAGTATTATGACACTGTAGGGCCCATTAGGGGTTTTAGGGCCCAATGACTATAATCTGCTAAAATGTATTAAATAAACTACTGAGATAAAAGTTAGACTATTACTGATTAAAACATGCATGAAACCCTAAAAACTAGCATAATTACTGAAATACCCCTTATGGGTAGAAATTACTATTTTACCCCTAGGTGCAAATGACCGTTATACCCCTAGGGCTAAATTTGACTGAAATGCATGTTTTACTGTTTCTGTTCACTGTATGCCATGACATGATTATCTGTTGCATAGGACTGGGATTATTTGATGGAGGAAGTACTGAAAAGAGGCTTTGCCTCAGTTTACTGAAAAAGGGGCTTTACCCTAGTTTACCGTTTTGGTAGCTTGACCACACTATCTGATTATGCAGCTATGCTGCCACCGTGGAGAGCAGCGGTTGGGTGGGTTAAGTAGTTTTCCCCACATTGAGAGTTTGGCTAGTACGGGTGGAGAGTAGCAGTTGGGTGGGTTGAGAAGCTTCCCCACATACTGATATGGGTTTTGCATTCATGCATCGATATTACTGTTCTGCTACTGAATTGAGCCTATGGGCCGTATTAATATCTAAAAACGGGCTAAGGTCTAGATAAAGCATACTGAATAGGGCTACGACCCAATAACCGAATACTGAATCGGGCTTCGACACATTTGATACTGAAATTAGATAAGGGCTTAGGCCTAGTGAACTTGAGCTGATTTGGGCTCTGGATGGGCTCCTTTACACACTGAGTTTCGAAACTCACCCATTTTCTTCCATCCATGCAGGTGAGCCCTAGATTGGTGGACTTAGAGCTGGAGGGATTTGGAGTGGCCACATAGACTGCATTTCTGGTTTAATTAAGTTATTTATTTTATTTTATTATTTACTTTAATTATTTTTATTCTGATTTTTGGGTTTGTAATAAGGTCGCTCTAATTATTTAATTTGTTTTAGCTTAAGTATGATTTTGTTTAAATCGTTTCGAAATCGGATAGCTCTAAGCGTGCTTTTATAAAAGTTACTTATTTTGAAAATATCACGATAACAAAGTAAAGCTTCCGCAATGTAAACGTTTTCATAAATAATTATTTTAAATAGACTTAAACCTAATTTGTTGTTCGTGGACCAACCATAAGATTAAAGTGTGGCAATGGATATGTGTATGTCTAGGATTGGATCCAGGGAGAGCTTGGTACCTAAACACTCTAATTGACTCATCTCCTCTCTTTTGGAATCCTACCTGGCGCATAGCATCCATTCACTTTAAGCCATAACGAAGAAGGTCTGATTTTTTTATACTTAAACTGTTTTAAAAATAACATGTTTTCGCAAACTACAAAGGTTTACAAGCTTCCACCATTTTCCATAAAATTTTACAAAGTTGTTACTATATTTAAAAAGGGAATGATTATTTCAATGAACCACATTTTGAAAGGTAAACACAAGCTGAGGTTTTATACAAGTTTAACGGTAGAAGTTTCTAAACACTAAGAAGAGTTTTCAATGAAAACATGGTTTTCGAAAAACACTTCAATATGACACACCAGACTTGGTCGTAACATCTGGGCTGGGATTGGGGTGTTATAACATGGTTTTAGAACCACAAATCTGAGGTCAAGAAATTATTTCTAATATTTTTTTATGTGTTAAAGTATTTTTGTAAGGGTGTATGAAAATTTTGGAGAATTAATTTACGTGATTGTAAGCTTAATTACGAAAAAGGACTAAATCGCATAAAGGGTAAAAGTTTGATTTTATTAGCAAATTGAGTTAGATAGCTAGAGAACTAAAATTGGGGGTCTTTACTAGGCAAATAGATCCACTCTCTTAAGCATGGTCGGCCGAGGGAGATAAATAGGGCGAGAAAAGTCAAAAGTTGGTGCATTAGGTAAGATATTTAGCAATTAAATAATGATACCTAAGGCTAGCTTCATCTTTTTCAATTTCTTCTTCATCTCTAACGAAATTTTAGCAAACAAGGGGGTTTTGAAGTTCACAAATTTGTAACCATTTATTTTCCTCTCTAGTAAGTGATTCTCATGGTCCTTCTTGAATATTTTTACATTTTTTAGACCCTTAGAGCATGGGCTTTCTAATGAAGGGACCATTTTGTAAATTGGTTAAAAGTCTAGGGTTCTACCATGAGAGTATCTATGTTGTTTGTTGGATTTTTATGGGAGAAAATGATTTTTTTTGGCTAATAAACAACTTTTATGAAAGAATTTGCATGAAAAGTTATTAAATGGATTATTTTGTAAAGGTTGTAAAATATATAGTAATTGTGTGAAATACTTGGAATTTGGAACTGCCGTAAGAGCCATAAAGGTTCGGCTAGGCTTGTTGAATAGGGAAATTGGATGAAAATTGATTTCTGAGCATAGGGGCAAAATGGCCATTTTGCCAAATTGTGATTTTTGGATTTTTTAGATTAATATAGTGATTGATTTAGTGAAATTTTATCATTTTAGATCAAGAAGTACGAGATTGAATTGAGAATTTATGATTAGAGTAATGCACTGATGAAAATTTAGGTGATTAAAGTCCAATTGAACTGTATGAATAAATTGGATATTCTTTACCGAGATACTAAGGATACACGAGAGCTAGTGTAAGACCATGTCTAGGACATGGCATCGACATGAATATGAGCTAGCCAATGTAAAACCATGCCTGGGACATAGCATCAGCGTTGATATGAGTTCTAGTGTAAGACCATGTCTGGGACATGGCATCGGCCTTGTCAGACAAGCTAGTGTAAGACTATGTCTGGGACATGGCATCAGCTTAGAGATGTGCCAGTGTAAGACCATGTCTGGGACATGGCATCGGCACGGATAGAGGAGAGCCAGTGTAAGACCATGTCTGGGACATGGCATCGGCCTCGATACATTGAGAGTCAGTGTAAGACCATGTCTGGGACATGGCATCGACTTGATTTGTGAGCTAGTGTAAGATCATGTCTGGGACATGGCATCAGCTTGATACCCTACATTGGAGCCTGTAACACCCCTAACCCATATCCGTCGCAGGAATGGGGTTACGAAGTATTACCAGACGAGACATAACTTCTAAACAATCACAAACATACTCATGCTTAAGGTTCGAATATCAATCAAATGATAACATAAATATCCAATTAAAATTCTTTTCTAATTATATTATAACATATATTAAATGTAACGCCCTAAAATTCTGGTCTTTCTTGAATTATGGTTCATCTAGTAAAATGTTTGAACTCTGGTGTTTGGTTGTGAAATTCGTGTTTTGAGAATGTTATTGGGCCTTTGGAAGGCCCAAGTGTTGGTTAAAAACTCGGGAAAATTTTTAAATTTTTCATTAGGGAGATAGGGGACTTTTGGAAGTAGGGGTCTTAAATAAATTTGGCTAAAATGAAGCACAAGGGAGCTCCTGGTAAAATGGTTGTGTGACGCCACTTAGGAGCTACAAAAGTGGCGCCTAAATGAATGGGAAGGCCAAGGTTCAAGTCCCAGGTTATGCAAGGAAGGCGTTATTTTTATGCAAGGAGCAGGCAGGAATTTGAAGCAGAATAAAACTCTACTTGAGGAGTGTTTGAATCGGTCATGAGAGGATATTGTGGAGTGAATCAAGGAGCGGATTAAGGTGTTTTTGAATTTGAAGTAAGGTGGCCGGCCAAGAGGACTCTTTGTGGTACATTTTCGGCAATTAGGTGCTAGAAGTGCCGATTTCTCCCTTAGGTCTTCTTGTGTCCTTATGCCGATTTTATCTTAGGTTAGTGAATCCTATTCTTTTGTTCGTTTGACATAGCATATTAGGTTCGTTTTGCCTTTTTGTTCTTCTTTTTGTTCTAGTAGCCGAACCCTAATACACCCCATTGCCAAATCCTCTTTTCTTTTCATTTGCCGAACCTAGATCTCCCAAAACACCATCTTGTGCCATTCTTTTTCTGTTAAACCGATTGCTCATTTCTTTCCCTCTCAAATCTCTTTTCGTATTTTCTTCTTTTCCATTTTCTTCTTCTATCATTCATATATCTTCTTCTGACGTTATTCTCTGGTTGATAGTCACAAAAGAACCGAAAGCAAACATCTCATTGCCGATTATTCCCTTGACCGAAACCTTGTGGTTCTATTACCGATTTATCATCAGTCACATAACTCCCTTCTTTCTCTCCTTTTGTCGATATTTCCTATAACTCTTTAGTCGAATCTTTGTGTGTTAAACCTCATTTATTTCTTCAAAGAGAGAAACCGAAACCTCCATACCCTGTGGTGCTCAAGCCGAATGTAGATCATCTTTTATCTCTTCTCGTAGTTGCAAGGGGAATCGTGGTATATCGAGGCTAGGTTGGTAAGTATTCGGGAACTTGCCTTTGTTAGATAATCACGTTTTAAGAATAAAGCCGAAACCCCTTAGGGAAGGCTATCGTTTGGACTAAGGCATTGTGGCCTCTTGTTTTGGTGTTGTGTTAGGGTGAGCAAGAGGACTTTTTGCAAGGACGTGAAGGTTGGCATGGTTGGGGCTCATAGACTTAGTCTATTTTCTTTCGACAAAAAGGTAAAGGCTTTTAGGGACTTCAGTCATGTTAGCCGATTATAGTAGTGAGATTTTAATTTAATGGTTGAAGAGTATTAAACTAACATTGAGGTGATTAACGATAGGTTTTTGTTCGTGGATTTCGTCAACTGTTTCAACGGTTAACAGGTGTGTAACGTATTTCCATCATAGACTAGGATGGCTAAAAGCCGAAATAATCGAAACTGTGCTAAAGTGTCCGACTAAAGTGACCGAAAAATTTGTCTTGAAAGGATCTGAGGGTAACCGAATACCCTGTGGTGATCAAACTAGTAAATGACAGTGGCAAAATTACAGAAGGTGCAATTTCGAGCTTCTCGGTAAGTTGGGTATCAATGGGCCAAAGATGGGCCTAATGGGCTTCCGAGCCCAAATAGGTAAAATGGCAAATAAAGACTATCTGGCGACGTAGTTAGTAGTAACATGTTAAGTTGGTAAACTAAACCTAAAATTGGGCTTAAAGGGCTTGAGACAATATTGGACTTAGTAAGGCTCATTAGGGGTTTAGGCTAAAAAGGGCAAAACTAGAAATTTGGCACAAATGGACTTCCGTGGTTAATTGGGAACTAATAATCAGCTGTACATGCATAAAACTTCTGAAAATATGAAAAAAGGCTAAAATACCATTAAATATGGAAAATTACCAAAATACCCCTAGGTGTAAAAAGACTATTATACCTCTAGGGTCAATTCTGTGTGAAATGTATGATGTTATGTATCTGCGTAAGTTCATTATCTATATGAGTATATCTGATGCTAGATATTGCATGATAGTATGATTATCTGTTGCATGGGATATGGGTTTATGATGGAGGAAGCGTTCTGGCAGCCTCGCTGCAATCTGGTGACTCTGTCACATTATATCTGGCAACCTCGTTGCAATCTGGTGGCCTCGCCACAATATTTATATCTGGCGACCTCGTCACAATATCTGGCAGCCTCGCTGCAAATATATCTGGCAGCCTCGCTGCAAATGTTATCTGGCAGTCTCACTGCAAATTATATCTGGCAGCCTCGCTGCAAATATCTGTGGCGTGTAGCGGTTGGGTGGGTCGAGTAGTCTCCCCACATGGTGTAAGGCTGGTACGGGGGTGTTAAGGATGGATTTGGGATGGGTTTCTGTTTGCATAATATTTATATCTGATCTGTTTCTGTTATGGGCCTTTGGGCTTAACCTGATTCCTGTAATGGGCCAAGGCCCAATTAACTCTGTTTCTGAGGCTTGATCTGTTTTGGCCTATGGTTGAGATAATGTTGCACACTGAGTTCTCAAACTCACCCCCCCTTCTGTTTCATCACTGCAGGTAACCCTCAACCATAGTGGGCTTGGAGCTGCGAGAGATTCGGAGTGGCCACGGCGTCTGCAATAGAACTGGTTTTCATTTATGTTTTAGTTTATAAATTTTTATGTTAATTTTTGGGTTTTAATGTGTAATAAGGCCGCTATTAAATTTCCTTTTGGGTTTTAACTTTCTAAAGGATTTGGTTCGTACTTATCGAAACTGCTAGATATAGGCTGCGCGGGTTTTCAAAACCTTAATAACATTTTCAAAATGACGTTTATAAGATTTAAGCAATCTTGAATAATGACAACTTAAAGTAGTTTTGACAAGAACTTTTCTCACCTTGCCAGTTTTATCACCTAAGTCTCAACGCGTAATAAAAGGTTACAAACGTAGTTTAGGATCATGTGATACACCAGATCTGGTCATAGCGTCCAGACCGGGTTTGGGGTGTTACATTTAGTGGTATCAGAGCTAAGTTGCAACAACTCGGCTGTGGATCGGGTCTAAAAATGGAAGTTTTTAAAATAAAGGTTTTAGACAAAACATGTTTGTAGCAATTGTTTTAAAAATTAATAGGAACTTGTTTTGACAAACTCCTAAATGGTTTATGTTCAAAGAGTCAAGTTTTCCTATGTAATTTTTGTAAAGAGTTGCACACCGAATCTCCGGCCCAAGCCTGTAAGTTTTCTGAACTTTTCTGACTGATTTTTTTGAAATTCTGATTATATGCCTGACTCAGACTCTAATATGATACTTTAGCTAGTGTACTGCTGAAACTATAGAGACTCTGATAGGTAGACTGAGACTGTAGCTAGGTTACCGCGAAAGAAAATAAACTCTGAAATTATGCTTATTCATAAGATATCTGTAATAAACACTGGAATATTAATCTGACTCATAAGATTTCTAAAACAGAAAATACGAAATGAGTACGCGAGCAGCTCGTGGTAGGGGCCGTGGACGTGGCCGAGGTAGTGCACGAGCTGAATCTTCTTCTTCGGGTCATGCGCCAGCAGCTGATGCACCGATACCACCGGCGACAGAGGTGGAATATCACGATAGGGGCGTAGGGGATGATGCCCTATCACAAGCAATGCTTCGAGTTTTGGAAAGGGTTGCTGGGGCAAGTACCGGTAATGGATTTCGAGGTTCTATTTCTGAGCGACTCCGATCTAATGGGGCAGAATTCTTTAGGGGCGTGTCTGGTGTAGCCCCGAATGTGGCCGAGTACTGGTTGGAGGCCACAGAGCGGATTATGGACGACCTGGATTGCTCTATGGAGCAGAAACTGAAAGGAGCCGTGTCGTTGCTAAGGGATGAAGCCTATCAGTGGTGGCTCACAGTAAGAGATGGGGCGGCAGCTGGTGAGGTAACATGGGAGCTGTTTAAGACAGCCTTTAAAGGGAAATATGTTGGAGCCAGCTATGTGGACGCCCGCCGGAAGGAATTTTTGAATTTGGTTCAGGGAGGTAGATCAGTATCTGAGTACGAGGCTGAGTTTTTGAGGTTAAGTCTATATGCTTCTGGGATAGTTGCTACTGAGTATGAGCGTAGTGTGCGCTTCGAGGATGGTTTGAGGGACGAGCTAAGGGTGCTGATTGCTCCACAGAGGGAGCGTAGTTTTGCTGCTTTAGTTGAGAAAGCTAAGATCGCTGAGGAAGTAAAGCGTACTGAGAGGCAGAATCGTGAGAAGGATCGGAACCGCTTCCGGAGGGATTCTGGACCATCAGGTGGGTATAATAGGAATGCTAAGAGGGCAAGAGTGGCAGAACCAGTGCGAGCAGTGCCAATGAATGCTGTCAGACCACAGAGTTGCAGGAATTGTGGAAAGGTCCATTTGGGCGAGTGTCGGAAACGTACTGGAGCCTGTTTTCGATGTGGGTCGATGGAGCATAGGATTAAGGATTGTCCTCAGGAACCAGATCAGAATCAAGTTAGAGATCAGAGGGTTGCTCAGCCAGTGAGAGGGGGACCACCAGCTCCAATAGGTCGTGGGCAAGGCAGAGGTGGAAATGGACGAGGACGAGGAGCACCTGGCAGGGGTGCTGGTTTTGCTGAGGGTCGTCAGCCGGCATTAGTCTATGCAGCTCGTCGCCGAGAGGAGGGTGATGCTCCTGACGTCATAACTGGTACGTTTTTGATTTCTAGTATGCCATACACTGCATTGATAGATGTTGGATCTACCCATTCTTATGTTGCGTGTGCCATGTCTGGGTCGCTGGGAGTGCGTTCTGAGGAGACAGTGAGTGGGGTATCTGTACTAAGTCCTTTGGGTCACTCGGTAAGGGTAGACAAACTGTATAGAGACGTGCCTATAGAGACTCAAGGAAAAATCTTTTCTGGAGACTTGATGGAGCTACCTTTCGGAGAATTCGATCTCATCTTAGGAATGGATTGGCTTGTGAAGCATAGGGCTACTTTGGATTGTGCTGCAAAGCGAATGAGTTTAAAAACCGCAGAGGATGAGGAAGTTATGGTGATTGGTGAACGTAGAGATTATCTGTCTAATGTGGTGTCAGCATTAAGAGCTGAGAAGTGGATTCGTAAAGGATGTGAGGCTTTTATGGCATTTATAAGTCAAGCAGAGTCTGAGGAGCTAACTGTGGATCAAGTTAGAACCGTTAAGGACTTCCAAGATGTGTTTCCAGAAGAGCTTCCAGGTCTGCCTCCTAATCGAGAGGTTGAGTTTGGGATCGATCTGTTGCCTGGTACGGCACCGGTGTCCATTGCACCGTACAGAATGGCACCAAAGGAGTTGGTGGAGCTAAAGGCGCAGATTCAAGAACTGTTGGATAGAGGGTTCATTAGGCCAAGTGTGTCTCCGTGGGGAGCACCAGTGCTTTTCGTTAAGAAGAAAGATGGGTCAATGCGGATGTGCATCGATTATCGGCAGTTGAACAAGCTGACGATTAAGAATAAGTACCCGTTGCCTAGAATCGATGATCTGTTCGATCAGCTTAGAGGAGCTTCAGTATTTTCCAAGATTGATCTTCGATCAGGGTACCATCAATTAAGGGTGAAGGAGGTGGATATTCACAAGACGGCATTCCGAACTCGTTATGGTCACTATGAGTTCTTGGTTATGCCATTTGGGCTGACCAATGCACCTGCAGCTTTCATGGATCTGATGAATCGAGTGTTCCAGCCATACTTGGATCGATTCGTGGTCGTCTTTATCGACGATATTTTGGTCTATTCTGAATCTGAAGAGAAACATGATGAGCATCTCCGTGTTGTGCTGCAAGTGTTAAGGGAAAAGGAGCTTTATGCGAAATTTAGTAAGTGTGAGTTCTGGTTGAGGGAAGTAACTTTCTTGGGGCATGTTGTGTCTGCTGAGGGGATTAAAGTGGACCCTCGAAAGATCGAAGCGATTCTGGAATGGAAACCACCGAGGTCTGTGGCCGAAATTCGGAGTTTTCTGGGTTTAGCTGGATACTACAGAAGGTTTGTAGAAGGATTTTCGGTGATGGCAGCACCATTAACGAAACTCATAAGGAAAGGCGTACCATTTGTTTGGACCCAGCAGCAGCAAGAAGCTTTTGAGAAGCTTAAGAGGGTTCTGACCGAGGCACCTGTACTAATTCAACCAGAATCTGGAAAAGACTTTACCGTGTACAGTGATGCATCGCATGTTGGGTTGGGCTGTGTGTTGATGCAAGAAGGTAAAGTGGTTGCTTATGCATCGCGACAGCTTAAACCTCATGAAGTGAACTATCCTACCCATGATCTGGAGTTGGCAGCAGTAATCTTCGCACTTAAAATCTGGCGACATTATCTGTATGGAGAAAGGTGTATTGTATATACAGACCATAAAAGTCTTAAGTACTTGTTGACTCAGAAGGAGCTGAACCTTAGGCAACGGAGATGGATCGAGTTGCTTAAGGATTATGATTGTGCGATTGAGTATCATCCAAGCAAAGCTAATGTGGTGGCTGATGCCCTAAGTCGTAGAACTGTATCTGACCTGAGAGCTATGTTTGTTCGTTTGAGTCTGTATGACGATGGTAGCTTGTTAGCAGAATTGCAAGTAAGACCGACCTGGGTGAATGAGATTAAGGAAAAGCAGTTGAGGGATGAGTCTCTGGATTCTCGAGTTCAGCAGGTTAAAGATGGGAATACTTCTGAGTTTGGACTTAACAGTGAAGGAGTTCTGTATTTTCGCGGTAGAATCTGTGTTCCGAAGGATTTTCAGTTGAGGCAAGCAATTCTAAATGAAGCCCATAAAGGGATGTGTGCTATGCACCCTGGAGGTAATAAGATGTATCATGACTTAAAGGAGTTGTATTGGTGGCCTGGACTGAAGCGAGAAGTAACAGAATTTGTGGGGAAATGTCTGACTTGTCAGCAGGTGAAAGCTGAGCATCAGTTACCTTCTGGACTTCTGCAACCAGTGAAGGTACCACTCTGGAAGTGGGAAAGGGTGACCATGGACTTCGTAAGTGGATTGCCCTTAACACCGTCAAAGAAGGACTCGATTTGGGTGATTGTAGACAGGTTGACTAAATCTGCTCATTTCATCCCTGTACGTACTGATTATTCGCTTCAGAAGTTAGCCAAGTTGTATGTGGCAGAGATTGTGCGACTGCATGGGGTGCCAGTGTCTATCATTTCTGATCGAGATCCTAGATTCACATCTCGGTTCTGGCAAAAGTTGCATGAGGCGTTGGGAACGCGGCTGAACTTTAGCACGGCTTTTCATCCTCAGACTGATGGTCAGTCTGAGAGGGTTATTCAGATTCTAGAGGATATGTTGAGGGGTTGTGTTATCGATTTTCGAGGCAGTTGGGAGGATTATTTACCGTTAGCAGAGTTTGCATATAATAACAGCTATCAGGCTAGTATCCGTATGGCACCTTATGAAGCATTGTATGGGCGTAAGTGTCGTTCACCTAGTTGTTGGACCGAATTGGGCGAGCGGCAAGTTCTTGGACCTGAATTGGTAGCAGAGACTGAAGAGAAGGTCAAGGTAATAAGGGACCGTTTGAAAGAGGCATCCGATCAACAAAAATCTTATGCAGATTTGAAGCGTAAAGAGATTGAGTATTCAGTAGGTGATATGGTTTTTCTGAAAGTTTCGCCTTGGAAAAAGATATTAAGATTTGGTAAGAAAGGCAAGCTGAGTCCGAGGTTTATCGGGCCTTATCAGGTTCTTAAGCGAGTGGGTCCGGTGGCGTATCAGTTAGAATTACCCCCAGAGTTAAATAGAATCCATGATGTGTTCCACGTATCTATGCTGAGACGATATCGTTCTGACCCTGCCCATATTCTACCAGTTGCAGAAGTGGAAGTTCAGTCTGACTTAACTTTCGAGGAAGAACCTGTGCAGATTCTGGATCGAGACGTGAAGGTTTTAAGAAGAAAATCAGTCCCATTGGTGAAGGTACTATGGCGTAATCATGGCAGAGAAGAGGCTACTTGGGAACCAGAGGAGGCAATGCGTCAGCAATATCCCCAACTGTTTGGATAAGGTAAATTTCGAGGACGAAATTTCTTTAAGGAGGGTAGAGTTGTAACGCCCTAAAATTCTGGTCTTTCTTGAATTATGGTTCATCTAGTAAAATGTTTGAACTCTGGTGTTTGGTTGTGAAATTCGTGTTTTGAGAATGTTATTGGGCCTTTGGAAGGCCCAAGTGTTGGTTAAAAACTCGGGAAAATTTTTAAATTTTTCATTAGGGAGATAGGGGACTTTTGGAAGTAGGGGTCTTAAATAAATTTGGCTAAAATGAAGCACAAGGGAGCTCCTGGTAAAATGGTTGTGTGACGCCACTTAGGAGCTACAAAAGTGGCGCCTAAATGAATGGGAAGGCCAAGGTTCAAGTCCCAGGTTATGCAAGGAAGGCGTTATTTTTATGCAAGGAGCAGGCAGGAATTTGAAGCAGAATAAAACTCTACTTGAGGAGTGTTTGAATCGGTCATGAGAGGATATTGTGGAGTGAATCAAGGAGCGGATTAAGGTGTTTTTGAATTTGAAGTAAGGTGGCCGGCCAAGAGGACTCTTTGTGGTACATTTTCGGCAATTAGGTGCTAGAAGTGCCGATTTCTCCCTTAGGTCTTCTTGTGTCCTTATGCCGATTTTATCTTAGGTTAGTGAATCCTATTCTTTTGTTCGTTTGACATAGCATATTAGGTTCGTTTTGCCTTTTTGTTCTTCTTTTTATTCTAGTAGCCGAACCCTAATACACCCCATTGCCAAATCCTCTTTTCTTTTCATTTGCCGAACCTAGATCTCCCAAAACACCATCTTGTGCCATTCTTTTTCTGTTAAACCGATTGCTCATTTCTTTCCCTCTCAAATCTCTTTTCGTATTTTCTTCTTTTCCATTTTCTTCTTCTATCATTCATATATCTTCTTCTGACGTTATTCTCTGGTTGATAGTCACAAAAGAACCGAAAGCAAACATCTCATTGCCGATTATTCCCTTGACCGAAACCTTGTGGTTCTATTACCGATTTATCATCAGTCACATAACTCCCTTCTTTCTCTCCTTTTGTCGATATTTCCTATAACTCTTTAGTCGAATCTTTGTGTGTTAAACCTCATTTATTTCTTCAAAGAGAGAAACCGAAACCTCCATACCCTGTGGTGCTCAAGCCGAATGTAGATCATCTTTTATCTCTTCTCGTAGTTGCAAGGGGAATCGTGGTATATCGAGGCTAGGTTGGTAAGTATTCGGGAACTTGCCTTTGTTAGATAATCATGTTTTAAGAATAAAGCCGAAACCCCTTAGGGAAGGCTATCGTTTGGACTAAGGCATTGTGGCCTCTTGTTTTGGTGTTGTGTTAGGGTGAGCAAGAGGACTTTTTGCAAGGACGTGAAGGTTGGCACGGTTGGGGCTCATAGACTTAGTCTATTTTCTTTCGACAAAAAGGTAAAGGCTTTTAGGGACTTCAGTCATGTTAGCCGATTATAGTAGTGAGATTTTAATTTAATGGTTGAAGAGTATTAAACTAACATTGAGGTGATTAACGATAGGTTTTTGTTCGTGGATTTCGTCAACTGTTTCAACGGTTAACAGGTGTGTAACGTATTTCCATCATAGACTAGGATGGCTAAAAGCCGAAATAATCGAAACTGTGCTAAAGTGTCCGACTAAAGTGACCGAAAAATTTGTCTTGAAAGGATCTGAGGGTAACCGAATACCCTGTGGTGATCAAACTAGTAAATGACAGTGGCAAAATTACAGAAGGTGCAATTTCGAGCTTCTCGGTAAGTTGGGTATCAATGGGCCAAAGATGGGCCTAATGGGCTTCCGAGCCCAAATAGGTAAAATGGCAAATAAAGACTATCTGGCGACGTAGTTAGTAGTAACATGTTAAGTTGGTAAACTAAACCTAAAATTGGGCTTAAAGGGCTTGAGACAATATTGGACTTAGTAAGGCTCATTAGGGGTTTAGGCTAAAAAGGGCAAAACTAGAAATTTGGCACAAATGGACTTCCGTGGTTAATTGGGAACTAATAATCAGCTGTACATGCATAAAACTTCTGAAAATATGAAAAAAGGCTAAAATACCATTAAATATGGAAAATTACCAAAATACCCCTAGGTGTAAAAAGACTATTATACCCCTAGGGTCAATTCTGTGTGAAATGTATGATGTTATGTATCTGCGTAAGTTCATTATCTATATGAGTATATCTGATGCTAGATATTGCATGATAGTATGATTATCTGTTGCATGGGATATGGGTTTATGATGGAGGAAGCGTTCTGGCAGCCTCGCTGCAATCTGGTGACTCTGTCACATTATATCTGGCAACCTCGTTGCAATCTGGTGGCCTCGCCACAATATTTATATCTGGCGACCTCGTCACAATATCTGGCAGCCTCGCTGCAAATATATCTGGCAGCCTCGCTGCAAATGTTATCTGGCAGTCTCACTGCAAATTATATCTGGCAGCCTCGCTGCAAATATCTGTGGCGTGTAGTGGTTGGGTGGGTCGAGTAGTCTCCCCACATGGTGTAAGGCTGGTACGGGGGTGTTAAGGATGGATTTGGGATGGGTTTCTGTTTGCATAATATTTATATCTGATCTGTTTCTGTTATGGGCCTTTGGGCTTAACCTGATTCCTGTAATGGGCCAAGGCCCAATTAACTCTGTTTCTGAGGCTTGATCTGTTTTGGCCTATGGTTGAGATAATGTTGCACACTGAGTTCTCAAACTCACCCCCCCTTCTGTTTCATCACTGCAGGTAACCCTCAACCATAGTGGGCTTGGAGCTGCGAGAGATTCGGAGTGGCCACGGCGTCTGCAATAGAACTGGTTTTCATTTATGTTTTAGTTTATAAATTTTTATGTTAATTTTTGGGTTTTAATGTGTAATAAGGCCGCTATTAAATTTCCTTTTGGGTTTTAACTTTCTAAAGGATTTGGTTCGTACTTATCGAAACTACTAGATATAGGCTGCGCGGGTTTTCAAAACCTTAATAACGTTTTCAAAATGACGTTTATAAGATTTAAGCAATCTTGAATAATGACAACTTAAAGTAGTTTTGACAAGAACTTTTCTCACCTTGCCAGTTTTATCACCTAAGTCTCAACGCGTAATAAAAGGTTACAAACGTAGTTTAGGATCATGTGATACACCAGATCTGGTCATAGCGTCCAGACCGGGTTTGGGGTGTTACATTAAACATATACTCAATTATATAATCATAAACAAATAGGGTCAATATATCATTTTACCAAATAACATATGCACATATCAAGGACATTAAAAATAATTCAATCAATTAATACCTTATGAATTATAAAAGTGCACATATTTAAAATGCATATCAATATTGACATGTACTTTCGGCACCATAACATAAATATGTAATTATATAAACAACTTCAATGAATCAACACTGGTATAAAATACTTTATTACATGAAATCTCAAAAGTTGTAGTTATGCGCCCTATTAAAAAAATTTACTAACCATTAAAACCAAATTCAAAAGAACATGAAATAGTACATTCCCCAAGTGCATATTTTCATGCGCATAAACCAACTTTACATGCAAACAATTACGTTTTTGTAAAACCAATTACACTATTCATTTGGTCATTTCTTGCTTTAGCCAATTATATACATATTTAATACTAAAGATTTAACAAAAATCCATTTTCAACCTTAAACAATTTCCAAGTAAAAACATTTATAAAGCCAACCCAACATGTCCATATTAATAATCCTTCATATCAAACTCATCACATAAATGTCAAATTGCATGTACTATAATAAACATCTGACTTGTAACACCCCCAAACCCGGCCTAGACATTGGGGCCGAATCTGGCGGTGTCACATTGGAGTGCTTTTTGAAAACCACATTTCTTGCTGGTAAAACCCGCTTGGAGGTTAAGGCCTCTTTGTTAATACCCAAATCATCTTGGTTGATTGTTAATCATTTTAAATCACCATAACCTTTAAAATAATGTTTGTTGCGGAAGCTTAAAAGTTGTGTTGCGGAAACGGGATGTTTTGAAAACAGTTAATGGTTTGGAAAACTGCGCTTTACTTCCAACAGATATAAATTATAATAAGTAAAAACCCAAATTAAAAGTAGAAATTTAGAGAGGCCTTATTACAAAAATAAAACCTAAAACGTAACTAAAAGTATAAATAAAACCTAAGGTAATTTAACTGCAGTCGTATGGCCACTTCCGAGCTCCTTGCTGCACCGATCTGCCTAACGCTGGGGATTACCTACAGAATTAAAATGGGGTGAGTTTACGAAACTCAGTGTGTAATCCCCTAATAAGAAAACAGTCAGTCAATCAAACACAGAATATAGAAGCAGTCTGGGCCTGGGCCCAGTATAGCAGACAGTATCAGATGGGCTTTAGCCCATTACAGTAGCAGAATCAGAAGCAGAACATATGTGGGCCTAAGCCCAATACAGTATCAGTTCAAAACAAATAATCCAACAATGCAACCCACCCTAATCTAGCCAACACACCACTCCGTACCACCAACACACCATGTGGGGATAAACTCGACCCACCCAGCCGACACACCAATATCACAACAACGTTGCCAGATAACATAATCGCAGCTTAGTTGTCACTAATCAAAATCGCAGCCTAGCTCCCAGTAAGATAAGTGGCTTTAAGCCATCAATACAAACTACTTTCGGTAAAATGAATGGCACTAAGCCATCGATAATATGCGTGGCACAAAGCCATCGGTAAAATGGATAGTACTAAGCCATCGATAAAATGCGTGGCACAAAGCCCTCGATAAAATAGGCAGTACTAAGCCATCGATAATATGCATGGCATAAAGCTATCAGCCGGTCCACAGTCATCTCGTGCGACCCGTGCGACCTTAATAGATCAGTACGAATATATGGCTTAAAGCCTTCAGTGGGTTCACAATCGTTTCGTGTGACTCGTGCGACCCTAACCAGTCCACAGTCGTCTCGTGTGACCCGTGTGATCTTGCCAGCATGGATCCACAGTCGTCTCGTGTGACCCGTGTGATCTTGCCAATATCGGTTCACAGTCGTCTTGTGCGACCCGTGCAGCCCTACCAGTACAGTACTTCCTCCATAACAGTATCCCAACCCCATGCAATGTGTCATGTCATATCATCATACATGAATGCAGAATGTTATGCTCAGAAAGAACAATCAAGCCATAGCACAAATTAGTCGCACTAACATAAAGGCATAATAGTGATTCTACCCTACAGGGGTATTACGATCATTTTACCCTACGGGGGTATTACGATCATTTTACCCACAAGGGGTACTACGGCGATTTTACCCTACAAGGGTATTACGGTCATTTTACCCTATAGGGGTATTACGGTCATTTTACCCTACAGGGGTATTATGGTCATTTTACCCTATAGGGGTATTACGGTCATTTTACCCTACAGGGGTATTTGGTCATTTTACCCTACAGGGGTATTTCGATCATTCTACCCTACAAGGGTATTTCAGTCATTCTACCCTACAGGGGTATTACGGTCATTTTACCGGTAAAATACAGGGGTATTACAATCATTTTACCTTACAGGGGTATTACGATCATTTTACTCTACAGGGGTATTACGGTCATTTTACCCTACAGGGGTATTACGATCATTTTACTCTACATGCGTATTTCGGTCATTTTACCCTATAGGGGTATTATAGTCATTTTACCCTTCAGGGGTATTACGGTCATTCTACCCTACAGGGGTATTACAGTCATTTTACCCTACAAAGGTACCACGGTCATTCTACCCTACAAGGGTATTACGGTCATTTTTCCCTACAGGGGTATTACGGTCATTTTGCCTTACAGGGGTATTACAATCATTTTACCCTTCGAGGGTAATTCGGTGATTTTAGCCTCCAAGGGTAATTTGGTCATTTTCATTAGAATGAGCCTAAACTCACGTACCGACCCAATAGTAGGTTTACGATTATCTTGTGCCCCCTAACAGTCATAACAGTGCAATTGGGCCCAAGGCCCACTATGCGGCCCAAGTGGGCCCACACACTCGTGTGGCCCATCTAGCCCAGATTTAACCACGGCCATGCAAACTACATAGCCCAGTCCAATATTTACCACATGCCATGAGATTTATCCGTGTGGGCCCCACGAGCCCATGGGCCCACACGGCCCATTTGGGCTCGACGTGGCCCATTATAGCCTTAATTGTCGTACACCCATATTTTGTGGGCTCGGTGAAACACACGAGCATTCGCACACCCATGTGGCCTCAAAGCCCAATCTTTTGGCTTTTCGGCTTTTCTACAGTTAAAAACATTGTGTGCGTACACACTCTTTCGGCTCTTTAGCTGATTATCAGATACAGGGTAGTGCTACACACCTTGCTAACGAAAAAGCGTAGTATCCCACGAGCGTAGAACCTATATTCGATCAAGGCACTCAATTACTCTTTCCATTAATAGGATTTGACATCCTCTTCTAATGCTAAATCCGAAACCAAAATTGATACCTACCTTGATAGAACGAACGGGTTTAACTCGTTTAAACCGTTGACGAAGGTTGATTACTCTCTCCTCGTTGAACCACTACATTACCCATGGAGACTATTAGCAATGGTCGTAAATACGCAAGGTTAGAACCCATACATAGAGATTTATTGCAAACCCAAGGTATGGGAAAATGACACACATAAACAATCAATTAATCTTTACCTTGTTAATCTAAATCCTACATGAACAATGAAACCAAACGATCACTTACCGAATAATTGACTGTGAGTGCAAAGAAGCAGTACTCGGCCCACAAAGCTCACCATAAAATCAAATGATAAGAGAAGGAAGAAATGTAATATTTGGCCAATTGTTAGAGATGATATCAAATTAAAATACAAAAGAAGAATGTGAGAGGTGAAGGAGAAGAAAACAGATAAACCTAGCGCTAGAATCAAAAGATTTAGAGTGGAGAGAAAAGATAGTATTCGGCTATGGTTTGGAAAAGGATTAAGAAGGGAAGAAAAGAATTGGAAAGAGAAAACCGAAAAGAAGATGAAAAGAAATATGGTGAGAGGTCAATACTATTCAGCCATAAATTGGAAAAGAACCAAAAAGGAAAGAAAAGATTCGGGAAAAGAAAAAGTGAGGGGAAAAATCAGCACAAGCAAAACAACACTGTTGAGAGATAGTGGAGAGGAAAAGTGCTATTCGATTTTGTTACAGAGAGGGAATTGAGAAAGTATATGCCTATTAGAAAGGTAGAGACAACCTAAAACGAGAGGCCACAACCCGAAAACTACAAAAATTAAATCCCAAGAAGGGACAAGAACATTCGGCACTTACACACTCCCAAAGCTGAAAATGATAAAACCCGAACTCTCTCCATCCCCTTAGCAAAATCGGCACCATCCTTCAACAACTCAAACTCCTAATTTTTCTCCATTAAACCCTTCACAATCTTCTCCTTGAATCCCTCCTTTTATCACTCCAGAAACCACTCCAACAACTCCTCCATGACCATTTCAAATCTTATCCATCAGAGTTTCAGTTAAACTCCACCTCTCCCACCACAAAGAAATAAAATAAATATCCCTTTGCATTCCATGGGATTCAAACCCAAGCTCTCACAATAGCCATGTCACACCATCACTGCTAGACTACAAGCTCATCTTGTGTCACCTTCCTCCTACAATTATCTATAAAGCCTACAAGCCAAAGTTTGAGTTCACTTAAATAAATAAAACAAAAATTCTACATACGCCAAGACTTGAACCTCTGACCCCAAGGAAACATCCACACGACATTTACCAATAGACCACTAGGCTTTTTGTGTCATGGTCTACCTATATTTAACTATAAGCCTATTGGCCCAAAGCTAGGTTTTTTGCTAAAGCCTAGGTTTGAACCCAAGATTTCTCTAACACTTCTCAGGGCCCTTAACCACTAAAGCATACATTTAATTGTGTCATTTCTTTGCACAATTAAATACTTATATACAGCCTCCTTACGGATCCATACTCAAGGCCCAATACTTCTAGGCCCAAATTCGAGGCGTTACATAACTAATGCTTTAAATATGCCAAAACCGAATCTATACATTTATAAATTCAAGCATATCACACGCATATAACATTCATATTAGTAAGGTTCTCTTACGAACATAACATAGCCAAATTTTCAATCAAACAAATCCATTAAGAAAATCCACATTTAACCTAATTCACTTATCAACCAACTTAACTCTACCATTATAACAAGACATATTCTAATCTTCCAAAATCATGAATAACGTCTAACATAGATCACACCTATATGTATATTCCTTAGTCGAATCATCAGACAATATGTATCTATCAAATCCACACCAATTTATCAACATCGGTCTCAACTAATATCACTCTCACATATCATTAAACTTACCAAACGCACATTTATAAACATCATGACAAAATTCATCAAACCACACTTAAATTTAATCCATTATTACTTAAGCATAGAATACACATAAACCATGGTCAAGATAACGAATACTTAAGTGTTGAATTAGCCATTTTTGCATGGCATAAATACATACAACATTCAAAATATATCAAAGAGGTAGTATAGCCTATACATGCCATAGGTATTAAGTTTAACTTTTAAAAGTATCGATAAACAGACGATAGTGTGATTGACTTCATTGACGATTTTCGAGCCCATAGCAAATCTCCAAAATCTAAAAAAACGGAGGCAAATATATATACACGAAGTAAGCTAACTTAGCTTAGTAAGTTATAAGCAAATAAACATTTCCATAACATAATCAAATCATTTTAAGTAAAATAAATTATACTTTAGTAATCACATATAATTTTAAGCTTATACTTTCATATAAAACTATTACTCTCATAAAGAACAACTTATCATGGTCGAATATACATATATGAACATTATCAAAGCATTCTCCAATTTCAAAATCATACTATCAAATATCATCGATTATACTTATGTGATCATGTACACATACTCATAATTCAAGCTTTCAAATCACATATTTATACCTATCATAAAACTGAATACTCTTCTCATAAATACATACTTTTTCAATAGCATCACATGTCATTTTAGTCACATAACAAGTAACCAACTTACCTTACTTCAAATGGATAATCAAATACCACGTACCTGATCATTTTAACTCGTTTAACACATTCGATCACATTTATCATTGCCCGTTGAACCATTCAAAATTTAATAGGATACTCAGATAATTACACATATATCGTACAATGTCAATGTCCCAGACGTGGTCTTACATGTAATCACATAGCGAAGCCACTATCCCCATAGGGTCTTACTCGCAATCACATATCAATGCCACTGCCCCACAGAGGGTCTTACTTGAAATCACATATTGATGCCAATGCCCTAGACGTGGTCTTACACGAGAACACATATTAGAAATCCTATGTCATGACATATGTATCCTAGTTATTCCTAGGGTTTGTACGAGGCTTTCGGACGCCGTATCTCAATTGAATCGAATTCGAACATTTATTCCCATGCATATTCACATTCGGCAATTGCATTTATAAACTCATAATATTCAAAACAGCATGTTAAGTTTACATGTAATCAAAATTAACAACGTTTATTTGCCTATACACTTACCTCGGATATCGATAAACGATATAAATTAACTATTCAAATATTTTTGTTTTCTCTCGATCCAAGTCCGATTTCTTTTGTTCTTGATCTATACAATTTCAAATTAAACTCATTCAAATACAATTTCATTCAATTTAATCCAAAAACACATCAATGGGTAAATTACCATTCTTTCCCTGACATTTTACACTTTTTACAAATTAATCCAATTTGCATAAAACACAAAATACACAAAATCTAAATGTACCATGCTTAAGCCAAATGTTCATCTAGTTCATACAAATACACACATTTCATTTATTTTGCATTTTAGTCCCTCAATTTATTATTTTTACAATTAAACCCTAATTACTCAAATTCATCAAAATCTCCTATACAAAACTTGTTAATCAATCACATATCTTTTATTTTCTAACATCAAACAACAAAAATCACAAGCTTTCAACAATGGAAAAATGCAAAATCATCATCAAATTTAAAAATTGAAACATGGGCTTTGAACATTTCATAGCAACGATCACAAAAACGTAAAAATTATCAAAAATCGAGCTAAATGCTTACCTCAATCAAGCTTGAAAAGGGCCGAATGCCTTAAAGCTTCTTCTTTTTCTTTTCTTTTAGTTTTTGGTGATAAGAACAAGCATTATGAATACATTTTATTATTTTATGTTTTATTTAATCACATACATTTGTCATTTACTTAATTAACCTTTATTATTTCATATAAAAACATTATATATTAATGTCATTACCGTCCACTCAATTTAATAATGGCCAAATTATAACTTAAACATTCCATGTTATAAATACAATTAAAATTTGGCCTTGCACATTAAACCACCAAATTTTCAATTTACGGGATTAAGCCTTTTTATCAAATCGGGCATCCAAATGATGAAATTCAAACATGAAACTTTCACACAAGCAAATCTACACAAATTAAACATAGAAAATAATATTAAAATATTTTTTAACTCGAATTTGTGGTCTTGAAACCACCATTCCTATAACACCTCAAACTCGGCCCAAATGTTATGACTAGATCTGGTGTGTCACATGGACGATTTATTCAAAATCCGACCCTTTGAAAAACAGTTTCTTCTATTTTCAAGCCTTGTTTAGAAGGTTGAAAGTTTTGAGCGAAATCAGATTTAAACTATTTTTTTCTAGCTTTGTATGTAAAAGCAAGTTTCCATTTGTTGTATTCCACTATTATGCTATCTGAAAATATTACACGAGATACATTTGAAAACATTCGAAATGAATTTTGAATACCCGAGTGTCCTAATCTACCGATTTAGAGCAAAATAATAGTGTAACAAAATAAGAACACCCATAATAGCCTTATTACAAAAATAATACCGAAATTGAAATAATGATAAAAATAAAAGTAAAAACGAATTCCAGAAGCAGAAGTCATGAGTCCCTCGCAACTCCAAATCCTCTATAGCTGGGGGTTACCTGCGTATATAAAAATAAAAGAGTAAGTTTGTGAAAACTCAGTGTGTAACTTCCCCAACTAACAACAGAGATCAGACATACAGAACAGACTGGGCCGAAACCCTATTCAGATACAAATCAAACTGGGCCTCGTCCCTATCCAAAAATAGAGTGGCCTTGGGTCCATTACAGATTAAGAACCCAACCCAGTCTAGCCCATCACACCACTCGTACCAGCCCATCACACCATGTGGGGAATAACTCAACCCACCCAGCCCACACACCAGTTCGTAGCCATGCTGCTAAAATCAGATATTGTGGTAGAGCCACCAGAACAAATTACGTGGCTGAGCCACAAAACAGAATACGTGGCAGTGCCACTATCCAGATCTTCCTCCAAATTAAAGCCCAATCCCCATGCAATCTAACAATAACATGCATATAGATAAACAGATACAGATAAAATCATACATGTATTACACAACCTCTTTCGAGGGGTATAACAGTCTTTTTGACAACATTTTACCCTTTAGGGGTATTTTGGTCATTCTAATAAGGTTCGATGTCTCGCACCTTTTACGACCTCATAACAGTACTAACGTCTCTCCAAGCAACTCAAAAAATCTGTACGGTCAAATGGGGTTCACGTGCCCAAAACCTCTAATGGGCCTAGGTGGGCCCACACGCTCGTGTGGCCCACTCAATCCAATCTTACGCACAATATCATAGATCTTAACATCTAACGTACTAGATATCATTTACCGCATAACTTACCCATATGGGCCCGTAGGCCCATTGCGCCCATTTCAGCCCATTATGGCCCATAATGACCCGAGTGCACGAGAACACGCACAACGGCCTTCACAGTCTATCGCCCACAATTTGTAGGTTCAAATCAGCCCACAAGCATTCACACGCCCGTAATGCCTCAAAATGCCGGCATATCTGTATTTTGACTTTTCAACTTTTGCCAATTTACGCTATTAAGGGGTGTCGTTACACACCTGTTTCGAGGATCAAATCGAGTAACCCACGATCAAACAACCTACAATCACCCAAACAAGTAATTAATCATATAATCTAGCTTACTAACCATCGCTACGAAACCCCTACTTTATTTGGCCAACCCTTCATACATGAAGAATGAAGGAACAACCAAACTCTTACTGTAATATCCCGAATTAGGGCCTAATTAGAATAGTGGTTTTGTGACCACAAATCTGAGATAGAAATAATTATTTTATAATTATTTTAAGGTTTATGATACAATTGCATGATTGTGTGAAAATTTCGTGAAGAAATTCTATACATAAAGTGCTTAATTTGAGATTAGGGACTAAATTGGATAAGTTGTAAAACTTGCATTCTAGAAGCTTTTAGTATGAAATTTCTTTGGAATATTAATTAGGAGGTCTTAAATAGCAATATAATCAATTTCTAAAATTTTGGATAAAAATGGGCTTGTACATGAAAAATTACAAAGAAAGGCATTAAGGGCATTTTTGTCAAATGGTAAATATAGTCATTAAAAAGGAAAAATAACACAAAAATAGACCCATCTTCTCCATAGAGGCTGCCGAATTTTCCTTAACACCATAGCTAGGGTTTTCAACATTTCAAGCTTTGATTGTAAGTGATTTTCATGCCCGTTTTTAATGTTCTTTTTTATTTTATAATCTAGAAAGCCTATTCTATCATTTTTTTTAGCAATATTTTGAGCTAGGATGCATGTATGAAAATTTACCCATGTGTGACATAATTGTATTTTAATGAATAATGAAGGAATATGATGGTTTGATGTGTGTTTAACAACTTATACCTAGTAGTTTTATGTGAAAACACCTAAAAAGGGACTTAATTGTAAAAGGGTAAAATTGATAGTAAAAATCTGATTTTTATGTGAAATATGGGCTGTTATGGACATTAGGAGATTCGGCTATGCCTATATATTATGGGAAATGCATGTAACTCATTGTACAAACTTAAGGACTCAATTGTAAATAATTGAAAAGTTAGGGGTAAAATGGTAATTTTTGTCCAATCTCGTATTAGGGGGTTGTTTTGATGAATGTGTATATTGAATAAATTAATTTGGCATTCTAGATCAAGAGAAACGAGATTCGAGTCGTGATCGAGGGAAAAATAAAATTTACGAGAAATAGGCTCGATTTTTAACATTTTGTACGGAGGTAAGTTCATGTGTAAATATGGTAACATAATTGTTATTTTAAGCAATTTAATGTCATTTATATGATATGATGTTTATTATTATGAATTATTATGCTTTATGAATTATTATTTAGTAATATGTTGATTATGTGAGCTATTGATAAATGTGAATTCTATCAAGTATCGGTTTCAACATTTCGATAAAGATGACAAAAATGTGTGATTGAGGAAAATCCCGTTTGAACGTTGGGAATAGATTAGGGTACAAGTGACATGTCACTAGGATGGTTGAATTCCGAACTCGTTGAGTTGAGTCCGAGTTTGTGAAATGTAACTAAGCATCCGAGCTCATTGAGTTGAGTCCGAGTTTGTGAAATGTAACTAGGCATCCAGCTCATTGAGTTTAGTTTGAGTTCGCTTATAGGCGGGTTACATGGTAGCTTGGCTACATAAATTTCATAGGCTATTGAGTTTGTCTAGCTACGGATATGACACTTATGTGTATGCGATCCATGTATCCGAATTATATTCTGATATGGTCAACAAGTGAATTTTAAGCGAATAAGGAGAATACCTGAAACGAAAGTGATATGGTGGTAAGTGTGGTGAAAGAGGAAATTGGACAGGTATGAGCTTAAACCTCGGGTTGAGAACTTGGTAAGACAAGATGGTGGTAAGATAGCAAGTTTACTTGTAACATGAATGTCTTAGTGATATTTACGCAATTGATGTTTATGTTGAATTGCATGATTATGTTACTTTTTATTTACAGGTGAATTTACTAAGCATTTATGCTTACTCCCTCCTTTTCATTCATTGTAGTTTTGACAAGCCAGCTCGAAAATCTGGAAAGGTCGAAGGAACGCTCACACTATCCGGGGACCAATTTGGTATAATGGCTTGTGTATTTTGAATATGGCAAGTATAGCATTATAATCATTTTGTGTATATGATCTTATGATATGGCTATTGAGTGGTAAGGAAATGCTTGGTAATGATTAGCCATTGGAATGGCTAATTATGATCATATTTGGTGATATGTATGTTTAATATGATACCTAATCCATGAAAATGCATAAAAGGGGGAAAGTTGTTATAAAACAGTATCATACAATAGCAATAACATGAGTTTGAAAAATCACTAAAAATAGTAGAGAAACAATTACATGGTGAATAAAACATGAAATTGAATATTATTGTGTCTATTTTCCTATGGAAGAAACAAAATAGGTAAAGGAGTTTTATTTTATAAGATATTTGAGTTTTGGTGGAACAAGGTCAGAGAGATTTCTGAATCCCCTATTCTGAATTTAGAAATTCACTAAAAATTATAAAAAAAAATAATTAGGAGTCGTGCTATATATGTACAGATTTCTTATTGAGTCTACTTTTAAGGAAAATAAATGGTATAGTCATCTAAATTCTGTACAGAGAGAAAAGTGATTCATAATGGACAGAGATCAAAGCAGTCGAGCACTGAAATAGGGGAGACTTTAACTAATAAACTATAATAATTGGCCCAACCAAAAATTCTAGAAAAAAATTAGTAGATAGATATATCAGTCTAGTTTTAGGAAAAATTTACATATTTGAATTTTGAGTTTTTGTAACTTGAGATATGATTTTTTTAGCGACTATGATGCAGATGAATAGCTTAATCCGAAAGGTGAAATAAATGGTTTAGAAATTGTTTAAGTGATAAATTAAGTTTACTAACCCCTCAAACTCGACTCCGGCGACTGTCTCGGGTAAGGGGGCATTACACTTACCTTGACGGCTAACTGATAATAGATCTGGGTGATTTCAATATCGCTCGCCACCCCTTCCAACCCTTTGCGAAAAGCGATCGATAGACACACCTACGAAATCGATTAAAGCACGAAGAGATTCAGAAAGCCAAAATCAACTAAAAACACAACCCCAAAGTCGACTAGATAGCAATGAGGAGATAGAAGATTCGACTTTTAGAAATATGCAGAATAGGGCAGGAATGATGAGTACTTACTAATATTTGAACCTCGTTACCCTGAATTCAAGATGCCTTAAGAGAGATTATCCACTTCGAAAGCAAGCAAGGAAAAAGGGAAGAAATAATGGATGAAGAAAATGTAAGTTTCAACTTTTGATGGATTCGGTCAAGAGAGAAAGTACAAAGGTTGCATTCGGCCCCAATGAGAAGGGATGTTAAAAGATGATGAACGAAAGTTAAACGTGGAGGGAGAAAAGAAATAGTGGCGTCAGCTGTGAATGAAGAAGAGAAAGAGAGTAGTTCAGCCAAGAGAGATTGATGAGACGAATGAAGAAAAATGATATCTTAAGGGAGCACTAGTCGGCCAAGAAGACAAGAGAAAAAAAGAATGGGGTTTCGACTTGAAGAAGAAAGTAACAAAAGTAAAGATAATAAAGAGAAAAAAACACTAGGCCAATTTGGTTCTCTTCGAAACAAAAGCCTAAGTGGTCAAAATCAATACCACCTACTTGCACAAAATGCTAAAAATCGAAACACTAGAGAAACAATTCAGCATTCTACTCTCTATTTGCCGAAAATGCCAAAAGCAAAGGCCCTAACCGATTTTGCCCACTCAAGCTTACCTACATTCGGCCAATCCTTCCCCATCCAATCCCTTAAAACCCTCCACAATTTTCTCCATGATTTACTCTAATTTCAATTTGAATATTCATCCAAACCTTCAAGATCAAGTCATCCTTATCTCATCACCAACCTAAAGAGTTTACATCTCAGACCACTACTTGTCGATTCCAACTAACAAAATAATAACCTTTTGCTTGCAAGGAGATTTGAACCCTGGATCCCATTGCTAATGACGCCACTTCCCTTCCCTTGCCATTGGTGCCACATGCCACTCCAACACAAGGCTTTTTGTGTCACAAACCCCAATAACATTTCTTAAGCCCTAAGAACCAACATCCATACTCCCATAAGTCCAAAAATTAAAATTTTGCCATGGTTTAGGCTTTAGCCCAAGCCTTCCAAAGGCCCCCTAAACACACCCCAAAACATCAAATCAGCATACCCAAACATGCAAATATCAATTCAAGCAAACATTCCAAAACCATAAAATTTGGGGCATTACAATTCCGAATAGGGTTTAAATCAGACTGTTTTAGAGGCTCATTGAATATCTTTTCATATTCTAATTAGTTAAACGGGAAATTTAAAGTAATGATAGGTTCGAGAGGTATTATGATGATTTTGTGAGCAGTGTAGGTACCTAAATGAAATGTATAAAATATGAGTTCAATAGCATGATGTATGATTAGTAAAGGATGCGGAAACAAGTAAGTTATGTTATGGCCATTCTTTGTATCATGGACATATTATGATGTATTGAAAGCATGTCTTAGCACGGTAAATGTAACACCCTAAACCCGACCCAGACGTTATGGCCGAATCAGGCGATGCCACATTGAAGTGTATTTTGAAAACCCAGTTCTTATACTACTCATTTGTAAAAACTTGCTTAGCTAAACTCATTAAGCCCAGCAAGTTATTTATTCGAGTTAGGGTTGTAGTGGCTTTAGAAACTTGTTCTTTACGGAAACTTTGCTCTATAACATATTTGTTATGAAGTCGTGGTTTTTTAAAAACATATATCTTTTGTGAAAACCGCGCCTTAAAAATGTAATTATATAAAACCCATATTCAAAGTTAAGAGTTAAGAAAAGGCCTTATTACAACCCAAAAATAGTAAATATAGTAAATCAAATCCAAAGCAATTTTACAAGTGTGGTTGTCTTCAAGTCCCTCGCAGCACTGAACCATCTATGCCTGGGGATTACCTGTACAGTTAAATAGTTGGGTGAGTTTACGTAAACTCAGTGTGTAATCCCAAATAAAAACAGAGACATACCGAAATAGTCTGGGCCAGAGCCCATTTCAGAAACAGAATCAGATTGGGCCTAAGCCTATTTCAGAACAGAAGCAGTGTGGGCCTTCGCCCAGATCAGTATAGTGACAGAATAGTCAAGCATGCAAAAATCCTACCCATCCAGCCTCTACACTCTATCTCCGTCCAACCCTACACACCATGTGGGGATATAATATCGACCCACCCATCCCTACACACCAAATAATAGTACCGATACGGCACTAATAGACAGTTTACCTACTAGGGGTATTTCGGTCATTTTTCCTCTTAGGGGTATTTCAGTAATATATACTAGTTTGGGCCTATAAATACTCTTAGGCCCATCAAAAAGCCCACAGTCGTCTCAAGCAACTCGTGCGACTAAAGTAATGCAAATAGTGGAATTGGGCCTAGGTGGGCCCAGACGATCATGTGGCCCACCTAGCCCAAAATTTACCTAGGCCATGTGTGCGACCTAGCCAGACCAATCTTACCCACTAAATGGTGGGATTCAATTGTACGGCCCATCTCGGCCCAAGCCCATGAAATCACCCATGGTGGCATTTCTCGTCGTACACCCATATTTTGAGGGCTCGGTTGATCATATGGGCGTTTGTCAGCCCATGTGGCCAAAAGCCCAATCCTTCAGCTTTTTGGCTTTTTGGCTTTTCATCTTTTGCCATTCTACAGACTATTCAGTGTGAATAACATAACTGTTTGTGATAAGTGAGCAAATCTCCACGACGCCAAACCTAGATTCAAACATAACCCCACGTTAGTCCTTTAATCACTAAAATTAACATCCTTACCTAGCACCTAACTCCAAAATGGTACTGGTTGCCTACCTTGAATAGCAATCGGTTTCCCTATTTAACCACTGATCAAAACTGCCTTCCAAAACTTGGCATAATCTGTATAGCATTACCACCTTGTTAACTAAGACTGTGAATGAAAAAGATTAGAACCAAAAGAACAACACTTACCACTACTTAGGAGTATTTGGCCTGCTAAGGTACACTCTAAGATTGAGCCCCATGAAAAACAATCACACTCTTGTCAGAAACGGTGGGTAAAAGATAGTGTTAAGGAGGAAGCTTATATCAACAAAGAGAGAAAGAGGGAGAAGAATAGCCGTGAACCCAAACAACAAAATCAATTACCTTACTCAAATGTAGAGAGATTCGGCTCTAAAAAGAAAAACAATCGGCTAGCAATGAAAAACTGAATAAGTGGAGAGTGAGAGGAGGCAAGTGCTATTCGGCCAAATCACAATGAAGGAAATGCAATTGAGAGAAGGAAGAAAGGAGGAGAAGAGACCAAAAAAGAAAAGGTATTAGGTCATTCAAAACAAATGAGAGAGGGAGAGGGTGGAGAAGTTCAGTTCAGAGATGAAAGAAAAGAATAGACACAAACACGTCAGAACAACTGCTATATTCGGCCTTCCAATTTTATACTAAAATGGCCAAAAAAAAGTAGAAAGGTTGCACGAATGGTAAAATTCCAGAATATGCACGGCAATATAGAGAAGAGAGGAAAAATAGAAAACAAAGAGAACCCCAAAAATGGCACAAAAGAACTCAGCACCTAAGGAAAAAGCATCCCAAAAGCAAAATGAACACACCTACAATGACTACCAAAGCTGAATTTTGCCAAGAGTAAGAGTCCAACTTCGGCACACACTCCTACTAACTCACCCTCCAAAATTTTCTCCTACAAACACTCAACCTACCAATTTGAAACTCTTTCAAACTCCTCCACAAATTTGGCTAGCCACTAACTTATTCAACTCTTAGTGTTTCGGTCAACCCCAACTTCCTCCTATGGCCAGTAGCAAAAATAACCTCCATTTGCACAAGTAGGGATTCGAACCTCAGACCACTGGCACACTCCACACGCCACTCTCCACTAGACCAACAGGTCTTTTTAGGTCATACTTTACCAACATAAACTTATAACCCTACTGGTCAAAGATAGGGATTTTAACTTAAAGAAAACAATAATTTTGTGGAAGCCAGGGCTTGAACCCAGGACTTCTCAGACACTCTCAACACACTCAAGTCACTCAGCCATCACACCAACATACAATTTGTGACACAACATGCCAAAAATAAAAGTTCTAATTTTCAGGGCCTTACAATAAATTGTTATTATTTATTTACTTATAACTTAGTAAGCTTTATGCTTACCCCTCTCCTTTCCATTTTCTTATAATGCCACCTAAATAGCTCGAGGATCAAAGAATGTTAGAGGCTTCGCTCACACTATCCACAAAAGTACTAGGTAGAGTTAGTTTAATCTTTTGAAATATGGCATGTATAGGATTTTATTCTTTTGTCAAGTGTCATACTATTTTAGGCCAAATGTGTTAGCTTGTTTTAAAGATACATCATTTTGTATAAGGTCATGGATAATGGCTGATATTTCATCATTGATAAAGGCAAAGGAGGTTTTTATAATGTGCAAAGGATTTATACATGCTTGATTGGATTGGTTGTGTGAATATGTTTGGATGCCAAATTATGGTCATTGGTTGAGTATTTGAGACTTGTTATGTTTTGGTATGTGTTTGTTCTTGTTTCAGGGTGGCAAAAAGGCTTGGTAGATAGCCTTATTTTGTCCACACGGGTAGACATACAGGCGTGTGTCTAGGCCGTGTGTGACACACAGTCAGTCCCATGGGAGTGTGGTTAGGCCGTGTGTCCCCTGCACCTTGAATTGGTAGAATTAAATGCCCAGTAGTAAACACACCGGCTGAGACATGGCCGTGTGTCTCAACCGTGTGAAGCACACGGCCTAGCACACGAGTGCGTGCCATAGCCATGTGATTGTTGACATCAAAAACAAAATGTCAAGGTTTTTGTACACGTGCTATGACACAGGCGTGTCATGGTCGTGTAAGGGACACGAGCTGAGCACACCGGCCTGTGCCAGGCCGTGTGAAAACCTCTGTAGATTCGATTTTAGAAAATAAATCCACATGAACGAGGGGCATGGGCGTGTCCCTAGGTGCTTAGCCCATATGAAGTACACGGGCCATCAGCATGACCATGCCTAGAGGCCACATGGGCATGTTTTCCTCCCACACGGGCATGTGCGCTATTTTTAGTGGATTTCTTGAAAGTTTCCTAAGTGCCTGAAATGGTCCCGAATCATTTCCAAACCATGATTTAAGCCTTATAGGCCCATATGAAGGACCGTAGGATAATGTTTGAAAATTTTTTAAATTGGGACGTATTTCAGTGGCTTAAGTTTGAATGTTTGCATGGGTTTTAGTAAGGTAATGCCTCATATCCTACCCCAGCGTCAGATACGGGTAATGGGTGTTACAGTGCCATTTCCTTTTTATTACTTACAAAATAAATAAATAAAAACTTAAAGTATTTTTAAATTTTAAATTTCTTATTTAATGATAATTGAATATATTTACACATACTTAATAAACCTAAAATACAAATGTATAATCAGATTTAATTTTAATTTACCTGCACCTAGTGCATGCATTTTACTGTTATCCGTCTTTTTTTGTAAGCTTTATAAAAGAAAGGATATGCAAATGGGACTTTTTAAATCAATAAAACAACTTGAAAAGATGTGGTGAAGGCATATCATTAATATGGAATTGTAAGGGGATAAAAAGCTCGCTACGAGAACTCTCAAAAATATATTCTATTTAGAATCCACCTACATAGAAGGCATATAATTAACCCTAAAGTGAAAACTATTTCGATAATAAATCTTTGCCATTCAATATATTCAAGAAATTTCTATAAATTTTATATCATTTGGTTGCAAAACTTGACGATCGTGGAATCTTGTAAGAAGATAGAGCATATTCCACTATGATATATTCTTCTTTTTACATTGCATGAAAACTTTTTAACGGTATCCTAAAAGTTAAGAACGTATCCACATATGAATTGAAACTTGATCGAGTTATAAATATAAGAAAATTCATAGCTTTGAGCTCAAAGGTTAGAAAAACAAGATGCAACAATTTTATTAATTGCTAGTTTATTAAAAGCAAATAGCTGACAACATAATAATTGGAATGGAAATAATCTTAAACCCTAAATGATGAAGGCTTAGGAATGCTACAATAGAAACCATAGACATATGTTGGTCAACTACATGAACAAGTTATGTATACCTTGAAGACTCCCAATATTGACAAGCCTAACAGACATAAAAAATAAAAAATAAAAATATTATTTAACATCGTGGACTTTGAGGTACAAAACTATTGCTGACTAGGGCAATATCTAGGAGGAAAGGCAAAAAGGACATCCTCATCCATCGTGGCATGCATTGAGGAAATAGCTGCAATCTTTTTGTCACTCATGACAAAGATTAAATTAATAAATTCTACGAAATGTTCATTTATTTATGACATGTTTGAAGATAAAAAAATGATGATACCAATACAATAAGTCCATGGATAAAAAACACTAAAAATGCTTGAAGACAATTGTAATTTGAAGTGCAAGAAAACAAAAAAGAAGAAACCTAACAACCTTGATTAATAAGGAAAATCCGCCACAAACATGTCATATTGTTGTGAACTTACCAATTGCTATCATCATTTTTTTTTACCTTCCAACATGTCATAAATAGATGTGCAGATATCTGTAATTTACTTCCCTTTATTTGTTTTGAATATCTAGGCTATTATGTTGACTTTAGTTTTTGTTTGTAAACTATTGTAGTTTATTTCATTCTTTTAGAGATATTTAGTAATTTTCTTTTTTAACTATCATAATGTGTTGTAACAACCCAATTTTAGGCGATGTCGAAAAATGTAATTTTGGAACCCCATTTTAATAAACCGGGTCTATAAGGATGAAATATAAATATTAATAAATTTATTATGAAAATATATTAATTCATCTCTCAATTTAAGTCCCAAGCTTCATACATATATACTTTTCCAATTCATATGTTTATAATCAAATCAACAATTTTCATCCAAGGTACCAAAAAGATAATTCACAACATAAAATTGACTCAATCTTAGGTACATGCTACCATTTGATAACAAAACTATAAAAACTTGTTAAGTCGAAAGCTACAATCTAGATGTTGTATCACTCCTCAGAACCTTATGATCTACTAATACTTGAATGATAAAGCTTAGTGGTACTTCTATGATTCTAGTAAATAAAGCAATAACATTAACATGTTAAGAATACAATCAATACATGATCTAATTTCAACCATTTCAATTGACCATTCATGTCTCATATGCAAAATTTATGCATTATCTCATTTAACAAATTCATATGAACATATCATACCATGCTTTCTAACAACAGGTCACATCAACTTTCATTTCATAACATACCACTTATTCATTTCATTACCTCATTCTTTCTCGAATCCATTAATTCGTTCATATCCATATCAGCCCTCAAGACCTATTTTAACTTGTTCGCATGATCTTCACATGCAATCATTTTTCACATTTCATTTATACATGATATACCATTTTTCATTATCATTTCATACCAGATGTCATTTAGCAAGTTTATGTTTTATAATCCCTATTAACTTGACATGGATTCAAGACAGATACATAGATTATCCAACCATTACACCAATCTGGCACCCAATGCCTCATCGAAATCTCTAAAGTATAAACTACACTCTACACCTCATCGATATAACCAAAGTAAAATGTGATTCACACCTCATCCGACATCCAAAATATAATATGCACTTCGTGCCTTATCAGTATAAATCGAAGTATAATCTCGTACACCAATCCTATGTATGCCAACTATACTCGACTCTACTCAAGATAGTTAATAGGGTAACCAATGAATCAATACATATATGTTCATGATCACATATCATAGTTTCATATCATGCTTATTTATGATATCAATTCAATTCTCAACATTTTATATCATCATATACAAACTGAATCATGAGACAAGTAAAATGTTTACCTCAAATAGCCAATTTATAACATGTCTTGTATATATGTATATTGAACTCAAATAATAAAAGTACAAACTATAGTTCCATTACTCGTCTACGACTCTTGCCTTTCTTTTCTCTCAAGAAGGCTTGACATCGTCTTTAGCTAAGTTCAATAATTCAATTATAAAAATGACATTAATTCACATCTAAATCGCATTCAAACACATAATCAACATATGTTGTATTTTATTCATTGTATTCCTTATATCCAAAAAACTTATATTTTTTTATACTTAACATTGAATTAAAATTTGATTTCACATCCTTATATCAGAAACCCTATAGTTTTTATCTATAGAATAATTTCACGATAGCTTTCAATTTATTCAATTTAGTCATTAATGTCAAAAAATCTTCTAACAAGCTTAACTTAATTTCTAACTTATTTCTTATCATAATCCAAGCTTCCTAACTAACAATCTCTTCAAATTCAAGCTTAAATTCATCAATTTCACTATAATGGCAACTTGCTAACATCGATTAATTTAAGAAATTAACATATGGGCTAGCTAAATCAAATTCTCATGATTCAGTATACATAATTTTTTTAAAGAATTAGCTTAATTACCTTAGTGAATTGGTGGTTGAACGTTTCCTTAAGAGCTTGAGGTTTTCCTTTCTTTTAAATAGCTTGGACAGTTGAAGGAAGGAGAAGATGAGAGATTTTTAATTCATCTCTCCACTCACTTATATATATATATATATATATACTAGGATTAAAAGTTAATTAACCCTAATTAATTCACTTAATTAAGGCATATATATATACATCTTAATCCTATCACATATTTAAGTGGTACATCATCCATTTCCACTATCTCAAACCAAAACAATGGTTTAATAACCATTTTGGTCCTTTGAACAATTATTAACTACATTTTCTAATTTAAAATTTAATAGCAATTGAACTTTTACAATTTAGTCCCTAAGCTTTAATTACTAATTTTCTCAACTAAATTACTTAACCAATTTTTAATATAATTTTTTTATTGACTCTATAAGTCTTCTTATTTTATCCTTACGGACTCAAATTACAGAAATGAGATTTTGAAACTACATGTTCTGACATCAACAAAAGTTGGGTCATTATACTTCCACTCCTTTAACATCCTCTTTGCACGCTATTAATAACAATTGCATTATCACATTTAGGTTCTCAAGCACCTTATTTTATCCTTATTTATGGAAATGGGATTTCAAAACTACATTTTTAACATCGACAAAAGTTGGGTCATTACACTTCCACTCCTTTAACACCCTCTTTGCACGTCATGAATAACTATTGCATTGTCACATTAAGGTTCTCAAGCACCACCTTCTCATCATTGACGGGACTCTATCTAATTGGGCCCGGCATAACTACGACTGAAGTTAAACCTTAAGTTTTTCTTTTAAGGTTCCTCCAATGCTTGCCTTCTTAATTGGAAACGGAAACTTTGTTTACTATCTTGATAGAGAACTAGTAGGAGATCCCTTGTTTTAGTTGATCTTCTAAGTTTGCCTTGGTTGTTTCTTACAATACAATTAAAAGTGTAATCCATTAATCAACTACAAATTTCGGAATAAGAAGATAAATCACATAATAATATATATAAAAAAAAACAAAATATGAATAGGGAATTTGGATTTGAAAGACCGAGAGTTGAATAAGGAAGAAAGTTTAAGCTCAAGGATCCTTATATCGAATTGAAACCTGACAAAAAAGATTAAGGATAGAAGATTTTGAAATTTTTATTATTTTGAATATTGTGCATTTTTTTTAGAATTTTTAATTATTTTCATATTTTTTTATATTTTTAAATATCTTTTTAAAAGTCTTTTAGAATTTTTTTCAAGAAAAATGTTAAAAGTATGATAGTGATATTTTAGCTACAACTCATGGGCCAACTTAATTATTAACCCTTTGAATTAGCGTGCCATGTCATCCCTTTAACAGAAGTTAACGAATGAGTGACCAAAATGTAACAATTTAATAACAATAGTGACAATTATGCAACTTTTAAAAGTTGGGTTACTAAACGTAATTTTGAACAAAGTTCAACAACAATTGATTTAGTTTGCCCTTGTAAGATAAATATTAACTCAAAATTAATTGCTAAAAGAATAAGTGTTAGAAAAAATAAATATTAAAACTTAAGTGCTAAATTTAAATTATAAAATTTGCTTGGTATATTATTTAAAATTAAATATTGAATATAATTTAATTTTTTTGATAAATAATAATATAATATTAAATTATATAAAATAAAACATAATTGAATTTATTCTCTATTAAGTGATTACTTATCATTTTCTACACTTTTTTGTAGGAAAAATTCTATTCACTAATTTATATTATAGTTATAGAATGTGTAAAAAAGATTAACTAGTTAATCGACCTTTAAGTCTGCTACTCTAGCACATCTTGGTTTACTTCTCTAGCACGTTTTGTTTTTAGGGTTTGTATTTTTTTATTGTTTCTTCATCTTCTTTTTTGATTTATTTTTGTGGCGATGGTGATTGGGGGGTTGTTAAACGCTTTTGATTGATTTTGGATTGTATGGAAAATGATTTGGCGAATCTTTTTTCAAATGATGAGGAGAAGGAGATCTTACAGATCCAAAGTGAGGCTGAGCCTGTAAAAGAGATCTATGATATTTGCTTGGTGGGTTGCTTTCTAACTGCGAGTGTGATTCACTTCCCTGCAATGAGAAGCACTATGGTTAATCTCTAGCACCCGGTGAAAGGGCTCTAAATTATAGATTTGGGTGAAAAACCTTTTTTTTTTTATTCCGCTTCTTTCATAAAATGGATCTAGATCGAGTGAAAAATGTTGATCCTTGGACGTTTAATAATCATCTTCTGGTGACTCATCATTTGGTGGATGGAGAAAACCTCTAAAAGTACCCTTACTTTATGTAAGCTTTTGGGTACAAGTCCATGAATAATAACAGGGTTTTTTCTCTGAACATATAGCAAAACAATTGGGGGATTTTGTGGGGGAATTCCTAGAGTATGATACTAAAAATTTGGAGAGGGGTTTGAACAATTATATGCAGATCTGGGTAAAAATGGATGTTAGGCATCCTTTTAGACGAAAGAAGAATTTTATGTTTACCTAGGTAAATGCTCGTTTGTTAGTTTCAAGTATGAAAAGCTTACTCTATTTTGCTTCTTTTTTGGTCGCTTGGGACATAGTGATTCATTCTGTCAAATTCAAATGGCTAACAGTTGGAAGTTGTAACACCCCAAACCTGACCTATACATTATGGCCGAATCTGGCAGTGTCACATTGAAGTCTGAAACATAAAACTCGTTGTCGTTGGAAAACTCAAAATTAGTTAATCAATTTGTGATTACATGGTGACTCCAAAACAGGTTGTTTATTTTCAAAAAGTTATTTACTTTTAAAAACGTGTTTTATTATGCAAAACCATTTACTTATCAAATCGCTATTAATTTTAAAATAACCTTTTATCGTGGAAGCTTTTTAAAAAAGTTGCATATTTACGATTATTTTGTAGAAACATTGTTTCTTTTTAAAACTTGAGTCCTAATACTAGTAGTTATAACCAAACCAAATTAAAATGCCAAAATTAATAGTTAAAACCTTAAAGGCCTTTTTACAAACAAAAACCCAAATACTGAAACTAATAGTAAATAAGAATCACATATAAAATAGAAGCAATCGTGTGGCCACCTCCATCGAGTCCCTCATAGACTGACCCGCCTAAAGTTGGGGATTACCTGTACAATTAAATAGAAGGGTGAGTTACAAAAACTCAATGTGTAATCCCTTATCAAACAATCAATCATACAGTATGCAATAACAGTTTGGGCCAGAGCCCTTTAAAGAAATAGTATCAATGTGGGCCTTAGCCCATTACAGTACAGTATCAATGTGGGTCTTAGCCCATTACAGTAATAGTAGCAGTGCAGTAATGCAATCAGAAATCCTACCCAATCCAGCCTCTACACACCACTCCGTCTCGCCAGTCACACCATATGGGGATTAAATCGACCCACCCAGCCAGACACACTAAGATTAGCATTAGTTGCAGTACTAAACAATATTGCAGCAATACTGCCAGTAATATGATCGGCTTAAAGCCATCAATAGGTCCACAGTTGTCTTGTGCAACCCGTGCAACCCGACCAGTATGGTACACTTCCTCCAAATATAACAACTCACCCCTATGCAATGCAATATGTCATGACATAATATCATACGTGTATGCAAAATGTCTTGCTCAATTACAATCATAGATATCATAGAACAAATCAGTCATTTTTACCTCTTAGGGGCTTATCAGTCATTTTACCCTATGGGGGTATATCGGTCAACTTACCCTGTGGGGGTATATCGGTCATTTTACCCTGTAGGGGTATATCGATCATTTTACCTTATTGGGGTATATCGGTCATATTACCCTATGGGGGTATATCGGTCGTTTACCCTATAGGGGTATATCGGTCAATTTATCTCATAAGTCAAAACAGTGCAAGTGGGCCCAACGCCCATTATGCAGCCCATATAGGCCCACACGCCCGTGTGGCCCACTAAGCCCATAAATGACCTTGGCCCTGTGAACGATACAGTCGAGTTTAATATCCTCTACACATTCGTGTGGCTTACCCGTGTGGGGCCTACGAGCCAATTGGGCCCACACGGCCCATTTCGACCCAACTAGGCCCAAACGGCCGAAGCCCATGAGATCGCTCATGGCAGCCTCTACAGTAAAACGCCCATGTTTCAAGCACTCTATTTACCACACGAGTGATCACACACCCGTGTGGTATCAAATGCCATATTTTCTGGCTTTTCGGCTTTTGCCGATTTACAGTTAAAACAGTGCGAATATACACCTTATTTTGCTTGGATTCAATCCACACTTCGCGTACTTCCCAAACCTAGATTCCATCCAAACATCGTTTTAGTCAACCATTTAATTGTTATTCAATCACGCTTATAAAGCTAAAAATCAATGAACATAGAAACTCCCTTACCGAAATCAACCGAATCCGCAACCTCGGGTCCTTGAATATGTTCTAAACAGCCCTTGGTCTCCACCTAAAACAAAGCCTTTTATTAAACCTTTCTTGAATTTCACTACAACCTTAACAAAACCACATTCACCGAATAAGTCACCCCTTAATTCAGCATCTTACAACACGCTACAACGAATACCTCACTTGCTTCCCAATTGACGATAGGCAGAGTGTAATTCGGCAATGTAGTGAAAAGAACCAAAAAAAGGGGAAAGAAACTGACAAGGGCAGAACATAGGGGTAACGAAAAAAAGAAGGAAAAGAAAATAAAGAATAGGAGAATGGAAAAGAGGACAGAAGGTCAAGCAGATTACCTAGAAAATTATCGGTTAAGTAAAAACTAGTTGATGAACGACTTGCTAAAGGAGAAGAGAACCTAGTGTCGCAAATTTTGAAAGCAGAAAATGGGAATCGAAATCTCAAAATAATGTCATAATCAAAAAAATAAAGAAGAAGGGAATCGTTGAAAGCATAAGTTGGCAACAGAGGAAGAAAAATTTGACAAAAACAATCAATGGAAAAGAAAGAGTTGGAGAGGGAAAGCAATTGGCAAAAAAAATTGGGAGAAAGAACCACTCAAAACTGAACTCTTGAGAACCCCCAAATTCAAATTCGGCACAAACACCCCTAAATTCCTAAAATCTCTCCTACCATTCGGCTATACACTCTCCCCCAACTTCATATCCCTTAATTTTCTCCTTGGTTTCTTCCTACATATTCTCCATGACCAATTCAAATGCCATTCAGTAGTATTTTAGTCCACTTCTGCTTCTTACATGGCAAGAGAAGCAAAGTAAATACTCCTCTTGCATTGCCACAACTCGAACCTTAAACCCTAGAAGCACTCCACACGCCACTTACCACCAGACCAACAAATCCTTTGTGTCATAGTTTACCCAAATTTAATTATAAGCATATTAGCCCAAAGCTAGGGGTTTACCCAAGTAAAACCAAAATTTTGTCCCAAGCTACAGCTTGAACCCAGGACTTCTCAGACACTTCCAGAGTACAAAACCACTGAACCAGATAGTTAGTTGTGTTGCTTTCTCGCTCGACTAAATTTATGTATAGTCTCCGAACCATTCCCTTGATCAAGGCCCAATACTTTTAGGCTCAAATTCAGGGCGTTACAGAAGTAGTAGGAATAGGATGGGATTTGTCGATTCGAGGCCAGTCAAGGAGAGTAATGACAATGAGTAGAAAATGTTTAAGAGGTGAGGGGGTGCTCAAAGTGATGCTATGACTCAATTTGATTCGATCTTAAGGTTGAACTTAGAAGGAGACAAGGATTTTAGGGAAAATAAAAAAAAGGGATCGAGTAGATATGGAGCATGATTCGGAGGATAGACCACTAAAAGGGGGTGATGGTAAGAAGAGACCAGGAAGGGAATGGGGAAACCAGAATGAATTGATTGTGGCCAATTTTATGGGAGGGAGAAATAAACCTTCATTGATTCGAGACCACATATTATCGATGGCTACCAAGGGGCAAGCCGACCGGTTGCAATAAAACTTATGAGTTGGAATGCCCATGGATTGGGGAGTCCACAAACTATCAAAAGGTTTCGGCATATGCTGAAGATGTATAATCCCCAAGTGGTCTTCTTTATAGAGATAATTAGATGACAAAAAGAATGGAAAAGGTTAGGACGATATGTGGCTTTGCTAATGAAACTGATGTTATAGTTGAAGGTAAATAAGGGGTCTAACTTTTGCAAGGAAGGAAACAGTCAAAATAGTTTACGGAGTTTCTCAAAAAATCATATAGATGTAGTTGTTAAGGGGGATGATGAGGAGAAAGAATAGAGGTTTACTAGGTTTTATAGAACTCATTTTGCGAGTAATAGAAGAGATTTGTGGAACATTCTAAAAAGTTTGGGTTTAAATCAGGAGCTTCTTTCGCTAGTTTGTAGAGATTTTAATGAGATAATGTACTCCTCTAAGAAGGTAGGGGGCATTCCAAGAGAAAAGGGAAAAATTGAGCTATTTAGGGGTGCCCTAGATGCATGTCACTTACTGGATATGAGGTTTTCTAGACCTTGGTTCATATAGGAAAGGGGGAATATTCTGCAAACTAAAATTAGGGAGAGACTAGATAGAGGGGTAGCTATTGATGAATGGATGAGTATGTTCCCTGATGCGATAATTAAACACTTACCACATTCTTTTTCTAATCATTGTCCTCTACTTATACATACAGATAGGGGGAGTACTAGATGCAGATAGAAATTTTTCCATTTTGAAGCATGGTGGACGATGGAGGGCTCATTTGAATGGGAGGTAAGAAGAATTTAGGATTTCGCTTTAGGTGATTTGTTTGCAAAGATAGGAAGTCTAAAAGAAGGTTTGGAAGTTTGGGCAAACACGGTTAAGCTTGGAATGGTTGGATTGAAAATAGATTTGACTAGGAAGTTTGAATAATTGATGTCGAAGGATCGAGACGGTGAAAATTTCATAGAGCTTATCGACACAAAAGTTCAGTTGAACCTGGAAATTGACAAAGAAGAAACCTTTTGGGAGCAAAGAGCACATGCAAACTAGTTGAGGTTGAGCGACAAAAGTACGAGCTTCTTTCATAAATTTGCCTCTTATTGCAGGCGTATAAATATAATTAAGGTTTTAGAAGATAATACTAGAAGGAAAGTATCAATTGTAGAGGAAATGGAGGTTGTGGCACGAGGTTTCTTTCAGAATTTGTTTGCAACAAATGGGATAGGGGACTTGGAACACATCTTACCTAGAGTTGATCGATGCATTACAAATTATTTGAAAATGATGTTGACTGCTAGTTACCCAAAAGAGGAGAATTTTATGGCGCTGAAGGGTATGGGTCCAACAAAGTTTCTAGGGGCTGATGGTTTTTCGACTTTATTTTTTAGAGATGTTGGCACATAGTCGAAGATGATATTACGTCATTTTGCTTAGGTGTCTCAAATGAAGGGAAAAAGCTAGAGTGTATGAATGAAATTAGTATAATGCTCATCCCTAAGGTATCGTACCCTAAAAACATGGTTCATATCATACTAATCAGTATATGCAATATGATTTACAAGGTCTTAGCAAAAGCAATAGCTAACTGTTTTTAGAAGGTACGCGAGGTTTGTATAGATCAGGCCCGAAGCACGTTTGTGCTAAGAAGGCTAATTACTGATAACATGTTACTGGTATATGAGATATTGCATATGTTCCTTTAGAAACGATTAGGGAGGAAGGGCTTTATGGCATTTAAATTGGACATGAGTAAGGCATATGACTGGGTAGAACGGGGTTTCATAAGGGCGATAATGGAGAAAATGGATTTTGATGAATGATGGATGGGCACTATTATAAGGTGTGTTATGACAGTTTTGTATTTTGTATGTATTAATGGTAGACTGAGTGAATCCTTTCGGCCTTCACGAGGTCTCAGATAGGGAGACCCACTAAGTCATTTTCTATTTCTTATTTGCAGTAAGGGACTTTCTACTCTTATGAGACTTGCTTTAAACGATGGGATGATTAAAAGGGAAAAGGCCAGTAAGAGGGGTCCTCAGATATCACACCTTCTCTTTGCAAACGATTATGTTATGTTTGGGTAGGCCTCCGAGCAGGGTGCCAACATTCTAAAAAACATCTTAAAGGAATAAGAAATGTACTTAGGTTAGTCTCAATTTTGAAAAATAAACTATTTTTTTATAGTTTAAATACCCTTGAACAGTCTCGGGAATCAATTTCAAATAGTTTAGGGGTTTGTTATTCGAATAATCTAGAGAAGTATCTAGGCCTACCCAACATGGTGGGTAGAAAGAAAAAGGCATCGTTCCAACTACTGAAGGACGGAATTAAAAAGAAGATTGATGGTTGGTGCATTAGGTTTCTATCGCAAGGGGATATAAAATTTTTTTATTAAGTCATTGCTCCAAGCCATTCCAACATACTCGATGTCCTTTTTTTGCTACCAAAAACTTTGTACGATGAAATGGAAAGTATTAAGGCACAATTTTGGTGGCAACAGGGGCGTGGGAGAAAGGGGATTCATTGGTGTGAGTGGCATCGTCTTTGTGCTTTGAAAGAGGAAGAGGTTTAGGGTTTCATAGTTTAGAGAAATTTAATATCACCTTATTGGCCAAACAGAGATGGATACTTCTAAATAATCCTGGTTCGTTATTACCTGGGTTTTAAAGGTAAAATATTAGCCAAGTTTCGATTTCTTAATTACACGTTTGGGGAATTTACCCTCTTATACTTGGAAAAGTATTTGGGCTACGAAGGGGTTATGTAACACCCCTAACCTGTATGTTGCTGGAACAAGGTTAAGAGGCATTACTAAACTTATTACACAATTACACATTCATTTTACATACATTTTGCATACATAAACATGTATCAATCAAACAAAATCACATTGTCCCTTAAACGATACTACGAGGCTCTAAACATGCAATAAAGATGGTTCGAGACTAAACTTATAACTCGGAATAACTTTAGAAACACTTAGAAAATTTTTCAAAACAGGAGACACACGTTTGTGTGAACAAGCCATGTGAATACGCCCGTGTCACAGGCTATGTGGACATTCAAAATGGGACCACATGCCCGTGTCTCAGACCATGTCCTACCTGGTGTAACTCCCTGACTTGGGCCACACGACCAACCACATGCCCGTGTGTAACGCCCTAATTTTCGGGATTTTTGAGATTTTTGTGATTTTGGTGAAATTTTGAAATTTTGTTGTTAGATTAAGAAATTTATGTTTTAAGTGTGTTAGTGGGCCTTTAGAAGGCCCAAGCCTAAGATAAAACATGGCAAAAATTTCAAATTTTTGATTTAAGGTGAAGGGGACTTAGTTAAGTGGGCTTTTAAGAAAAAATGAGTAAAATAAGACACAAGCAAGCCCTTGGTAAAGTGGCAAGGTGGAGCCACTTAAGTGCCTAAAAAATGGAGTGTGGATAGATGTGCAAGGGCCAAGGTTCAAGTCACAAGGTAAGCAGTGTGGTATTTTATTTTTACTGCATGTGCCGGTCATGTGATGGATTATAAGTAGAACTCTGTTGGAGAGAGTTTGAGATGCTCAGGGGATTGAATCAGGTAGGATAAGGAGGAGAAAATTTAGGAATTTCAAATTGAAGCAAGTGGTGGCCGACCAAGGGACTTTGTTGTAGCACCTTCGGCTAGGGCTTTAGGGGTTTTTGCACTTTCGGCAATTAAGGTGGTGTGCTGACTTCTTGTGTTGTTTTTTCAGCATTTGGTTGTTGGTTGTTTCTCTAGTGTTAAATAGGTTTAGGCTATTATGGACCACCTTCTATTCTTTTTCTTCCTCTTCTTCTTTACTCATAAGTTCTAAAAGCCCAAAACGTAACCCCTACATTCTTCTTTTTGCCGAATTACGCAAGTAAGTCAAACCACTCCAATTTCTTCTTCTCTTCTCTTCTAGAAGTCGAATCTACCTTTTTCTTATTGTTCCCTTCTTGTCGACTCCTTTTAGATTGAACCATCCCCCTCTTTTCTCTAAAACTGAAACACTTAACTTTGTAGCTGATTTCTATAAAAGTCGAAATCCCGAAAGTTAAGCTTGAGTGTTGATTTCTTCTAGGCCAAACCTCTCCTTTCTTTTTCTTCTCTTTTTGTCGAATCTCACACTCTCATAACCCTTATCAAAATCTCCTCTGTTCCATCACAACTTCTCTTCTTTATTATACCAGAAGCCGAAACCTCCATATTCATACTGATTCGGGAATCGAAATCTTCAAATCATTTAGATTAGCTCTCTGCTTATGTTTAGAAGTTAGATCTGCATCAGATCTGGGATAGAAAAGGGTTTGAAGCATTCTCTGTTGGGTAAATCTTCGGTAAGTTATCGAAACCTTTCTTCCATTCGTTATTTCGAGATTTAAGGAAGCCAAAAGTCCCTAAATACTTTAGGGAGGATGTTGACTTTGGTGATAGGTAATGCTAGTCTTGTGATATGGTTTTGTGTGTTCTATTTTGCAAGAAGGGTGATCTCTCAAGGAGAAGTAAAGGCTAGGAACGTGGAAGTGATCTAGATCTAGATCTAGATCTAATAGTTAAGATTGGAAAGGTAAGTTGTTATTAAAGCCTCATAGTGGCCGAATGTGGTAAACGGGTATTATGTTAGTTATCGTTAATTCGTAAGTCTAATTTCTTAAGTGACCAATTGTAGGATACTCGTGGGAGATCTCGGTAGCGTTCGTCGCAAATCAAGTGTGTAAACAAACACCCTCTAGTAGACTAAATCGGCAAAAGCTGAAAAGTTGAAATACCGAAATTTTGGCATTTCGTGGGCTTGCGAGCGTGCGAACGCTCGTGGGTCAGTTGAATGTGGTAAGATTCTGTAATCGAAATAGGTAGAGTTGGTGAGTGCGCAATTTCGTGCACCTCGGTAATTTGGGCCTCGATGAGCTAAAATTGGGCCCAATGGGCTTACGGGCCCATATGGGTGAAAATAAGCGGTAAGCGTGTTCTGTATACTGTAGGGTTAAAACTGTTAAAACTGTTAAACTAGTCATAAAATTTGGGCTAAACGGGCCAAAATAGCTAGTGACACTATAGGGGCCATTAGAGGTTTTAAGGGCCAATAACTTTAAACTGCTAAAATGGGCTAAATAAGCTACTGAGACGAAAGTTGGACGATTAATGGCTGAAATATGCATAAAACTCTAAAAACTGGTATAATTACTGAAATACCCCTTATGGGTGAGAAATTACTATTTTACCCCTAGGTGCAAAATGACCGTTATACCCCTAGGGTTAAATTTGACTGAAATGCATGCTCTACTGTTTCTGTTCACTGTATGCCATGACATGATTATCTATTGCATGGGACTGGGTTTATTGGTAGAGGAAGTGCAAGTGGCATTGCCACGTTTACTGAAAGGGGCTTTGCCTCGTTTTACTAAAAAGGGGCGTTGCCTCGTTATACTGTTAGTAGCTTGGCCATGTTATCTGAGTAGCTTTGATGCGACTGTGGTGTGTTAGGCTGGGTGGGTCGAGTTATTCCCCACAGGTGTGTTGGGCTGGTACGGTGGTGTGTAGCGGATGAATTTAGGCTGGGTTTGGGCATACATGCATTAATACTGATCTGTTACTGTAATAGGCCACTGGGCCACACTATTTACTGAATAGGGCTTCAGCCTAGTATTTACTGTATCTGGATAGGGCTTCGGCCCAGTTATTAATGTGACTGGATAAGGCTTAGGCCCAGTACACTTGATCGGATTTGGGCTTTGGATGGGCTTTCTTTACACACTGAGTTTCCAAACTCACCCCCTTCCTTTCATCTATGCAGGTAAGTCCTAGACTGGTGGACTTGGAGCTGGGAGGGATTTAGAGTGGCCACGTTGGTTTTTAATTTAAGTTATTTATTTTCTGATTTATTTTCCATTATTTTCATTATGGTTTTGGGTTTGTAATAAGGCCGCTTTAATTATTTTTAATTTGGGTTTTCAATTATTTATTTACACTACACTTTAAATTATTTTAATAAGGCTGCGCGAGTTTCTTGAAATTAATCAAACATTTTCAAAATCAATCACATGTATCAAACGAGTAACAAAAGTTAATTTAAGATAATATAAAAAGAATACCCCTAAATTTTGGTAGTGGATAGGACATTCTCAAACGAACCTGGACTTTCTCTTTAAACTTCATTAATGGCTTTGCAAAACTCACCCTAATCGTAGTAACTAAGAAACACGGTTAGTCCGACGTTGATGTGACACACCAGACTTGGCGGTAACGTCTGGGCTGGGTTTGAGGTGTTACACCGTGTGTCTAGGCCGTGTAACTCCCTGACTTATTTCTATTAAATGCTTTAGGGGACACACGGTTGTGTACCATGAATGTGTGTCACACACGGCTGAGACAAACGCCCGTGTCATTGCCCGTGTGGACAAAAATAAGCTATTTTCAATTTTCAACTCTGGATCTTTAGTATTCAACACAAAAGCAAGATAAGCTTCATATATTTTCCTCAGACATTTCTGAGCAGACATAATAGAAATCATGACAAATGAACTATCTGACTCATCTGAACTAACCTGAAGAATTTCACGATTTTCATATTTCAACTCAATCAATTTATTTCCACAATTCAATATCACATCATGCGTAGTCAACCAATCCATACCAAGAATCACATCAAACTCATCAAATGGCATTAGTAACTAGGAAACATGGTTAGTCTGACGTTGATATGACACACCAGACTTGGCTGTAACGTCTGGGCTGGGTTTGGGGTGTTACACTGTGTGTCTAGGCCGTGTAACTGCCTGACTTATTTCTATTAACTGCTTTAGGGGATACACAGTTGTGTACCATGAATGTGTGTCACACACGACTAAGACAAACGCCCGTGTCACTGCCCGTGTGGACAAAAATAAGCTATTTTCAATTTTCAACTCTGGATCTTTAGTATTCAACACAAAAGCAAGATAAGCTTCATATATTTTCCTCAGACATTTCTGAGCAGACATAATAGAAATCATGACAAATGAACTATCTGACTCATCTGAATTAACCCGAAGAATTTCACCATTTTCATATTTCAACTCAATCAATTTATTTCCACAATTCACTATCACATCATGCGTAGTCAACCAATCCATACTAAGAATCACATCAAACTCATCAAATGGCATTAGTAACTAGGAAACATGGTTAGTTCGATGTTGATGTGACACGCCAGACTTGGCCGTAACGTCTGGGCTGGGTTTAGGGTGTTACACCATGTGTCTAGGCTGTGTAACTCCCTGACTTATTTCTATTAAATGCTTTAGGGGACACACGGTTGTGTACCATGAATGTGTGTCACACACGGCTAAGACAAACGCCCGTGTCACTGCCCGTGTGGACAAAAATAAGCTATTTTCAATTTTCAACTCTGGATCTTTAGTATTCAACACAAAAGCAAGATAAGCTTCATATCCTTTCCTTAGACATTTCTGAGCAGACATAATAGAAATCATGACAAATGAACTATCTGACTCATTTGAATTAACCCGAAGAATTTCACCATTTTCATATTTCAACTCAATCAATTTATTTCCACAATTCACTATCACATCATGCGAAGTCAACCAATCCATACCAAGAATCACATCAAACTCATCAAATGGCATTAGCATGAGATCGGCTGGAAAATAGTAACTTCTGATAAAGGGCAATTTTTACATACTTTGTCTACTGATACATGCTGACCCAATGGGTTTAATACTTTAATCACAAATCCTGTAGACTCTATGGACATGTTCACACTACGCATCAATTTCATGCAAACATAGGAATGGGTCGAACCCGAATCAATCAAAGCAATAACATTAACATCATGAAAAGAAAATTTACCTGTAATTACGTCGGGGGACGATGCCTCTTCACGAGCATGGATAGCATAGGTCCTTGCATGTGCTCTAACATCTGGTCTCACTGCTGAATCTCTAGATGCACATGTACCTACCCCTGTTCCCGGGTTTCTCTGTGGTCTACCTCAGAATGAAACATTCTTGGACCTAGCACTCTGTAATTCTTCCTTTTTAACCATTTCTGGACACTCTCGCATAAAATGATCTGGAGCACCACACTTGTAACAACCACTCTCATCTGCTCGACACTGACCAAAATGACGTCTACCGCACCGTGGACATTCTGGTCTGTTCGGTCGGACATTACCTACACTCGCAATTGAGGTAGTCTGAGCTTTCGACCCCATATTTCTGTTATCCCTGTTTCTGCTTGAATACCCAGCTGAAAATTTTGATCAAGTAGAGAACTCTCTAGGCCTCTTGGATGTAGACTGAAACAACTTGCTCATGAGTCTTTTCTTCGTATCTTGCATCTCAATTTTAGCTTTGCCTTTTTCTTTTTCTTTCAACAACTCCTCTGCCTTACAAGCTCTGTCAACTAAAACAACAAACTCTTTTATCTCTAGAACACCAACGGACAGTCGAATATCATCATTGAGCCCATCTTCAAATCTCTTGCACATAATAGCTTCAGTTGACACACACTCTCTAGCATAATTGTTGAGTCTAACAAATTCACGTTCATATTCAGTCACTGTCATCTTACCCTGCTTTAGTTCAAGGAATTATTTTCTTTTCTGGTTGATGAACTTCTTACAGGTGTACTTCTTACGGAACTCTTCCTGAAAGAAATCCCAGGTAACTTTTTCTTTTGGTATTACTAACACAAATGTCTTCCACCAATGGTAAGCTGAATCTCTAAGAAGTGACACCACACACTTTATACACTCTTCTGGTGTGCAAGATAACTCATCAAAAACTCTTATAGTATTCTCGAGCCAAAATTTATCTTTCTATACATCATCATCTTTAGTAGCTCAAAACTCTTTGGCCCTTATTTTCTAATATTGTCTACTGGTGGCTTTTCTCTTCTGACTGTATCTGTAACTAGGGAAGCTATATGGGTAGTCTGAGGATCATGAGGGGGTGGAGGTCTAACGGCTGGATTCGTATGAACGAACTCGGCAAACCATTCATTCATAGCTTGGAAGAAGGCTTCTCGAGTGCCTCCTCCCTGACTAACTGTAACGGGCCTTTTGCTACTATCTAGTGCCACCGTCCCTTCTGTGGGAGCGGACGCGTTACTTTCTACATCATCTGAACCAACTCGTTCGGGATCCATAACTATAGAAGAAAAACATTTTAAAATTGTCAGGAATTGTCACACAATCAAAATATGAGTATGGCATGTATAGCTAGACTCTTACTGATACTGAATATTCCAAGCACCGACTAAACTCTCGCTTTGATATCAATAAATGTAACACTCCTTACCCGAGAAGGTCGCCGGAGTCGAGCAAAAGGCGTTACCAGACTTACCTTACTAGTTCGGGGCATAAAAATTTGCTTTTAAAATTAATTCATTCACATTCATCCAATATATTCCTAAAATGGGCCCTCGAGGCCCTAAACATGCAATTGGAACAGTTCGGGACTAAACCGGGGACATTTAAAAATTTTCCAATTTCTTACACAAATTAAAACAATTCATTTAGACTATTCATAATAAAATTATCCACCTGCATAATAGTCACTTAATTAATTATAACTCAAGTTAAAAAACTCGAAATTTAAATCCATAAATTTTTCCTGAAACTAGACTCATATGTCCTCTTACCATAATTTTTTCCAGAATTTTTGGTGTGGCCAATTAGTATAGTTTATCAATTAAAGGTTCCCCTGTTTCACAGTCCCACTGTTCTGACCTCTCCTTACTAGAAATCAATTATCTCTTAGTACAGTTTTCATTTAGTGTTTGCACTTTTTCCTAATGAAAATATACTCCCTAAGGAATCTATACATATAAATTATGACTCATAATTATTTTTAATATAATTTTTAGTGAATTTCTATAATCAAAACAGGGGATCACGAAATCCCTCTCAACCAATCTCACAAGAATTTAAATATCTCACAATACAGACTTCCTTTGCTTGCTCTGCTTCTTTCCTATGAAAATAGACTTTATAAGCTTTAATTATATGTCTCATTCACCATTTAATTCTATTTCTACAATTTTTAGATATTTTTCAAATTCACGTCACTGCTGTTGTTACAAAACTGTTTCATGGCCAACTTTTCCTCCTCCATCATTTCTTTGCATAAACTATCATTTAGACATACCTAACATCAAAACATGTTCTTATTTAGCCATTTCAACAGCTATCATCATCAAGCATTCACATACCATACTTGAATCATATCATAAAGACATACACACCAATTGCCAAGTCCCTATACATGCCATAACCCAAAACATTGCAAACTATAAAATCCCGAGATAGCCCTTGATAGAGTGAAACGAACTCCGACGTCCCTTTGATCCCCGAATTGGCTTGGCTACACTATAAAAGAGAGAAAAGAAAAGAAGTAAGCTACAATGCTTAGTAAGTTTACAAATAAACAAATGACAACATTCACCAAATATAAGTATACTCATATTAAACCATCAACAACAAACTCTTTATTTTACTTCTCCACTTACTCTTTAACTTTCCTGTTTATCATTCCTTTACCTGGACTTTCTTGTAACATAGTCTGTATATTAGCCCGATGAACTATTTGAAATACTAAGGGTACTTGGGTTTTCTTGCCTGATAATAACCTGCCAATGTGATGCTCTAGGCATGGTCTTATATGGGATGTTCCCTATCCTGTCAAAGCCATATATCTGATATGGACTTACATGGGATGTTCCTTGTCTTTCCAAAGCCATATATCTGATATGGACTTGCATGGGATGTTCCATGTGTAATGCCCCCTACCCGAGACCTTTGCCGGAGTCGAGTTTGAGGGGTTAGCAAAGTTAATTTATCACTTAAACAATTTCCAAACCATTTATTTCACCTTTCGAAATAAGTTGTTCATCTACATCACGGTCACTAAAAAATTCATATCTCAAGTTACGAAACTTGAAATTTAAATCCGTAAATTTTCCCTGTTTCAGTGCTTGACTACTTTGACCTCTGTCCATTTCAAATCACGTTTCTCTCTGTACAGAATTCAGATGACTATACCATTTGTTTTCCTTAAAAGTAGACTCAATAAGGAAACTGTACATATATAGCATGACTCCTAATTATTTTTGTACAATTTTTAGTGAATTTCTAAAGTCAGAACAGGGGATTCAAAAATCGCTCTGACCCTATTCCACCAAAACTCAAATATCTTATAAAATACAACTCCTTTGCCTATTTTGTTTCTTCCATAGGAAAATAAACACAATAAGCTTCAATTTCATATTTTATTTCACCATCTAATTCTATCTCTACTATTTTTAGTGATTTTTCAAACTCACGTCATTGCTGCTATATGATACTGTTTTATAACAACTTTCCCCCCTTTATGCATTTTCATGGATTAGGTATCAGATTAAACATACATATCACCAAATATGATCATAATTACCCATTCCAATGGCTAATCATTCCAAGCATTTCCTTACCACTCAATAGCCATATCATAAGATCATATACACAAAATGATTATAATGCTATACATGCCATATTCAAAATACACAAGCCATTATACCAAATTGGTCCGCGGATAGTGTGAGCATTCCTTCAACCTTTCCTGATTTTCAAGCTAGCTTGTCAAAACTATAATGAATGAAAAGGAGGGAGTAAGCATAAATGCTTAGTAAATTCACATGTAAATAACAAGTAACATAATCATGCAACTCAACATAAACATCAATTGCATAAATATCACTAAGACATTCATGTTACAAGTATACTTGCTATCTTACCACCATCTTGTCTTACCAAGTTCTCAACCTGAGGTTTAAGTTCATACCTATCCAATTTCCTCTTTCACCACACTTACCACCATCTCACTTTCGTTTTAGGTATTCTCCTTATTCGCTTAAAATTCACCCTTTGAACACATCGGAATATCGCATACACATAAGTGTCATATCCGTAGCTAGATAAACTTAATAGCCTACGGAATTTATGTAGCCAAGATACCATGTAACCCTCCCATAAGCAAACTTGGACTCAACTCAACAAGCTCGGGTGTTCGCATCTATAAGTGAGGGACTCAACTCAACGAGCTCAGATGCCTAGTTACATTTCACGAACTCAGACTCAACTCAATGAGTTCGGAATTCAACCATCCTAGTGACATGTCACTTGTACCCCAATCTATTCCCAAGGTTCAAACGGGATCTTCCTTAATCACACATTTTTGTCGTCCTACTCGAAATGTCGAAACTGATACTTGATAGCATTTCATACTTATCAATAGCTCACATAATCAACATATTACTAAATAATAATTTTCAATGCATAATATTTCATAATAATAAACATCATATCATATAAATGACATTAAATTGCTTAAAATAACAATTATGTTACCATATTTACACATGAACTTACCTCGGTACAAAATATTAGAAATTGAGCCTATTCCTCGTAAACTTTATTTTTCCCTCAATCACGACTCGAATCTCGTTTCTCTTGATCTAGATTGCCAAATTAATTTATTCAATATACACATTCATCAAAATATCCCCTAATATGAGCTTGGATAAAAATTACCATTTTACCCCTAACTTTTCAATTATTTACAATTGAGTCCTTAAGTTTGTACAATGAGTTACATGCATTTCCCATAACATATAGGCATAGCCAAATCTCCTAATGTCCATAACAGCCCATATTTCACATAAAAATTAGATTTTTACCATCAATTTTACCCTTTTACAATTAAGTCCCTTTTTAGGTGTTTTCACATAAAACTACTAGGTATAAGTTGTTAAACACACATCAAACCATCATATTCCTTCATTATTCATCAAAATACAATTATGTCACACATGGGTAAATTTTCATACATGCATCCTAGCTCCAAATATTGCTAAAAAATGATAGAATAGGCTTTCTAGATTATAAAATCGAAAAGAACATTAAAAACGGGCATGGAAATCACTTACAATCAAAGCTTGAAATGTTGAAAACCCTAGCTATGGTGTTAAGGAAAATTCGGCAGCCTCTATGGAGAAGGTGGGTCTATTTTTTGTGTTATTTTTCCTTTTTAATGACTATATTTACCATTTGACAAGAATGCTCTTAATGCCTTTCTTTGTAATTTTTCATGTACAAGCCCATTTTTGTCCAAAATTTTAGAAATTGGTTAAATTGCTATTTAAGACCTCCTAATTAATATTCCAAAGCAATTTCATACTAAAAGCTTCTAGAACGCAAGTTTTGCAACTTATTCAATTTAGTTCCTAATCTCGAATTAAGCACTTTATGTATAGAATTTCTCCACGAAATTTTCACACAATCATGCAATCATATCATAAACCTCAAAATAATTATAAAATAATTATTTCTATCTCAAATTTGTGGTTACAAAACCACTATTCCGATTAGGCCCTAATTCGGGATATTACACCCTGTCCTGCCAAAGCCATATATCTGATATGGAGTTACATGGGATGTTCATCAACTGTCTCAACCCAAAATGTCATACATCCCTAAGGTTCAAACGGGGCTTTCTGATACTTTTCTCTGTTATCTCATCTTTAATTCAACTTGAAATATTCTCATAAAATAAATGTATATTTGGTAGAAATTAACAACATTAATACAAAATATCGAAATATTGCATTTATTTACCGTAAACTTACCTCGGTGCAAAATACGATCAACTTGGATACTTAATCTTCTACCTTTTTCTTTCCTCGGTCTATCCCCAAATTTTGTCCTTCTTGATCTATAATTAGTAAATTTAGCTTATTTAATGCCCACATTTATCAAAACAGTCCTTAACTCTAACTTTGGAAAATTACAATTTTGCCCGTAAACTTTTGCATATTTACACTTTTGCCCCAAAGCTCGAAAATTAAACTTTTTCCCTAATTCTTATGTTTTAGGACATCTAATCATTTTCTGTTGATGGCAATATCAAATTCTCGCTCTAACATATACTTATGAACATTAAGTATTTTTACCGATTATGTCATTTTACTCGTTTTCACTTAAAACCGAGTAGCACAAGTTGTTCAACATAATTTAAAACCTCATACTCCATCATAAAACATCAAATAAGCACATCACCTATGGGTATTTTTTCAAATATGAACCCAAGGTTAAATTATTGCTAGAATAAGTTAAATCAAGTTACCGAGATTCTAAAAACGTAAAGAACATTAAAAACGAGGCTTGGAATCACTTACTTTGGAGCTTGGAAGCTTGACAAAACCCTAACTATGCAGAATCCTTTGAAATTTTGGCCTAATTAAGATGATGGACACATTTTGCCATCTTTTTCCCTTTTTAATTCATTTTAATTACCAAATGACTAAAATGCCCTTCATTAAAAACTTTGGTTATTTCTACCTATGTATGTCCAGTTTTGTCCATGAAAACCTAATGGTATAATTTCCATTTAAGGACCTCTACTTCAATTATGCTATTCAATTAAATCCTTTAACATCTAGAACTCATATTTATCAACTTTTGTAATTAAGCCCTAATAGGCAAATTAAACATGCAATTCATAAAATTTTCTATCAATACTTTAACACATGAATCTAATCACTTGGTAAATCATAAAAATTTATTGGAATAAACTTTTCTATCTCAAATTCGTAGTTTGGCAACCACCATTCCATTTAGGCCCTATTTCGGGATGTTACACATATCTACAACAACTCATCTGGCATAACAACACAATTCAAAAGAACTAAGAGTTATAGCTTAGTAAGCTCATATGATAATAAACTTAACTTATTATTTAAATACAATTCAATCAAATGAACATAGCAAACATCAATCATATTAAATTACAAACCTTTCACATGTTTAAAACATGATTAAGTATGAATTTCATAAGCTATCTCAACTCAATGCTCGTATAGGTTTTGTATATACCTGAACCACTTAAATTGGTCTTACTTTCATTCACATCTCGATTATGCCCGTAGAACCATTCAGAATTACTGTAGGATACTTGGGAACACATCGTACCTAAGTGCCACACATATAGCCGAAGCTATCTCATATCACATACATGCTCGCTCTCGAGCTAACAACGGGCCTGCTCACACAGTCAAGACGTAGCTACACAGTGTTGCTCTCACAAGCTATCAAGAACTGCAACACATGTCAGAACCCAGCCACTGGTAGGACGTACAGGACCAACACTTGGATCACATCATCATTAGTAAACCCTAATGTCCTGACATTCGTATCTTAAACTACTCCTAAGGTTCAAACGAGACTTTCCAATTTCGAATCTCTGCTGATCATATCTGTAAACTCATTTCCAATCATTATCACTATTCAATACAATAATAATGCATTTATAAAATAATTTAACAACATTTATTAGCATACGAACTTACCTCGTATTCGAAAACGATGAAACAGATCAACTATTCAATTACTTTGCTCTTTCCTCGATCTAAGTCCGAATTCCTCCTTTCTTGATCTAAATGTAATCAAAATTAACTTATTCAATCATCTATTTATTCAATTTAGCCCAAAATACTCATTAAGGTAAATTTACACATTTGCCCCTAAACTTTCACTTTTTTATAATTTAGTCCTTATTTCACAAAATCACAAATTTATGAAATTCCTTTAAAACCCATGCTTGCCAAATTACTAATATACCCTTAACAACCCATATTTAACAAATTTTCACACGTTTAACTACACATTTTACGCATTTCACAATTAAATCTCTATTTTGCATTTTTACTCAAAATCACTTTATAAAACTTATAAATCTAACAAGAAAGTTTCATATTTCATCATCAAACATCAAAACACATTAACATTCATCAATGGAAACTTTCAAAACCTTTAAAAGTTTTGCAAAATAGTCCCTAGGCTAGCTAAACCTAGTTGCAACGATCACAAAAACAAAGAAATTATTAAAAACGGGACAAAAATCGTACCTGTATGAGCTATAAAACCTTGACCGAATATCAAGCCTGAAAAATGGCTTTTCTTCTTGTTAAGAATCAACTAGGAAGATGATAACCTTAATAATTTGGTTTTTGTTTTATTTATTTTACTTTAATAACCAAATTACCTATTTAACCATTACTTAAACATTTAAAAACATACAAGTGATGTCCATAATTGTCCACTCAACATACCAATGGTTTATTTATCTCTTAAGGACTCTCACCATTTAATTTCATAGCCATTTAATACCTTTAACTATTAGAACACTACTTTTACATTTTATGCGATTTAGTCCTTTTTACCGAATTAAGCACACAAACGATAAAATTATTTCACGAAACTTTTAGACAATCATGCTTTCATGCTGTAACCACTTTAAATAATAATAAAATAATTTTTTGACCTCAAATTTGTGGTTCTAAAACAACTCTTCCGATTTAGCTAAAAATTGTATGTTACAACTCTCCCCCTTAAGGATTTTCATCCCCGAAAATCTTACTAGTGAATAGGCTAGGGCACTATTTTCTCATAGCATCCTTGAGTTCCCACGTAGCTTCTTCAACCCCGTGTTAATGCCATAAGATTTTCACTAATGATATTCTTTTATTTCTTAGCTCTTTGATTTCACGAGCTAGAATTCGAATCGGTTTTTCATTGTACGTTATACCTAACTGAATCTCTACTTCGGTTAGAGAAATGATATGTGAAGGGTCTAATCGATATCATCGTAGCATCGATACAAAGAATACCTTATGAATCTTTTCTGACTCAGACGGTAATGCTAATCGATATGCCACTGGCCCAATTTGCTCGATAATCTCATACGGTCTGATGAATAGTGGACTCAATTTCCCTTTTCAGCCAAATCGAAGTATCTTTTTCCATGGTGACACTTTTAAAAATACTCTATCTCTAACCTGAAACTCAATGTCATTTCGTTTTAAATCTACATACGATTTCTATCGATCTGAAGCTGCTTTTAGACTGTCGCAAATTACTTTCACTTTTTCTTCAGTCTCTCTAATCAGATCAACCCGTGAATCTTTTTCTCACTCAACTCAGTCTAGTATAATGAAGATCGACATTTACGTCCGTATAGAGCTTCATACGGTGCCATTTTGATACATTATTGAAAGTTGTTATTATAAGAAAATTCAATCAACGGTAAGTATTTCTCCCAAGCACCTTCAAACTCTAAAACGCAACAATGCATCATGTCCTCTAGAATTTGAATAACTCTCTCATATTGGCCATCAATTTGCGGGTGAAATACAGTACTAAAGTGCAACTTTGTACCCAAAGCTTCTTGTAATTTCTTCCAAAATTGTGATCTAAACTTCAGATCTCTATCTAAAACAATAGAAAACAGGTAGCCCGTGCAATCTAACAATTTCACAAATATAGAACTAGCGAGTTTATCAAGTGAAAAGTCTATACGTACCGGTATGAAATGCGTAGATTTCGTCAATTTATCAACAATAACCCAGATTGCATCTTTCTTTTTCGGAGATAGGGGCAAACCTAATACGAAATCCATAGTCACTCTATCCCATTTCTACTCGGGTATCATTACAAGCTACAGTAATCCCAACGATACTTGATGTTCAGCTTTGACTTGCTGACAAATCAAACATTTTAATACAAACTCGAAGATATCTCGCTTAATGTCATGCCACCAATATAGCTATTTCAAATCGTTATACATTTTAGTGCTTCCCGAATTACAGATAAACAACTACTGTGTGCTTCGTTTAGAATTTTCTGAATGAGCTCGGGATTTCTCGATACACAAATTCTTCTTCGAAACATCAAACAATTATCGGATCTGATTTGAAACTCTGAATCAGAAGTCGACTCACACTAAACTCGTTTCGATTGTAACTCACCATCATATTTCTAAGCTTCACAGATTTGCTGAAGAAATAACGGTCTAGCTTTCAGCCCAGCTACAATTAGCCATCATTAGACAAAACTAATTGCGTATTCATCACACGCAAAGCAAATAATGACTTTCTGCTCAAAACGCCAGCAACTACGTTCGTTTTCCCTAGATGATAATCAATTACTAACTCATAGTCTTTTAGTAATTCGAGCCATCTTCTTTGTCGCAAGTTCAAGTCTTTTTGAGTCATTAAATATTTTAAGCTCTTGTGACCTGCATAGATGTGGTACTTCTCACCAAACAAGTGATGTTGCCAAATTTTCAATGCGAACACAATCGCAACCAACTCTAAATCATGCGTCGGATAATTCTTTCCATGTGGCTTCAGCTGTTTAGAGGCATAAGCTATCACCTTGTCCTACATCAAAATGCAACCCAAACCATTCAAAGAAGCATCACTGAAAATTACGAATTCTTTACCCGACTCAAGCTGAACTAAAATTGGTACCTCGGTTAATAGTGCGTTCAACTGTTCAAAACTCTGCTGACATTTTTTAGGCCATTCAAACTTTACATCTTTCTGAAGTAATCGTGTCATCGGTGTTGCAATCTTCGAGAATCCTTTCACGAAACATCGATAATAACCCACTAGTCCCAGAAAACTGCAGACTTTAATACATTTCTCGGTGGTTTCCAATCTATAATCGTAGAAATCTTGCTCGAGCCAATAATAATACCTTCGACTGAAGCAATATGTCCCAGAAATCCAACCTCTCTAAGCCAAAACTCACATTTGCTTAATTTAGAAAATAATGGTTTATCTCTCAAGGTTTGCAACACTATTCTCAAATATTCAGCATGCTCAGATTCATCTCAAGAACAGATCAAAATATCGTCAATAAATACGAGAATAAATCTATGTTAATATGGTCTGAAAATCCAATTCATTAAGTCCATAAAGACTGCAGGAGCGTTAGTCAATCCGAAAGGCATAACAAGAAATTCATAGTGTCCATACCTAGTTCTAAACGCAGTCTTTGGCACATCTAAATCTTTCACTAGCAACTAGTAATAGCCTGATCTCAAATCAATCTTTGAAAATACTATTACTCCTTTCAGTTGATCAAATAAATCATCTATTCGTGGCAGAGGATATTTATTCTTAATCGTCACTTTATTGAGTTGTCAATAGTTTATACACATTCTCATAGTGCCATCTTTCCTCTTTACAAACAATACTGGTGCACCCCAAGGTGAGAAACTCGATCGTATAAATCCTCTATCGGTTAACTCTTGCAACTGAGCTTTCAACTATTTCAACACTTTAGGAGCCATTTTGTACAGAGTTATCGATATCGGTGAAGTTCCTAGCACTAAATTAATAGCAAATTCAACCTCTTTGATCAGTGGCAAACCAATTAATTCTTCAGGATACACATCTGGATACTCGCAAACAACTGGTATGGATTCAATCTTTGATTCAGACACTTTTGAATTAAGTACGTATGTAAGATAAGCATCACATCCCTTTCTCACATATCTCTGAGCTGACATCGACGAAATCACAGTTGGTAAACCACTCAGATCATCTTATTCAATTCAGAGAGTCTCATTATTTTGACATTTCAATCTAATTATCTTTCGTCTACAATTCGCTACTTCATCATGCAACGTTAACCAGTCTATTCACAGAATTACATCGAACTCATCAAACCGTAACAATATTAAATCGGCCAGAAAATAGTAACCCCTAGTCATTAAAGGATAGTTCTTGTAAACTTTGTCAATTAGGACATATTTGCCTAAGGGGTTCGATACTTTCATCATGAACTCAGTAGACTCAATAGGTAAATTTTTACTACACAATAAATTTACACATATATACATAAATAACTTGATCCAGGGTCTATCAATGCAATCACATTAGTGTCATAGAGAGAAAATGTACAGTTGATAACACCTGGGGATGACGCTTATTCACAAACGCGAATAGCGTAAGCTTTGGCAAGTGATCTATCTTCAGATCTCACAGCAGAGTCCTTTGTCGCCCTTCGACCACCACTCACATTTCCAACATTTCTATGTGGTCTTCCTCTAATCGACATGTTACTCGGTATTGCATTCTGAGGTCTGTCTTTCTCATCCATCTCTAGACAGACTTTGATAAAATGATCCAGCGAACCACATTTAAAACATGCCCGATCATTCATTCTACATTCACCGGGATGTCGTCTCCCACACTGTCTACGTTCAGGTCTATTGGGTCTTGCACTACCAATGCTCGCTATTGATGTGGCTTGAGCTTTAGAACTCGAATGTTGTTTTTCACGATCTCCGTTACAATATCCCATTGATGCATTCAGATGGCTATACGAGTCTCACAATTTCTTTGATGCAGAAAGATAGGATTTACTCGTCGATCTCTTTCTCGAGTCTCTAGCTTTAGAATTAGCTTTTCTCTTTTCTTTACTCTATTTTTCAGCCTTACAAGCATGATCAACAAGTACTACGAACTCTTTCACCTCTAGAATCTCGACTAGCAATCTGATATCTTCATTCAATCCATCTTCAAATCTTTTACACATAATAGCTTATGTTGAAACACATTCCCGAGCATATTTACTGAGTCTCATAAATTCTCACTCGTATTCTATCACAAACATACGGCCCTGTTTCAATTCTAGAAGCTCTTTACGTTTCTGATCAATGAACCTCTGACTAATGTATTTCTTTCTAAATTCAGATTGAAAGAATTCACATGTAACCCGTTCTTTTGATACCACTAATGTCAAAGTATTCCACCATTGATACGCAAAGTCCTTCAAGAGTGATACAACAGATTTATTACATTCTTTGGGTATACACGATAATTCATCAAATACTCAGAATGTATTTTCAAGCCAAAATTCAGCTCTCTGAGGATCATCGTCAACTGTAGCCTTAACTTTTTCAGCCCCATACTTACTAATCTTATCTACAGGAGGCTTGTTCAAACGTATAGGTTCAGCAACTTGAGGAGCTACAAGATTGATTGAGGAATAGGTAGGGGTAGAGGTTGTTAAGCAGTCGAATTCATTCAAGCGAACTTCGTGAACCACTCACTCATCATTTGGAAGAAAGCTTCTTTAGCCTCTCCTCTTTAACTACCCGTAACGGACCTCGATTCAAATTTCGCGGCTCTTTGTATGGAGGCTGGCACATTACTTTCAACATCATCAGCTACAGCTCAATCAGGATCCATTTACTATATAAAAACACATTTTAAACTGTCAGAAGACATTACACTATTGTAGGTTATATATGGCATGTATAGCTAAACTCTCATACACGCTACGTTAGTTGAGAATCGACTAAATCGTAGCTCTAATACCAATAAAATATAACACCCTTAACCTATATCCGTCGCCAATACAGGGTTAAGAGGCATTACTAAACTTATTACACAATTACACATTCATTTTACATATATTTTGCATACATAAACATGTCTCAATCTATAACGCCCCAACTTTTTATTTTTGCTTCTGCATAAATTTGACACAAATTTGTATCTGCTTCATTGGTTAAGTATCCTGGGTGTGTGTGTGTGAGGTCCCAAGTTCAAACCTTACCTTTGGTAAATTTTGGTTTTTTTTTTTTTTAACTTAAACCTCATCCTTTCTCAATGGGTTTATATTTGATTAATTGTAGAACTATATTAGAATAGGCCTACTAGTCTGGTGGTAGATAGAGTGTTAGGTTGCTGAAAGTCTTGTGTTCAAATTCCTGCCAAGGGTATTATTTTTACGCGGTTGTTGGGTAAAGTTTTAGTGGTTTTCAAAGACTAAAGTGGTTGAGATTATGTAGTAGTGGGAAGTTGGGGAATATCTGATAGAATTTTCATTTTTGTTTTCTTTTTCCAAAAATCCCTTTCCTTTGACGTTTTGTTTTCCCCATCTCTCTGCCGAAATTCTCTTTGAATTCCCCTCTTCCTTTTCTTTTGTTTTCGCAAGCCATCTTTCTCTCTTTGTGACATGAATTGCACTTGTGCAGTTTCGATAAGTGTTTTTTTTCTTTTTCGTCGTAATCGTGTATAGATTGAATGGGAATCTAATTCTCTTTTCCGCAATTGTTGGTATAGGCGAAGGTCTTCGAGTAGTGAATTTCATTTATTGGATTTAGTAGTGTTAACAAATGTTCTTTGTCGGCGATAAGTCGAGTTTTTGTTAGTTCTCTTTTGTCGAATTTGTTAGTTTAATCTCTAAATTGGTATTGGATATTGTGTTGCTAGGCTTCGAAAGGCTCGGGGTCATTTTAGCATCAATAGATAATAGGTGTGTACCCAAAAACACAGAAAACAAGGTTTCAACAAAAGCCAAAAACCATTCTGTCGACACCACACGGACATGTAGTTGCCCGTATGGTAGGCCGTGTGCAATGACATGGCCGTGTGAATGTCAAAAGCCAGGCCGTATGCAAGACACGACCGTGTGATGGCCGAGTGTGGCTGTGTGAGCCACACGGGCTAGACAAAATTGGGCCATGTGGGCCGCACGAGCAGTCCACATAGGTGTGTAGGTTTTTGGGCCAGGTCGTGTGATTTACACGGGCAAGGCCAATCTAAGCATGTGGACCCACATGGGCAAGCCTCACGGGTATGTGGACCGATTTATCTGAATTTTTCCCTAGGGTTGCACGGGTCATCCCAAACGACTGTGGACCTACTGTAGGGCCAGTAAGGGCTAACTAGACCCTAATTTGTATGATCTGATTTACTAATTTATTTGAATTTTTCCCTAGGGTTGCACGGGTCATCCCAAACGACTATGGACCTATTATAAGGTCAGTAAGGCTAACTAGACCCTAATTTGTATGATCTGATTTACTGATATTATGTTCTGAGCATGTTATTATCATGCATGTCTGTCTGACCTATCTGATACATATATCTATCCTGGCATTGTATAGCTATAATTACGCATGTGAGTATATTAATTTGTATGTTCGATTCTGCACTTACTGTATCTGTCATTAGGGTTGGGATGATGTATATTGGAGGAAGTGATCTGAAAGGCAATTTATGTCTATTATCTGGCAGCATGGCTGTAATATATCTGATATGTGCTACATTTGGTACAACATGGTGTGTAGGGCTGGGTGGGTGTTTTAAACCCCACATGGTGTGTAGGGATGGTCGGAGATGATGTGTAGAGGATGGAGGTAGGATTTTTTATTCTGATATGCACATTTGTAATTGTATCTAAGAAGGGCTTAGGCTTGAATCTATATCTGTATCTGTATCTTAGATGGGCTTAGGACTAAATCTACTTCTATATCTGTAATGGCCTTAGGCCTAAGTCTGTATTTGACTGATTCCAAAATTATGTATCTATGTATGCTTAAGGTTGTGGGGTTACACATTGAGTTTACGTAAACTCACTCTTATCTATTTGATCTGTACAGATAACCCTCAGAGTTAGGCGGATCGGTGCAGTGAGGGACTTAATGGTAACCACATATCATGGTTGGATTTGATTATGGTTTTTACTTTGGTTTTATTTCATTTATGGGTATTTTCATGTAAAATTTGGACTTTTCAGACTGTTTGCTTAAATTGGGATTTAACTGCGTTTATGATCATATTTCTGCAAAACTCAACAAAAATTCGATTTTTATTAGAAACAAAGGTTTTCCTTAACATGAACGTTTTTAATTAAACACAACGGTTTCTAAAGCTTCTGCTATAGATAATGTTTTGGCAAATCAATTAATTTACTAACGTTTCTGAAACCGAATGATAAGTAATGAACGATTGGTTTAAAATAACAATTTAATGCTTTATCCAAACTACATGACTTTTCAATCCATGTGGCATCACCAAATTCGATAGTAACGTCTAGGCTAGATTTGGGGTGTTACACAATCAAACAAAATCACATTGTCCCTTAAACGAGCCTACGAGGCTCTAAACATGCAATAAACATGGTCCAGGACTAAACCGATAACTCGGAGTAACTTTAGAAACACTTAGAAAATTTCTCAAAACAGGAGACACACGCCCGTGTGAACAAGGTGTGTGTCTCACAAAGCCACCAAATACGCCCATGTCACAGGCCGTGTGGACAGTTGAAATGGGATCACATGGCCGTGTCCCAGACTATGTCCTACCCCATATAACTCTCTGACTTGGGCAGCACGACTGACCACACACCCGTGTGCCTAGGCCATGTAACTCACTGACTTATTTCTATTAAATGCTTACACACGACCGTGTACCATGACCGTGTCTCACACACGGCTGAGACACACGCCCATGTCTCTACCCATATAGACAAAAATAGGATATTTACAAAGCCATTTTGCCACCAAATTTGCACATATCTACAACAACCCATTTGGCATAACAACAATGCACAAATAGGTAGCCAAACCACCTTATCCAATACACAAACCATGCCATTTCAATACTAACCATTTCAATACTCAATTTACTACCATTTACCAATTCTAAACTCATACCAAATTAACATGCTTCAATAAGTATGAACAATATACATATCATGTTCCATAATTCAACCTTCTAGTCATCTAATACCAAATCACATCCAAGTATTTTCAATTCAAATATCCATCACATATTAGTATAATAATTTGAATCATATAACTCATCATCAAACATTCCAAAATGAGCCAAACTATATAATTATACCTATCTCAACCATTTACCATTTATACCCAAATCACATGGCAAAAATTCATACCAAAACGTACCAAAATGACCACATAGCCTATACATGTCATATCACCATATTCACAAATTCTAAAGTACCAAAATAGATGTCCGATACTGCGGTGAAGTCTCCCTAAATCTGAGCTAGCTTCGATTTCATTAAAAACATAGGAAATAAAAACAAAGTAAGCGTTATAGCTTAGTAAGCTTTTATGATAATAAACTTAACTTATTATCTAAACACATTTCAATCAAATGAACATAGCAAACATTAATCATATTAAATTACAAACCTTTCACATGTTTAATTCATGATTAATTATGAATTTCATAAGCTATCTCAATTCAATGCCCGTATAGGCTTCGTACATACCTGAACCACTTAAATTGGTCTTACTTTCATTCACGTCTCGATTATACCCGTAGAACCATTCGAAATTACTATAGGATACTCGGGAACACATCGTACCTAAGTGCCACACATATAGCTGAAGCTATCTCATATCACATACATGCTCGCTCTCGAGCTAACAACGGGTCTGCTCACACAAGCAGTCAGTCAAGATGTAGCTACATGGTGATGCTCACACAAGCTATTAGGAATCGCAACACATGCTGGAACCCAGCCACCGGTAGGACGTACAAGACTAGCACACGGATCACATCATCATCAATAAACCCTAATGTCATGACATTCGTATCCTAAACTATTCCTAAGGTTCAAACGGGACTTTCCACTTTTGAATCTCTGCCAATCATATCCATAAACTCATTTCCAATTATTATTACAGTTCAATTCAATAATAATATATTTATAACATAATTTAACAACATTTATTAGCATACGAACTTACCTCGTATTCAAAAACGACGAAACAGATCAACTATTCAATTACTTTACTCTTTCCTTAATCTAAGTCTGAATTCCTCCTTTCTTGATTTCAATGCATTCAAAATTAACTTATTCAATCATCTATTTATTCAATTTAGTCCAAAATACTCATTAAGGCAAATTTACATATTTTCCCCTAAACTTTCACATTTTATAATTTAGTCTTTATTTCACAAAATCACAAATTTATGAAATTCCTTTAAAACCCATGCTTGCCAAATTACTATTATACCCTAACAGCCCATATTTATCAAATTTTCACACGTTTAACTACATATTTTACACATTTCATAATTAAATCCCTATTTTGCATTTTTACTCAAAAATTACTTTATAAAACTTGTAAATCTAACAACAAAGTTTCATAAATCATCATAAAAAATCAAAACACATTAAAATTCATCAATGAAAACTTTTAAAACCTTTAACAGTTTTGAAAAATAGTCCCTAGCTAGCTAGACCTAGTTGCAACGATCACAAAAACATATAATTATTAAAAATGAGACAAAAATCGTACCTGTATGAGCTATAAAACCTTAACTGAATATCAAGCCCTAAAAATGGCTTTTGTTCTTGTTAATAATCGGCTAGGAAGATGATAACCTTAATAATTTGGTTTTTGTTTTATTTATTTTACTTTCATAACCAAATTTCCTATTTAACCATTACTTATTAAAAACATATAAGTGATGTCCATAATTGTCCAGTCAACATACCAATGGTCTATTTATCTCTTAAGGACTCTCACTATTTAATTTCATAGCCATTTAATACCTTTAACTATTAGAACACTACTTTTGCATTTTATGCGATTTAGTCCTTGTTACCGAATTAAACACACAAACGATAAAATTATTTCACAAAACTTTCACACAATCATGCTTTCATGTTGTAAACACTTAAAATAATAATAAAATAATTTTCTAACCTCGGATTTGTGGTTTCAAAACTACTATTCCAATTTAGCTAAAATCGGGCTATTACAGGTTATTATAGGAGGGCTTCTATTGGAAAGTTGGATTGGGTGAAAACATCTCAATTGCTAAGCTTGCATGGTTACCAAGTTCAATTAATTAGAGACTGAATGTAAGTATGAATAATAATAGCGTTTCAATGGTTGCGGAGCTGATAAACAGAAATAACAGAGAATGGAATAAAGAATTAGTTATTAACACCTTCTCAGATGTTGATGCAGCTAGGATATTGAGGATTCCGCTAGCAAAAGAATGCCACGATGACTTGGTGGTTTGGCGTGGTAAACCTTTCGGTGACTTTTCTGTTCGAAACGCTTATAAACTATTACAACCAAGTATTCTAGGCCATAATTTTAATGATTTACATACCACCTCCATAGACTTTTACAAACAGCTATGGAACCTACAGCTTCCAACAAAGTTAAAAATTACAGTTTGGGGAATATTTAGAAATTTTATTCCTACACTAGTTAATTTGAATCATAAACAATTAGTGGCGAATATGGCTTGCCCAATATGTGAGGGGGCAAATGAGAATCTGGACCACGTCCTTCGAGAATGTCCTATTTTTGTTGAATTTTGGTCAATTTTAAATCTTTCCTGGATACTAACTAAACCAGATTTGGAACCAAGCTAATTTAGAGTCTCTTGTGGGTAAAGTTCGAAGAGGGGAGTGATTGTTTTGAGAGATGAAGATGGAGAAATGCTTCCTTAAGAATTGAAATCGTAAAGATTGAAAAGAAAGAAATGAAAGGTTGGCACGATTCTAGGCATTAAATTTGACTAGGCTAAAGCTTTATCTTTTTATTTATTATTTTAAAAACTTTGGTTTATTTGTTGTTTATATTTTTTCGGTTCTAGTTTCCTTTTTTAAGTTCTAGGCTTACATGTTGGGCTTGGTGACATGTATTCTAGTTTATGTTTTAATAAAGCCAAGTCTATTTGAATTAAAAAAAAAAAAAGAAAATTAACTAGTTAAAAATTAATATTTATTTTTAATTGATTAAAAGTTTTCAAACTCAGTCTAATTAATTTATGATAGTATAGGGGAATCGAATTATAATAGTATTGGGTGAAATCGGTGTAATGGTGAGTTTTAAAGGACCAGAAAAATTGGGCCTTATGACAGCAGTGCACTAATTTTCTCTTCAGCCCAAAATCCAACTAAAAAACCCTAAGAGTTATTATGAACCAATATAAATACGTTTGTTAGGGGAATCCTTAAAAACCCTAACTTGGCCTCCGCTGTTTATTCGCTTCAGCTCATCACTTCCCATAGTCTCTCCTCCTCCCTCACTAAATCAAAATGGTAATTGTGATTCCATCTTTCTAGTTTTTCTTTATCTGATTCACTGTTTTTTTATCTAATTTTTTTTCCTTTTTTCTCCCTTTTCGGGGATGGGTTTTTCTTAGTTTGAATTAGGGTTGATGTTTTGTTTCTAACATTATTGCTTTTAACTCTTCTTGTTTTTTTTGTGTGTGTGTTTGTACAGTCTCTGGTGGCGAACGAAGACTTTCAGCACATTTTGCGTGTGCTGAACACCAACGTTGATGGAAAGCAGAAGATTATGTTTGCTTTGACCTCCATCAAGGGTATTGGAAGGCGTTTCGCTAACATTGTTTGCAAGAAGGCTGATGTCGACATGAACAAGAGGTATCTTTTATTATGAAAATTTATGCAAGGAGATTGCCTATTTTATGTCAATTTTGGGCTTAAGAGGGAACCGATAAGATGTCGTATAGCTCAAAGTTTAGAAAAAAATTATAGTAGATGATTTTGTTTTTTGGTATTTCAGGTTGAAACGGTTACTTTTGTCATTGATATGAATTGATTCATGTGTGGAAGAAAATTATGATTTCTTATTTTTTCTATCTAAAAATTTAGATTATCTTCTAGGCTTCAATTATGTATAGGCTTGTGGCATAAGGAGTCATGTTATTCAGTTTTTTCTGGTTTGTTGTTGAGCTTTTGTGCAACTTTGCTGATTTTTTTTTATTAGGGCTGGTGAATTGACTGCACAGGAGCTGGACAATCTCATGACCATTGTTGCAAACCCCAGGCAGTTTAAGATCCCTGACTGGTTTTTGAATAGGCAGAAGGATTACAAGGATGGGAAGTATTCCCAAGTTGTGTCTAATGCTCTCGACATGAAGTTGAGAGATGACTTGGAGCGATTGAAGAAGATCAGGTTAGTACTTCGTTCTTACTAATCTGTGCTTTGAGTTTATCTTTTCCCATGTTTGCTGTATGTTTCAAATGTTTGATGCTTAAAATGATATGATCAGGCCAACTGTATCTATGCTTTAGTATTTCTGTTTAATTTGAGTTCATGGTTCCTCATCATATATCAATTTACTATAAGCAATTGCTTTCACATTCTCAGTGAAGTTCTTTCAAACGTCTGACTAAATGATTTTGGCAACTTATTTGGGGCTCATTTCTGTAGCTTTAATTTTTTATTATTTATTATCCTTTTTTATGCTTAAGAAGGAAAAACATATCTTTATGATATCCTATGTGCTATTATGCATGTAAGCGATTTTGTAAGAATCTACATGTATCATTTCTCAATTCAGGTTCTGTCTCCTAAAAATCTTTTAAATGTGTTGGCTGGCAAGTTATTATCAAAATGGGAGGTGTATTACTATGGTTATCTTGTTTAACGTTTTTAGTTGATTAAGATGAGAGGAATTGAATAACCATTGATGTGGTTTGGGTCAAAAGTAAAAAATCTAAAATCATACATGTTTAATTCTCGATTTGCTGCATTCTTTTTTTATGTGCCATTTTATGTGGTTTAACAGATTCAACAGATTCTATGTAAGTAGTTTGCATCTTGGTCGATTGTCCATCTGGCTGTTGGGATGTGTTGTGACAGCTAACACGTGAAATACTGTAATGCAGGAACCACCGTGGGCTGAGGCACTATTGGGGTCTTCGTGTCCGTGGTCAGCACACCAAGACCACTGGTCGCAGAGGAAAGACTGTAGGTGTCTCTAAGAAGCGTTGAATGTTTCATATATGTTGTCAGGCAGAGTGTTTATTTCCTTGGTTTATAAGCATCCTTTGCATCAGTGGATGTGACATTTTGTTTTGAGTTGGCCTAAATATCTCAGACAAGCAGTGTTTTAATTAATCAATTGTTCGTTTGATCCTTGTTTGTGCTACATTTTTTGTTTATTCTTTGCCGGGCATCATAAAATTTGACCTTAAAATTACAAGGTCATATCAAGTGTGCATTTGCTTCAACACCACCAATTTTATCTTTTTTGGCACTATGAGCTTCTCAATGACCAATATTTCTTCAAGATCAATCGTTTACATCCGTTAGGTTAAAATGTTAAATAAGAGTGAAGGTCAGTATTTTGTTTGGTTGGGTGGAAAAGTAGATGGATGAAAGCACAGAATGGATGTAAGGAAAGATTGGAAAAGTGAAAGTAAAATGAATTCTGAGTATACTTGTTATAAAGGTAATTTAAAAATAAATAAATTATTGAAAATGAATTTTGATTGCTTACTAGAAAAGAAAATATCGCTTTTTTATGGAAATAATTTTAAAATTTTAATTAATTAATTAAAAATAATATGGAGAAAAAATTATATATGAAAATGATGTGTGGTATCACATTTTCTTTTCCCTAATCATTAGTCATATTAATGAAAGTGAAAAATATGGGGTATTTACAGTAGAGGTAACAAAGGAAAAATATTTTTTTAATGGTGTTGCCAGTTTATTAGGTAGCAATAGTAAATTTTTTTAAAAAAATTTTAACTGGTTTTGCAATATTGTTAGGCGGCACCGGTGGCTAGAATGTTAGAAAATTTTTTTAACGAGTGCTATTAGTATGTCAGGCAGCACTAATGTTTTTGAAAAAAAAAGTTGTAAATAGAAAAAAGGAGACTAAAAAAATTACTAGTGGTGTCATCAACGTGTCAAGTAATAATCCTACCATATTGTCAGGTGACACCACTCAAAATATATAACCCCACCTTGACCAAAAAATTATATCTGTTGAATGTTTTGATTTTTGTTATAGTTTTTTGTGTCTGTTTAAGAGAAAGGAAAAGAAGAAGAAGATTTGTGTTTAGTAGGAGGGGGGAAAACATAAAAAAAAAAAAAAGAAAAAGAAAGATTTATGCAGGTTTTTTAAAAATCGAGTTTTGAGTTTATAAGGCTAGTTTGTAATTATTTGTATGTAATTATAGTTTTTTGAGTATGAGCCACTATTTTTTCTAAATAAAGCTAATTTTTTATTTTAAATTTATTTTATAGATATTGTATCGAAGATAAATAACCAATTCTTCGTATACGTTCATTTTGAGGGGGTAATTTTGCAAATAACAATTGGTTGTATATTTGAATCTCGCCAACAAATAGGAATAAGATTTAATTAGAATGTAAAACTTGAAGAAATAAAACAAAAGATTAGTGCAAAAATAGCTCGACAGTGTGGGAGGAAGATGTACAGACTATTCTACAAATTTTCAAATTTATCAAATCCTATCAAATTTACTGAGATGGAACTTATACATGATTTAAGATGAGGAGACAATGGTTGCACTTTATTGCTCGACTGGGAACGTGAATGCTGAATCAGTTCAGTTGTTTGCTGAGTTAGTGGATGTGAAGCCCGTTCTAAATGTCACTCCATTAAGTAAAAAATATGGAGTTGAAGACTCGTGTATTGAGGTTCTGAGAATGTTTATTGATAAGTGATCATTTGTACACAAGTTTAACTACAGTATGGAGAAATATCGACAGGGGCCGAAAATCCACACCACGGTTCGACTGCGTATAACAACCCTAATCCAGGTCCTCGTTTATAGATACCTCTGATGGTGATTGGTACCGATGCAAATGGTGAAGGACTCGATAATGATGGTCATTCTAATCATGAGGGTGTAGATTTCAATGACCTCGATATGGATGAGGTCTCGAATGATATCGATAATGAAGGTGTGAATGAAGGTTAAAATGTACACGCCCCTTCTGTCGGGAACCCGAGTCGTGGCATTATCATATTGAGTTTAAATCTTGATGCGAGACATGCATCCGAGTTCCCTGAGTACCTGGATATAATACCTTTTCACCTATTGGTGGCAAATTCTGAATTGGAAGAGTTGTACATATGCCAACAATTCGCGTACAAAGAGGATTGCATATTTGCCATCAAGCGATATAGCATGAAAGTGTAGTTGACTACAATGTAATAGCCCGAATTAGGGCCTAAACGGAATGGTGGTTTTGGGACCATGACTTCGACTTAGAAAAAAAATTATTCCGATAAAGTTTTAAGATTTAATAGGTGATTGATTGCATGAGTAAAAATTTGGTAAACAAATTTTATCGATAAAATGCCCGATTGAGAGATAAGACTAAATTGCAAAAATTTCAAAACATGAGTTCTAGAAGCATTTAGTGTGTAACTAAATTTCATTCATAAATTTGAGGTCTTTATTTTGCAAATAGACCATTTTATAGCATGATGGACAAAAATGCCCCTAGAAGGGAAAATTTGCAAAGAAGGCCATTAAGGACATTTTGGTCATTTGGTTATTAAATGAAATAAAAAGGGAAAAATAAGCCAAAAATGTGTCCATCTTCTTCCCCTAAGTGCCGAAATTCTCTAAGTCTCCATAGCTAGGGTTTTCAACTTTTCCAAGCTCCAAGTAAGTGTAATTTAGTCCCGTTTTTAATTTTCTTTGCATTTTGAAGTCCTTGAAGATTGGACTACCTATTTCTACCATTAATTTGCATTAGGATTCATGTTTGAAAATTTACCCATATGTGACATGAATGCATTTTGATGTTTAATTGTAACACCCCTTAACCCTAGACCGTAGCCAAAACAGGGTTATGGAGCATTACCGGACATATTGAACAACTTACGAATAATTCATAAATAAATAACATACATAACAAAATTTAAAATTTTAAGTCTTTATAATGGACCCTCGAGGCCCTAAATACGTATTAGGTGTGGAACGGAATTTATTAAAATACTCAATTTTAAATTAATTTTTATAAAAATTTTGGCAGCATTTCTGCTTATTTTTATATAAAACTCCTTGCAAATTCAAACGAAAAACAACCAATACTAATGTATTTCAACCACTGCAATTTCTTATCTAATTGCATTAAAATCATAGTTATGACATTAACATGATAGTTTGCTCTAAGAACATTCATATTACCATTAAAATTTAATTTATAATTGTATTCATTTTATTCTAAATTTAGCACTAATTATACCATGTATACTATATAAGTTTTCATACCATTTCATTAGTTTAAACACCAAAATACTAAATACCATTCTTTACAACAAAAGTCATGTAACATTTTAAAGTGACTAAAATAACACCTATGTACATGCCACTTTTATCAAAAGAAAAATACATCACCGAGTTTTGAGCTGGAGTCGGGATTGTCTTGGATACTGGACCGGGACCCTGAACACCTATTAACGTACGCACGGGAACAACCGTACGCTGAGTATACATATACTCAGTGGTATTACTATAATTCAAATTATAATAATAAATATTGAAATATAAATATCAAACATATAACAATTTAATTTTCTTAAATACTAATTCTTTCTTTAGCTCTCATTCCTTAGTAATAGTAATTCAATATAAATATTCATAACTTATTATCTCATATCATCAATTTGAATTTCAATTATTTCATGAACATTTAGTTCGTGCTTTTCGTTCTCGATTTAAATTTTATTCCACATTTCAATTCACAATTCAACTTTTTTCATTTCTTTCCAATAGCTCAATTAATCAAATTTACTTGATTTATCATTTCATTTATTTACCCCTATTAACAAAACTCGGACTTTGGCGGATACACGGATCCAACCAAACACACCATATTGGCACCCAGTGCCTCATCGGATAGTTCAAAGCAATATAGTAACACCCAGTGTCTCATCGACCTAGCCAAAGTAAAGTGGTACCCAGTACCTCATCAAATCTATCTGAAGCAATATGACACTCCAAGTGTCTCATTGACTCGAGGTCGAAGTAACCCTAAACTCTTCCAATCCTATGGCATGCCAACTATATCTGACTCAGCCTGACTAGTTAATAGGGATTTTCTATTCATCATTCAATCACTTCCAATTTCAATTTTACTATCAATTTAATCGTTTGCTAAATTCACAAACATACTTTCCATTTTCAAATCATCATGCAATTCAAATTTACATATAAATTCATCATGTACATGTAATTCAAATTCTAATTCATGCACATATTATATTTCATTTTTCATTCATCTCAACACCATTACCTTATAATTTACTTACCTTACATATATATTTAAATATAACATTCAATTAATAATAACTTGAATTATAATAATACACACCGTGATTCTCGTGTCTACTCCTCGTCCACTTTTTCTTTTCCTTTCTTTGTGGTTGCCTTGGGTGCGATATTAGCAATTTGAAATTGAACCTTGAAAACCCTAAATTTCTTCTTTTCTTTTCTCTTTTTCTTTTCTTTCTGTTTCGTCCCCTGTTCTGTTTCTATTTTCTTTCTTTTTGTTTTTCTTTCGTTACTTTATATACATATATAATATATAATATATAATATATAATATATAATAATATAAAATAATAATAAAACATAAATATCTTTGTTATATAATAATATAATAATATATATTAAATAAAAAAATCTCATATTTTTAAACATAAACCGCCTCAATTTCATATTTTGGTTTAATTACCCTTTTAGTCCTTTTTACTTTCTTTTAATCTACAATTAAACTTTTACCTTTTATTCACTTTAATCCTTTTTACTAGTTACTCTAAATAAAGCTAAATTCACTTGATTAAAACCTAATTAAGCTCACTAATAGACTCATAAATATTCCTAATAATTATTTACGAACTCGATTTATTAAGACGGAGGCCCGATATTACACTTTTTTGGTGCCCGTGAATTTTGGGTCATTACATTAATGGTAGAAAACAAAGGTTTGATGTGTAATAAGCAACTTTTACTAGATGATTTTGCATGAAAATGCATTAAGGGACTAAAATGTAAAAGTTGAAAAACATATGCAAAAGTTGGGGAATATTGAAAATTGTGGGCTATTATAAGAGAGAAATAGGATCGGATAGGCTTGAGAATGAAAAAAAATAGGTACATTTCATTTTACGAGCCTAGAGATTAAATTGTAAAAAAATTGACAAGTTAGGGGTAAAATGGTAAAAATTATCATAGGATGATTTTCTTCCCAATGGAAGAATGTGTGTAATGAATGAGCTAAATTTGGTTTTATAGATGAAAAACGACGAGGAAACAACCTTGACGAAGGAAAAGGCAAGGCCTCGGATTAAGTCGATAAATGTTGCGTTTTGACTCAAGGTAAGTTTATGTGTAAATAATGAGTCATATTGATATTTTGTTTAATTATCTGAATTATTCTAATATTTGTAATCTTATAATAATTTGTGAATTGTATATGAGTATGTATATTGACAAATAAAATAATAAGTGAGGAAAACCCAATTGAGCCTTAGGAATCGACTAGGATACGAGTGACATGTCACTAGGAAACCCTTGTATGAGATCGATCGTTTATGTGAATTCCGGGTGCTAGGTTAGTTCGACTTCCAGTGGCTAGGTAATCCTGCATTTGTTGCAGATACTTGTCAGCTTGTGTGAGCAGCACTGAGTAGTTTCGACTATACCGTCAGCTTGTGTGAGTAGACCCGTGAATAGCTTATTGTTGAGCCCATATGTGATATGAGATATGTGGTAGCTTTGGCTACATTATGTGTGGCACTTGTGCCTTTTTCCGTGTATCCTTTAGTATTCCACGTTGTTCAACGGGTATTTGATCCGAATCGATAAAACGTGAATATTTGTAAAAGATTTGACCGTGTGTTAAGTGTGTGTATGTGCAGGTTATGTGAAATATGATATGTGTACTAAGTGCTTAAGTATATATTGATTATGTGGTAAGACCATTGAGCAAGTTATAAGCTTCATTTCAATGTGGTAATAAGAGAACTTACTTATTTAGAATTTGTATTATTGGCTTAAATTGCTCATTCATTTACATATAGACTTACTAAGCTATTTAACTTACCCCTTTTCTTATCCTTTCCCTTATAGGTTCGTCAAGCTAAACCGTGGTTCGCGATCAATAGTATTCCATCAACATTATCAACAAGCATTTTGGTATTTTGTTTAAACACCTAAGATTATGGCATGTATAGATGGTCAAATATTTTGTTATGTGTCATAGTTCTTGGGTTCAAATGTTGTTACTAAAGTTATGGTATTTGACCATCTGCTATGGGTCACATATGATTGAATATTTTCTAATTAAAGTGTTGTAATACCTTGCAATGCAAGTTGCATAGTAGGTGTATAATGTGTACGGATGAGTAAGTTTGCATATGGTTGGCAAAAAGGTAATGTGTAGATGCCAAAATGTGGTTGTTTGGATGTGTTTTTGTATTATGTTATGTATTGGCAAAATTGGTTTGTGTTGGTTTGTGATTTAAGGTGGCAATTGGCTTGGAAAATAGCCTATAATTGTCCACACAGGTAGACACACGGGCGTGTGTCTAGGCCGTGTGTGACACACAGCCAGCCCATAGGCGTGTTGATAGGCTGCGTGTCCCCTGCACCTAAAATTATAAAAATTAAATGTTTTGTAGTAAACACACGGGGCAGAGCCACGACCGTGTGTCCCGACCGTATGATAGATACGGTCTAGCCCACGGGCATATGGCTTGGCTGTGTGACAAAAACTTTGCGATGACATCATAAACAAAATACTCCAGTTTTTCACACGGGGTGAGGGCATGAGCGTGTTGAGGTCGTGTGAAGGACATGGGCCGGAGACACGGGCGTGTGCTCAACGTGTGAAAACTTCAAAATGAAAAATAATTCGGCACGAGCTAAGGACATGGACGTGTGCGACCACATGGCCTGCCCACATGGGCGTGTCCCTATCCCACACGGGCGTGTGCCCTGTTTTGAGTCAAATTTTCATAAGTGTTTGAAAAGTTCCGGTTTAGTCATGGATCATACCCAATGTATCGTTTGGGCTTCGTAGGCCCATAATGTGGATGTTATACGTATGAATGAAAAAGTTTTAAATTTTATGTGAAAGTCATACGTCAAAATCAAATGATCGTGCGAGTGTATGTTTAGTAATGCCTTGTACTCGTGTCCAGCGACAGTTACGAGTAAGGGACGTTACATACAAAGTCATTAAATCTACATTGGCATTATATGTTAGGGAGTGTTGAAGGTATTCAAATGGGAGCAACTAACAGGTACGAGTTGCATTTATCTAGAGGTCGCAGCTGCAGAAAATTCAAAATTTGAACGGCCACATACATGACTGCTACACGTATAACACAAGATCATCACAAACTTGATGGGAAAACAATCTATAACTGCATCATGTTGCTGGTGAAAGACATGCCAATCATTATTGTATTTGTCCTCATTGTCGAAATGCAAGCTGGTTTCAGTACATAGTGTCGTACAGGAAAGCATGGTGGGCTAAATAGATGGCCATGGAGCATTTATACGGAGATTGAGATGTGTTGTACAATGGACTTTAGGGATGGTTTATTAAAATAGATATTTTGTTACAATCCAAAAATACCTCGAGATCAATCTTGATGTATCTGAATTCCTAAAACAAAAGAGACGTCCCTAAGATCTTTCATTTCAAAATGCTTAGATAAAAACCTCTTGATTTCGTGCAATAAGCCAATATCATTAATAGAAAGTAAAATGTTATTGACATATAGAACTAAGAATATATAATTATTTTCAATAAAATTTTTTTATATACATAATCATTAACAATAATCATCTCAAAATCAAATGAGACAATTACTTGATGAAAATTGTAACACCAATGACGAGAAGTTTGTTTGAGTCCATAAATGAATTTTGTTAATTTGCAAACCATATTCTTTGGGTCTCCTGACTCAAAGTTTTCTGGTTGTACCATATAAATTGTTTCTTTATTGTCTCTATTGAAAAACACAGTCTTAACATCCATCTAATGTAACTCAAGATCAAGATGAACAACAAGCACCATGATTGTCTTGAAAGAGTCTTTCGATGAAACTGGAGAGAAAGTATCTATAAAATCAAAGCCTTCTTTATGAGAATATCCTTTAGCTACAAAATGCACCTTATACCTCTCCACATTACCACTTGCATCCCTCTTGTTTTTAAATATCCATCTACAACCAATTGGTTTTGCACCTTCAAGTAATGGGACAAGTTCCCAAACTTTATTGTCTTGCATAGACTTATACTCTTCTTGCATGACATTAATCCACTTTTGAGAATTAGAAAGTTTCATGGTCCAACGAAAGTTGATTGGACTATCTCCTACCATTCCATTGTCATTCTCATGTTCTTAGAGAAATACAACATAATCATCTGAAATAACATTTCTCCTCTCTTTCGTGGACATCTTTAATGACCCTTGTTCTTGAGGTTGTTAAGTTCGTTCTTCTAGAACAATTACTTCATCTTGAATAAGAAGTTGTTCAACATTGTCTTGTTGAGGTTCTAAATTTACTTTTTGATCAATGGTAGGTATGAGAACTTAAACATCGTCAAAAGTGATAGCAAGAACTAAGTTAAAATCCAATTCCTCCTCAAAAGTAATGTCTCTAACCTTATTTCTCCCTCTAAACTCAACATCCTCAAAAAAGGTTAGAGATCCCATTTTAAAAATATTCTTAATTGTGGGATCATAAAACTTGTATCCCCTAGATCGCTTAGAATAACTAGTAAAGTAGCTGCTTAATATTTTGGAGTCCAATTTATTTTCATGTGGCCTATAAAGCCTTGCCTTAACTAGACATCCCAAATTTGAAAGTGCTTTAAACTAGGCTTTTGACCTGCCCAAAGCTCATAAGGTGTTTTTGCAGCTGTTTTACTGGGTACTCTATTCAGAATGTAAGTTGTTTTCTTTAGAAGCACTAGCCAAATGTGCACTTTCAGGCTTATCATGTTTCAACCTTTCTCTTGCATACGATGAGAAATGAGCTCTTTTAGAGTTCATTTTTCCTTTTGATAGTTGTAACTAATTTTAAATTGGTTAAACTATACAGGAAGTGATACCAAAACCATAAAAATAAGCAATTCCTATGAAAACTCGATCTTAAGTGCCTTAAGTCTTGAAGTAACATAAAACATCTCCATAATGTACTCTTTCATGTTTCCATGACCCTTATACTTCACAGACATCAAAGAAGTCAGAAGTGATGTTATATCAACCTTATAGTTTTTGGCAAAACATTTTTCAATTTCGTCAAGGAAACCCTTAGCCTGAGTAATTTCTTCAAATTATATGTCCCTAAAGGCTTTTGAACTGCTATGTTCATTATCATTAGACTCATGCAGTTTGAACAATCCCACCTCTCAAAATTCCTTTTAGCATCAAGGGTGTTTGCTGCAGTAAGAAGTGTGGTTTGTTCTTCCTTTACTGCAAGATATATATCCATAAAACCAAGCACCATAAGTACGTGCATTTTCTATTCATTGAAATTAGTCCCATTAAGCATAAATATAGAATATATATTAGTGGATACTGTGGCAGCAGAAGATGAACTAGTTGAATATAGAACAAAATAGATAAAAATAAGTTCACATCAATATTTATAAGTAAACAATAAATTCAAAATAGTGGCAATCTCATCTCAATATACCAAACACAACATTAATATCAAGTCTTTGGACAGTAATATTAACAATAAACAATAATCTTATTGTAGCAATCAAACATTGACAACAAATTATTATGCCAAACAATGAATCAATATTTGGACTAACTTATTGCTCACATAAAGTACCTTATGATTGTCACACATTTATCACCACATATGTTGAAATTCTGTCAAATATTAATTTACCTTTGGGTCAATTAATAATGGCATGAGTCACAAAAACATATAATCATATTGATATTTTAAATAAACAAATGTACGCAAAATAAATCACTTTGGTGATATTTTGTTTCAAAATAGGAATTTATTTGTTTCAAAATATTTCAAATTTAAATCAAAATAATTTGAATAAAGGTAAATCTCATCTCAACATATCAGACACTCCATGAATATTTCATCTTTGGACAAAAATATTAACTTGTAAGTGATATCTTATTGTAGTAATAAAAATCTGACAATAAAAACATGTTGAACAATAAGTCTTTCATTGGGTTGATTTATTGCTCACATGTAAAACCGAATAATTATCACTGTCACATGTTTATTAGCACAGTTGCACATGTCATTTAGTAAAATATTAACATTTCTTTGGGCCAATCAATATTAACGTAGCTTAAGTTACATGCATATAACATTTTATATTTTAAAACAAAATAATTTCAATAACAGAGATTATATTGACAACTTATTATTTCAATTAAGTTATTTTAAAATATATATATATAAACATACTCATATTCAAATTTAAATTGTTTATAACAATAATCTAAAATAAAGTTGTCTCATTGCTGAATGAGAAATTGAATATTTTAATCTTTGACGAATTACAAACAACCATTAAATTAAAACCATTAAATTGAGCAAACTTAAAACCAAATTCATATATCTTAATTAACATAAGTTAATATCAAAACATCCAAAAATTAAATAAATACTCATAGCATAAAATTAACAATTTCAACAAAAATCCATTAAACTAATGAAAATCAAATACTCATGAAAATAACCTAAATCCATCCTTAAAATACTACAACCATATATATTTTAAAAAAAAAAAAAAAAAGCCCAAAGCAATATCACTGCCTTCACCTATATTGAATCCCTCCAACAATGCACTAAAGCCCAAAGCAATTCTTATGAACTAAGCAATTGTGCGAAAATCTCAAGTATTAGATATCAATTCAAATGCTGCCAAATTTGCTGAGCTTTTGTGTGAAAAAAAAAATCAACCGCATAAATCGATTTCAACTATTCGAGAATTTACAAAGTAACTGATGGAAAATTTTAAAAATAAAAGATAATTGCTTTTGTTTTCTCTATCCAACGAGAGATCAAACCAAATAAAAGATTCCTTAATCGCATATAAATCAATGGTGATTGACTTGGTAAGCACATTCTTCCAACTTTTTTTTTAACACCTAATAAAATTATAAGATTTATATCACATAAATACATCCATATGAAACAAACTGATGCACCAACTTAAACCTAAATCCACCACCATCATCTTTCACTTAAAAAAGCATTCATCTATAATAACAATAAACACGGCAGAAATCATTCAATTTATATTTCTTTAAAACCCTAAAAGTTTTAAATCTAAAAGATTTATTAGGTGTATGATCAAAACACCAAATTCATAAAATTTAAACAATAAATTAATTCAAAAAAATAGAAAAATCAATTCTTTTTCAATGATTCGACATGATAAGACTCAGATGCCACTTGTTAGAATCGAAAACAAAATCTAATATAAAACTTTATTAACCAGGATCTATCATGTTAAATTATCAAGAACAAAATTAAATGCGAAAACGTACTTGGATTCGTTGATTTCTTGGAATCTTGGATATTGTTGTTTTGATATTCCAAATTAGTCCACAAGTAATTCAAAAAATATGACTTTTTGTTTTCTAAAGATATATATTAGAGAAGTTATAATTTGGAGACTGTAACCTTAGTATATATGGCTTTTGCACTAACTCTAATTTCTAATAAATATATCATCAATTCGCAATTAGTTACTAGGATATTAACACATTTTATTTAATAGCTAAATCCTAATACAACCAAATTAGATTAGTTTTAATTTGGACTAATCTTTTATGATAGTAAATAATAATATGTAATTATTCTTATATGTGATCAACATATATTCTAACAATTGCTTAAATAATTGTTTTGACAAAAAGGATTTCATACTAGAAAATGGAAAAAGGAGAAAAATTGGAAAATCATACTGATGATATCTCATACAGACCAACAAAACATGGTTGTGACAATCATCTATAGACAGACAAAGAACATCAAAATTATGCAACAAGTTGACAACATTTAAGTAGCTTGTTTCCTCCTTGTTAGCTTATGTTTGACTTCTGCAGTGCAAAAATCGCGTCATATGAGATGGCGAGCTAAGTCCACATCTAAGTAGAGCTGTACAACATTACAGCTTCAACAGTTTTATCATCCCACACATTCATTTCCATATGGCACATGCAAGAGTAACCAAAAACAGCAAAGATATGATCCGCAGTGCCTTCTGCTGATAAAACATCCTTGCTTCAAGACCGTCAAGTCGAACCTCAATCCTTGCTATCCGTGCCTCTAACATTGCTATTCTGGTTTCCCATGGATGCCATCCAGTTGCTACAGTGTTTGTGACATTTCTGGTCCTTGGTTCATGTTCTTCACTTGAAGGTGAATCATATTCCCATGGTTGATAATTACACATCTTAAGTAACTCAGCTTGCTGCAGTAACAAGCAAAATTCTAACATAGTGGTAAAACAATATAAAAAGTTCACCAAATTAAGTTTCTCGAATAGCTCAATATTCCATTATTCATGTTGCATGTAGAAGATTATAAGGTAAAGATCAAGGTTGAATCCTTTATTTGTTGATGTCTATCCAATAAGGTTAGCCCGAGGGTTAGGTTACTGTCACTCAGACTTCTCTTTGCCTGCATTGATTAACTCACAAATGCAAATTCAAACATTGATACCTCAAATTCTGTCATAAAGATCAGATATACTTCTTGAGCCTTAAAAATCTATCCTACTGAAACACCTTTAGGAAAAAGTGAAGTGTATGAATGTATATGAGACACCTTAGTTTTGACAAGGGACTATAGGATTAGGATAGTAACAGAAGCTTCCTGAGCTGACATATAATCGCCAAAAGATAAGATAGAACCAGCTTGAGTTATAGAAATGGTATTTGCTGCAGATATCAGCTTCTTCAACTGACACCAGGAAATGCATATAAGCTCATAATACTCAAGTTCTAGCATCTGGCTCTGATGGAGTCAAGGGTGGTATGAAACACAAGGAATGTAAATGCCAGGCATTTCCAAAATTGGTTTTAACAAGAGCAAACCATCAAACTGCTTTTCAGTAAGGAAATTCGCTTGGGAAATCAGATATGTACTAAACCTAAACATTACTAATATATCACATGCATTTTCATGATTACTTTTTAACTTTTAAGTAACAATAATTCAGGACAGCTCACACTTATTCTCAGTGCTTCTGTTGTTGCACTATTAAGGGGCTGTTCAACTACGGATTTGCATCTCCCCTCAGCTAGCTATCTATGCTAGGAGCAATAGTCTCTGTTGTTCTTAGAGTCTTACTGGATAAGTTCTGTTGTTTTGATGTTGGATGTTGATGATTTTCTATTTTCTATATTTTGGTACTGGCTGATGTTGTTGTTGCTGCTATTCCACTAAGAAAGAAGAGATAAAGAATCATCCTTAATTATTGTTCCACTAATTCATTGATTAGAACCAACAAAACCTATTATTATCATAAACTCCCTTTTACACTGCTGCAAATATCTCAGCCAAGCCAATAAAGAACCTAACCTAAGAATCTTGGATTGGACCCATATGATTCTTTCCCTTGTTTGACGCAGCCGAAGGAAAAAGCTTTAAAATGATCCCCTAAAAGTTAAATAAACCAAGCAAACAAAATCAAGTGCTCAATTTTTGGCTAAAACAAAGAAAATGCTCAGAACCCAAAATCATTAAAAAGAAAATAAGGGAAAAAAAGACGTGCCTGGAAGAAAGAAAAGTTGTTGTCCTAGAAGCCCAAGGCCTGAATGTCCCCAAGCAAAGGTTAAGGTGAGGCATACAAGCTTCAACAAGTAAAGGAGGAGAGAAAGACGAGGCACAACAAAGCATAAATTTCTTTTGGCTTGGACATTATAGAGGAGCTCAGGGTAGTAATAGCAGCTGCAGCAGTGCAGGTGAGAAATCTGTATCTTCCCTTCCCCCAACAGCTACAGCAGCTGCCGATTGACAAGTCATCCAGATCAGATGGTTGGCACCCTTTCTGTGGTCCCCATAGTCATAACATGACATGGCAAAACCCTATTGGACACTTTTGCTGTAGATTCCATGAACAAGATCCTTTTAAGTTCAATTTGTCACGTGACCTTGCATCTTCCAGGTGGCAAAATGCATTGGTTCACTCATTCCAGTAGCAACACTTGAGCTTTCGAGTTTCAACTATTTGTCTCCCGCCTTAAACAGTTATGTTAAACACATTTGGCAATTCCATGAATGGGGGTTTCAAGTTTCACTTTTTTTGTCTCAATGAGCGGAGAAAGCGAGACAAAAAGGAATTCCAAAAGGAAATATTCGAATGAAACAAAAAAAGAAAAAGAAAAGAAGAGATCCTTTTGGTTTCACCCATACAGCAAACTTCCAACAATGCCGGCTTAGGACGGCCATTTTTGTCACCTTCTTCTTCTTCTATTTCCTTCTTTTCCTTCTTTAAACTCTTCCAAGTGTCATCTTTTCCCTTTTTATTCTCTTCTTCTTGGCCTTTTCTCTACTTTGTTTCTCATTATTAAACCATCAAGAAGGATAAGCCTTTTTGGTTGCTGGAACAAAGAAATGGGTTGTGTTCAAGGCAAGAACCCAATGAAATCACCACCTAGGGGCTTGGAGAAGCTAAAAATGGAAAATGGGTATAAAGGAAAAGGAGCATTTGCGGCTCATAGAAGGTCGACTGGTCAGAGGTATACTGATCCAGATCGGGTTCGTAGGCCTGAACCGCCAAAAAAGCTTAATGGATTTGGTAGTGCTGATGGTGTTGTTGCCGGTAAAGAAAAAGAGAGTAGCAATGAAACTGTTGAAAGGAGAAATGTTTTGGTTGCTGGAGATGAAATGGTTGACGGATGGCCTAAATGGCTAATTGACAATATCCCTAAAGAGGTTTTGGCTGGTTTGGTTCCAAAAAGTGCCGAGTCGTATGATAAGCTTGATAAGGTAAATCTCTGAGTCTGAACTTTGATGTTACATGTTATTTCTCTAGTAACAATGGCTGGCTGAAGTGACTATCAAATAACTGTAACAAGTAGAATTTGTATTTTCAGTAACTTGTTTACAATGTGAAAACGTATGTCCTTTTGTTTAATATGAAATTCCTTGGCTGACATCATTTGGTTGCCAAGAAAGTGATGGAAAGAAAAAGCAATCACTACTGTCTTTGATGCTATCCTTCTCTGCTCCAACCTTGGTGAGATTGTTGAAATATCTCAACTTGACAAGGCCAAGTTGGTTGTATTAGGATCATCTGAGTTGCTCTCATTATATTATTATTATGATCATCATTATCGTCTTTGATTCCGTGAGTAACTGATGCAACTTAAAACATTATAAACTTGTATGGTAAGAAATGCAAATGGTGTAAAATTTCTTTATGTTGTTTGGTTATAGATAGGCCAGGGTACCTACAGCAATGTGTATAAAGCTCGAGATAAGGTAACTGGAAAGATAGTTGCCTTGAAGAAGGTCCGTTTTGACACATCAGAACCTGAGAGTGTGAAATTTATGGCACGAGAGATAATGATATTACAGAAGTTGGATCATCCCAATGTAGTGAAGCTTGAGGGATTGGCAACATCAAGAATGCAATATAGTCTTTATCTAGTTTTTGACTTCATGCATTCGGATCTGGCAAGAATCATGTCTCGTCCTGAGGAAAGGCTTACTGAGCCACAGGTTGGATTTCTTTGCCTCTTTACTCTTTCTGGGACTTCAGGAATTGGAGACACTAGTTCAATCAGTTTCTTTCTTGAATCCTTGGTGCAGATAAAATGTTACATGCATCAGCTGCTTTCGGGTTTGCAACACTGCCACGAGAGGGGCATTTTACATCGGGATATTAAAGGATCAAATTTGCTGATTGACAAAAGCGGGATGCTAAAGATTGCTGACTTTGGGCTTGCAAATTATTTTTCTCCAAACCGGAAATGTCCTCTCACAAGCCGAGTTGTGACACTATGGTATAGAGCCCCTGAGCTGTTGTTAGGTTCAACAGATTATGGAGTTGGAATTGATCTTTGGAGTGCTGGATGCCTTTTGGGTGAGATGTTTGCAGGTAGGCCAATCATGCCAGGTAGAACAGAGGTAAGGCGTTCTAATATTCTTCACTAATCTGTATAATGCTTGGTGTTACTAGTTTCTCATATTAGAATTTGTTTTGGCGCATCCAGGTTGAGCAACTTCACAAGATTTTCAAGTTGTGCGGTACTCCATCAGAGGCATATTGGAAAAAGTTGAGGCTGTCAACAACTTTCCGACCTCCGCAATCATACAAACCTAGTTTAGCGGACGCTTTCAGGAACTTTCCTCAGTCTTCCTTGGGTCTTTTAAGCACCCTTCTTGCTTTAGATCCTGCATATCGTGGTTCTGCATCTTCAGCGCTTCAAAATGAAGTATGAATTGTAAACTTATTTAGTACCATTCTATTTTTCTTTTTCTTTCTCTGCCGATGAAAAGGATGGCCTTTGAATCTTTACTTATCTTTATTTTCGTATTGTATCTAGCTTTGTTAGTTTCATCCCATCAGTGCGTTGTGACTAACAACACTTGTCGAATCAGTCTTCAGTATGCAGAAGTTCCTTCTTTCAACGTTGGAAAATAATGATATTACTTTTTCTGCTTCTTTTATATGGTAGAATTGCCAATTCAAAAAATTTATAGAGCTAATGATTTATCAATGGTTAATCAATGTTTGATGATTAAGTTCAACACATGTTTGATGTGTTAAAGGAGCCAATGACTCATGCATTCACTCTGTGTTTTAGCCTTAAGAAACACATATGAATTGACTTTGCATTCGCCAAGTAAACTTTTCCTTTTCTTCCCCTTTAACTATTTCTTTCTCTTAAACTAGTTGTCTGGCATTTACCCTTTTATTATGTTGTCTAATTAATTCTGCCATATTATTTTATTATTTGTACCATTTTGTCAGTTGGGAATTCTATACTCGTATATTTAATGACCATATAAGGTCCTACTCTTTAGTATGATTATGCCGCTGTTCTTGAGCTCTTTTTGCAATTATCAGATTACATGCGAACCTTATTCTTAACCTTGAGCTAAGAAATACTTTGTATTTGCAGTTTTTTCTCACAAGTCCACTAGCGTGCGACCTTTCTGGTCTTCCTGTTGTTTATAACAAGGATGATGAAGCCAATGAACAGAGAAAGTAAGTTTCTTCTTCACAGATTGATTAGGAATCTTTTTGTACCAATCATGTTCAGATGTTTCTGCCTTCCTAGAGAAAAATTGGCAATTAATGTGGGAAGTTGCAATCAGAAGGGTGAATATGTTTTTGCATCATTTTGCTCATGATTTGATGCTACATCATCATTGGCTTGAATTTAAGAGCACTGTCAAGGTGCATGACTTGGTAGTAGACAAGTAAGAAGCTTTTGCATATCTAGGATTCCGGAAGAACTAGATTAAAAGTCGAAGATACAGTTTTTGCATGAAAAGATATGAAAGAAGAATTTCAAAATAAGGATATTTTTATCTGCATAATCATGTTAGCGTATTAGAAATATACTGCCTGCATGCCAATCTGCCCCAAGATTTCTTGCATGTCACAATGAAATCCAGATCCTACGTTTTGTAAGTCTGACGGCACACAAGAAACTTTGCACAAACACTCTACATTCAACCTTGACATGTATTACCAAGTACTTACAGTTAAATACAATGATGAATATGAAATTTCAAGTTTTTGGTCATGATTTATATAGTATTGTCACTTCCTAAGACGCGTGGAAAATGCCTTTTTCCATTTGGTCATAGCAATAAGTAACATTTGTGGTATTCAATTCAATCTTAATGCTAGTTACATTTTGTTTTCCACGAAGGTAGAGCTTGCCATGCTATACCTAATCACTTTTCTCATTTTTATAGGCATAGAAATCCAAAAATAAGACAACGGTCTCAAGCGCTTCGTGAACAGAGGAAACAGGATGAGGTGGCTGAAGAAAACGAAGATGACAATGTTCGTAGGGAGGTAAGGAATTTGGAACAAAGAAATGCACCAATGACTCCTTGCTGATGTTGTAATCAGACATCTGTCAAATCTATTCTAGTTTTCTATTATGTTTAAGCAAGTAGATGAACAAATTAAACAGAGTTAAGTTCCTGCTTTTAATGTTAGTAGTAGTTCTTGTCCCATAATAATAGTACATCAACTTTTGATTGTTTCAGGACAGTAAGACTCCTGAGCCAAATGTGCAAGTTCAAGAAGCTGGGAGTAGTACCACCAGCACCTCATCAGGTTCAAAGCAGACCCAGGTGGAGAGTCCTTCCCTATTGCTCTCTCCATTTGCTGCTTCTGGCCAAAAGACATCTCCAAACACCAATGTTTATTCTAATGGTAGTAAGAACATCAGAAACCGTCCCCCTTTACCCAAATCACAAACACGAGCCAAAAACTATCAGAAGAACGATGATAACACGTACAGGATAAGTCAAGTCAGTAGGTCTGCATCCACAAGGGAATTCAGTACTTTGAATCAAGGGAAGCAATTACCATATGCTATTGATGATTAGGCCATGCAAAATGACCAGGTGCTGCTGAGATTTTGCCTTTTTTTTTTTTCTTTTCTTTTCTTGAAGTACTCTGTCTTCTAAAGGTTTTTCACTGATATATTCTTTCTCCCTAAACTTATCTTCGAGCAATAAAATATAACCATTGATGCAGATTTTTTGTCGTACTCAGATTAGTAATTAACAAGTTCCGTACAGATCGGGATTGACAAACTATCCTGCTTTCCAACGTAAAAGTTGGAATTTTAATGTTACATAAATAATAATTTTAATATATTTCTGATAATATGATTTTCATCAAAATATATAAGGTTATTTGATACGAAATTGCTGATTGGATTTGAGGAAAAAAATATTATAATAAATTGACATAAACCCTAATGATAGAGGATGTATTTTTTTATATAGTTTTATGCGTGCAGCCTAAGTATCAATTTATGTAGGACAACTTTTACTCTGACCATGTCCATTAACTAACCAAAGAAATTTATAGGATATAATTTTCTGTTAAAGGAAATAAAACCAATTACCTTAAATTGGTTAACAATTACTTTAAATGGGTACACTTAATTTTAGCTTTAATGGAATCTATAAAATAGGTTAAAATTTTGCATTAATGTAATAAAACATAAATTCACAAAACAAAATATAATATTAATCATTATTGCCTGAGTTATGATGGTTGCTTATAGTTTAATTCAGAAGCTTATTTTTATTACAGTATTACAAGTCAATATAATAGGTACTTAAATAATATATGTATCACATCATTGTTACAACGATACCTTATAAAGACATTTCTATTTTAAATAATTTTAAGTAAATTATATGTACACAATCATTGTAAACAAAAAATACATTAAACACAATAATTGAGCTTAAAGTATCACATTGTCATAAAATATTATCCATAAATACAACCAAGACACATTCTATGTATATGTTCTTTAAATATCTTTGGTTGCGAGCCTTTAGTTAATGAAGCTACAATTATAAAATCAATTCAAAATGTGTTTTATAACTGTTCTTTGTTTTTAAACTTCATTCTCAATGGAAAAATATTTAATTTCATTTGTTTTACACCTTTAGAGTAGTTGTCATTCTTAAAGAAAAAATTGTTGCAAAATTATCACAATAAATTTTCAATGACTTGATAATGATGTTGATTACCCCAAGTTCTGAAATAAATTTTTGCAACCATAATGCATGAATAGTGGCCTCAAAATATGCCACAAATTTTGCTTCCATTGTAGATGATGCAATGGTTGACTGTGTAACACTTTTTCATAATATGACTCCTTCATCAAGTAAAAACAAATAGCCAAAAGTGGATATTCAACTATCAAAACATCTAGTAGAATGTGTGTATGAAAATCTAATCACTTCCAACAATTTAGATATCCTATAATGATACTATAATTCTTTCTTTGAACTACCCACAATAGAAGCATAAGAAATTGGTTTCATTCTTTTTCATTCTACATTATTCTTTAAACATTGCTTAAGAACAAATTTGTCCCCTTTTGCAATAAGAAAATTTTTTACTAAACAAATATATGTATATTAAATCTCTTTAGAACTTTTTCGATACAGATTTTCTAAGAAAATCCTAAAAATGGTTGTGATCAATCGCAGAATACTTCAATTCCCATCACATAGGATGCCTTTTTCCATATAATTCATTTCAAAGTTATTCATCGTTTACAACAAATAAAGTATCATTAACTTAAAAGAACTAAGAAATTGAACTTGTTCCCTTTGATCTATTGATATACATTAATCAATTACGTTTTCTTGAAAACCAAAAACTTTATGATATCATTGAACTTAATGTACCATTGTCTTGAAGTTTGTTTAAGTCCATATATTAACTTTTTAAGTTTACACATAATATGACATTTTAATTCAATTAAGAAACATTCATGTTGACCCATATAAAATTCTTCCTCAATATCTTCATTTAAAAAAGTTGTTTTTACATGAATTTAGTTTTAACTCTAAATCATAATGAACCACTAATGCCATAATAATTCTTCAAGAGTACTAGAGACTAGTGAGATATTCTCTTTATAATCAATACAATCATTTTGAGTATATAACATTTATTAACGAGTCTAGCTTTATGGCGTTTGATATTGTTATTTGAGTTGCGCTTAGTTTTAAGAATTTGCTTGCATATAACGCGCTTTGAACATTTTGGCAATTTTATGAGATCCTATACTTTGTTTTGTTATATAGATTTTACCTCATCTTTCATGGCATCGAACCATTTGGCTTATGAAAAAGCAATTGGATTATTATTGTGTAACAACCCTAAAACCCCATTGCTAATAAGAAGTGTTAATTTGAGAATATATGAGTAGGGTTTTTAGATTAAATAAAATGTGATTTATTAGTGTTAGTAGAGAAGGTTGTTGGATATCAGAGGGAGTTGAAGAGACTAATATATTGAGAAATATTTATCTGAGGTATAGACTATATTATAAGGATTTAAAAGGTATTGGGGTCAAAGTGTGAAATTTAAAGCATAAAAGGATTAAATTGAATTTGAGAGAAAGAGTGGAAGGATAAGAGTGTAAGTTTTACCAAAAGTGGACAGTGACTCAATGGAAGAATTTTAAAGATTTTTAGAGGCAAAAGGGTCATTATTAGAAATGGATAATTATGGAATTTGTAAATAAGATCCAATGGATGTTAATTATGATGTTGAGATTTTTATTAATATTTTAATTTTTTTATAATAGATCATAATTATTTTTTATATATAATATTAAGAGTAGGGGATGGGGGTAACATGCTTCGAATTCATTCCAAATAAATATTTGACAAGAGTTTAATCACTGCTCCATTCAAGTCAAAACTAGATAATTATTTTGGAAAGATGGAAAAATGTCTATACTTTTCCATTTGCTTCCAATGTGCAAGAGAACGAAGAGGAGAGAAACTTTGGTTTCTTTATAAATTAGTCATTTTTCATTAAATCCCATAATCCACCTCAAAATCTTGAGAATTTGCATTGCCACTTAAGAGGAAAAGTAAGCTAAAGACCCTAGAGAGCTTGTTTGTCATTTTAGAATCAAGAAATTTAGAGTTGGAAGTGAAGAAAGTTAAAAGGAAAGTGAAGATGTTAAAGAGATAAGATAAGAATCTAAGTGTTTTCTTATGGGTTTTATGTTTAATTGAAGTAGAAATATGAGAAAGTGATTCTTAGTATAGATTTTAATTATTTTCTTGATGTGTTATTGAAGAGAAAAGAGAAGTAATGAAAATATTATAAACAAAGGAATAAAAGTGACAAACGTGAGAAAGGAAGAGAAATGAAGCAAAATAAGTGATATTTAGCCAAGAGAGGTAATTACTCATGAGAACTCTATTTAGCCAAGAGAGGTAAGTACTCAAGAGAGGTAAGTATTCAAAAATGTTATGTGTAAAGAATATGAATTTGAAAAAATATATTAGTATGAAAGAATCCATGAGAGATAATATTTAGAATTTATAAGAATTTAAGTAAAAAAGTGAATTATTATGTGACATGAGAAGTGTAACTCTAAATAAATTAAGTATACATAAAATGCTTGAAAAAGGGACTCAAATGAATAAGTAAAAGTATAGTGTGTAACACCCAATACCCGACCTAGATGTTACAGTCGGATTGTGAATGTTACATCGTAAATGAGAACAATGTTGCTTAATTTTGGTGAAAAACTCCTTTTTAACTTAAAGGAAAGATAATTGAATAACACATTGAAAACATAACTACTTCGAAAAACACGTGAGTACTTTGACGAAAGCCGCATTTTATTAGCTTTATTAAATCAAATCCTATTTACTCTAATCGTTTGCGTGATAAAAACATTGTATCAGTTTTCAAATAAAAACTTGGTAGCGGAAAATCATTTTTAAATTGTGTCTTATAAGCCATAGTGCATTCCTAGTTATGACATCTTGTATAATACTTCGATTATGAATAGCATGCTTGAAAAAATAAAACCAAAACCAACAATAATGTCCCAAATAAAATTAAAGTCCAAAAAGCCTATAAAATTAGTCCAAAACATACTAAACCAATAATGTGCAAATCGAGTTCTAGAGTCGCTGTCCAATCCTAAGCCTAAAGATCATTTGAAACGAAACAAAACAGACGAGTGAGCTTGACGCCCATTGTGTGACTTGGCCCACATATAGCATTTACTTATAGAGTTTGCATATACAAATAATCAAATCGAAATTTTCATATCATATAACATATCAAAGCCATATCATATAACATATCAAAGCATATCCTACCCCTATTCGCTACACACACACCAATTAGGACTACAAGAGTCCATCCATCCAATCACACTGATATGTGGCAGCATGCCATTCATAAATATGAAGCTGAGATGCTTGACAAAAATTGTGGTTTAACCGCCATAATTGCAGTTAAAATTGTAGATTACACTTCCTCCATCAAAACATAACCACCCCAATGCTTATACATAAACTGTATGGCATGCATACCCCAAACATGCAAATTTATAAAGCATACCATATCACATTTTATACATAACATAACTTACTCCATCAAAACATAACCACCCCAATGTGTATACATAAACTGTATGGCATGCATACCCCAAACATGCATATTTATAGAGCATACCATATCACATTTTATACATAACATAACTTACTTAAAATGCATTCTGAGCTTACCCATGAGCAAACATACTGAATCTTACACTTTTCCAGGCCTATAAAATGCCCATAGACCCAACTTTTGAGTTCCTTATTTGGCCCCTAATCGGGCCTTAAAATTGACCAAAAAAGCCTATACGGCCCAATAAGCTAGCCTGTGTGTTCCACACATCCTACCTACACAGGTTGTGTAATCACATACGGTCTATCACACGGTCGTGCACTAGACAATTTCGAACAGTCCTTATTTTGCAATTTTTTCGAGTTTTAGTCAAAATTTTGGGTTAGTTTCACACACTTGCTAGTAAATTTGATTGACTATACAGTTGGAAACTCATGAATCCTACAATCATTCATCAAATCACACCAATTAACTATTGAAAACACATCCAAAATAACATCTTTAAATCGAAATTTCAATCCCTAAGACAAAGTTCAAACACTTACTTCCCCGAAATAGCATTAAAAACTGTATCTACTCTGTTGGAGGGTTTTGATTTTCACCCCTTTCACCTAACAAGAAAACCAACAGAATATTTATCATACTAATTTACGAGAATTAAACTCATAATTTCACCCTTGCACAATGAACGAATTAACACCAAAATCACAATAAAATAACTTAAACAACTTACACTATCTTTCAATGTAATCAAACACAAAGGTCAATAAAAGCCTCGCAAAAGGGAATAACGGTAGCAACAAGATTCAACGCAAAAGAAAAAGGAAGAAAAAGAAAGAAAGAAAGACAAAAAACACAATAAAAAGGAAAAGTAGAAAAGAGAAAAACAAAGTGAGAAGAGTGGGGGCTTGGAAGGTTTGTTGGGAGCAAAATTAGGGAAATTGAAATTTGATCCAAAAGTAAAAATAAAATATTCTGATATTATCCCAACCTACTAGATTATTTAAAATTTCAATTTAACACAACCTAAGAAACAAAAATAATTCTCAATTTGTACACATAAAGATTCGAACACAAACCAAAAAATACAATAACACCTTACCACTGAACTAACAAGCTCATTCTATTATAATTTGTGCGGAAATAAGATTTAAGTCAAAAGACTAGGGATGAGAACTAAGATAAAAAGTAACAAAATTTCAAGGGAATGACTCAAACCCTATACCTCATGCACACAACCAGAACACTTAAACACCAAACCAAATTAAATTTTTTAACATAATTTAACATTCCATACTTAAGAAATTTAGGGCGTGACATAGTGAGTCAAGACTAGAACAAGCAACTTTGATTAAGTCTTTTCTCAAATTTGTCTTTTTTCGAGACACAAAATTAATTATTCTAAGACTTAGGTTTTTTTTTTTTGTCTAATACTGATCATATACTTGCTAACAACATTGTGACTATGATGGGTTTCCAAGAGGCTTTAGGTTTGGGTATCTTGCTTTTTCATCGACGTGTCTCTTCCTCCACTTTTTAATACAATGTGCGAGATAAGTTAAATGGTTGGGATGCAAAGTTTATTTTGATGGTAGGACAAGTCACGTTGGCTAAATTAATCATTCTTGCTATCCCCAATAATTGTATACAAATCTCTATTACATAAGTCCTTGTCCCAATTGCTCATTACATCTTATTGTTTTTTAGTAAATTAAAATTTAATAGAGATTGCACTTTTACAATTAAGTCCCTACACTATAATTGGTGATTTTTTTTATTAAATTTCTTGACCATCCTTTAATATATTTTCAGTTAAACATATAAATTCTTTTATTCATAATTCACTAAATTGGTTTACGAAATTGAGTTTCGAAATCACTTTTTTTAACATCATCTAAAATCAAATTGTTACAAGAAGAATCCAAGTATATTCGCAGACTTAAAAGCTCAACTCGTGATGAAAGAAGATTTTAATGGGATTAGGTGTTACGCTTCAAAGAGCCCAATTAGGCCTACACACCTAGCCCATGTTATAATTAGTTGACTTGCGATGCATTTTTGGAAAGTATCCAGGCATTTCTGAGTCAATATGTCTCATGTCGATTGGGTAGTTATCTCTTAACTTCGAAATGTACTTTTATTCACTCGATTTCGAGTCTGGGAGCTCAAGTTATGGTCGTTTTAGTGAATATTACACGAGCAGAATTTCTGGACGGGATTGTTACGAGAAATTATGAGCTTCGGGCTTTAAGTCAAGTTTAATTCATATTGGGTTCTATTTTAAGGCTTAATTTTGATTATATATGATCCCAATATTGTATCTATTGGGTTTTATATTTTTATTATTTGTTTATTTAGAATTTTAGGATACTTTTAAATATTTTAAGTTGTTCAGGAGTTTTACTCTTAGTCAACAAGAAATTTTAGTTTCACTAGAACTACGTCTTGTTTAGATTAATTAGAGTTTCGTTCTACTTAGAAGTTTTATTTTGATATAATTAACTAGTCTATATAAAGGTCTCCTCATTATTGACATAATTCATTATTTTGATTTATACAACTCTTTGAGTTTTTATCTTTGCAAGATATATTTCTTGTGTATTTTAGTAGTTTTCTTCTTGAAACTGTGGGAAGCGCTCTTCACATTCTAATTTACTAGAGTTCAGGCTTAGCGAGTTGGTTAGAGTCATTGCTTGAGCTTGTTAGGAAATTTTCCTCGAAGAGTTCAATCAAACATTTATCGTTCTATTCATATCCATCAATTTATTCAGTCCATCTTTTCCACCTTTTAATTTATGTTTTCTTTATTTATCTTGTTTCTTAGTTTTGTTTTAATAAATCATTATACTTGTTGTTTTTGTGTTCTTAGGTATCAATAAAGCTTCTTTCAAAGTAAGTTTTCTTCCTAAGAGGCTTCCAAACATTCAATCATTCTTTCCACCTCAAATTGATTCTATTATTTCCTTTTCCTTCACTTTTCTTAATTTTCTCTTTGGTTCAACTATTGATCTTAAATCTCACTTTTAATTTGTTATTTTCAAACTTAGAACATCATTGCTCGTTGTTAAAATCATAGGAGTCGGTCTAGAGCTTCCCAAATCTAATCAAGCCTTCTCTTTCAAAACAACTTCGAATCATGGACTTTTAGGATTGTGTAAATGTTGCGCTCTTATCAATTTGATTATCTTTTTGAAATAAAATTATTTAAAATTAATACTAGCAGTAAATTTCAACTAGATTACATAAAATACTTTTAAGTGAGTTTTATTTAAAAAAATAATTTGAAGTTCATTTACATATAAAATTAAATTATTTGGAATATATTAGAAGATGTTGCTCCATTTCCAACAATGTCATCTTCCCAATTTGAATATAAATTATCTCTTTAAAAATATAATGTGTCATACCAATGCAGCTTATTCTAAAATTATTGTATTGCCACGTCTGTATGGGTATCAAAGAGAGAACATACGCGGATATACATAAAATACGTACTGAATCAACTTCCTCTAGACAGCATTAGGTTCAGTACAGAGTGCTCAACATGTAATATATCTTTAGCTGCTGCAATTACTACTTGTATCTATATAAAAGAACAAAGATGTGCATAGTTAGGCCTGGATTAAGTTAGATTCTCCCTGCAACTTAGAAGCTAATCCTATGGCTGATATTATTAACTTGAGCTCTAATTTGTAAAACTCCTTGTCTGGTTGATTTCAAACTTAGTCTGGTTTTCATCAAAGTTTGGATACTTTTATTAAAAGTTAACACTGGATACAAACCCCGTCACCCCAACTTAAGCAAGCAAATACACCGACAAAGAAAAGATGTGACACAAAAACATATTTAAGATGTTAAGTCCTTAATATTCAGACCTAGCTTCCTCTTCCACCACAGACGCTAAGAGGGAGTTGTTATTGGCATTCCTTACGGAGCAATTGGCACGAATTTCGCCGGCCTTGCCTGTCAAGACACTCAACTGACTCATCTTTACCATGGCCGCCACAAACTTCTCAAAGAAGAGAGTCTGGTTAACAGCAAAGCTAGTAACAATGCCCCTGGTCCTACTATTTGTGTACAAGTCTTGGTCAGAGGTGAAAAGACCCCGGCGGTTCATGAGATCAACGTAATACTTGTTATCGAATTTGTTAGGGGTCCTTATATCTAACACCGTGGTGTTTGAAGAATTTGCGGTAGGACAAACTTGCTTGAGGTTTTTGGCAAAGGTTTGATCCATGGTGGGATCTTGAGTAGGGTAAAGGCGGCCGGTGAAAGAGCTGCAATGGCTGATGCCGATGGTGTGGCCACCAGAGAGAGCCACAACATCTGTGGGGTCAAAGTTTTTGGTAGCGAGACTGGAGAGGATGGCGGCAGCATTGGCGAAGGGTGCGGGCAAGTTCTGCAATGTTGCATTTCTTGTGGCGAAGCTCAGTCCATCCCGCCTTCCCAATGGCACGTCATAGTCCGGACCTCCAGACTGCAGCAATCAAGAAAAACGGAAATCATTAGAGCATTGTGATTGAAGGTAATCTATGAGCTTCCTAGAATGAAATTCGATTTCTTTTATATAACATTTTGAATTTGAAAGAAAATAGGAGAGTTTATCTTCTTCTAGAGTCCAATTCGATTTACCATATTCAATCAAAATTTAGTAGGAGATTTTGTTGGTACAAAAGTTTCTTTAATTGCGGTAAGCAAAAAAGGAAAATCTTTTAAATCAAATCATTTATCTATTTATCAAAAACTATACCTAACCTCCAACCATTTTTGAACTTTACCTTTGAAAGTTTTTCCTATTTACTTAACCTTTAAATATCACTTTTTAACATTTTTTTAATTACAAAATAATATATTTAAAATTATTTCTTATAAATCTATAAAATTTATTAAAAAAATTATAAACTCGTACATTACACTGGTAATGTTTGATAAAGTGTTGAAAAAAATTTAAAGCACTATTGAAAAAACTCAGTCATCTAAAAATAAATTTTTTAAGCAACTTAATTTTCTAAACAGACACAATGAAAACTATTATATAGAATTTTTTTTTAAAAAATAAAAGATGATAAAAAGATAGGGTATCATAAATTCAATGACTTTTTTTATTTTATCTTACTTTATTTCATTTATGATTATATTATCTTTTAACAAATAATTTAATTATATTTTATAATTTAAATTTAACACTCAAATTTTTAATATTTATTTTTTAACATTTAGTTTTTTAATAATTACTTTTTTTAATTTATCAAATATAATATAATTTAACCACCACTCCCATTCGTTGTTGCAATTAAAAAGTTTTAAGAAAGCAAAGCTGGGGGGAGTAATAATGAAATTTGGGAAGTGGAATAAGCAATAAAGAATCATAATTTTATATTTGCTAATGGGCATTAGCACTTAGCAGGGGATTTGTCGCATTTTAATATGGATTGGTCATTTTTTTTAATTTCTTAATTGTTAATAATTTAATGAGAAAAACATTGTTACTTTTATTTTATATTAATTCAAATTGTAATTAATAAGATTTTTTTTCTTTTTCCAATGTAAAAATTATTATTGATTTTTCACTTGATAATGTCTATAATTTTATGATTTAAAATGGATATATTTTAATGGAATGACTGAAATTATTTAAAAATTTTATGATGATTTTATTTTTTGTAGGTATGGGATATGTAGAAAACGTATTAAAAATTAAATAAACTAACAAATATATTTATTCCATACTCTAATCTTTAATAAATTTAAGCTTTATCGCACCAAAAAGTTGACTTTTCCTTCCCTTCAACTTTCAAATTCTAAGGCCTCACAGTGATAACAAGTTGGCAACCCCTTTATTTATGAAGTAGACCCATCAATCAATAATCATAAATCTTTTAACCAAATTTTTTCAATTACCTTCACTCATATTTATTTTGTAAAATATATAATTTTATTTTACCTAATATAACCTCTTCTCACTTTTAAATAGAACATAAAAATATTTTTAGGACGTTCAAATTCACATTAAATTAAAACTCAATGGATATTGACATTTAAATTTGATTGTTAGGTAATATTTTCTAATTCCATTACCATATATCTCTAAAAAAAAATTATTTATTATGTTTAATTAATACTAAACTTGTATACTCGAAGAATCAAATAAGTTGAAGTAATTTAAATATTTAAGAAAATTGAGTGGTAAAAGAATATACCAGGTAAATAGAGTCACGAGCAGCAAGAGCAACGATATCAGCACAAGAGACAACTCTTCCACACTCCTTGTGGACACGCGCACGCAGGTCATTGATGATTTCGAATCCTCTCAAGGTCAGATTCGGCGGAGCATCCTGCTCGCTTGGTCCACTCGCTGATCCATCCAGCAGCACCGATGCATCACATCCCTGCAATATTTATTCATTATATATAACTCATGACCTGATCATATTCAATTTTCCATTAAAAATTCACCAACTCACTGCAGCCACATTAAAGTGTCTTTTAATGAAGCAGATTCTTGTTAGTGAAAACTGAAAATGGTAGGATTTGAAGCAATATTTCTTCTTTTAGTCGTAACTCAAGCTGTGAGTAATATTCAGAATACTCTAGGAAGAAGAATATTCAGAATACAATAACTATTACTCCAAGAGACTCTGTGTTTGCATATTAATTAACCGGCACCTGAACAAAGCAGTCATGGAAATGAAGACGGAGCAAGCCAGCAGCTTGGCCTATGTCCTTCTTGAAAACCTTCTGCAGTTGTTTTCTAATAATGGTTTCTACTTTGGGACATGAAGTTTTGTAGAAAGTCCATGAGAGACCACTCACTATGGTAGCGGAGTTGTCTGCTTTTGAGACAGAAAAGTAAGAAGAAAGAAATAGAGAAGACATCAAAAGGAAAGCAGTAAAAGATGTAGCTTTAGCAGTAAAAGATGTAGCTTTAGCCATGCCTACTTGTTGTTTCTTGTGTTTTGGATAGACCACAACAGTCTGATTTATAGCCTGATCAACCCATTCTTCATCTCTTTATTTCGATTTTCCACACATCTCCCATTTTCTTCACGCGTGTCCAAGGCAAAGATTTAAAAGAAGAATAAAAAAGAAAACATTTTGACAAAGACCTTTATTCTTTCTATAAATAGAAGAATAATCAATGAAACAGGAAATGGCATGTGGTGAACACATTTTCCCTTACCAGTAACATAATAGTAGGATTTTTTTACCCAAATGGTATTAAAAAAATTAACAAATTACCAAATTAAGATAATTTTAGAACAAATTTTAAAATTTTCAGCCAAAATCGATTTTACTAGAATGATTTATACCTAAAATAATATTTAGGATATCTCGGATCATATCAATTATAAAAAGAACTTTATTTGGATGTAACGAAAAATTGATCTATAAGTGAAATGGGTTGTTCTTTAGGACCAACGAGCCCAACATTACATCTACTGGAATATATTATCTTGTTAGATCTAGTGCTCTCAGTGTAATATTTCCGTCTTTGTATACTTGTGTTTTTCAAATAAATTTGTTTAATAAAATATCAATTAATTACATTAATATCATTTGTATATTGTTCTCAACAGTTTTTTGTACACAAAGCAAAATGGAAGCAAATATTGGTTCATTGGTTATCTAACGTTTAATTAATACTAAGAGGTATTATGTAGTCGTATCATATTACAAAAAGACAACTTATATTAGTAGATAATCTAAACATATTTTTTATTTTAATCAGAAATAAGCAAACCAATTGAAAGATTAATATGTCATCTATCCAGTCTCATAAAGAGATATCTTGTTTTAAGTATTAGAGCGAATGACTCCTAAAAGATAGAGACATAGATGTGACTAACTAGACTGACAGTATATCAGATAGGACCCAAGTAGAATAGATCTTAGATTCGTTTATGGATTTATTCACTTGTGACATTCATAGTATGAGTTGATAGTTGTTGTGCTCAAGTTTTATGGATTAAACTCCAACTTATAGACTATGGAATGTTGATACCATTCCTAGCAAGTGTGACAGTACTAGTGTCATTTGTCTCACTAAAAATTCTGGTCGACATCCTAGAACTAAGCATATTGAGATTAAACATCATTTCATTAAAGATCATGTCCAAAAAGGAGACATAGTTCTAAAATATATTGACACTTTGCATCAATTAGCTGATATTTTTACCAAACCTTTAGATAAAGAAAATTTTTGGACACTTAGGAGAGAACTAGGTATTACTACCTTGCTTTGGTTTTGTGTTCAAATAAATTTATGCACTTTGTTGTTTTCAAAATATTTTTATGACTTGAAATTGTTTGAAAAAGCATTAACAAATTATTTCAATGACTCTCATATGCAATTAGTTAGAAGGAGTTGATATTGCAAGCCTAGTCTATTTTTGACCTATTTAGTTTAGTTTACATGATTTTAAATGCCTTTAAGTATGCTCAATTAGACTTTATTTAATGTAAATGTTCAATTTTTACATATTTTATGATCTTCCATGATTCATATACATCATGCTTTTGTTCTATACAATTAAGTGTATGAAATCATTAAAAAGGACCAAAATGATTACATCCTTTGAGTTATTTTTTCTTTTCCTATTTCTATGTGATTGCACTTTAATGTTTATTTGGTATTTTAAGATACTTTAATGATTATTTTGTAAATTTTAGTTCACTTGTTCTTTATTTTTAAATATCTATCTTTGGACTAACCATTTTCTTTTTCTATTAAGCTTTATTTATTTATTTTTTATATAGCAAAAAGGGGAGAAAGTAAGGAAAATTTAATCGGTATTTGGTTGATTATTTTTTAATGACTAACATTTTAATGCAACACCTAGATGATCAGTTTTTCACACTCAAGTCTTTGTTTCAAAATTATAATCCAAGTTTTTGTTTCAAAATCATAAAATCAAGTCTTTGATTCAAATTGAACTTTAACGAGGGGAGTTGCAAATTCAAAAACAAATTTACCAAAATGTTTGTTATATAAAAAAGGAGGAGATTGTTAAACTAGTTTTATTTGATAAATTGTTTTGATATAACAAACAAAAATATTTTTGAATAAAGTTTGTTTTTGAACAAATAAATTATAAAGTTCAAAGCATAAATATCATTTTAAGACTTCTAAACATCTTAGAAAATGTTTTGAACACTTAGAAAAATTTTGGACAAAGTTCAAAAAACAATTTAAACTTTTTTTAACTCAATTAAAACATTTTTAAATCAATTGAAAAACTACCCCCTACAAAAAGTATTGATACCCATACAATTTTTATCGATACCTTTTTCAAGATCGATACCAAAATTGCTTATTAACTTGAAACAAAATTGAACATAAGCAAAGAGTATCGATACTTTTCAAAAAGTATTGATACCTGTCGTATTTTTATCGATACCATCTTTGATATCGATACCGTTTTTGCATTCTGACTTCATCATTTTTCAAACAATCACAAAAAGTATTAATACATTTTCAAAAATTATTGATACCTTTTACCAGGTATCAATAAAATGTCTTTGGTACCGCTATAAACTAACTTTAATGGTCATTGAATCAGGTATTAAATGCTAATATTATTAATACTCATAGAAAAAGTATCGATACCTTTTGTTGCATGTGAATTTAATGATCTGGTATTTTCATTCCCAACGGCTCTATTCAATTCCTCAACAACCACAATGATTGGAAATCAATTAGAGGGTGTAAATATCATCTTCTAAAGGTTCTACCACAACAAGTGAGATTACGATAGATCAAGTACTTCAAGATACATAAAAAATCTATTACCAATCACTTTGTGCTTCAATTCTTTATTTTCTTCTTGTAAACACTTGTGAGCATTCATTGTATTTTCTATCGGCTCATGTGTTTTCCTTATATTTTTGCTTAATTGGCAAACATCCTAATCTTGTGAGGATTATTTCTTTGTTTGCTTATTTGTTATTCTCTTTTAGAGAGTTAAGTCTTAAGGTTTTGGTAGAAACCTTAAGGGAGTTACGATCTTAAGATTTTGGTAGAAATCTTAAGGGAATTGTAATGTTAAACTTTATCCTCAAAGGTTGTCAAATTAGTGAATTTGGGAAAATCCTTAATTGTGGAAAGCTAAAGTAGTAGAGTAGGCAATTGATGTCGAACTATTATATATTGTCATGTTCATTGTCTTTATTTTAACTATTTGCTTCCACAAATTTTTAAAAGGTCAATTCACCGCCCTCTTGGCTATTTCTGATAACCAATTGAGCTAACAAAATGTAATTGGATGCTTCAATTACATCCAATTTAGTGAGACCCACTAATTATAATAGTTACTCAAACATGTCACTGATGTATAATTATAAGCAATTATACTCAAATCCAATTACTAAGTGGTTTTCCAAACACTATTCAAATATATTCTTTCATTTCATTTCCTTTCCTTTCCTTTCCTTTCCTTTAATTTATTTATCCAAACACAAGCTTAAAGAAAAATACACTACACATCCTAAGTTTTATTTAGTAAATAAAATTTTATTTAATAAAAAATCTTGCTCCTATTGTTTGAAAAATATTTATTTACCAATTGAAATTTGATGAAAAATACATTAATAAAATGATTTTTAAATAAAGGAACAATTTTTTTGCTCATTAATTAATTATTATTTTATTTATTTATGTTGTCTTCAATTTTTACATTCAATCCTTTTCAATAATTAATTATAAAATTATTTCAATTATTATAAAATAAATTATAAATTATATTGTCGAAACCATTTTTCAATTTTTGAATTTTGAAAAAAAACAGGGGTCGCCTTTTTGAAAAAACGAAAATGGAGTCGCCACCGACCTTTTTTCGAGGTGTGATCGGATCACCTTGAAATTGATCGTTTTAACAAAACATTTTGATTTATTAAAACAATAATTTTGGTCTACGAAATTCGAAAAACGGGTTCGGGAGTCGGTTACTCTCGAGGAAGGGTTAGCACCCTTGTAACGCCCAAAATTGGTACCTAATTGATTACTTAATGTCCTAACATCAAACGTTTAAAAAGATTTTAAAATACGATCCTTTTATTTAAAAGGACAATTGAACAAATCAAAGTGAATGCCGAGACCCGCTTATCTTAAAGATGTAAGATGTCGTACCCAGTAAGTTAGGATGCGACATTTCAATTCTTCGAAATTAAGCTTGTCCTTTTTTATTAAAAAACTTATGCACTTAAATTTGAAAAGGATATTTAATTATTTGGGTCAAATGAAAAACTGGAACCCAGTGAGTTAGGGCTCGATTTCTCAAAATTCCAAATATAGAATATTGCCTTTATTTCTTAAAAATTCTTATCTCGAGATGATAAAACGTCACATTCAGTAAATTAGGATGCAACATCTCAAAACCTCGAGAATAAGCTTTTATTAAAAGAATTTTATGTGTTTGATTTAAAAAGAAAAGGGTACTCGGTTGCTAGGAATTAATGAGAAAAATCAGAACCTAGTGAGTTAGGGCACAATTTCCTCGAAACTTCCAAACACAAGTTTTGTCTTACTTTGAGAAATTTTCAAATGGGCGATTTTAAAATGAATTCATAATGCATTTATTTGATTAATCTAGGTAAAAATGAATGCTTGGACAAACAAGTTGAAAATCTCAATTACAACGCAATGCTAAAAGCACAAATATAGTTGTAAACAAGAAATGACAATACATGGCAATACATACTTTATGCAAATACTAATACTAATATTCGAAAGATAATGAATTAAAAACCAACTTTAAAAGAAATAATACACAAATCCAGAGATAAAATGTGACAAATTTTAAAACATAAAGAATTGAATATTATGAAGGAAAGACCACTTGAAATCATTAATTTGTAATCTATAGAATATATGTACAAAATTTTTTTTTGAAACAAGTAATATACGTAAGATTTTGAAATAAGTTAAAAACAAAGATGAAAAGTAAACACTACATGAAATAATATAAACGAATTTTACAATAAATATTAAATAAAAGAAAATCGAAATATGTAATATGTCAAAATAAGATATATCCATTTATATAAAAATATACATAAAATGAGAAATTTTAATATAAAATTTATATGTGAAAAATAAAAATAAGGAAATATAGAAGTATTTGAGATAAACAAAAATATAATAAAATAGGATTTTTATTAGAAATTATATATAAATGGATTTAAAATAGAATTCATATATACGTAAATAGATTTCAAAAGAGAATATATATACATAAATATATGAAATCACTAATATATATATATATAAAATAAAATAATTTAACTTAAGTTACATAGATGTAAAATAAGGTATAAGAAAAAATCTAATATATATATATATAAAAAGAAAATTAAAACAGTATACATAAAAGAGAAAATGAAAATATATAACAATTCTAAAAGAGTAATATATAGATTATAAAATATCATATAGTAAAATAGTCTAAAACCAAATAAATAAATGAATTAAGTAAACTAGGGACAGAATTGAAAACCAAAACAATATTTTAAGGACTATCAGTAAATAAATAAAGTATTAAAGCCGAATTAAGGACTAAAAAATAGCACGCATTAACAAACAGGGACTAAAGATGTAAATGCTCCACATTCCCAAAACGCAGCACTGAACGTGGACCAGAATACGAATTTTAAAATTAAACGGGGCGAATTTAAAAGATAAGAAAAAAGAAAATGGGACCAGATTGCAAATCAGTGAAAATGTGGAAGGATTTGGGGCATAAATAGCCTAACAACCAAAAATGTGCGGATCCTTCCCGGGTCGGGTCACATGCGCGGGTTGAGCTTCCAAAACGACGCCGTTTTGGAGCTATCGTAGTTAGCCCAAAACGACGTCGTATCCTTTCCGTATAAAAGCTATTTTTTTTGAAAATTTTCATTTCTCATCCGTTTAAAAAAAAAAAACTCAAAAAAAGGGGTAGGGTTTCTCTCTCGGGCTCCGATCTCCGTCCATTAGACCACCGTGGAGGCCGTCGGTCACCGGCGACGGCGTCGCCGTCCACGGTGGTCGGAGGGTACTAGAGTGCACCGTTTTAAACCCTGCAGCCTCCCTAACCTAGATCTAAGATCAGATCCGCCTAAAGACTCGCGAAAAACAAAAAATGGTTAAAGAAACCCTTCGGATTCGGGCTCCGATTTCTACAAAACGGTAAAAGTTTGTATTTTTTATTTTTTTTTTTTACAAATATGCAAAAGATTAAAAGGAAAGAGATGCTGAAAAATAGCCCGGAAAATACCTCTGCTTTGGTATATTTGTATTCAAGGAAATGCGTAAATGTTACATAGGTTATCTTTGGCTTTTTATAGCAGGAAAATAAAAATACAAAAGTCTCTCTTCCCTTTTTTCTTTTCTGATTTTCTGCTGTATATTGCTATTGCTGCTGCTATTCTTGTTGTTTTTCGCGGGTGCAACAGCGTACGGTAAAGACGTGGCGCTGGTACGGAAGCCGTGTGGGTTGGCTACGGAGGCGTGCTAGAGGGCTGCTTGCGGCGTGAGAGAAACCAAGGTTTTAGCTTTGCTGAAACTAGTTTAGTTGCTGGGCCAAAATTTGGGCTTAAGGTTTGTAAAATGGGTTAAGTAATTTGGGTATTTAAATTGGGTTTGCTGTTTGGGTTTTAATTTGTAACTGGACATGGATTTTAATTTTGGTTTATTTTATTTTATGTTTTATTTGGTTTAATGGGCCCCGGGCAGATTTGGGCTCTTACATATATTATATCTTAATATAATAATATGTTAAATATAATACATTTTCATTTAATATATGTATGTTTTTTAAGAAGTTACAAGGATAGTCACAAATGCAATTATTAAAGAATACATTTAAATAACTATAATTAAATTTAATCATTACAAAACACGACTAACTTGATAATTGAATTATATGCAAACGTAGACTGAAATAAATCTATATAGAACCTCCAATAAAATAATATTAACTTAAATTGTAATTTGCTTATATTATAATATAAGCATATGTTAAACATAATATATTTTCACTTAACATATATAAGTATTTTTTAGAAGTTACAAGTATAATCACTATTGCAATTACAAAAAAATTATTCGAATAACTATAGTTATGATATAAATATTTATAAGGGCTTGCGCATGATGAGACTTTAACTAGAATAAATATGGATTCAAAAGCCACACATGGTTTACATATGATGAGACTCGAATCTAGGATCTTAAAATCTCTAGAGTCTTAACTTTGCTATTAAGCTAGAACCTCATTGGTCGAGAAAGGATTGTATGAAACACGAACGCCATGTCATCCTGTATACATTTCCAATTATTTAATAATATTTTAACAATTTTTTCTATGTCATTAATACATAATTCTGGTAATTTTTTAACTTGGACACTCAACTCTGAACGCAAACTCGAACCTTGAAATTGGGTTCAGGGTTTGGGGTTCGAGGTTTCGGGTTTCATGTTAGAGTTCGGATTTAAGGTTCAGGTTCAAGGTTTAATTTTGGGTTTGAGTTTGGGGTTCAAGGTTTAGAGTTCAAGGTTGAAGGTTCGGGTTTGGGTTAGAGTTCGAGTTCGAGTTCGAGTTCAGGTTTGGGGTTCAGGTTAAAAAAATTACTAAAATTATGTACCAATGATATGAAAAAAATTACTAAAACATCATTAAATAATTGGAAAGATATGCAGGATGACGTGGCACCTCTTTTTCCTACAATCTTTTCTTTTAAGCTAAAACCTCATTGGTAGTATGTTTATTTTTTAAAAAATGTTATCAATGGTAATTATATTTTGTTTTTACCTTCTATTTTATTTTTTAAAATAAAATAATTTTAAGGCAAATACAAGTTAAATATTTAAAACTTAAATTTTATTATTTATATTAAATTTTTTATGAATCATTTGTACTTTTTTATTATTTTAATTTTATTAGTTTCTTTTTCATTCAAACCTTTTAAATAATGGTAACTAATAAATTTAAGTAAAATATATAATATATAATATATAATTGAATTGAATTTATAAAATACTTAATTTTAATAGAAGTCAAATGCATATAAATTTTATACTATTTCAATATTTAATTAGAATTTTACTATTTTTAATTAAAATTTAAAACAATAATATATAAATAATAAAAGTATGATTTTTAAAAGAAAATCTCAATAAATAAATCTACTTTTTTTTTGAAATATTTGTGTGATAAATGAATATTTTTCAAACTATAGAAAAATTAAATATATTTTACAAGTTAAATGTTTTTTAATCCTAAAATAAAGGCTTAATTAAAAAAATATCTTTTAAACTATACTTTTATTCTCAACACAATACTTAAAAACTTTTTTTGGTCAAATATACTACCTAACAGTTAACACCGTTACGAAATTTTCTTTAACTAATTAAAGGTTTTCACGTGATATTTGACTTTACCCTTTTTCTTTCTAGAATTTGAATGGGAAAATAGAAAATATTAAATGTATTAGAAAAATGTAAAGGTAAACTTGACTCATTTAACTATTTTACTAGTCCCTCAATCAAATATATATATATATATAACGTGGCCCTATCACCAAATAACATGTGGCAAAAATAACACATAAGCAATATCACCTAATTATTTATATTAAATGATTTAAAAAAATTAAAAAGACTGTAAAAAATTAAATTAATATTTATATTAATATTGATTAAAATAATTATATTAGTATTAAAAGATTCCTTCCACCCCTAGCAATAAATAATTAAAAATATTAAATTAATTTTTATATTATTTCAGTTTGGTGTTGTTTCTTTTTTTAACCTTTTACCATTTTTATTATATTTAAATTATAAAAACGTGAATAAATTTTTTGGTGCACACTGCACACTGCACACTACACACTGCACTTGGAATGAGGGGCTAAAAGTAAAAAAGTTGGCCATGGCACCATTTACATAATAATGAATGATACGACAAAGATGTTACCTTTTTCTTGGTTCAATGAAGGCGGGAAGATGGCAGCCTACCACACACAATTATTGCTTTCTCTATTGTTTTACGCAAATAAAGATTCTTTTACACTGAAATTCAATACATTTAGGTGAACATTGAACTGCTATTTTTTATAATAAGTATTAGATTCAAGTTACAACTTTTACATATAATATTATTGAATGTACGGGTGAACGTTCGATCGAATCGAATTGAATAAAAAAATTTGAGTTAATCAAGTTGACGAGTCATATTTTATCATTCTAATTTGATTTGAAATTTTTTCGAATCGAGTCGAGTGAGATGGAATTTGAATCGAATCGAATATATTTGTTCGAGTTAAATTTTAAAAAATAATTTTAGGTCTTTGTAATTACTGTTATCCACCATAATAAAATTTGTCCACCGTAATCAAATTGTTTATTAACTTTCATCACCTCATAATTTATTTATTAATATTTTATATACAGGTTAGCTTATTTGCTTGCTTGTTTCAATTATCTTTAGATTCTTGTCACTATATATTTTGGAATTAAAAAATATATTAAATATAAGAATGTGATTTTTTAATAAAAGTTATTTTAAAGATAAAATGTGAAATTGATACCAATATAAAATTTTAACACGAATATTTTATGGCATCATTAATAATTCAATTTTAATATAAATATTCAATATGACTAAACAATTTAATAATATAAATAATATAAAATGTGAAATTTAATTTAATAATATAAATAATAGATATAATTAAAATTATTACTATTTATATTTTGAGATTTTTTGGATAATTTTGATTTTTTATTTGGGAGTAAAGGGTGAGAAGTAAAAGTTTAGGTGGAAAATAAAAAAGTTTTGAGGAGAAAGTTTGAAGAAAAGTAAATAGGGGGAGTGAAATTTTGGAGGGAAAATATTAAAAAAAATGGGGGGATGGGTTTGGGGTAGATGGGGAGTGGAATGAGAAGGGAGTAAAAGTTTTAGGGGGAAAGTGGGATGGAGTAAAAATTTTGAGAGTTTTTGAGAGTAAAATTTTGAGAAAAAATAAATGGGAGAGTAAAATTTTGGTGGGAAATGAATTTTGGGTAGATAGGGGGTGAGAGAGAAGTAAAAGTTTTAGAGGGAAAGTGGGAAGGAATAAAAGTTTTAAAGGAAAAATAAAAAGGTTTGGGAGTTTGGAGTAAAAATGTAAAATTTTATAGTTTGATATTCGAATTATTCGAGTTATTCGAATTCGAAAAATCAACTTGATTCGAACTTGAAATTTGAAAAAAATTCGAGTTGACTCGAATAACTTGATTAACTTTAAATAACTCGATTCGTTTAACTCGAAATTTGAATTTTTTTTATTTTTTTGAGTCGAATCGAGTTTTACTCACCCCTAATTGAATGAATAATCATAAATTTAAAAGCACTAATTTTTATCTATAGTAAAACGGAAATAATTGATGCATTAGTTTTAAAAATATATCATTTTTTAAGCTTAAAATTTTTAATAAATACTAGAAATTTTATCACACGTCAATGCATATGAAAATTACGGATTTAGAACACAAATTTTGTTTAAAAATAATATAAAATAAATAATGAAATATATAATTTGAAACTAATTAATCATAATAACACATAAAATATGTATTATATTAAAATTTAAAAAATTAGATTATATTGTGAAGAAAACGAAATGAAAACATATAAATACATCATATTAACAATACTATGAACTACAATTGTTTATCATGATTTTGTCATCAATTATGAGTTAGTATCGAGTTAATTTGTTACACAAACTCAATCAAGTGTTTTATTTTAACATGCATAATTTATTATCTCTAGTAATTGCATATCTATACTATTTATTAAGTGTTTTATTACGTTCGTGTCACCCTCAACCAGATCATCAATTCGGTTGAGAAAATTATGAAATTGTCTTTCTGTAATTAAAATAACTTATACTTTTTAAAGGTACTTTAGTCTTTTTATTTTAACAAAAACAAAAAATATGTATCATATGGAGGGATTTGAACCCGAAAAAATTAAATTAATTAAATCTAAAATTTACCATTCAACTAAACTTTTATTTTAATAAATTTTATAAAGTTTTATTTCAATATGCACAATTTATGATCTCCATCAATTGTATATATATTTATACTATTTGTGTTTTACTGAGTTGGTATTACCTTCATCCTAGTCACCAATTTGGTTATGAAAATTATAAAAATATCTTTTCGTAATTAAAATAAGTTATACAATTTGAGGGTATTTTAGTCTTTTCATTTTAATAAAAATTAATAAAAATATGCATACAGTGAGATTTGAAACCACACCGATTCAACTAGTAAAACTTTAAATTTACTATTCAACCAAAGCTTCATTTTTATTTTTATACAAATGTTCTAATTTCGTGATTTTCACATACATACACGTATAATATGATTTCTAGTGTAAATTGTAGTCTTTATAAAATAAATCCATATATATGAATTTAATGATAATTATTAGAGAGTTTAACCTTAATAAATTGCAAAAATACATGCTCCGATTTGGAAAGTTGGATTTAAATTTCATTTATTGGGTAAATGGTAAGAATAATTTACATTATTATAAATAAAATATATTTTAGAAAAGTATGAAAATATCGATTTACCAAATACAATATATTTTAAAAATTTATTATTTATTACTAAATAAGCATTTCACAATTTTATAAATTTGAAAAATGATCATAAATAATATATTTATAAATTATTTACTTTTTAATTTACACTATTTTTAAAATCTAAAACTTTAATTCCTACCAACTACCTTTTAAACAAATTACGAAGGATGGAATTTATTCATGGTTGCTTTTTCAAAAGGAGCTGGCTCTTTCTTTTAAGAAAGGCAGAGGCTGCTAAACCTAAATGGCGCAAGTTTGTCAAAATTATGACGACAAACTTTTTAATTTTTTTAATATAATTCTTAAAATTATACATAATCCTCGCATAATATTTAAATAAGAAAATAAACACGTGTTAACATGTTGAATTAACGTTTTTCTGTATTGATAATTGTTAGGATTTGATAATCGATAGTCTAAGTGACCGATAAGATATAGACCTCTGACTCGAATGAACTCGACCTAGAAAAAGAATGTTCGTCTATAGGCACAGTCAGCTGAGGACCTCGCAGGAATGCAAGATGTTCGTAGAGATAGCTCACGTGGGAGAGCTCGCTTAAGCCTTGAACAAATAAGGTCGCAAGAGGAGAGCTCGCGTAAACCTTGTAGGGACGAGATCGCAAGCCATGTCTACAAAGAGGACTCCTACTCATGACTGGCAGATGCGAGGTTCACTGGGAGAGTCAGTCCCAAGGTCAGAAAGGACCATGTGCTCCATAGGTAAGCGTCCAATAAGCCAAAGGAGGCCTAGAGAATGTCAGCACTAGGGACAATGAATGTTAGTGCCATCGGCCCAAAGGCCAAGACAAAATAGAGGGACCTATTGTGAGCTGTAATAGTAGCAGTAGAAATGTGTATAAATATCCCCTGTGTTTCCCTTAATACAACATGAGAAAATATTACTCAATTATTGGTGCGGTGAGCGTGGACTACTTCCGACCAACAAATTTTCTCTAGTTTGATCTAGTTCTCTTCAACCTAAAGCAAAAGAAAAAAAAATGACTCACTTCGACTAGACTTCTCCCTTCATCTTCTCATCTGATCAGACAGGAGCATCGAGTCCTGATTCCCGACATGATAAAACAGACTTGTCCGTTGACAGGCCCGAAAACCTCGACAATGCAATCTATCGGGGGCCTTCTCTTTCCCTAGACCTTAATCTCTCTTCTAGTCAGGGAATGCCTTATTCCTTCAACCAAGAACCACCTCTGCCGCAACTCCAGACCCTTTAGGAGCAGATGAAGTTCATGAAGGAGCAGGTAGCGACGCAAGAGGCAAGGTTTGTAAAATAGCAAGCCTTTTCACAGGAGTTACTAAGGCAGAATGAGGAACTACACCGGAAGGCACATGCTGATAACTTGGGATCCTAAGGAAATGTTATCGCCCAAGATGAAGCCCCAAGCACTCAGGTGAAGGAGTGGATGAATGATATGGATGAGCTTCGTCACGACGTGTGATTCCTACACTCAGAATTGTAAAACATGGACTGGCTGTTCTATTCTAACAACATGTTAGCTCCCAAAATCGTAGCAGTAGGCCTACCCCGCGACTTTAAGGTGCCTAAGGACATGTTTGAGGGGAGAAGGGATCCACGAGCCCATTTAATGCAATATAACGACCACATGAATATGTTGGGAGTATCAAACGCTGCCAAATACAAAGCCTTCTCTACGACGTTGAAAGCAAGTGCCAAGGACTGATGTCTTTCTCTTTCACAAGGCTCAATTCACAACTTCTCACTGCTAGGAAAAATGTTCTTGAAAAGATTCTAGGCCCACCAAGCAATCATGAATACACCCATGGGGCTAATTTCAGTGAAGCAGCGAGAGGGTGAGTCCCTCTAATACTACATAAAGAGGTTCCACGCAGCTACACTCTGTAACACTCCTTACTTGTATTCGATGCCGAAACAGGGTACGAGGCATTACCAGACTTAAACACAAGCAAACACACAAATCTGAGCCATAAATTTACATCCAAATTAAAACTTTTTGCATTTAAACATAAAGCCCCTAAAATGAGCCTACGAGGCCCAAATCATGCATTGGAAGTGATTTAGGACTAAATCGAGAACTTTAGAAAATTTTACCACACTTAGAAAATTTTTCCACTAAACAAGAGTCACACGCCCGTGTGGTTATGGGACACGTCCGTGTGGGTAGGCCGTGTGGTCACACACTCCCGTATCCCTACCCCATGTAACTCTTTGACTTGTAACTCATGACCAAAATGAGTTTACACGGCCAAGGCACACGCCCGTGTTACTAGGCTGTGTGGGAAATTAATTTCACGAAAATAGGTGCAGACTTCACACGACCAGGGCACATGCCCATGTTCGAGGCCGTGCCGTCCACACGACTGAGACACATGCTCGTAGCTCTGCCTGTGTTCTCAATTATGAGCATTCTGTTTCTCAAAATTAAGGTACAAGGGACACACGGCTTAAACACATGCCCGTGGGGCTGACCCTGTGTCACACACGGCCTAGACACACGCCTGTGTGTCTACCCGTGTGGACAAAATAAAGGCTATTTACCAAGCCATTTTACCACCTTTCAATGCACAAACCTTCACAACACATTATAATACCAATCCGAGCATATTCACACAACTACACATCAACAATCAAGACATCAATACTTTATTCACATGCTACCTCTATCATACAAACCATCATATACTTATCAACCCAAATTATGCAAGCATCTACATTCATGAAAGTTACCATCATATGAATAAACTTATAACCAACATTAGCCAATTTCCAATGGCCTATATACAAAATAAACCATAAACCATTATAAGCCAGCACATATAGCCACAAGACCAAGTCCCTATACATGCCATAAACTTTAAATACTTGAATTTATCATTACCCAAAATGATAGCTAGATAGTGTGATAGGATCTCCAGTGATCTCCAACCTGAGCAAACTTGACGATACTATAAAATATGGGAAAGGAAGGGGAGTAAGCTATATAGCTTAGTAAGTTTATATGCAAATAACAAGCATCTTAAACACAACTTAATTATACAACTATATAATGAAAAATACCATAAATGTCATTTAAAATCTCATAGTTATAACTTGCTTAATCACAACCTTAACAAGAGTCATCACTTATCAAGTTTTTCACTTATGAGTTTTATCACCCATCATTTACCAAGACTAACAATAAAAACACAAGATAGAATAAATTGCTATAAAGCTCACAATCATAATGTAACAGCCCATTTTTTAGTTTGATCGGAACGAGTGGTTTCGGAACCACTTAACTGAGTTAAAATATTATTTTTATTATTTTCATAAGTTTTACAGCATGATAGAATTACTGTGTGATAGAATCGTAAATAAATTTTATCGTTTAAATAGCTAATTCGGTAAAAAGGTATAAATCGCATAACGCGTAAAATATGAATTCTATTAGTAAAATGGCTTAAATGGATATGATTTTATTAAAGGAAGTCCTTAAATGGATATTATTCCTTTGGTTGTGTTAGTGGACATTTATGTTGTGACAACCCTAATTTGACCCTAGTCGGAAAGTGGTTTCGGGACCACAAAACCGACTCGCAAAAATAATTAAATGTTAAATTTCATGCCTATTATATGTGAAAATGCATGTGTGAAATTTTGATGCTTTGATTTTGTCATTTGAATGTGAATTTAATCAAAAGGGCTTATGTGAGAAACATTGAAAATGTGTTAGTTTAATTTTAAAATGGCCAAATTATTGCATAGTTTAAAATAAGGGATTTGTATGTCAAATATCTCAATTTAATTGATAGTGGCCGGCCAACTATTTCATGAAGTCATTGTTTCATATTTTATGCATTAGTTGGAATATTATAATTATAATAAGCATAAAATAAAATTTTAATAATAATATTATGAGATAGTGGGAGGAAAAAACAACACTGAGTTCATTTTCCTCTTCTTTTGCAATGAATTGAGAAAGAATAAAAAAGTTTTGAAGCTTAAGGCATTCGGCTATCTTTAAGCTTGTAATAAGGTATGAATTTCATGTTAGTTTCTTATATTTTTGTGAAATTGGAATGATTAGTGCATTGCTTAGCTAGCCCATGTTTTAATTTTGAAGTTGATTGTGTTTTGAGCATTCGGTCATTTAATGGATTGATAGAAATGGTTGTTGTTTCATATTTTTTTTAGAAATGATGGATAGGTGAATTTTGAGTTAGTTAAATATGCACATATGTGGGTTTGATGCTAAGAGGAAAATCGGCTAAAGTGCTTGTGTGTTTGTAATTGCCGATTGTAATTTAGATGCCAAAGAGAGTATTCGGCCAAAGTCAAAGTATATGATGAAAATTGTATTAGATGTTTTTCGAATGAGATGTGCATAAATTATAAGTGATTATAAAGCTTGGCAAATTGTTAAGATGAATGGTGAACATATTAAGTAGTTAAAGATAAATCCAATGGTTAGGTACACTCAGCCATTTTAGTTATGTGTACATGTTTAATTAAAAGAGGATTTAATGACCTTAGTGTTTGAAAATGAATTTGTGATAAAGTTATATGGTATAAATGTTTTAATTGCGTAGTTGTTATAACTAGATCTTTAATTGGATAAGTGATTAAATAAGTGAATTGTTACTTTAGCTCAAGCACAAAGGGCATCAATCTCGGATAGGGGGAAAGCAAAAGTAAATGAATAACCGTAAATAGTCGTTTGACAACTTTTGAGGTAAGTTATTAAGTAAATAAGCATGTTTTGTATTATAGACTATCAAAGATAATTGCATAAATATTTATGACCAAATGTGAAGTGTATATACTTATATGTATGTGGTGTGGCCGAATGGGCAAATGTGAAGTATATGAACATATATGCATGTGATGAGGCCAATTGGTTAATGCGAAAGGTGTGTGAACTTATATGTATGTGGTGTGGCCGAATAGGCAAAGGTGAAGTGTATGAACTTATATGCATGTGATGAGGCCAAGTGGTTAATATGAAAGGTGTGTGAACTTATATGCATGTGGTGTGGCCGAATAGGCAAAGGTGAAGTGTATGAACTTATATGCATGTGACGAGGCCAAGTGGTTAATATGAAAGGTGTGTGAACTTATATATATGTGGTGAGGCCGGATGGTTAATGAAATGTTGTGTGGCCGAATGGTTTTTTTTATCAATTAAGATAAACTATGTTATGTATAAGTATGTTCGAATGAGTGCAACTTCTTATTAATGTGCTTGTTTCATATGAGTATTAAAAGTAAACGAATATGATACGTGACAAACTTGTGAAAGTAACTATCGTACGATATTATTCAGGTTTTAGACCTAGCAAGTTGCAAAGCTGGTGATGAGTTTTGGACTTAAAAGTCCAGCAGGCTTCGAGCCGGTAATGAGTTTCGGACTTAAAAGTCCAGCAGGCTTCGAGCCGGTGATGAGTTTCGGACTTATAAGTTCAGCAGGCTTCGTGCTGGTGATGAGTTCGGGTGGAACCTAGCAGGCAAAATGCCGGAGAAATGATATCGGGCTTCGAGCCTAGCAGGCAAAATGCCGGTGAATGAGTTCAGACTTCAAGTCTAGCAGGCTAAGTGCCGGTGAAATAATAAAAGTCTACGAATATGAGATTTGTGCTATATGACGTCGAGATTCATTCGATAGATTAAATTGTCCAGGTACGTATAAATCGTTTATGCATATGAGGATAATGTGAATCAAATTACAAAGTGAAACGAGAAGTGGTTGTGTATATTTATATTCGGCCATTTTGAATTTAGTACATGAAAGTATATGTTGTATATGTGATTATGATCATTGAAATTATATGTGATTGTAGTGCTCTGAATTAACTCTATATAGTCGAATTAAAGAATTACTTCGAGGCATTTAGATGTTGTGATTATGAGACTTTGTGCTAATACGGCATGTGGATCCGTTTTATTAATTAAGTTATCCAGGTATGTATAATCTATTTATGCTCATAAGAACTAAGGGAATTAGATGATGGATGCAAAGTATATGTGAAGTGATTCTATGTTTATATTCATATATAACCACTTGGTCCTTGTGGAATGATTTATGGAAGTATATGATTTTTTTTTATATGTGATTACGATCATGGGAAATTAAATGTGGATATGACATTGTATTTTGTTTGTTTCGATTGAATTAAGTTGACAGTGAAGCATTTTAAATGCCTATGTTATATGAGTTCAATATTGAACGATACGATATACATGTTTAAATGATATGAATGCAACGAATGTGTGAAAGAGTAAAATTGTAATAAATCTGCTTGAGTCAGTAGCAGTAGCATGACAGTGGAAAATCACCATAAATTGTGGGAGTTGAGTTAGAGGCTGAATAAATAATGTAATTAAAGCTTAATGAGTCTAGTTTCTTATAAAAGAAACCGTGCAAGCAAAAGAATTGCCAATAATGAGATATTTGATGTGGCGTGGGGCAGAGTCAAAATGACTTTGAAATCCCCTGCTTTGTCTTTAGAAAATCATTATAAATTGTACAAAAATGATTATAAGATAAAATTTATATGCTTAGACTCCTTAATGAGCCTAGTTTCAAATGAAATAAACAAGAATATATTTTGAATTCTGTACAATGAGAAATCTGATTCGTAGTGAAGAGTGTTTAGAATAGTCAAACAGTAAAACAGGGGAAACTTTAAGAAAAATCTGGTATTGATTGGTCAAACCAAAAATTTTGAAAATTTTATGGATAGAAGATATAAGAATCTATTTTTAGGGAAAATTTACGGCACTTAGTTGGAGTTTCGTAGCTCCAGTTATAAATAATTTAGTGACTGTTGCTTAGGAAGACAGCTTGCAGTGAATTTGTGATTTTGTTGCAAACATTGATAAAACTTGTTAACGAGTTGCTTATTGTTTTCTTATGAACTTACTAAGCTTTAAAGCTTACTCCCTGTTCTCTTTCCCTATTTCTTATAGGTCTGTACAATAGCTCGAGTTGGAAGGGCCAGAGATAACATCACACTATGGAGTTATCATGTGAGGGGTATATGGCATGTATAGATAAACCTGTTTTTGGAACAAGTTTGATTTTGGTGTGTATTTGAAGGCCGTGCGAAAACGGCTTGACCACGTTTCTTAATTGCAAATTCATAAAATGTCTATGTGTAGTCAATGTTTATAAATATGAATTGTTTCATCAATTTGCTTTATTAGTAAATGGCTAATATGTATATAGTATAACGAACATGATAATAAAATAGTTATTAGTTGACATCTTGAAGCTTGAACCAGTAGAATGCCGAATCTTATGTTTGTCTGTACAAATTTTGAAAAGAGTATGATTTTGAATGTCGTATTTATATGATGATGAATTCGTGAGTAAATTTCTTAAATACTAACTTATTAAGTATAGTTGAGATCATGACTTATGTATCGGTGAATGTCTGACAACTATGTTTTGTTGAGTAATACCTTATAACCCTATTCTGGCGACGGACAGGGGTTTAGGGTGTTACATATGTCCATATTATTCATGAATTTTAAATGATTAATTAAAGGACATTTTTGGTAATTTATATTTATAAGCTAATTTAGTTAAAACAAATGAAATTCTTTTATTCATTCTATCATCTTCACTGAAAAGAAAAAAAGAAAAATATGGATGAGTTCTTGAGTTCGGCACACAATTAACTTGATTAAGGTACGGTTTAAGCTTGATTTTTAATGATTTTTATGTTTTTGAGCTCGTTGCAGCTCGATTTTGCTAGCCCGTACCTCAATTTCTGAAATTATTGATGTTTTTAAAATGTGCCATTGTTGAATATATGTTTATTTTGATATTTATTGAAAGATTATTGATGGTTGTTTATAGATATACAAATTTTATAAAGTGATTTTTTTTATAAAATTGAGTATTTGGGATTCAATTGAAAAAGATAAAAATTTTGGGGTTAGGAATGTGAATAAATGAAAGATATGTGTTTGTATGGAACATATGAATATTCGGCTATGATGAATTATGGATAATATTGAGTAATTTGTTATTTTGTGTATTAAGGACTAAATTGTCAAGTAACTTGATTGGGGGAAACGGAAGGTAGACAAATAGATATCGGGTATTCGAGCTAAATCAAGGTAAGTTCGTATAATTAGAATTGAATTGTAATTATGATTTAAATTGTTGTCTTGAATATTGAATAATTGTATAGATGAAATAAAAGATAGAAATGCCTATTGATTATATGTGTAAAGTGATTACCGAGTCCCGATTGAACCGTAGAAAGTCTTAGGATACAAGTGACATGTCACTAGGGCTATAGGTTGGTTGAGCTCTTGCATTTGTTGTGGACTCACCACAGCTCATGAGCTTACATGTTTAGCCTTTAGGCTTAAATGTTTAGCCTTCGGGCTTACCATTACTGGCTCAGGAGGAGTATACAGTACATGGCTCAAAAGAGCATATATGATGAATTGACGGATTTACAGGTTTACATATATACACTGTGTGTGTATCACCCGAGTATCCGTCGATGTTTCCAAAGGTTCAACGGGTGTTATACCGATGTGAAAAATAAGAAATACATGTTATAAAGATACAAAATATACATGGTATGCATATATGTTGTATGAATTACATGGACTACATGAACTATATGAATGATGTAACATCTCGAATTTTGAGCCTAAAAGTTTTGGGCCTTAGTTAAGTTTTGGATCCTAGCTTAGTATTCTTAAGAGTTTAATTTTGGCCTTCTAGAAGGTTGGAAGTGGCATGAAGATGGACTCTAAAGAGAGTGATCAGAAGAGAAAATATAAGAAGAGGTTAGGAGATCTTATCGTGGAGAAAAATTAGGAGATGGGATGTGGATGAAGTGGAGCCAACTGGGACTTTAGGGGTTCGACTTTAGGTATTTATAGAGGGTGCCGAATTCTTTTTTAAGAGTTTCCCTTGCTTTGCCAAACCGAATGCTTCATTCTTCTCCTTCTTTCTAGTTCTTTTTCCTCTTTTGCAAAAGCTGAATACCTATATCCCCTTTGCCGATTTCTTTCCTTAATCTCTTAAAAGCCGAATACCCATATCCTCTTTGCCGATTTCTTTTGCTTTCCTCCATCACAAATTTGTTTTTGTTATTTACAACCTTTAATCAAGATTTTAAAAGCCGATCACACTCAGTAGATATATAGGCCACAAGATCAGAGACTAGTTTCGGTAAGTACTTAGTTAACCATCTTTTAGTGTGTTTTGATAAAAGCCGAAGGGCTATCTAATCTTTTTCTTGTCGTTAACCCTGTATTAACAAGGGGTAGGGTTCAAAGATTTCAAGCGTGGTAAGGATCTCTAGCAAGTGGTAAGTGTACTTATTCTCAATTTCGGTTTCGTAGGTGGCCGAATATAAGTGTGGTTCATAGGGGTGACTCGTGTGGAATAGGAGTCACTTGATGTTGATAGTATATGTGTGTTGATGCAGATCTAAGGACATTCGGGAATAATAGCGAAGGAAAGGCTATTTAAATCGGTGATACACGGTAAGGTTACGGTAAGGCTTCGAGATTTGATAAAGTTATAGTTTAAGGTATAGAATTGATTCGAAGATGGTTTTGGTTGTAGGTCGAGGCTGAGGATAGAGTAGTGCGGGTTGTCAACTAGGTGTGTACATACACTACACACACGAAAATCGGTAAAAGCCAAAATCTCGAAATCCCGAATGGGCCTGACGAACTTGTGGGCCCAAAGTGGCAAAGTTGTGATATGGAATTGTATGATGAATTGACATGCATGAATGTATGATTGGATTGTGATCGGGCCTAATGGGCTACATAAGCATGTTTGGGACTTAATGGGTTTTATGAATATGATTGGGCCTAGTGGGCCTTATGAGATTGTAGAAATGCATGCTAGGGTTTTTAATGGACTATAGGCCTAGTTCTGATCTCCCAAATTTTACATAAGACTTAATTAAATAATTAAACATGTCTGTGGACAAGTCATTAGACTAAGGTGTGGCAATAGATGTGTGCATGTCTAGGATTGGATCTAGGAAGAGCTTGGTACTTAAGCGGTCCGAGTGACCCAACTCCTCTTCTCTTGAATCCAACCTGGTGCATAGTGTCCGTTCACTTTAGTAGCAAGGACTTGTTGATGGGCCAAAAATTCATAATTAAAATTTGTACTTTTAGGAAATTACGAAAATACCCCTTTAGGGTAGAATTACTAAAATGCCCCTGTAGAGTAGAATTATTATAACGCCTCGAAGGGTAGAGTTACCGAGACACCCTTGTAGGGTAGAAATTACCAAAATACCCCTGGATAGTGAAATGACTAAAATACCCCTATGTGTTATGAGTATGACTGGTGTATGTTGTATGTGACGATGATGCATTCATGAGATATTATGTTGCATGTGGGCTGAGTTTTAATTGGAGGAAGTGTATATGAGGGTCGCACGGTCGCTTGACGATTGTGGACTCAACGAAGGCTTTTGAGCCACGAGAAGCTCTGCTGTAACGATAAGTAGTGCCGCAACCGGTGCTACAACGAAGGCTTTTGAGCCACGAGCAGCTCTGCTGCAATGATGAGTGGTGCCGCAACCGATGTCACAATGGGTGTATAAGGATGGGTGGGTCGAGTATCTCCCCACAGGAGTGTAGGGCTGGAAGGGGGTATACAGGGTTGGTTATGGGTAACTGCATATGGCATGAACATCTTGATATTTGAATGTGGGCTCGGGCCCAACCGAGGCTATCATGGGCTAAGGCTCAGAGGCCACCGATATTGAGTAGGGCTTAGGCCTAATATGTTAATGTGCATATTGATTTGATTCCCAAGGGTCGTACACACTGAGTTTCGAAACTCACACCCTTTAATTTAATGTTTTAGGTGACCCTCAGTAGACGGCTCGACGTGGGAGAGGACTCGGAGATGGCCACACTGCAAGCTTCTTAGAAGTTTTAAATAGTTTTCGAATTACTTTATTTTAATTACTTGTTTTTTTTGGGGTTGTAATAAGGCTTTGTGTCTCTGATTTGACTTTTTATTTGGGATTATTATTCACTTTTGGATCATCAAACTTAAATATTTTTTTAAAGTTAATCATGGTTTTCTACGTAATCTTAATATGTGAACGTTTTCTTAGAACATGGGCTTTCATCTTAACTTAACAAATTACAAGGATTTTGACTTTCTAAGTCACAAGTTTAAGTTTTAACCAAGCAACTATGCCATTGAACATAATTTTAACTAAACAAAGTTGTTTTGAGAATAACCTCTTTGATGTGACATCGCGGGATTCGGCTATAACGTCTGGGCCGGGTCTGGGGTGTTACAAATGATATATTACAAGTATATGATTACATGGTATATGTTACATGGTTTAAAAAGGATTATGTGGTACAAGAGTATAAATGCTATTTGATGACTTGATAAATGAAGTATATGAGTTATATGTATAAAATATGACATGTTTTACATGATCTTATAAATAGAAGATGAAATATGATATGTCATAAGTATGGAAAGGTACATGAATAATATGTTTGTTTCATCCTTTGAAGGAATGATTGTATGATTTATAAGTGTCTAACATGTTGTTGAATGATTTGAATAGGCTATATGAGCATATGAGTTGATTATTATTGCTTTAAATGCTTATTGATACTTTGGTAAGTTTAATTCTATATTATACGAGCTTACTAAGCTTTTAAAGCTTACTTCATTTATTTTCCCGTGTTTTATAGATTCAGAAGCTAGCCCGATTTTGGACGAAGTCAGAGATTGCAATCACACTATCCAAGCAAGCTTTTGGTAATTTTGGATCTTTGTAAATGTGGTAAATATGGCATTTATAGGCTAGTTTATAAGTTGATGTATATGGCTATCTATGTTAATGAATATGGTATGATTTTGGCACATAATCAAGCTATATGATATAGCTTGATCTTGAAATGGATGTTTTGGTATGAATACTTATATGATATGTCCTTTATATAGTAATTTGATGAATGATACATAGCTTATGTGATGTTTGAATATGGTTTATTGGTAGGTTTTAATATAGTTGAATTGGTAAGTTTGAAATAGGTATGAAATAATCATTTTGGTATGTGCTTACTTGTGAATTTTGGTTGTATCTAAATGGGTTGACATGGTTTTAAATGAGACATGAATTATATTTATATTTGACATAAAATGGATTCATAGATATTGGTATATGTTTGTGTTGTAAATGGTTTTGTTTTAGACAATTATGAAATGGTAAATGATGTGTTTTGAATTGGCTAAATTGGTTGATTGTTTATGTCTATCAATGTTATGCAATTGATGTTTTAGGTACATGAACTAATGGGGTGTGAAAATGGCTTAAACTAAGCCTATTTCATGCCACATGGCCAGAGCACACGGGCGTGTGGCTCGACCGTGTGACCCCTGCATCTTAGTTAAATTGGTCAGGATGCCACACGGGTTAGACACACGAGCATGTCTTGTACCCGTGGCGTAAGTCAGTAGCTTCCAAATTTTCACACAGCCTAGACACAAGGGCATGTCTTGTGGCCGTGTTCACAAGTCAATATGTATGCCCTATTTTTACACGGCCTGGACATATGGGTGTGTCTGGTGACCGTGTGAGGCACGGCCTGGGCACACGGCCGTGTGACCCTATTTCGATAATCTTCTTATGTTTTTCTATATCTTTCATATGTTTTCAAATTAGTCCCTTTGATATGATTTGAGTTTTATAAGTCTGTTTATAGTATGAGTTGATTTTGAATGCTTGAAAAGTTATTGAATTATGATGTTATATGCTACATGGTTGATATTACACTGTTCTGATCTGTGTTTACAAGTCTGGTAATGCCCCTGACCAATTCCGACGACAGTTCCGGGATAGGGGTGTTACACATAACTTATTCGATCACATTGTTTGCTCTATCAATAAACAAACATGATTTAACATGTCTTGACGTTAGCGTAACAACCGTTATCTCTTTGTTATAACAAGTTACCATATTCATTCAATCATTTCCAACCTCATAATAAGCAAACACATTAATTATGAGTATACACTTCTCAAGCATATAATTTAACATCTTTCAATTGTTTAAAGCTCACATTTTCCCATAAACATTTTTAATAGGCAATTATGACAATCTTTTCTTTTTCTCATATCCGATAAACCTCAATTTGTGCGAATAAAACATGTTGTATCATAACTCAATTTGGCCCGAAAGCTGATTACAAAATCACCAACCGAATTTACCATGTATTTTATACATCACAAGCATGGACCAATAATCACAAGGCTTTCACCAAAAACATTATCATGGAAACCATGAACTCACAATATCATGTAATCAATACTTATAAACTTTATGTACATACCTGTATCACTTAATTCGTAACATAACCACATACACTTTCACATCTTTGATATTTCCTATTGAACACTCGAAATATTAACGGATACTCAGAAATCATGCACATAATTGCCACATATGTAGCCAAAGCTACCTCTTATCTCATTACACATATAGGCTCGTTCTCGAACAAATCATGGGTCTGCTTACACAAGCTGACGGTTGAGACGTAGCTACCTAGTGCTGCTCACACAAGTTGACAGGTATCCGCAACATATGCAGGATTACCTAGCCACTAGTAGGATGTCCTAGACCAACACCCGGATCACATACACATTCACATGCACATAGGTTCCTAATGACATGTTACTTGTATCCTATTTCATTCCTAAGGTTCAACCGGGATTTCTCACTTATCAAAATTTAAAAAATATATCCAAAGGGTCAATCATACAATTCATCCAACATTAAAGTATTTAAACATAAATTAACGATGCATTATTTACATACAAACTTATATTGGTACAAAAGTGGCGAAAAGGAGCTAACCGTCTAATACTTGCTTTTCCCCTATTCTAATTCCGAATCTCGTTTTTCTCAATCTATAATATCACATTTAACTTATTTAATCATTAAACTATTCAAATCAACCAAAAATCACATTATGGCAAAAATTACATTTTTTGCCCCTAAAGTTTCACATTTTTACAATTTAGTCTCTAGGCTTGTAAAATGAAATGTGTTCATTTTTCTCAAAACCCAAGCCTAGCTGAACTTATACATGCTTATAACAGCCCAAAATTTTCATTTAATCAAACTTTAAAACCTATTTTACAACTTTTTTTACAAATAGGTCCTTTTTGACATTTTTACTTAAAATTAGTTAGCAAAAGTCGTTTATCTTACGACTAACATATATTTTCTACCATTAGACATCAAAATACACAAATATATAACATGAGTAAAATTTTAAACTTTGATAATACTTCAAAATAGTCCTTGGAAAAGTTAGATTAGGTTACAAGGATCTCAAAAACGTAAAAATCATTAAAAACGGGGCTGAAACGGACTTACAATCGAGCTTGAAAGCTTGAAAAACCCTAGCCATGGTTTCTCCTTGATACATTCGGCCCTAGGGTGGAAGATGGACAAAATTTTTCTTTTAATTTGGCTTTTTAATTCATTTAATTACCAAATTACTAAAGTGCCCTTAATGAAAAACTTTAGAAACATACCTAACCATGTCCATTTTTGTCCACCAACTTAACCAATGGTCTAATTACCATTTAAGGACCTCCAATTTAAAATTTCATAACAATTAGACATCTCTAACCTATAGAACTCACATTTTTCACTTTTTACAATTTAGTCCTTTAGACTAAATTGAGTGTCCAAACGTCAAAATTTTCGAACGAAATTTTCAAAAAATTATTCCATAAAACTATATACCATAAAAATGTATAAAAAATAAATTTATTAACATCAGATTTATGGTCTCGAAACCACTGTTTCGACTAGACCCAAATTTGGGCTGTTACACACTCAACGCAAAGAACTTGGAAGACTAATGGGCAATAGATGCCTTCATCATGGAGGCACAAAATGACCATGTGCAGTATTCATTCATGGATAACAGGTCGAAGAGCCTAGTTGACCTATACGAATGGGCTTATAAGTTTGCGGAGGCAGAAGAAATCAAGAGAGCATCACGAGTCAGTTTCCAAATGGAGGATGGAAAACCCAGGAACAGAGAAGGGCAGCGCGCTAGGCAATCTCCTAACAGCCAGTCTTTGTAGGTCAGGACTGATAGGCCGCACAAGACCTTAACCCAAGGCGATGCACTTAGAAACCCACAGAGGTACCAATAAGAGCTTACAAGGCGTTACACCCCCAAGGCAAGTTTGAAGCTTACAGTCCATTGAACACCATGCGAGCTAACATCCTTAACTAGGTGAAGAGCTTGGGCATTCTTTCTAAACCACCCTCAATGCAAAGTACTGATAGAAGGGTGAACTTAAGGAACCGGTGCACCTTCCATGATGATATGGGATATAAAACTGAAGATTGATTCACGTTAAAGGACTTCATAAAAGAAGCTGTCCAGAATGGCAAGCTCGCTGAGTTCATAAACTGAGGAGGTTCATAGTAGGGCCAGAGTTCGCATGGACTGGATCCCAAGGGAAAGCAAAGGGTACGGGGAACTGCTCATGTAATAGTAGGCACAAGCAACGAGTGGGTGCATTCAAGCACCGAGAGGCAAGCTCACATGAGAGGTGTAATGTTACTCAGTACCTCGAAGAAACCGCGAAACTAGGAATAGTGGAGTGTGGAGTTTAGAAGTGGTAACGATGAGTTAATCCACAACAATGATGGAAACGACCCAATGGTGGTTTCGATTGAGATCGTAGGGTTTGAAGTCAAGAGGATACTTGTCGATAGCGGCAGTACAGTAAAAGTCTTATCTTCGGGAGCATACAAGAAAATGAGCTTAAAAGAGCAATCTCTATCCATAGCCAACGTTTTGTACGGCTTCGTGAACTATCCTGTTAAAGTAAGGGGCACTATAACATTGCCAATCACCCTAGGTGACGACGAGCATACAACCACAAAATGCATCCAATTCTATTTGGTTGATCACCCGATAGCATATAACGCCATCTTTGGTAGACCAATCATGCGAATGGCAAATATAGTGATGGTAACCTACTGTATGAAGATCAAGTTCCGAACAAATATCGATATCGGCTTTTTACAATCAACCAGTGCATGACTAGGTAGTGTCACATACTATCTGTAAATGAAATGAAGCAACTCTGACTGAGAAGCAGAGTTCGCCAAGCAAAGCCATCAACCTAGACGACCTAGATGTAAGGGAAGAACATCGAGATACAAAACCCGATATAGCAGAGCACACGGAAACCCCCTACAACTATTTTGTGGCAATAAGGAAAGAACAGTTAGAATTTCATCAACATTAAGCAGAGAAGAAAAGATTTTACTAGTCGAATGCTTGAAGGGGAATTTGGATGTCTTCGCATGGTCTAAAACAGATATGCCAAGCGTGGGCCTGTAGGTGATAGTGCACAGGTTAAATGTACTCCAAGAGGCAAAATCCATGAAGTAGAAAAAGAGAAAGTTTGCACCAAAGATAATTGAAGTATAAGACAAGAGGTCGCCAAGCTGTTGGCCACCAGATTTATCAAAGAAGAGAAGTACCCGAATTGGATTTTGAATATGGTAATGGTAAAAAAGGCGACAGGCAAGTGAAGATTGTGTATTGACTTCACCAACTTGAGCAAGGCATGCCCCAAAGACAGTTTTCCCTTGCCATCGATAGATCGCATGGTGGACACCTCCACCGGGCACAGATTCATGAATGCCTTCTCAAGCTATAACCAAATCCTATTAGACCGAGGCAACTAGGAGAAGACAATTTTCATCACTGAGGAAGGTCTCTTCTGTTACCAGGTTATGGCATTTGGACTAAAAAATGCGGGTGCAACTTATTAAAGATTGGTAAATAAGATATTCAAAGAGAAGATAGGTCGCGGTTTGGAGGTATACGTAGATCATATATTTGTAACAAGTGAATATATGGAGGAGCATGTGTAGAATCTATATGACACATTCGCGACGTTGAAGACCCACAGCATGAAGCTTAACCCCGACAAGTGCACATTCGACATGCGAGCTGGCAAGTTCTTGGGTTTCATGATATTAGAGAGGGGAATAGAGGCGAACTTAGAAATAATTCAAGCTATTTCAGAGATGCCCCTACCGCAAATTATAAAAGAAATCCAGTGCCTCATAGGTAGGGTGGTGGCGTTAAACATGTGACAGCCCGAATTTGGGTCTAGTCAGAACAGTGGTTTCGAGACCACAAATCAAATAAGAAATTTATTTAGTTATATATTTTTATGGTCTACAGTTTTATGGAATGATTACGTGAAAATTTCGTTCGAATTTTGACTTTTAGCCACTCAATTTAGTCAAAAGGACTAAATTGTAAAAAGTGTAAAATGTGAGTTCTATAGGTTAAAGGTGTCTAATTGTTATGAAATTTTAAACTGGAGGTCCTTATATGGTAATTAGACCATTGGTTAAGTTGGTGGACAAAAATGGACATGGTTAGGTATGTTTCTAAAGTTTTTCATTAAGGGCATTTTGGTCATTTGGTAATTAAATGAATTAAAAAGTCAAATTAAAAGCCAATTTTTGTCCATATTCTTCCCCATGGCCAAAATTCTCAAGGGGTAAACCATGGCTAGGGTTTTCAAGCTTCCAAGCTCGACTGTAAGTCCGTTTTAGCCCCGTTTTTAATGATTTTTATGTTTTTGAGATTCTCGTAACCTAATCTAGCTTTTCCAAGGATTGATTTGAAGTGTTATCAAAGTTTAAAAATTTTACCCATGTTAGACGTGCATGTATTTTGATGTCTAATGGTAGGAAATACATGTTAGTCGTAAGATAAATGACTTTTGTTAAGTGATTTTCGGTAAAAATATCAAAAAGGACATATTTGTAAAAAGGTTGTAAAATGGGTATTAAAATGTGACTAAATGAAAAATGTGGGTTGCTATAAGCATGTATAAGATTCGGCTAGGCTTGGGTTTTGAGAGAAATGAACACATTTCATTTTACGAGCCTAAGGACTAAATTGTAAAAATGTGAAACTTTAAGGGCAAAATATAATTTTTGCCATAATGTGATGTTGGGCTATTTTGAATAGTATAATGGTTAAATAAGTTAAATATGATGTTATAGCTCAAGAAAACGAGATTCAAAATTAGAATGGGGAAAAACGAGTATTTGACGGTTAAGTCTTTTTCGCCACTTTTATGCCGAGGTAAGTTTGTATGTAAATAATGCATCGTCAATTTATGTTTTAATGCTTTAATATTGTATGAATTGTATGATTGACTCTTTGGATATATTTGTTAAAGTTTTTATAAGTGAGAAATCCCGATTAAACCTTAGGAATAGAATAGGATACGAGTGACATGTCACTAGGAACCTATGTGTTTATGTGTTTGTGTGATCCAGCTGCTGGTCTAGTATGTCCTACCAGTCAGCTTGTGTGAGTAGACCTGTGATTTGCTCGAGAAAAAGCCTATATGTGTAATGAGATAAGAGGTAGCTTTGGCTACATATGTGGCACTTATGTGCATGATTTTCGAGTATCCATTAATATTTCGAGTGTTCAACGGGAAATGTCAAAGATATGAAAGAATGTGGTTATGATACGGATTAGTACAGGTATGTACATAAAGTCTATAAGCATTAATTACATGATATTGTGAATTCATGGTTTCAGTGGGAATGTTTTTGTGAAAACCTTGTGATTATTGGTCTATGCTTGTGATATATGAAATACATGGTAAATTCGATTGACGATTGTGTAATTGGCTTTCTGGCCAAATTGAGTTATGATATAGCATATTTTGTTCGCACAAATTGTGATGTATCAAATATGAGAGAAAAGGAAAGATTGACATAATTGCCTATTAAAATGATTATGGGAAAATATGAGTTTAAACATTTGAAAGAAGTTAAAATATATGTTTGAAAAGTGAATATTTATAAATAATGTGCATGTTTATTAGGAGGTTGGGAATGACTGGATGATCGTAGTAACCTATTATATTGAAGAGATTACGATTGTCAAGCTAATGTCAAGACATGTCAAATTACGATTGTAAATTGATAGAGTTAACAATGTGACCGAATAAGTTAGAAATGTGAGCTTTATAGCAACTTATTTTATTTTGTGCTTATATTGATGGTTTTGGATAAATGATTGATAATAAAACTCGTAAGTGATAAGCTCAATAAGTGATGGACTCTCGGTAAGGTTGTGATTAAGCAAGTGATGACAATGAGATTTTCAATGACATTTGTGTTATCTTTCATTATATAAATTGCATGATTAAGTTGTGTTTTAAGATGCTTATTATTTGCATATGAATTTACTAAGCTATATAGCTTACTCCCCTTCTTTTCTCATGTTTTATAGTGTCGTCAAGTTAGCTCAGGTTGGAGACCACCGGAGATACTATCACACTATCAAGCTATTATGTTAGGTATGGATGAATTCAAGTATCTGGAGTTTATGGCATATATAGGGACTCGGTCTTGTGGCTATATGTGCTGCTTATAATGTTTTGTGGTTCATTTTGTATATATGCCATTGGAAATTGGCTAATGTTGGTTATAAGTTTATTCATATAATGGTATCTTTTATGAATGTGGATGCTTGCATAATTTGAGTTGATAAGTATATGATGTTTTGTATGATAGAGGTAACATGTGAAGGAAGTATTAGTGTCTTGGTTGTTGATGTGTGGTTGTGTGAATATGTTCGTATTGGTATTATGATGTGTTGTGAAGGTTTGTGCATTGAAGGGTGGCAAAATGGCTTGGTGAATAGCCTTGTTTTTGTCCATATGGGTAGACACACGAGCGTGTGTCTAGCCCGTGTGTGACACACGGTCTGCCTTATGGGTATGTCGATAGGCTGTGTGTTCCTTTCACCTTAATTTTAAGAAACAGAATGCTCAGAATTGAGCACACCGACAGAGACACGGGTGTGTGTCTCAGCTGTGTGGACGGCACGGCCTCGAACATATGTCTCAGCTATGTGGACGGCACAGCCTCGAACGTAGGCGTGTGCCCTGGCCGTGTGAAGTCTGCACCTATTTTTGTGAAATTAATTTCCCACATGACCTAGTGATACGGGCTTGTGCCTTGGCCATGTAAACTTAATTTGGTCATGAGTTACAAGTCAGAGAGTTACACGGGGTAGGGCCACTGGCATGTGTGACTACACGGCCTGCCCACATAGGCATGTCCCATAACCACACAGCGTTTGACCCCTATATAGTGGAAATTTTTCCAAGTTTTGTAAAATTTTTTAAAGTTCTCGGTTTAGTCCCAAACCGCTTTCAATGTATGTTTTGGGCCTCGTAGGCTCGTTTTAGGGACTCTATGATTAAATGCAAATGGTTTTAATTTGGATGCAAAATTATGTCTCGGAAGTGTGTGCTTATTCATGTGATAAGTCTAATAATGCCTCGCACTCTATTCCGGTGTTCAATACTGGTAAGGGGTGTGACAGAATAGATTTATCTTCAGGATGGAAATCACGTGCCTACTATTTTTCAAGGCTTTAAGGAAACCCCCTCTCATGGATCGAAGAGTGTCAAACCACCTTCGAACAATTAAAGCAGTACTTTACTTCCTCCACTTCTAAGGTCAGCTCAAACGAGAGAAACACTACATCTGTACCTAGCAGCCTTGAAAGAAACAATCGCAACAGTCTTGGTCAAATCCGAAGGCACCCTCCAATTTCTAGTATATTATGTCAGTAAGGTCCTTTAGCATAGCGAGCTCAGGTACACAAATATAGAAAAATACATTTGTGCTCTAATCATTGCAACTTGCAAGCTACACCGATATTTTCAGGCCCACCTGATGGTCGTGGTTACTAACTAGTTGATGAAAGAGGTGCTGGCCAAGGCAGACACTCTAGGGAGGATAACAAAATGGAATATCAAACTTGCAGAATTCAGAATAAATTTTACCCTATGGATGGTAATAAAAGGGCAGGTGTTGGCAGATTTCATGGTAGAGTGTTCATTTGAAAGAAACGAAGACACAACAGGTAACATAGAATGTAATTTAAAACATTGAATAGTGATGTACCTCGTGGACATAATGTAATATGTGAATACTAATGAAAATTAGCAAGTTAATCAATAGAACATTATGTGATAAAAATTACCACTCACGATTCTCACACTTTGTAGAGAAATAATATTCACTTTACATTTTTTTACTAAAACTATTTTTCTTTGTTGGATGCTACCAATAGTAAACTGTAACACCCTTCGCCCGTATCCGACACGAGGATAGGGTTCGAGGTGCTACCGGACTTAAACTCAACCAATCATATAAAATCCATAGCACATGCATGTATATATAATCAGATTTACAGCCACAATAGCTAATATAAGTCATTACATTTGGCTAAAACAGATGTCACACACTTATTCATTTAGACTCCTATTCATGTCATAAACTCATAGTACTGAAAATCACTTACTTGCTGAGCTCATATTACTCCGTATTACTATTTGTCCTCGTATTACCATATTTTTCCATTGAATTAATACAAATATATTGGATATTTATATTAGTCTCATTCTCATTCTTATGCTAAATTTATACGTTGAATCATTTCAACGTTGAAGAGTACACAAACATCAGAATCAATGCCAATAATAATCACATATCACTTACCAAACTTTAAATGTCAATTCACAAACATGTAATTCACTAGCTATTGTTCCAATCATGATTTAAAATGATAAATCATTTATTAAGCCTAATCTCAGTGCTCAATTAAATTCTATTGCATAATTTCAAATGATACTTACCAAAACTTTACCGATTTGGAAATCGTCATTTTTCACTGATGCCATAGTCTCATCCAACTATGGTCTTTTACTTATTCACTTTCTGCCCGATACAATCATAGTCTCCCGTTCTTTGATATGCGCCGATACGCATTGAATTTCACTGATGATCACTGATGCCATAGCATAGCTATGGTCTTTTCATTTATCCGTCAATTCATCACTTTCAATAGAATGCCATAGCCCAGCTATGGTCTTACATCTTCAATATCACTATGCCATGGTAAAACCATGGACTTAACCGTCAATTCATCACTTTTCATTAGAATGCCATAGCCCAGCTATGGTCTTACATCTTAAGCATGTATCACACCGATGCCATATCCCAGATATGGTCTTACACGGATCACATATATCACTGATGCCATATCCCAGATATGGTCTTACTCAGAAGCACTTATCACTCCGATGTCATATCCCAGATATGGTCTTACACGGATCACTTATCATCTTATTCCGATGCCATAGCCCAGCTATGGTCTTATACGAAAATCACTTATCACTTTCTTCCGATGCCATAGCCCAGCTATGGTCTTATACGGAAGTCACTTTGCACTTGTAGCCGAAGCTACCACTTTCACTTGATTAGGCAGCCGAAGCTACCACTTTTCACTTGTTGCCATGGTCCAACCATGGTCTTTTCCGTCAATTCATCTTGTCATTGAGCTGGAATCGCTCGAGTTTATTTCTGCAAAACATATTCAGCTATTCTGCTCACGAAATCCTAATATACATTCTCAATATCTCCGTTAGTCACATAATTCATATAAATATCAAGAAATAAAACATTATTCCACTTCTAATTCAACATTTATTGATTACAATTAGGCATACGATTAATCTAAATACAAATCATTCATATATTTTTTCCTCCTCCTCCACTCCATTCCACATCCTTAGTATAAATAACACACTTGTAAGTAACATTATCTATTACTTTTACTATTTACTTGTACATTTTCAAGCTGTCCATCCGTGTCGTAGTCACTAAATTATTTTTATCTTGAGCTAAAAAACTCCAAATTAAGATCCGTAAATTTTCCTTGAAACTAGATTCACATATCTTCTTATCATAATTTTTCCAGAATTTTTGGTGCGGCCAATTTGTACAGTTTATTCATTAAAGTCTCCCCTGTTACACAGTCCAACAGCTCTAACCTCTCTTCACTAAAATTTCAATTTCTCTTTATTCTGGATTCAAAAGATGTTCATGTTTATTTCTTATAAAAATAGACTCAATAAGGATTCCAACCATATAAATCATGTTCCATAACTATTTTTTTACTATTTTTAATGATTTTTACAAATAAGAACAGGGGATCACGAAATCAATCTAAACCAGTCTCACAAAAATGTAAATATCTCAAGATACAGAATTCCTTTGCTTCCTCTGTTTCTTTTATATGAAAATAGACTCAATAAGCTTTAATTACATATCTTATTCAACTTCTAATTAAATTCCTACCATTTTTGGTGATTTTTCAAAGTTAGACAATTGTTGCTGTCAAATACTGCTTTAGTGTGACATCTTAATTTCCAATTTGTCCCAATTTCCACAATTCATACAATTCAGTCCTTGCTTAATTAACCCCTTCATTGAGCTAATTTTCTCATTTAACATCTTTCTCTATCATTTTAAACCACTTCATAACCTTTGAAGATCAGAATTTTAACATTAAGCCTTGATTTCAACTATTTCACAATTAGGTCCTAAAATCAATTTCCATCAATTTCACTTGACAAAATCATCATATAACAAAATTAAAGCTTCAATTCAATATTTATTCATCACATGATTTCAACACTAATCCACATCAACTTTAAAAATTAGCCATGGAATCAAAAACTAATGAATTAATAAGTTGGACCCAATTGTAAAAGTCCAAAGACATAGAAATTTCAAGGAGAGAGCAAGAATTAAACTTAGATGAAGCTAGAATATGAAAAACCCAGCTTGAATCCTCTTCCATGGCTGTTTCTCAGCTGATGAAAATGAGAAAAATGAAGAGAATTCTAGAGAATTCTCAATTTGGTCCCATTTTTATTTAACTAATTTTGGCAATTTTCCAATTTTGCCCTTATTTTACTCATTTCCTGATTTTTCTCAGCTATTGCCGCCCAAAATATCTCCTTTGGGCTTATTTGCACTTTAAATCCTTCCTTATTTGACAATTGAGCTATTTCATCACTTTTCACAATTTTGCACTTTATTCAATTTAGTCCTTTTTACTCAATTGACCACCAAAATCTTAAAATTTCTTAACGAAACTTTAATATTACCTTATTGACACTCCTTAAATATTCATAAAAATATTTATGGCTCGGTTTATGACACCGAGATCTCAATACCTCTTTTTCTCGATATCTTGACCAAATAAATCTTTACAAACATAATTTACTTTTTCAAAAATCTTTTAAAAACTACATTCGGCTCGTAAATAGAAAATAATATTATATACGAGTTCATTTATCGAATTTGGTGGTCTCGAACCACAATTCCCGACATTATTAAAATTTGGGCTATTACATAAACACACCAGGAAGTGCACACACAATAGATAAACCGAAAGATTAGATGATTTACGTCGACAGCTTCATAGCCAGAACAGGATCTAGGGCAAGTGCACTCTTGATAAACCCAAAAGGTAACAAGTGGCAATATGGACTGTCATTTGGATTCCAAACATTAAACAACACAACCGAATACAAAGCTATAACACCCTTTACCCGAGACCGTCGCTGGAGTCGAGCACGAAGCGTTACTAGACTTACCTTACTAGTTCGGGGCATAAAAAATTATTTTTAAAATTAATTCATTCACATTCATTCAATACATCCCTAAAATAGGCCCTCGAGGCCCTAAAAATGCAATTGGAATGGTTCGAGACCAAACCGAGAAGATTTAAAAATTTTCCAATTACTTACACAAATTAAAACAATTTATTTCATGGTTCATAATAAAACTATCCACCTGCGTAATAGTCACTAAATTAATTATAACTCAAGTTACGAAACTCAAAATTTAAATCCGTAAATTTTCCATGAAACTAGACTCATATATATTCTTACCACAATTTTTCAAGAATTTTTGGTTTGGCCAATTAGTACAGTTTATTAGTTAAAGATTCCCCTATTTCGCAGCCTAGCAAACCTGACCTCTCTTCACTAAAAATCAATTATCTGATAGTACAGTTTTCATTTAGTGTTTCCACTTATTTTTAATAAAAATAGAGTTAGTCAGGAATCTGTACATATAAATTATTACTTATAATTATTTTTTTATAATTTTTAGTGAATTTCTAAATTCATAACAGGGGATCACAAAATCCCTCTGAACCAGTCTCACAAGAATTTAAATATCTCAAGATATAGAATTCCTTTTCTTGTCTGTTTCTTTCTTATAAAAATAGACTAAATAAGCTTCAATTATATATCTCATTCACCATTTAATTCCTTTTCTACAATTTTTAGTGATTTTTTAAATTCACGTCACTGCTGCTGTTCCAAAATTGTTTCATGGCCAACTTTTACTCTTTCATAATTTCTTTGCATAAACTATCATTTAAGCATACATAACATCAAATCATGTTCTTAATTAGCCATTCAATAGCTAATCACTATCAAGTATTCACATGCCATTCTTTAATCGCATCATAAGGACATACACACGAAATGACCAAGTCCCTATACATGCCATAACTCAAAACATTTCAAATTACAAAATACCGAGATAGCCTTTTATAGTGTGAGACGAACTCCGACGTCCTTATGATCCCTGAATTGGCTTGGCTACACTATAAAAGAGAGAAAGGAAAAAGGAGTAAGCTACAATGCTTAGTAAGTTTACAAGTAAATAAATGACAACATTCACCAAGTATAAATATACTCATATTATACCATCAACTAACAAAATCTTTATTTTACTTTTCCACTTACTCTTTAACTTTCCTGTTTATCATTCATTTACCTGAACTTTCTTGTAACATGGCCTGTATATTAGCCCAATGAACCATTTGGAATACTCAGGATACTTGGGTTTTTCTGCCTGATAATAGCCTGTCAATGCCATGCTCTAGGCATGGTCTTACATGGGATGTTCCTTGTCCTGCCAAAGCCATATATCTGATATGGACTTACATGGGATGTTCCTCAACTGTCTCAATTTGCCAATGTCATATGTCTGATATGGACTTACATGGGATGTTCCTCAACTGTCTCAACCCAAAATGTCATGACATTCCATATCCCATACATTCCTAAGGTTCAAACGGGCTTTCTGATTCTTTTTCTCTGTTACCTCATCTTTCAACTTGGAATATTCTCATAAATGTATATATGCTGGAAATTAACAACATTAATATAAAATATCAAAATATTGCATTTATTTACCGTAAACTTACCTCGATACAAAATACGATCAACTTGACAACTTAATCTTCTACCTTTTTCTTTCCTCGGTCTATCCCCAAATTTTGTTCTTCTTGATTATGGAGCTTGGAAGCTTGAAATAAACCCTAGCTATGGAGAACCCTTAACATTCGGCCTAATGAAGAAGATGATAACGTTTTGCCATCTTTTTCCCTTTTTAATCTTTTTAATTACCAAATGACTAAAATGCCCTTCATTAAAACTTTGGTTATTTTTATCTATGTATGTCCATTTTTGTCCATGAAACCTAATGGTCTAATAACCATTTAAGGACCTCTACTTCAATTATGCTCTTCAATTTAATACTTTTCTATCTAGAACTCATATTTATCAACTTTTGCAATTAAGCCCTAATAGGCAAATTAAACATGCAATTTGTGAAATTTTCTATCAATATGCTAACACATGGATCTATTCACTCAGCTAATCATAAAAATTAATCGGAATAAACTTTTCTATCTCGAATTTGTGGTTTCACAACCACTGTTCTGTTTAGGCCCTATTTCGAGATGTTACAGAAGCGCTGATTTAAGGACTACAATCAACACACTAGCTAAATGCCAGGAACTTAACCATACACAGAGATTCCCAGCTCATGAAAAAGTAAATACACTGTGAATATGAGGTCAAAGAGCCAACACTAAATGATATCATACAACAAAAATTCAATTACTGGAGGGATTCGACAAAGCTGGGGTCAAATAGCTCCCAAAGAACGACGACACACGCACGGATACTTTGTCAAAGCTAGCATCCTCCATCACCATTGAGTAGAGAGGAAAAATCCTGCTTGAACATAAAAAAGGGCCGAGCTATGATGTTCCCCAAGTGCTTTTCACAACCCAGGAAGAAATGTGGATAACCCCTATAATCCACACGCTGCAGGGAAAAGAGGAAATATAAGACTGAAAAGAGCTCACGAAACAACAACACAAGGTAGCGTGATACACCCTTCTAAAGGGCGTGCTGTACAGAAAAGGGTTTTCACACCTATTGTTGCGATGCCTCTCTCCATCGGTAGCTGAATATGTCATGAGAAAGATCCATAAGGACATTTATGATGATCATCTGTGAGGTAAGTTGCTAGCGCAGAAAATACTTAGACAAGGATATTATTGGCTTGCTATTTATGAATACGCTCAACACATGGTCTGCAAATGTGACCCCTATAAAAGAAACGCTAGAATACAACGACAACCAGTAGAACCTCTTTAAATTATGATAGGGCTTTGGCCTTTTACGACATGGGGGGTCGACATCCTCAAACCATTTCCCATAGCGATGACGCAAAAAAAGTTCATTATAGTAGCTTTTGATTACTTCACCAAATGGATCGAGGCAGAGGCTCTGGCAACCATAACAAAGAAGTAGGTAGAGTAATTTATATGGAAGTCGATTTTTTATAGGTTTGGGATACATTGCACTATTATCACAGACAACAGCACACAGTTCCAAAGAAAGTTTATGAAATTTTGCATAGATCTTTAGATATCCTTGGCTTAAAGCTCAATGAAAACCCCTCAAACTAATGGCCAAGTGGAGGCTATAAATAAGAAAATTTTGACCGCGTTCAAGAAGAAATTAAGCGAACTAAAAGGGGCTTGGTTGGAAGAATTACTAGGAATCTTATAGGCATTACAAACAATGTCCCACACTACAACGTGTGAAACAGCCTTCTCAATATTCTATGGTGCAAAAGTCATCATCCCTGCGAAGATAGGCCTATCATTACACAGAACACAACACTTCAACGAAGAAGCTAATCAAGAGAACTTAAGACTCAATCTGGACTTAATCGACGAGCTCAAGGAAACGACTTGGATAAAAATATAGTCTGTGCCCAACAAGTAACTTGCTACTATAACTCCAATGCCAGAGGAAAGTAGTTCCAAGTAGGTGGTAACCTTGTGCTAAGAAACACTGAAGCCAACTTGCCCACCTCCCAGCGCTGGAAAATGGCCCCGAGCTGAGAGAAACCATACAAGGTGGTAAAAACGATATGCTATAAAGTATATAAATTGGCAAGAATGGAAGGTGCGATGATATTGTGAACCTGAAATGCCTGACACCTCAAAAAGTATTATGTATGAATACACATCAGATAAATAAATCCCTTCCTCATGAAATTATCGTCTGTAAAATTAAGGTTTGTAGGCGAAGAGTCGCGACCTCTAGCACAATTAGTGAAAGCAAAACTTTCAGTTGTAAAATAAAGGTTCGCAGGCGAAGAGCTACGACCTCCAGCACAGTTACCAAGAGCAAAGCTCCCATTTGTAAAACCAAGGTTCTCATATAATTTTTTTCAAGTATGAAATAGCTCGCAACAACGCTCTTCATTTAAGAAAAATACAATACAAAAAGAACCAACTAGATATCAAAATTATGTTTATTTATTCAAAGAAAATAAGTACAATATCATTGCTCAGTTACATCATCACCCCCACCCCAATCCTGATTAGCAAGAGCATCATTCTCAACAGTTGTAGCAACAATTATAACATCCTCAGTTACTGAGGGATGAACTAAAGTTATAACATCCCCAACAGTAGATGGAGCCAAGTTTGCAGTACTAGAACCCCCCTTCTCCACAAAAAGCTCCCTCTTCTAGGTGGTCACAAAATAATCCTAAGTAAACCTAGAAGGGTTAAAGACATCAAAGCCCAGGTTCCTCACATCCCCGTCCGCAAGTGCATCAAAATCTACCTTGTAGACATCAAAAGGGCTGTAGGTGACCTGGTTATGTAAGAGCAAGTTCTTCTTGAACCTTTGAAGAGAGCCCAAGATATTCTAGGAAGTTTGCTGCTTAAAAGCTACCAGTGCCTCCCCTTTCTTCTAAAAGGTAGTATCTACCTACTCTTGACACTCCCTAATGATCTTTTTCAGTTCAACGGAGTGCCTTACAAAGACCTTCTTTAGTTTCACCTTTATGATTATGCCCTTCTCCTTTTCGGCAGTGAGCTTAGCTCTACACTCCTCTGCTTTAGTTTACATCATTACCAGGTGCTCGGTGAGGACTCCCTGTTACTTATTTATTATTTCATTCTCTTCTCTCACCTTGTTGTACAGCTCGCATACATTATCTAACTCAACTCGAGTATCAGCGAGCTCCTTATCGCTAGCCTCTGTGTACCTTAGGCCAAGAGTGCCAACCTTAGATAGTAATTGGTGCAAAGATGAGGGGAAGTCTTTCACAGCCTCAAAAAATACCCTTTCAACTATGGGAGCCATTAGAGAGTCCTCATAAATAGATGGAGGAGGAGTGTCTTCACTGATGTCAATAGGTGAGCTTGCTTGGGCAACAGTTGGTAAGTTCGCTAGAGAAGAAAAATGGATGGGAGTGACTGTAATAGTAGAGTTTCTGCTATTAGCCCTCCTCTTCTGGCGACGCTTCATTTTAAGACCATTCCTTTCCTCCTTGCTGGAGAGGTTGACACGCGTGGCCCTAGTTGAGGTCTTACGCCTCTTACGACCACTATTTATTAAAATATCGATGTACATAGCTTTGTTAAGCTCATGTGAGATGTTGTCAATATCAATGTCACTTGAACTCTCTCTTCTCACTCAAATTCTAGGAGGGCAAAGGGATGAAGCGCTATCCGACAATAGTGGTAGAAGAAGTTAGCAGGCTCCCTCAAGCACCCCCGTTAGTATCATCCCTAACTGGTCGAAGAAATTGTGGGACCAACTGTCCTTCGCTAACCGCCAACTAATCGATCGTGCGACATCCTGATTGTCACCAACCTTCTAACCGTTTAGGCTAAGATCCTTTAGACAAAATATGAAGACATTTCTGATAGTTAGAACCTCCTTTATGGCGAGTACGCGACCAACGCGCAATCTATGATACTACGTAACAGCCTCATCAGTGGCGAGGCTCCTCTAGAAAGTGCACATGTCCTTGTTGGGGGAGGACCATCTAGTGGGGAACCGAAAGCCCTCGCCAAGTAGACTATAAAAATTTTCCCCATTTTAGGCAAAGATTCTTGCACCAGTTTTTTATTATTGTTCATGTCTTCTGACGGCAGGAAAATAATAGAACCTTACAAACTCCCCCACGCAGTCTCTTTTAGCTAATACAGATGTTGAAAGATGAAGAGCATAGGGTCCTCGCCTCGCTGGCAGTATTTAAGGAAATACACCATGGCGAGCCACTAAGAGAAACCAGAAAGCCAGCCAGAAGCGAGCCTTTAGTCGTTGAGGAAATTACAAAAGAAGGGGTGCAAAGGAAGGTGGAAGCGCACTTCCAAGACATGCAATGGTAGAAGAAAGCTATCTTTTATCACCTCATACACACGGTGCGACTCCGAGGGAATGAAAATGTCAAAGCGAAGTGGGAAAGTTCGATTCCTCGTACGACCAAAGCCCGCTTCATATCCTCTAACGTTGTGGTGCATGCATAGGGTTTTTCGGTCACGATGATTAGAATCGAATGAGTCGAGACAATCTAACTGTGAGATTCTCTTATTCTTACAATATTGTAAAAAAAAAAAAAAGAAAATAAATATTAGAGTTAAGAAACAGAGAATTTTAGGAGATTTACCTCAAGTCTGATTTGTAGAAACGCTAGACAATGGGGAAACCTAAAATCCCGACCTTTTCTTTTTAAAGAGAGACCCCTAAAACCATTCGGGTAATTAGAAATGAACCAACGGCTTAGATACGAGCACATAAAAATGATTCATGTCTCAACGGCTGGATTTGCGCGCCCAATGCTTGGATTCGCTCGTGGCAGGGCAGTTGTCATACAATAGGCCACACGGCGTGCCAAGTAAGTTGCATTTGAAATAGACCTAAGGCCTGCCATTTTGTAATGTCCCTTAGGCCCACCAATGGGGGGATTGGATTGTTAGGATTTGGGAACTGATAGTCTAAGTGACTGATAGGATTTGGACTTTCAACCTGGATGAACCGGACTCGGAAGAAGAATGTTTACCTACAGGCACAGTCAGCTGAGGACTTCGTAGGAATGTAAGATGTTTGCAGAGATAGCTCGCGTGGAAGAGCTCACGTAAGCCTCGCACAAATGAGGTCATAAGAGGAGAGCTCGCGTAAACCTCGTAGGGATGAGGTCGCAAGCCATGTTTGCAAAAAGGACACCTGTTCTCGATTGGCAAGTGCGAGGTTCATTGGGAGAGTCAGTTCTAGAGTTAGAAAAGACCGCGTGCTCCACAAGAAAACGTCTAATAAGCTAAAGGAGGCCCAGAAAATATTAGCACTAGAGACAAGGAATGTCAGTGCCTCCAGTCCAAAGGCCAAGACAAAATAGTGGGCCCTATTGTAAGCTATAATAGTAGCAGCAGGAATGTGTATAAATACCCCATGTGTTTCCCTTAATACAACATGAGAAAAATTTACTCAATAATAACAATTAATAATATTTTTATACATCAATGGTCACCAACTCGAGTCTCAAATAGGATCCCAGTCATCTACCCGTGACCTGGACAGGTTTTATCAAATGATCAAGTGAGAAGCGAACCGTGAAAAGACAACGAAGGGTGCATTGTAGGCTCGTAGATCTAGCTCGTACAAATTAAATGAATGTCGCGATCTCAACTTGTGTGCGTCCAATGAGCTCACAGAAGGGGGAATCAAATACAATCAAAAGTGAAATCAGAGTCTGATCTAACGAAAAATTTGAAAATTGAAACGAAAATAGAATAGGATGAAAAAGATAGAAAATCAATAAAAGAAGGTGAGTAGAAAAACTTATTAGACATCGGGATCGATTGTATTTAATAAGTTCTACCTACTATTGGATTTGAACCGATGACTCTCGTTGTATGAAAGCAATACTCTAACCGCTGAGTTAAGTAGGTCATTTATTATCATAAGGAATCATAAAGAGAAAGAAAAGGGACCTATTACATTGATGGATTATAAATCCAATATTGCTTCTAAGCAATACCAATCAAACCGACCAAAAGGGTATGATTATGATGTTGGATCATGTAATATTCATCTTGACAAGAAATTATCTACATAATATGATAAAATATATATCACAAACACAAGGGCTATAGCTCAATTAGTAGATGCTCCATAAGCAACCCAGAAGGAAATATGTATCCAGCAGTCTTGAAGCCTGCATAGAATGTCAGTAGTAGAAACAGAAAGGACTGCGTGCTCCACAGACAACCAGAGTGAAACATGTGTCCAGCTGGCCTAAAGCCCGCATGGAATGTCAGTGCCAGGAATGGGGAAGTCAAGACAAAAAAGTAGGATTCTATCGTGAGTTGTGATAACATGTATAAATACCCAAATACTTCCATTAATAAGATACAAGACAAAATTACTCAACGAATATCAATACTAATTAAATTAAAAATGATTCAATTATTTAATTTTTATATTAAATATTAAATATAAATAAATATTATTTATTGATTAGAGTATAAATTTTTAAACTAAATATTTTTATATATAACATTAAATACAGATAAAATAAGTATGAAAAAGAGAATATTTTAAATACATCATCAGCATCTATATTAATATAATTTTCTTACTCAAACTTTTTATGAATATCTTTTATTGAATTTAAGATAACGAACTAAATTCATTTAAATAAATTAAAAATCAAAATAAAATTATAGTAATAAATAATAATTTGAGTATTTAAGACTTTTAAGTTTTATGTTTAATAAGTTAAAAACAATTAAAAAACTATTTAATTAATAATTATAGTGAAAACTATTAAAATAAGAACAATGAGAATCAAAACTATCTTAGCCATTAAATCAAAATAAATAGCTCTAAATTTTAAATTATATTTATTTTATCTTATTAAAATAAAATCAACTACACCCAATTTTTCTTTTTTTTTTTATTTTCACCGTGTAATTAAAGTGCAAGGTGAAAAAAGTTGAGTAGTCTTACTTTCTAATTTAATTTTTTTAGAAAAAAATAGAATGGAAAGCAATATATTATGATTATTAAGATTAAACAATTTGTGTATTAGGTATTTGTTTTTCTTGATTGAAAAAATTAGTTGAACATTTCATTCTAAGAAAATGAGATTTTTTTTGGTTGAGTAAAAAGTAAGTACTTAAAATCAACCTAAAAAAAATCTCAATCTTTTTATAATGAAATGGTCACGAATTTTCTCAATCAAGAAAAAAAATATTTAATATCTAAATTGATGAATTTTAATAACCCTAATCCTTTTTTTTCATTCCAATTTTTTCTAAAAAAAGAAATTAAATCTAAAAGTAAAAATTAGGTGTTGTTGGTTTTATTTTAATAAAATAGATTCATAAAAATTAGTCACCAAAATTTTTCAATAAAAAAAGACTTCAATTACACTGATGAAAAAAAAAAAAAGAAGAAAAAGATTGATTGTTGCTGCTTTTATTTTAATAAAATATTTATTTTGATATGATAACTAAGATTATTTTAATTATCAAGACTCTTATTTTAAAAATTCATACTATATTTGTCACTTGCGACCACAAACTACTTTTTATGTTTTATTTTATTTTTTAAAATAAAATTATTTGTAAAATATTATTTTTTTCCCCAACAACCGATATGATGAACTCTGCGCTTCCTTCGGATTGCATGCAATTTTCTTTTTCTATTTTAATTTTTGGGCCAATTTACTCAAAAAGGTCCATTTCTAAAATTAATTACAAAAATAGGCCAATTACCAAATTATTTATCGGAATAGGTCGTTTACCGATAAAACGTGCTCACTTCAGTGCGATGTCAGTGTACATGGCAGAAAAATGTTTTACCCGCTTATCTACTAGGGTTAGGGTTAGGGTTTTTAGTGTTTTTAGGATAGGTTTAGGGTTTTTAAAGGAAAAAAGTAATTAAATTAGGGTTTTGAGTTTAGGGTTAATTAATTAAATTATAGATTTAAAGTTTTTTTAAATAATTTTGTGTTTAGGATATTAGAAAAATATATTAGGAATATAATTTTTTTTTGAATTTTTCTACAGTAGTTTCTGCAAGAATAATTTTGAGAAGACGTTTTTGAACAAATAGTGCCAAAAAAGCTTCAAGCAAGATACACTGTCAACTAAAGTACTGAAAAAACTCCCACGTGGACGCTCTTTTTATACAGTGGTTTCTGAAGAAATAATTCTGAAAAAAGCTCCCATGTGCAACACCCGATCTACAAACTGTTATAAAAAATTATAAAATAAAATTAATTAAATTTGTATAAATGAAAAATATTAAACAATATTGAAAATTAAAATTATCACTTACCATTGTCATTTGAGAGACGAATATGTGTTTATTATCGAGACGAATTAATTCTCTTGCCACTGCTAACACGATCGAATATTTTTTAATTTAAAAAAATAATTCAGAATTATTTTAAATAGAGTTTTTTTTACTAAATTAAAGAGGGCCTTTGAAAAAATTTGAGAGAATTTTGAGAGGATTTTTTTGTGAAAAAATGAAAGGGGGTTTTACGGGCAAAACGCTTCCCTAGAGAAGCATTTTGTCCACGTCAGCAAAGCACGCCATCAAGGAAGTGTTTTTTGCTAACATGGACAAAACGCTCCCCTAGAGAAGTGTTTTCCTACCAAGTATACTGCATCGCACTGACGTGAGCGCATTTTCTTGATAAATAGCCTATTCCAATAAATAATTAGGAAATTGACCCATTTCTATAATTAATTTTGAAAATAGACTTTTTAGGTAAATTAGCCTAATTTTTGATCCTAGGATCTCATGCTACTTATAGCGGCAGTAGTTGATAATTTAAAATGCATAGCGTTTGTTAGGTGGTTTCATTTTTATAACTTTTTTCTAAAAGTGGGGATCATGTTTTGCTGGCCTTCTTGGGCTACTTTTTTATATTTTATTTTTAAGTGAATGGCTGTTTGGCTTTTAACAATAACATAATAAAAATACTCATATTTTTTAAGATAAATTACATATATAATAAAAAATTCTCATCTTAAGCATCTAAAAAAAATACAATTTAAATATTCATGTTATATGACTTCTTTTATATGTGTTCCAATCATTGAATTGAATGGTATATGACATAATTTACAATTGCATACCACTTTAAATTTAAAAGGATTAAAATATAATTTATCTAATACTAATTATTAACAAAAATAAAACATTTTATTATTTTCTGGGTTTGGGTTCCGACCCAACTCAGCTGTCTGCGCCGCGCTGCTCAGCCATTCGCACCGTAAAGAAACGGAGTAGAAATGGACTGTTAACTGCATCTTTAATGTTCCAGTTAAGGAGGCACTGTTAAAATCTAAACTATAATTATGATGGTTGTAGACTTCTGAATTTTAAGATTTTAATTTGTTTAGTAGATTTTCCACTTCACATTCAATTGTTTCATGGATATTGAGTAGTGCCTACATTCTTTCCACTTCACATTCATTTGTTTAGTAAGCAGGACAACCGTTCTTAGCAGCAAACTGCCATTTCTAGTCCGTTTCTTTATGGTGCAAATCGCTGAGCAGAGCGGGCAAGCAAAAGCTGAGTCTACGACAGCTTACGACGGTACTGGGTCGGTTCAATTTTAAAAAAAAAGTCTCATCACATTTCTATTAGAGTTTTTAATAGAAATAATTAAAAGAAACGAATTAAAAAACATGAATGTCTAATTATAAATATTTTATTTTAAATGTCTTAAATAAAAAAAAATATTTAAAATTAAATGATGATCGATGTAATTTACTCAATTTTTTTAGTAAGTGTTAATCTTAATCATGTTAAGCTTGACATTTCTATATTGGGCAAATGAACTAATCAATGAATTTAGTTAATCGGCTTTTCTCTTTCTCAGTGAAATTTAACCAATATATCAAAGTGAAAAGTTTTAGATTTTCTAACTAATTGACAAAAGTGTTTCATTATTATATATATAAAAACTTTAATCTATTTATGGAATATCAATCCATTTAAAAAATTTATTTATTCTTAATAAAGAACAAATACTAGAAGTATTTGTCTTTCTATTTTTATATAAATTTTTAATTAAAATTAATGTATTTATCGCTGATAGCAATAATTAATCTCCTCATCGTAATTGGTTTCTGAAAAAATAAAATGTGCTTCATTCTCATGAATAAAAATTAAACTCCAATCTTATTATTAAAAGATGAGATTAAAAATCACCTGCCACACCACACCTTATAATTCTTTTTAGTTGTGTGGCTCGAACTCAAAGAAAATACTTTCATGTTAAATCTCAATTTCTTTTAATTTAAACCAAAATATTGTTATTTTTTTCATAAATTTTTAAGGATAATATATATATATATAAGAATTAACCCTACTTTTGCCATCTCGTTTCCATACCATCGATACCAACCGACAAACAAAACCTTTGACAATATTAAACTATCATTGCCTTCTCACTTTCCACTTGTCCAGTATTACTTAAAACCATGCACTGCATTCAAACCCCACCCATCCAACCACAAATAAAAAGGTGAACTATATAAATAATAGTAATTCAATGTCGCTCAAGTTTAAAAATTCTTATTTTCTCCACTAAAGTTATTAAAATTTAATATTATGATCCCTCATCCACTAAATTATTATGTCAATTTAGTCTTAATTTTTAAAAATTAAAAATAAAAAATTAAAAACCTTTAAAAAGTAAAAATTTTTTTAAAAGTTCATTTTTCAATCAAAATACACACAAAATTATAAATAAATGAATATCTATTTTTCTCTTTTCTAACATGAAATTTATTCATTAAAATCGTAAATTTTAAATAAAATAATTAGAAAAACACAAACAAAACTTAAACTAGATTCAAAGTTTTCCTTTTTTTTAGTTTTATTTTATAAAATAATAATTTATTTATTAAACATATACCCTTATTTCTTACATCTCTTCAATTTTGCTTAGCGTTGACACTACCTTCACCCACAACTACCATCACTAATAACCTTTATTCCGAACTCCTCGACTTCCACATCCTCTATCGTCATGACATTGAACTAAGAATTGATTGTGGAGCTGCCAACATGACCTTTCTCCTACTAGTCTCTAAGACCTCATCCTCACCTGTATACTCCCAACCATACCTACCCTCAAGCACAACCTCAAACGCAACAAATCTGTTTTGGGTAACCTCTTTTCAATCTCTAGTTGTAGGTTTTGACACAACCTAAACACGATGGTTGTTAACGTTGAAAAAAAGGAAAAAGTTGAATATACTTAAATCTTCTTCATGACTTTTTCCCTTAAATTGTTTTATTTATAGAATTATTAATGTCATGTTAGAAAATGAGAAAAGTAGATATTTATTTATAAATATTTTTATAATTTTATATGTATTTTTATCAAAAAATAAATATTTAAATAATATTTTAAAAAATTTTATTTATTAACTTTTAAGAATCTAGAGTAAATTGATATTATGTATAGAGTTGAGGGTAAAATTGTTGAATTTTTTAGAATTAGGACTAAATTAATAGAACTTGTAAATATTAAAGGACTAAATTTATTATTATGCCTATGAAAAACAACCACTTTAGCACTCCAATATGATTTAACGAATGAGTGACTATAAATTTCGATAATGTTGATGAAAAAATAGAAAAAAAAATGACTAAAATAGAAATCCGCTTATAGTTAAGTGACTATTTATAGAATTTACCCAAAAAAAAAATCTTAGCATTTCAAGGCATTAACATTATAGCTGGTTGAATGTAATGAATCATTCATTTAAGGCTAATTTAATGGGCCTATTTGGTTCATATGCATATGTTATACAATTTTACTCTCTATTGTTGGCGAGCCTGAATAGACAATAATTTCCCTACCTTCTTCCCAGAATCACTCATGTTCCAAAATCCGCTTTGGCCACAAAATCAATAATTCTCTAAGCCATTGTTGAGGGGGAAAAAAAAAAACCATAAGTCCACTAATTTCTCGGTCTCAGTTTAGAACCCACGCTTCATTTGGTGTCCTTTGATTTGCATGTAAGATATTCTTTGAATTTTAGATTTTTTGTTATTTTTTTATTTACTTGCTTTGCTTTAATTTTTATAGTTATTCAATTTCTCCATTTGTTAAAATACTGAGACGCGACTCATTAAGCATATTTTGTTTAAAATAGATTGATAATTATTGAAATTCACATATTTGTTATCATCGCAGATAATTTGATCTTAAAATCCTTCGTATGTGTTGTTCTGAATAGATTTCAAACACGAGAGAAGATAAGATCAAAAGTAGATTTATGTACCATAGTAAACGGCATGTCCAGCAACAAAAATAATTAAGAATAAAATACTTTTCAACATAATGACTTGATTTTATCTAAAGCAACAATTATGCGAGGATTGAGCCACCAACATTCGAGATGTGTTGTTCAAATAGAAAATCATTTCTCATAGCACTTGAAAGATAATCTTTGTCCATTTTAATATTTTAATATTTTTATATTTTATCAAAAATATTATAAAGAGTATTTTTTTTAAATGAACCGGGTTGGACTTTATAATAAAACAAATTAAAGTACAAGCTAACCCATTGAAGGTGAGCCTACGGGAGTGAAGAAACAAACAAAATTAAAAACAAGAACCGAAATTAAAAAAGAAAACAAATTAAAAGCGAGCCTAGACTTAGTTGTCATCCACTCTCTAAAAGTAAACCCTAGTGTCACGGGGTTAGCTCTTTCGTCTCGTGGTCCGTGCGGCCTTAGGCGATCCGTTCGTCCAAACTCGCCTAAGTTAGCCTTTACTCAAGTAAGGATTCCTTTAGAATTCCTCCAAGGCACCAATTTGCATAGCGGAAACAAACTATGCCAAAAGAAGCCACAAAGAACAACAAAAAGCCACAGAAAAGAATGCACGAGAGGTGTTTGAGTTAATACTCTCAATATTCTCTTATTTACAAAGAATAATGAAACAATGAATGGAGTGAGTACAAATAAGGGGGAGGCTCTCTATTTATAGTTGAGCTCCCCAAAACTGACGGTTAATATTACATTATATCGACAGGCAAGATTAGCCTATCCCTTGATTTTAGGGATTTACAAGATTGCATCAAATCATATCAAATCTAATCTTTACAAGATATGACTCCTTATCAATCTTTAAAGATTAGTTCCCATATTTATCAAGATAGCCTAAGTTGTCATATCTTTATTATCGGGCCAACCGGACTTCAATCTAACAGGCTTCTCCAACAGCTTACTGAATTGGGCCAGTTCTTGCGGGTCAAATGATCCCCATCTAAACAATACACTTCCATTGGATGCATTTGGTGCAATGGTCACTGGCTTTGAACTTTGACCCGTAACATTCTCCCCTATCCATTCTCGCGACTTTAGAATGACACTGACTTGGCTCGCCTCGGTCTCATCTCGACGCCTTAACTTTTTCTTTCCTTCGAAACTTTTGCTCTGGCTTACATCGCTTCTTAACTCAAACCATCCCACTTGTTTGTACATCTCGATGGCAAGAAGTCACGTCTCTTTCTTGCCCACATTCTAACTTGCCTCCAACAGAATCATCTTGATTCACAATACTTGGCTTAGTTTTGCCCACAGTCCCTTGGCCTACTTGCTCAAGAACTTTGAAAGGGCCCCTACGTTCTTGCCGAGTCAACAAGTTAGAACGCAAAACACTATCAGAGTGTTAAGAATGTATCTTCCTCATTGTATTTACTCGGGTCAACCGTCCAGCTTGCATCACTACTTTCCTGAAGTTTGATGCACACCCCACCTCTCTCATGGGTGGTAGTCCCTCCAATGTGTCAACATAAATAAGCCTCATTGATCCTAGCTTCAAGGTTTGCATCGCGACTTCTTCCTCTAAATTCGATGCCAAACTCACCTCTTCCATGAGTGAAAGCCTCGCCACGACTCAGCCAACTCTGTCACTTTACTCAAATTGAGCCTCATTCGTCCCAGCTTCACTGTTTTCATCCTAACTATTTCCCTTAAGTTCGATGACAAACTCACATCTTCCTCATGTGGAAGCCTTCCGATGACTCAACAAGCTTCGATGTTGCATTTTCTTTGACCACAACTGACTTGGATTGCTTTGGACAGTTCTGCAACTCATGCAGACCACAGCACAAGAAGCACTTTACTCATTTTTTTTGCTCCTCTTTGCCCTTTTGGCTTCAACCTTGCCTTTGCTCGAACCAAGCTTCTTGGGCTCCTTGTCTGCTCTATCGTCCCCTTCGATGATAAACTTCCTCAGACACTTCTGTAACCTATGTGAACCATGACACAAGAAGCACTCATTGGCTTCTTCTCGTTTTCATCCTCCTTGGCTTCGACACCCCTTGTGCTTGAGCCAAGTCCCAAGGCCTTACCTACTGACTTCTTCTTCTTAAAAGGCACGAATTTCTTCAGACATTTCTTCAACATATGTGGACCATTGCAAAGAAATCATTTCAACTTGTCCCTTTTCTTATTGGGTTCTTTTTTCTAACTTGTGGTTTCCTATTACCACCATTATCGTCGATGCCATTACCATCAATATCTTTCTTGTTATTCTTTTCACATACGCCCCTTCTTTGGACTTGGAAGATCCAAGCTTGTCTTTCCTTAGACCAAGCTTGACCATGGATTTCGCTACCGTTATGGCTTCTGATAGCTTTTGAACACTTCTTTGCTCCACATCCTGTCTGACCCACGACTTCAATTTATTCTGAAAAGCAAGCAATGCTTCTTTTTCGATTACATTTGAAACTTGGAGCATGAGTTCCTTGAATTCTCGAACCTACTTCCCACTATGCCTCGTTGTGTTAGCCATTGCAATTTTGCTCGAGCTTATCCCTCAGCAAATTCTGGGTGAAATTGTCCTTTCAACTCACATTAGAACTCTTGCCACGTCTCAATCTCACTTTGCCTTTTATCTGTAGACATGCCTCACCACCATAAAAGCACAATATCAGTAAGAAACATTGAAGCAGTGTTTACCTTAACCACATCATCCGTGATGCCTTTGGCACGGAAGTAGTTTTCCATCTCCATAAGAAATTGTCCATATTACATGCAAACCTTGTCCCCATAAATTTTTTCGGCTTTGGGACATCCTCGTAACTAAGTGCTGCAGTTGACACTTTTTTCCCCACTCCTGCTTGATACAAGGCCAGCTCTCTCTCGAGCTCCTTTATTCTTGTGTTCAAAGCCTTCGTCGTGGCCATTGTTTCCTTCTCCAAAGCCATCATTATGGCCTCGAGAGCATCGTTCCTCTCCTTCAATTTCTTTCTTTGGGAATCTAGCAACTCTTGCATATTATCCCTATTAGAAGTGAGACACATAGTCACAAAGTCCTTGGACTTCTCCCACAAGTCATCTATGCATTCACCAAGAGCATTGTGTGACTCTTTCGTGTCCCCCATGTGTAACAGCTCAATTTCGGTGAAATCAGAGCAGTGGTTTTGGGACCACAAGTCCGAGTCGAAAATAAAATTTATTTTTATTTTATTACATTGTTCATAATATGATAGAGATGTCATGTGAAAATTCTGGTAAGAAAACTTTATTGATTTTGTATTTAATTAAGAGAGGGACTAAATTGCATAAAAGATAAAAGTTGAATTCTAGTAGCTATAAGGATTAAATAGCTATGGGATTCAAAACTTGAGGTCCTCATATGGTAATTAGACTATTAAAGAAAGTATGTAGATATTTTGGTGACTTATCTATGGAAATTTAAAAAAAGGGCAATGACTAAATTAGAAATTGAAATAAATTCATTAATTAAAAGATGATAAAAGTAAATATCATCTTATTTCCTCATCATCTTCCCCAAAATACATTGAAACTCTAGGAGAGAGATAAAAAACTTTCATGGCTTATTTGGGTAAGTTTCCTTGTCCCGTTTTTAGTAATTTTGATATTTTTAAAACCAGGATAGCTTAATCTATCTATTTGGGGGATCAATTTGTAAAGTTATCTAGGTTTGGAAAATGGGTCATGGATGTATATGCTGAAAATTAGAAATTTATGGTAGAAAATGTAAGGTTGTTGATAGATAAACAACTTTTACAAAGCGATTTTTGATGAAAACATGATTTAGGGACTAAAAGGCAAAGTTGTAAAATTTGATGAAAAATTCTAAATTTTTATGGATACATGTGCTCTGAATTTTGTGATGGAATCTTAGTTAGGCTTGGAATAGGGAGTAAATTACACAAATTTCATTTTTCCGAGCCTAGGGACTAAATGTGAATTTATGGAAAAGTTAGGGGTAAAATAGTAATTTTGCCTAGGATGAAAATTGAGACCACTTGAATGTGAAATATGATAAATTTATATAAAATTTACTCGTATAGATTCGGATAGACCAAATTCGGAGCTAGAACAAGGAAAGAGGAAAATGTGGGATTAGTAGATTTTACGTACACGAATATTGTCGAGGTAAGTTCGTGTAACTAAATTGTGTTTGTTTACATGCTTGCATTGATTGTGTTTATGTAAATTGTATAAATGTTATAAATATGTGAAATGAGTACATATCTGATCAAGCCCAATAAATAAAAATGATTAAATTAAATGATAAGGCCCGATAGATGATAAAGGATAAACGATGAGCATATTACTTATATGCTTGAAATGAATGTGGAATGTGCTTATTTGAATTATGCAAATGTTGTGGATGTATGAAATAATCACAGGCCCAATAATGCTTGAGAAAAATGTTTAAATCTTGGTTAAATAAAATGGAAAATCGATGGATATATGATTTCTCAAAATGAATAAGGTTCTGCATTTGTTACTGGCAGAATTTAGCTTGGACGAGTAATTCTATTAACCTCATTACAGAAAGGATTTAGCCTGAGTGGGTAATCCTGATATAAGCCCTCTCGAGCATATGTTATTGATTGGATTTAGCTCGGACGGGTAATCCAAATCAAGTTCCTTAGAGTATATGTCATGAAAAGGATTTAGCTCGGACTGTTAATCCTATTGTTTATTGATATCCGTGATATGAAGTAATAAAATTTATAATAATGATCACACCAAAAACTAACTATTATCACAATTTTAAGGCAAGCGCGCCTATTGAATAGTAGTATAGCTTAGTGGCAAGACCGAGATATCGTACCCAAGGGAACCAAAAGTACTAGTACTACCCAAGGGAACCAAAAGTACTAGTACTAACTTTCTTTCTATTATTTAACCTAAAAATAAAATGGGTTTTAAGAAACTAAACTAATTCTGAAACTTAAACTAAGAATGCACAAAAAGTAAATTGGGGAAAAACTCTTAGGAAAACTGATTGATTTGGTAATACTTAAGGGAGAATCCACCTAGACTTCACTTGTTATCAACTCTTGAACTCGACGATTTATTCACTTGACTTGATCCGTAGAAATCCCTAACTTATGTTAATATCTCTCTCGAGACTAAGAACAACTAACCCTAGGTTGATTAATTGAAATCTCTTTCTAATTAAAACCCCTAGAATCGCATTAACTCGATCTATGGATTCCCTTATTAGGTTTGACTCTAATCCGGTAGATTTTCGTCGTCCTATCTCTAGGATTGCGATTAACTCCGCTTAATTGTGTTGGATCTACTCCTATGCAGGGACTTTTGCTCCTCTACACAAGCACATTCGACTTAAATCAATATCCCAGAAATAACAATTTAAGAGTTAAAAACACAATTAAGAACAAATCAAATATCTATCATATAATTCAAAAGAAAATAATAACAAGATCTGTCTTAGGTTTCATCCCCCTCAAGTATTTGGGGGATTTAGTTCATGATTATAAAAGAAAACATCTCAGAAGAATAAAAATAACAAAACATAAAGAACCCAAAAACCCCTGCAGGAATTTGAAGGGAGATATTCAGTCTTGAGGAAGAATTTAGCTTCTGGGATGGATCAATCGGCTTCTTTTTGAGTAATTACCTGCCTTTAACTCCCCGTCTTGGCAGGAAAATAATGTCCCCTTTGAAGTTGCCTCCTAGGGTCTTTATATAGAGTTTAGAATAGCTTTCTTAGCCTCTAAGCAACCTTTTTCAAGTGAAATTGAACTTCCTCATGATAGGGACACACCCGTGTGCCACGTCCGTGTGGATCGAAGCCCAGGCCGTGCTCGGGCTTGTTAAGGTGGCACGGCCGTGTGGTCTGGCTGTGTGAGTCAGGGTTGGGCCATGTTTATGCTCAAAGTGGCACGGCCGTGTCACACGGCCGTGTGGTGAATCTCTGGGCCGTGTTGATTATTGAATTGGGCCTAATTTGCCCGTTTTGGCCCGTTTCTTGCTCTTTTCTCTTCCTTAAGCTTACCTGGGCATAAAACATGAAATAGAAGGATTAAGAGCACCAATTTCCACAAATTCAATGATAATTCATCCATAAATTAGGCTAAGCATGAGGTAAAAACATGTATAATTTATCGTTTATCATTTATATATATGTGGCTCGAGAGTGTACTATCTGAAATAGTACGCTATGGGTACCATTGAGTATGAATTGATGAATCTTGATTTGTACACCACAAGTGTACTACTTGTATATCCATTGATATTTCAAATAAATTCAACGGGTAAAAGTTCTTAACATGAGAAGATATGAATAAGAAATGAGTTATTACACATATCGGCCTAAAATACATGAAAATGATGATATATGACAAATGATATATGAAAACACGAGATGATGATGTTTGTACATGGACTTTATTTGATAAATATATGTTCATTCTTGATTGTAGACTTGTACGCCTTGAGTGTACTAATCGTGACCTTGATTTTTCGAGTAATATGAGTAAAGTTCTGATATGAAGTGATTTAAACTCGAAATAAACTATTATGAAATTATACTTGTAATAATGAGATGAATTATGCATGTTGAATGGATACATTTTGTGGAAAGCATACGTGCTTGGAAACTTGATTGTTGTTGAGCCCATATATGTTTTAATGTTAAAATAGAATATATGATTAACAAGGGCAATGAGGATGTGTGTAGGGCTTGATGTCAAATTGATTGAATATGCCTTACATAGTTACCTCAAAATAAAATGAATGATAAGTTAAGTACCATGTTATACGAATTTACTAAACATTTTATGCTTACCTAGTTTTATTACCCCGTTTTAGAGTAAATCGAGAGCTCGTTGGATTGGAAGCTTGGCGGAGATCACTCACACTATCCATCGGCCCATGTTAGTACAATATGGTAAATCAGTTATGGTTATAATGGCATGTATAGGTTATATTGGTCATATTGGCAAGTAAATGTAAATGATTATTGTAATTTAGCCATTGGAATGACTAGTGATGATTATGTTTTGGTACATGTATATATGTATTTAAGTTTATTTTATGGAAATAACATAAGTATTTATTATTGATTGTTTGAGGAAGGTTAAATGAGTATGCTTATAAAAGGTAAGATTAAAAGCATGAATGCTTGTAACAATATATCAAGTTAGATGTTATAAATTGCTTGGATTGGTTGGTTTTTGGATGTGAGTTTTAGTACAGGTCATTGGTGTGATTTTGGGTGAGAAATGAAGCTAGAAATGACTTTATTTTGTCCACACAAGCAGACACACGGGCATGTGTCTAGCTTGTGTGTGACACATGGCCGGGTACATAGGCATGTAGTTAGGCAGTGTGTCCCCTGCACCTTAAATTTTGAGAAACAGAATGCTCAGAATTGAGCACACTGGCAGAGACATAAGCATGTGTCTCAGCCGTGTGTGCTACATGGCCTAGAACATGGACGTGTCTCTTGGCCTGTGAATCTTTCATCTATTTTTTGAAAATTCAAATTAACCACATGACCTAGCACACGGGTGTGCGACTTGGCCGTGTGACATCAATTTGTTCATGAGTTGCAAGTCAGAAAGTTACATGGGTTAGGGACACGGGCGTGAGAATCCACACGGCCTGACCACACAGGTGTGTCCCATGCCATACGAGCGTGTGACTCTTAATAGTGAGAAACTTTTGAGATTTTGCAAAAAATTCCTTGAGTTCCCGATTTTGTCCCTATTGATTCTAACACTTGTTTTAGGCCTCGAGGGTCCATATAAGGGATGTTATGAATGATTTCAGAAAATGAATAGTAATTTACATGAATCATCTGAAAATATTCTAAAAGTTCTGGTAATACTCCAAAGCCCTGTTCCAGCGACGGATATGGGTTAGGGGTGTTACACCATGGACTCCTCAAGTTTACCTATGCGTTCCTCAACAGCTGACAACATCTCCTTCAAAGGGACTGATCTGTTGGCCCATCTTTGTTCTAACTCTTCTGTAACAGCTCGATTTAGGGCCTAGTTAGAATAGTGGTTGCGAGACCACAAATCTGAAGTAGAAATATATATATATATATATATATATATATTATGATTGTTTTAAGGTCTATGATATGATTGCATAATTGTGTGAAAATTTCATGAAGAAATTTTATGATTTAGTAATCAATTTGTCTTTTAGGACTAAATTGCAAAAGTAGTAAAATATGAGGTTCTAGAAGCTTTGGGTTACTTAATTGAAATGCATGTGAAAATTAGAGGACCGTATTTAGTAAATAGACCATATTATGTCATGATGGACAAAAATGGATATGGAAGGGAAATATCTTAAGGAAGGGCATTAAGGGCATTTTGGTCATTCGGTTATTTAATAAATAAAAAGGGAAAAATAAGTAAAAAGTCTGTCCATCTTCTTCCTAGCTTGGTCGAAACTCTCAAGGGACACCATAGCTAGGGTTTTTCAACTTTGAAGCCACATAGTAAGTGCACCCAAGCCCTATTTTTAATGTTCTTTACATTTTTAAAGTCCTCGTAGCTCGGTTTACCTATTTCTACCATTATTTTGAGCTAGGGTTCATATTCAAAATTTTATCCATGTGTAACATGCATGTGTTTTGATGTTTTATGGTAGAAAATGAATGTTGGAAGTGTGATAAACAACTTTTATTAGGTACTTTTGATGAAATCTCATAAAATGACCTATTTGTAAAAGTTGTAAAATATGTGTAGAAAATGTGATTTAGTAAAAAATGTGGGTTTTTACAAGAGGGAATATGAATCAGCTAGGCTTAGGTAACAAAGAAAATGAGTACATTTCATCATATGAGCCTAGAGACCATTTTACAAATATGTGAAAGTTTACGGGCAAAATTATAATTTTGCCAAAGTATGATTCATGGGCTGTTTTAGTCAATGTGATAATTAGATAAGTGAAATTTGTCATTATAGATCAAGAAACATGAAGTTTAGACTAAACCGAGGAAAGAACAAGGTGATGGACTAGATTGAACAATTATCAATATTTTGTTACTGAGGTAAGTTTGTGTGTAATAAATCAACACTTTGTGATTAAGCATGTAAATGCTTGATATTGCATGAAATGTATATGCTTTTTATGAATGTGGTTAATGAGGTCTCGATAAAGAAAAGATAAAGTTAAGCTATATCGAAATCCCAGTTGAATCTTAGGAATAGAAAGGATACCATTGTCACGATATTAGATAAATAATGTCCCGTATAAGACCATATCTGGGATATGGCATTCGTATTAAATAGTGATTTTGTATAAGACCATATCTGGGATGGCATCGGTATTGAATAGTGATTTCGTGTAAGACCGCGTCTGGGACCTAGCTTCAGTATGAAATCGTGTAAGACCATGTCTGGGACATGGCATCGAAATACCATCTCGTGTAAGACCATATTTGGGATATGGCATCGACATTGATATGCGTATAAGATCATATCTAGGATATGACGTCGGCATCGACATGTGATCCCATGTAAGACCATAACTGGGATATGGCACTGGCATCTCACCACATGTATGACATTTTCTCAGTATCCTTCGATATTCCAAGTGGTTCAACAAGGAAAAGAATTAAAGTTTATGTTAAAGATGAAAAAGACTAAAGTTATGTGATGGAGTGATATAGGTACATATGCGAAACTCACGAGAAATGAGTCCGGTATGTGATATGTGTTTGGTAAGAGAGAGTATGAGTAAGCCATGTCAATGATCACTTGAAGATTATGTGTTTATTCATATGTGATATGTGGATGTTATTATAAGATATTATGTTGTTATTTATTACATGCAACTTACTAAGATTTATGCTTTTTCCCTCTCATTTCCCTTTTCTTGTAGTATCGCCAAGCTAGCTTGAGGATCGAAGGATATCGGAGCTCAATTCAGACTATCAAGTTATTGTTTTGGGTAAAGTAAAGTTTGAGTATTTTGGGTATGGCATGTATAGGAACTTGGTCATTTTTGTTATATGTCATATTGGTTAGCCAATGTGTTGGCTAGTGATGTTACTTATTCATTTTGTAAATGACCATTGGAATTGGTCAATACTAGATAAGTTATGTTTATTCAATGAAGATGAAATTCATGAAAGTGCAAGCTTGCATAATTAAATAGGTAATGTGTGAAGTGTATGCATGATAAAGGTAGCATGAAATTAATGTGTGGATATCTTAATTGTGGTTATTAGGATGTGCATTATTGTCATGCTAAGTGTTGTCGGAAAATGGTATAGGTGTGGATGTTTTTTAGGGTGGCAAAGGGCTTGGTAAATAGCCTTATAATTGTTCACACGGGTAGACACATGGGCGTGTGTCTAGGCCGTGTGTGATATACGGTTAGCCCCATGGGTGTAACACCCTGAACCTGACCCAGACGTTATGGCCGATTCTGGCGTGCTACATCATAGTGCCTTTCAGAAAATCAGAATTTGTGAATCAAAACTTGACGTCAGTTAAAAACCCTTTTGTGATTTTATAGAAAACTTTAATGAATTAAGTTCTTTACTATTATCAATCATCTTGTCAAAACGTTTGCCATTGGTACACTAAACTGACTTAAGTCGTGGAAGCTTTTGAAAACTTTGTAGTTCTGAATTGCATGTCTTTAAAAACAACTATTATTTTGAAAACTCATCTTCTCCTAAACTGATAGTTAAAAATACATAGACAAAGCCCAATTTAAAAAAAATTAAATTCCATGAATGGCATTATTACATAATTAAAAACCCAAAACGAAACTGTAAATATAAATAAAATGAACTGTAAGTTAACTGCAGTCGTGTGGCCACCTCCGAGTCCCTCGCAGCACCAAATCGCCTATTGCTGGGGATTACCTGCACGGTTGAAAGAAAGGGTGAATTTACGAAAACTCAGTGTGCAATTCCCCTATCAGGCAATTGGTATACCAATTGTGGTAGCAGTCTGGGCCAGTGCCCTATTCGAAAACAGTACAGTGTGGGCCTTAGCCCAAAACAGTAATAGTACAGTGTAGTAATGCAACAGTGCAACCCACCCAAATCTAGCCAGACACACCACTCCGTACTACCAACACACCATGTGGGGATAAAATCGACCCACCCAGCCAACACACCAATATCGCAGCTAAGCTGCCAATAATAGTATCGCAGCAAAGTTGCTAGTAACAGTATCACAGCAAAGTTGCCAGTAACAATATATGTGGCAAAGCCACCAGTACAGTATATTTCCTCCATAACGGTATCCCAATCCCATGCAGTATGTCATGTCATAAATCATATGTGTATGCAGAATTTCATGCTCAATAATAGTCATGTTTATATCATAAATACATCAGTCAATTTACCTCTAAGGGTATAATGGTCATTTTTATCTATTAGGGTTAAAATAGTCATTTTACCCTTTATGGGTATTTTAGTCATTTTACCTGTTTTGTGATCCTAGTACACATACCGACCTCTTAGAAGGTCTACAGTCGCCTAGAGCGACTAATATAACTTAAATGGTCATAACAATGTAAATGGGCCCAAGGCCCATTACTTGACCTTAGTGGGCCCACACACTCATGTGGCCTATTTAGCCCAGATTTAACCATGGCTATGCGAACTACACAGACCAGTCCAAAATTTGCCACGTATTGTGAATTTCATCCGTGTAGGGCCCACGAGTCTATTGGGCCCACACGGCTCATTTCGGCCCAACATGGCCCAAAACAGCCTAAGCCCATGAGAGCGCTCATGGTGGCCTCTAAGTCTTATGCCCACGATTCGTGGGCTCGGTTCACCACATGAGCAATTGCATGCCTATGTGGCCTCAAACACCGTACTTTTTGGCTTTTCGGCTTTTGCCGATCTACAGTTGAGAGGGGTGTGATTACACACTTGATAGCGAAGATGAATTGTGCTCCCAAAATCCTGGTACCTAAATTAAACCAATAATCTCTAGTTAGAAACTTAACTCATGCTACTAGAGAGATCTAACAGGATTTCAAAACAATTACAACGCCCTTACTAAAAACAGAAGTAGTCACCTCTTCAGTTCTCAAGCAATGCACCAATCACCCTTGGCCACAACCTACACAAAACCCCCCCTTCCTCTTTAGATTCACACAAGAACTATGATATCATCAGAACAAGAACCCTATACCTCTTAAGCCCCATTCTTAACCACTTACCAGAATGCAAAACTGAGTACTCACTAAAAGAGTAATGCATATGAGTTGAGAATCGGTTTAATCTGAAAGAGTATACCAAAGAAAGGTAGTTGGTGCAAAAAGGAGAAAACAAAAGACAATATCCAGAGAAGGGAAAAATCGAAAGAAAAAGAAAGTGCACTATGGATGCTCACCTATGAGTGTTCGGCCAAAGAAGCAATTGGAGGAGAAGAAGAGAAAAACCGTGCACCCCCTACTGATCAACGGGCCCTCGCTAAAACCAAGAGCAAACTAGGAAAGGATGTGATAGATGCTTAGCCACAATAATAACATAGAAAGAAAAGAAAAAGAAAAGAGGCAAAGGAGAGTATTCGGCTAAACCTAGGAAGGGAAGAAGAAGAAATAGTTGACAATAGTAACCCAATTGAAAGGTGAAGAATGTTCAGCCAAAAAAAGGGGAGAAGTAATCGGCCAAAAAAGAACACAAAGTTGGAAAGAAAAGAAAAACAATAATTTGCATAAGAGGTTATGTAACATCCCTTACCCGAGACCGTCGCTGGAGTCGAGCACGAGGCGTTACTGAACTTACCTTACTAATTCGAGGTATAAAAATTTGCTTTTTAAAATTTATTCATTCACATTCATCCATTATCCCTAAAAAGGGCCCTCGAGGCCTTAAAACATGCAATTGAAATGGTTCGGGACCAAACTGGGAACATTAAAAATTTTCCGATTAGTTACACAATTTAAAACAACTTATTTCACTATTCATGGTAAGACTATCCACCTGCGCAATGGTCACTAAATTAATTATAACTTGAGTTACAAAACTCAAAATTTAAATCTGTAATTTTTCTCTGAAACTAGACTCATATATCTTCTTACCATAAATTTTTCAAAATTTGTGGTGTGGCCAATTAGTACAGTTTATTAGTTAAAGGTTCCCTTGTTTCACAATCCTACGGCTCTAACCTCTCCTTACTAAAAATCGATTATCTTTTAGTACAGTTTTCATATTGTGATTTCACTTGTCTCTAATGAAAATAGACTCACTAAGGAGTTTATTCATATAAATTATGAAGCATAATTATTTTTATATAATTTTTAGTGAATTTTTAAAATCAGAATAGGGGATCACAAAATCCCTCTGAACCAGTCTCACAATACAGACTTCCTTTGCTTTCCCTGTTTCTTTCCTATGAAAATAGACTCAATAATCTTTAATTCTATATCTCATTCACCATTTAATTCCATTCCTACAATTTTTAGTGATTTTTCACATTCACATCACTACTGCTGTTACAGATCTGTTTCATGGCCAACTTTTTCCTCTTTCATCATTTCTTTACATAAACTAACATTTAAGCATACATAACACCCATACATGTTCTTACTTTTCCACTTCAATAGCTAACCATCACCAAGCATTCACATACCATTCTTTAGTCATACCATAAGGACATACACACCATAATGACTAAGTCACTATGCATGCCATAACCCAAAATATTTCAAATGACAAAATACCGAGATAGCCTTTGATGGTGTGAAACGAGTTCCGACGTCCTTTTGGTTCCTGAATAGGCTTGGCTACGCTATAAAAGAGAAAAATAAAAAAATGAAGGAGTAAGCTACAATGCTTACTAAGTTTACAAGTGAATAAATAACAACATTCACCATTAACAACTAAATCTTTATTATACTTCTTCACTTACTCTTTAACTTTCCTGTTTATCATTCCTTTACCTGAACCTTCTCGTAACATAACATGTGTATTAGCCCATTGAACCGTTTGGAATACTTAGGATACTTGGGTTTTTCTGCCTGATAATAGCCTGCCAATGCCATGCTCTAAGCATGGACCTACATGGGATGTTCCCTGTCCTACCAAAGCCATATATCTGATATGGACTTACATGGGATGTTCCTCAACTGTCTCAACCTACCAATGCCATATGTCTGATATGGACTTACATGGGATGTTCCTCAACTGCCTCAACCTAAAATGTCATGGCATTCTGTATCCCATACATTCCCAAGGTTCAAACGGGCTTTTTGATACCTTTTCTCTGTTATCTCATCTTTAATTCAACTTGTAATATTCTCATAAAATAAATGTATATATGCTGGAAATTAACAAAATTAATATAAAATATTGAAATATTGCATTTATTTACCGTAAACTTACTTCGGTGCAAAATGCGATCGACTTGACAATTTAATGTTCTACCTTTTTCTTTCCTCGATCTATCCCCAAATTTCATTCTTCTTGATCTATAAGTAGCAAATTTAGCTTATTGAATACCCACATTTATCAAAATAATCCTTAACTCTAACTTTGGCAAAATTATGATTTTGCCCCTAAACTTTTGCATATTTACACTTTTACCCCAAAGCTCAGAAATTAAACTTTTTCCCTAATTATTATGTTTTATGACATGCTGATCATTTTCCCTTAATGGCAACATCAAATTCTCACTCTAACATGTACTTATGAACAATAGGTATTTTTACCGATTATGCCGTTTTACTCATTTTCACTTAAAACCGAGTAGCACAAGTTGTTTAACATAATTTAAAACCTCATATTCTATCATAAAATATCAAAATAAACACTTTCACCCACAGGTATTTTTCCAAATATGAACCATAGGTTAAATTATTACTAGAATAAGCTAAATCAAGTTATCGGGACTCCGAAAACGTAAAGAACATTAAAAACGGGGCTTGGAATCACTTGTTATGGAGTTGGGAAGCTTGAAACAAACCCTAGCTATGGAGAGCCCTCAAAATTTCATCCTAATGAAGAAGATGGACATATTTTGCATTCTTTTTCCCTTTTTTAATCTTTTAATTACCAAATGACTAAAATACCCTTTATTAAAAACTTTGGCTATTTCTACCTATGTATGTCCATTTTTGTCCATGAAAACCTAATGGTATGATTACCATTTAAGGACCTCTACTTCAATTATGCTCTTCAATTAAATCCTTTAACATCTAGAACTCATATTTATCAACTTTTGCAATTAAGCCCTAATAGGCAAATTAGTCATGCAATTCATAAAAATTTCTATCAATACTTTAACACATGCATCTAATCACTCGGTAAATCATAAAAATTAATTGAAATAAACTTTTCTATCTTGAATTTTTGGTTTCACAACCACCATTCCGTTTAGGACCTATTTTGGGATGTTACAGGTTATCGACCGAAAAGGGACTTGGTGAAGCAATGTGCAAAAACCACACAAACTCGAAAGAAAAAGGAAGCCAAAAATGAAAAATTAGGTAAATGCCTAAACTCCAAATGGTTTCCAATAGCCGAAAATGAGAAGCACTCAGAAAACTTCCCAAGAATTGAAACTAAACTGCCCCCAAAACAACTAAAAACCAAAATCCCAATGCCTAGAGACCCATTTCAGCACACACACTCCTTCCCATCCTCAAACTCCCCTTTTTCCCCTAGAATCTCTCCCATTATCTCTCCACAATCTCCACCCCAACCACCATCCATATCCCTTAATTCACTCCACCTAAGACCTGTTCAAACCTCACCTTGTAGAGTTTTAATCCACTTCTACTTCTTCCACGGCCAGAGCAGCAAAATAAATTCCTCTTTGCTCAAGGCATGACTCGAACACAACCCCCCTTTGAAGCTCTGTCACGCCACTTACCACTAGGCTAGTAGAATATTTGAGTCATAACTTACCCACAATAATCTATGAAGCCTACATGCTAATGTCCGGATTCATTTAAGTGAAAACAAAAAATTGTGCAAAAGCCAAAACTTGAACCCAGGCTTCTCTAACACCCCAAATCACTTTAGCCATTAAAGCAAACAAGCAATTTGTCACAATCATAAAATTAAAACTTAAATTTTTACAATAGGTGTGTTGATAGGCTGTGTGTCCCCTGCATCCAAATTTAGCAAAATAGAATACCCAGTAGTAAACACACAGGCAGAGACATGACCATGTGTTTTAGCCATGTGAAAGAGACGACCTCAGGTCATGGGCGTGTGCCCAGACCATGTGAAGTTTGCATATTAATTGCGAGAATTAAATTCGCCACACGACCTAGCATGCGGACGTGTAACTTGGCCTTGTGCCCTTAAATGTTTACTGACGTCATAAACAGAATGTCAAGGTTTTCACAAACGGGCTAAGACACGAGCGTGTCATGGCCATGTAAGGGACACGACCCATGGACATGGGCGCGTGCCAGGCCGTGTGAAAACCCTTGTACGTTTGAAATGAAAAATAAGTTCGACATGGACTAGGGACATGGGTGTGTGTGACCATACGGTCTGCCCACACGGGTGTTTCCCATCCCACACGAGTGTGTGGCCCTGTGTTGAACAAAAATTTTCTAAGTGTTCAAAAGTTTCTGGTTCTGTCCCGAACCACATTATATGTATGTTTTGGGTCTCGTAGGCCCATGATATCCCATTAATAATATGAATGAAAAGTTTAAGTTGGATTAAAAACTTATAGCCTGATTTTGTATGATTAAGCATGTTTAAGTCTGGTAATACCTCGTCCCGGTTCTGGCGTCGAACATGGTTAAGGGGTGTTACATTTAGTTTATCCGAGCTACGATTTAGTCATTTCTCAGAATACCGTAGCATGTATGATAGCCTAGCTATACATGTCATACGTATGTATATATACATAATGATAATGTGACGACTCTTGACGATTTAAAATGTGTTTTCATATAGTAAATGGATCCCAATAAATTAGTGTCGGATGATGTAGAAAGTAACATGCCGACCCCCGCCCAAGGGATGATGCTAGTTGAAAATGAAAATAGACTAGTGACTATAAGTTAGGGAGGAGAGGCTCGGGAAGCCTTCTTCCAAATGATGAACAAGTGGTTCTCAAAGTTCGTTCAAACGAACCCGGCCGCTTAACAACAAGCTCTACCCCCTCCAAACCCTTAGCCTGCCCTTGTAGCTCCCCATGTTGTAGAAATGGTAAGAAGGGAAAAAACTCCGGTTGATAGAATCCGGAAACAAGGAGCCAATGAGTTCCAAGCTAACAAAGATGATGATCTGGAAAGAGCAGAGTTTTGGCTGGAAAATAACATCGGGGTATTTGATAAATTGTCTTGCACACCTGAGGAGTGCATAAAGAGTGTGTTGCTTCATTCCTATGAGACTCGGATACTAATGGTGGAACACCCTAGTGCTGGTTGTACTAAGGGAGAGAGTAAATTGGGAATTTTTCTAAGAGGAATTTTGTAAGAAGTACATTAGTTAGAGATTTATCAATCAAAAAAGAAAGGAATTCCTTGAGCTAAAACAAGGCCGAATGACTGTAATTGAGTACGAGCACGCGTTCGTGAGGCTCAGCAAATACGCTTGGGAGTGCGTATCTACCGAAGCAATAAAGTGTAAGAGGTTTGAGGATGGATTAAATGAGGACATCCGATTGTTTTTCGGTATTTTAGAAGTAAAGGAATTTGTTGTGCTCGTAGAGAGAGCTTGTAAGGCCAAGGGATTGGCCAAAGAGAAAAGGAAAGCTAAAATTATGTCCCGTGTGTAACACTCCTTACCCGTGTTTGACGCCGAAATAGGATACGAGGCGTTACCGGAACAAAACACATACAGTCGAACTAAACTGAGACATAAAAATTACATCCAAATTTAAAAATTTTCAACTTTCATTACACACTCATTCAACCCAATCATGCATCTCATAAATTGCATCGTCATAGACATATAACTTGACTACTATTAGCCAACATCGATGGCCTTATACAAAATGAGCTATCAAATATTAAAGGCCAACATTTTAGGTCAAATCAATTAGGACATATAACAAAATAACCAAGTCCTCTATACATGCCATAATTCTAAATATTGATTTCAAAATACCAAAAGATTGATGATAGTGTGGTTGGATCTCCGACGATCTCCGTATCCCAAGCTAGCTTGGTGACACTATAAAACAAGGGAAAAGAGAGGGGAGTGAGCATATAGCTTAGTAAGTAGGTATGTAAATAATAAACAAATTATTAACATGCTTTTATAAAACCTCAAAATATATTTTTAAAATAATACAATCACAACTACACATAGATCCACCATTTACTCAAGTTCAAAATAAGCTGTCTATTCGAGTCATAGTCACTAAATTATTTATATCTGGAGCTACAGAACTCCAAAATAAGATTCGCTGATTTTCCCTGAAAATAGAGTCACATATCTTCATACCATGAAATTTTGAGAATTTTTGGTTTAGCCAATAAGTACAGCTTATTCTTTAAAATCTCCCCTGTTCCACTATTTGACAGTTCCTACACCTCCTCACTAAAATAATTATCTCCTCGTACATGATTCGGATAATGTTCCTGTTTGTTTTTCTTGAAAATAGATTCATTAAGGATTTTAATCATAAAAATTAAAACCCATAATTATTTTTTTACATTTTTAATGATTTTCCAAATTTAGAACAGGGGATTCCGAAATCAATCTAACCCTATTCCACGAAAATTCAAATATATCATAATATGAAATTATTTTTCTTACACCGTTTCTTTTATATGAAAATAGACTCAATAAAATTTAATTTTATATCTTATTCAACCTCTAATTCTATTTCCAGCATTTGGTGAGTTTTGAAAGTCATACAATTGCTGCTATCCAAAACTGTTTTATTGCTAATTTTACTCTTTCATAAATTTTCTTTGTATTAACTTTCATAGAAACACTTACCCATATCAACCTTACGAAAGTTCGATCACATATCGAGCATATTGCTCATAAGTTTACACACATATCCCTGCACTTATTCATCACTTGGTCATATTCGTTTACACTTAGTCATTTCCCGTTGAACACATCGGAGTATTAATGGATACATCGGGATGTTTCACAAAGTGCCACACTTGTAGCTAGAGCTACTTCATTTCACAAGTTTCACATAGGCTCATTCTCGAGCTAATCACATTTAGCACAATGCCATGGACTTATTTCACTTAGATGCCATTGTCTTATTTCACTTAGCATAATGCTGTAACACGCCAAACCCGGCCTAGCGGTTAGGCCAGAATCTGGCGTGTCACATTGAAGTGTTCTTCGAAAACCGTGTTTTCATTAAAAAACCTTCTTAATATTTAAAAACTCCTTGCCATTTAACTAGTGTAAACATTTTGTGTTCATTTATTAGAAACGTGGTTTATTAAAGGTTATTTTCTTGTAAAATGTTATTACCATTAAAACCTTATTAGTCGCAAAAGCTTAATTTTAAATAATTTTAGACACGTGTTATTTAAAAAAAAAACAGTTGTTGTTTTGGAAAAACAATGTACTGCTTCTAACTATTATAAAACAATAAGTAAAATCTGAAATTTAAAATCCAAAAATTTTAAAGGCCTTATTATAACCCAAATCAAAATACTTAAAAACATATAATCAAAAATAGAAAGCATAAGCAGTGTGTGGCCTTCTCCGAGTCCCTCGAAGCTCCAATTCGTCTAAGGCTGGGGACTACTTGAAAAAGTTAATATACGGGGTGAATTTATGAAAACTCAGTGTGTAATCCTCTTACTAGAGTAACAGTCAGTAAACAATAATAGAAACAGTCTGTGCCTGAGCCCTTTAATAGAAACAATACAGTTTAGCTCAGAGCATAAGTGGGCCAAAGCCCAATACAAATCTTTTGGGTCTCAGCCCATAACAAAGTCAATTGGGCCTAGCCCATATCAGAAACAAAGCATAAATGAATGATGCATGATGCATGCAAACCCATCTAACCAGCACACCACTCTGTCCAACCCTGTACAGTCTGTGGGGATATAATCAACCCATCTATCCCTACACTCCACAGTGTAGTATCGATGCGACACTATCAGTATCGCAACAAGGTTGCCAGAAATAAGAATGGCCAAAGGCCATAAATAGAAAGGCACAGAGCCATAGTAATATGTGTGACACAAAGCCATAGATAATAGGTCTATAATCGGCATAAAGCCTATGATATCGGCACAAAGCCTTCGGTAATGGTACAAAGCCCATAACAGCGGCACGAAGCCAACAATAACAACTTGAAGCCCATAATAACGGCACGAAGCCTATAATAATGGCACACAACCCTCGGTGACATGATTGGCACTCAACCGTCGATTGGTCCACAGTCGTCTCGGGCGACCCATGCGACCTTATAAAATCAATATAGATGTACGGCTCTTAAGCCTTCGGTAGGTCCACAGTCATCTCAGGCGACCTGTGTGACCCTAACAGATCAGAGCTTCCTCCATATAATATCTCAACCCATGCAACATGTTATGTATGCAGAATGTCATGCTCATAACCAGTCAAACAATCACAGTCACATCAGTCAAATCATAGTTATTCAGTTACCGTCAACTCAGCCAAGACATAACACGAGTCAGTCTTTTACCCACAAGGGGCAAAACAACCATTTTGCACCTTGGGGGTAAAACGATCATTTTACCCCACAGGGGTATTTCGGTAAACCTACACTACAGGGGCATCTCGGTAAACCTACCTTATAAGGGTATTTTCGTAATTTCACAAATCAGGGGTATTTTGGTAATTTTACAAATCGAGGTATTTTGGTAATTTAACAAATCGAGGGTACTTTAGTAATTTTATAAATCAGAGGTATTTCAATAATTTGTCAAATCGGGGGTACTTTGATAATTTTGCAAATTGGGGGTATTTCGATAATTTTTCAAATCAGGGGTATTTTTTGTAAATCAGAGGAACTTCGATAATTTTGTAAATCGAGGATATTTCAGTAATTTTAGAAATTGAGGGTATTTCGATAATTTTGCAAATCAGGGGTATTTCAATAATTTTACAAATTGGGGGTATTTCAATAATTTTACAAATCAGGGGTATTTCAGTAATTTTACAAATCGGGGGTATTTCGGTAATTTTACAAATCGGGGGTATTTCGATAATTTTTCCCCATAGGGGCATTTTAGTCATTTACCAGTGTGGGCCTAAGTACTTTAAGGCCTATCAGCAAGCCCATAGTCGTCTAGTGACACCTGTCACTATATCAATACAGAAATTTGTTGTAAGGGTCAAAGCCCATTAAGCAGACCCCTGTGGGCCCACACGGCTGTGTGGCCCACCAAGCCCAAATTTGGGCCTATGTGTAGCATGTATCATATTCAGAACATCGTTACCCACTAATTATAAAGTTTTACTCAAACGGGGCCCATAGGCCCATTGGACCCACTTGGCCCATTTTGGCCCAACTCATGAACTGTTCATGATGTTCGTTTTTCGATGTAGAGCCAAAATCTGTGGCCTCGGCCGGTCACATGTGCATTTGCACGCCCATGTGGTCAACATTCGATTCGTTGGCTTTTTGGCATTTGTCGTTTTAGCATTTCGCCGTTGCAGTCTAACAGTGTGAAAATACACACCTAGTTTGCTAAATGAAAGATCGCCTCAGGAACAGTACACCTATAACCCAATCAGAATATCCCGTTAGTCGACTAAACAAAAACTTAATACGTACTTGATCACTAAATCCCATAGTCGGCAATCCTTACCTCCTCAACTTGAGTGAAAAACCTGCCTATTTCACTTAGCTCGCTGCCTAAGACCAATGGCCTGCCCTTGGCCGAGTATCTATACCATAAAAACCAACTTATTAAACCAAAAGGCTCAACCAAATGACAAAGAATTCGAATGTTACCCCAAAAGCAACAAGCCCCCTTAGTCGGCCATCACCCAAAAGGAAAACAACATTAAGCGATTACCTTATCACCACTCCTATTAAACTTGCAACCCTTTTCAACCTCTGAGAAACTGATTGCTAAGGAGTACCTATGAAAAATGAGAATAGATCAATCAAAAAGAGAAAGATAAGGCCATTACCAGTCACAAGAATTAACAACTAAGGGTCGATCAAACCCAAGGAGAGTGGAAAGGAGGTTCGGCCTTCACAAAATAAATCAAAAGAGAAAGAAGATGATGATGACCAACTGAAATTAACCTTCAATCTTACACCACCAAAACGGTTTGGCTTGCGAGAGAACAATCAACTGGACCACTCACTTTACAAGGGTGAGATATTCAGCTTTTGAGTAATCAAAATAGAAGAGTAACCAACAAGTTCAACTTCCAACAAGGAAAATGACTTGACTACGCTTAAAACTGAAAGAGAAGAAATGAAGAAACAATAAAAGGGAAGGGGAGAAAAGATGGATAGAAACAGAGAAAAAAGAAGAGAAGGTTCGACTTATAGAAGAAGAATAATAAGAAAAGGAAAACAATCGGCCAAGCTTGAACGAAAAGAGGGTCAACAAAATGTGAGGCAAGGTTTCGGTAAGAGTTAAAAGTAAAGAGAAAGAAAAGATAAACCAAAAGAAAACACCTAAAGCTTGCCAAAAATAATTGAAAGGTTGTGCGAGAGGTCAATTTCCAAAGTATACTCGGCAATTTCAAATGAAAGGAGAATAAAATACTCCAAATGGCAACACAGGAATTCGACACTCCCCTCACAAGAATGACCAAAACCGAAACTCCCTAACCCCTAAGTAAAAACGGCACTAGCGAACTCCAAATCAAATTCCACCCTTTTCTCCTCCAAATTGAAAAACCCCTGATTTACTCTACAAAAATCGCACCAACCCATCCAAATCCCATTAATTCCTCCTCAAGACCGATTCCACAACTACCTTAGCAAAACTCCACTCCAACTCAAACATTGGGCGGATCCTCAGCAAAATAAATACTCTATTGCTTATCCTAGGCATTGAACCTTGGACCCCTTGCCACATCTGGGACGTCACTTCCATTAGGCCATAAGGCTCATTGTGCCATTTCTTACCCACAATTAACTATAAGATCTACTTCTAATCACTAAGGGTTCACTTAGGATCAAAAATAATAATTTTGCAAAAGCTAGGACTTGAACCCTATACCACCTGCACACTCCTAATGCCACCTTGCCACTAGACCAATTATTTCCTTGTGTCATGCTTTCACAAAAAATATTCTTAAACTCTACCCACTAACGTCAAGACTCCCATAAGAGAAAAACATAAATTTTTGCTAAGGTCTAGGTTTGAACCCAGGACTTCTCTAACACACCTAAACACACCCAAACCTCTTAGCCATCACACTAACCTGCCATTCCATGCATATGGGCCCAGGGCCCATTACGCAAACCAAGTGGGGCCCACGTGCTCTATGGCATGCTAAGCCAGATTTGACCATAGCCATGTGTACGACACAGCCAGTCTACTAATTCCCGTAGGTCTAAAGATAACCACCCATGTGGGCCCACAAGCCCATTGGGCCCACACGACCTATTCTTCTAGGCCCAATTTTAGGGCGCTACAACTCTACCCCCTTAAATAAATTTTGTCCCCGAAATTTCCAACTAATAGGGTAGTCGTGTAACATGCACCCCACTACGTTACCGTTGTGCGCTCTGATCTAAATAACTTAATCACACATCCAAAACAACTGCCTATCAGAGATGATAGGTTACACTTTCTAAATCCAAAACATCACATTCAAACAAACACACAAATAAATACAATCTTAAACAATATTTAAATTAATCACTGTATTTCTATCTACTAAATTACAATCTAGACAGTCAACAACATTAAAGGAACTTACAGATTTGGCGCCGAAGACTCGGTGTGCCACACTTTTCAGAGGAAATATCTCAAACATATCATGTATTTGAAAACAACTTTTTGAAATTCAAATTTTGAAAACCCATTCCACAGCCGAGTTTTGCAACCGGGCTTTAATACCACTGAATGTAACACCCAAACCCGGCCTAGCAGTTAGGCCCGAATCTGGCTTGTCACATTGAAGTGTTCTTCGAAAATCGTGTTTTCATTAAAAACCCTTCTTATTATTTAAAAACTCCTTACCATTTAACTACTGTAAACAGTTTGTGTTCGTTTATTAAAAACATGGTTTATTAAAGGTTATTTTCTTGTAAAACGTTATTACCATTAAAATCTTATTAGTCGCTGAAGCTTAATTTTAAACAGTTTTGAAAAGGTGTTATTTTAAAAAAAATAATTATCGTTTTGGAAAAATCGTGTCCTACTTGTAACAATTATAAAACAACAAATAAAATTCTAAATTTAAAATCTAAAAATTTTAAAGGCCTTATTACAACCCAAATCAAAATACTTAAAAAAAAAAATAATCAAAAACAGAAAGCATAAGCATAGTGTGGCCTTCTCCGAGTCCCTCACATGTAACGCCCTGGTTTTGGGCCTAGAAAAATTGTGCCTCGAGCGTGGGTGTGTTTAAAATTTTTGAGAGTAAGATAACGGCACAAAGTGCATGTTAGAATGGTTGGGTTGGTGATTTTGGAATGTTGGGGAGCTCCTATGAAGTTCTGGGTTCGAGCTTTGGTATAGGAAAAAATTTGGTTTGAACCTTAGGGGAACCCTGACCTTAGTGGGTATGACTTTTAAATAAATGAAGAGGGAATAAGACACAAATAATCTTGTAGTTTAGTGGCAAAGTGGCGCCACATAGGGAGCTTGAGGTGGCATCACAGGGAGGCAGGGAGGTCCATGGTTCGAGAGGTAGCATAGGGTATTGATGAGTAATTATTTTGCAAATCTGGATAGCCAGTGGTGGACGTGGAGTTGAACTCTGAAGGGAGGAGTTTGAAGTGGTCAAATGAGAGATTTATGGAGCGATAAGGGGAGGAAATCTTGGAGAAAATTAAAGGATTGGGTTGTTGGAAGAGTTTGTGCCGATTTGGGAAGTGGGGAGTGCAAATTCAGCTATGGGGTTTTGTGGAGTGTATTCGGTCATTGGGAGGTGTTTTTTGAGTTGTGCCAAATGAGGGTCTAGCCTGGTGGGGTTATCATTTTAGTATTCTCTTTTGCGTAGTAGTGTGCTTAAAAGTCCCAAAGTGCCGAAGCTTCCTTTGTTGCTACTCTTTTGTGCTTAGCTGAATTATTTTTTCTCTCATTCTGGTTCTTCAAGACCGAATGTGATTCTTTTCTTTTTCTCTCTTCTTCAAACTCATTTCTCACTTTTTTTTCTTTCTTCCTTCCTTGAAGCTGAATTTCTTTTTGACCACAAGGGTTTGTGTTTAGCTTATGCCGAAAGTGTATATCCTTTTTCTTTTCTTTCCAGTCACTTGTGTTCATTGGTGGCCGAATACCCCCTCATCAATCTTCTTCTTCTCTCCTCTTTCATCAAGCCGTTCTTCTTTAAAATCGAATAGAAACCTTTTTAAGAAAAATGATTCCTCTCTAGCTCCTAGTCGAATGTTCCTTCCCCATTTCCAAGACCGATTCCACCATCTTCTCTGTTAACCGAATCCTTGCTCATCTTGTTTATTCTCCCTTTCTTGATCTCATACTTTCATTAAAGGGGGTTGTTATAGGGCGCAATTGTGATTAGATTTTCGTATTCGAAATCAGTGAATCAAAGGTAATTAACTTTGGGGGTGTTGTGCAAGGAGAGTGGCCGATTCGTAATCAAACAACTTAGGTGGTAAAAGTAGATCCAAGCAAGGTAGGATTTGTTTCGGTTTGGGAAAGCGTGTTAAATCTTTTTGATTTAGGGGCTAACTAATTATCTTTTTCAAATATAGGTTTTTCTTAAGGGGCTGCTACGTTCCTATCCATCAAGGTGTGTACATACACCGCACACACAATGAATCGGCAAATGCCAAAATCCCGAAAAGTCGAAATGTCGAAAAGCCGAGATGTCGAAAAGTCAAAAGGCTGGCATCGGTAACCACACGAGTGTGCAAACACTTGTGTGGGGAGATCAATATAGCGACAGAGGCCCCGTGAGTGATCTCATGGTCTCGACTTTTTGACCAACCGGGCTGAAATGGCCCAAATGGGCCCGATGGTCTCGTCAGCCCATAGTGAGTAAAATTGATGAATTGGTAAGATTTGATGAGCTAGTTAGGCTAACCACGTGGACTGTAGTAGATTTGGGCCTAATGGGCCATATGAGTGTGTGGGCCCCTTTGGGCTATGTATTGGGCTATTGGGCCCTAATGGCTTTGTAACACTTACAAATTTGACGTGAAACTCATCGAATAATAGGTGAAAAAGCTAATAGGCTGAATTGTGTATTTAAGCCCACGATTAGATATGGCTAATATGGCCAAGTGCAAAATGACTAGCATACCTTAAAGGTAAAATGACTAAAATACCCCTACGTGCTGGTTGTATGATTGCGTATGTTATATGTGTATTTATGTTGCATTCATATGATACTATGTTGCATATGGGGATATGAGGGTTGCACGGTCACTTGACGACTGTGGATCTAATGAAGGCTTTTAAGGCCATATTATGATTAGCACCTCTGCTGCAACATTGAGTAGTGCCACAACCGGTGCTACAATGGGTGTGTAGGGATGGGTGGGTCGATATTTATATAACTACAGGAGTGTAGGGTTGGAAGTGGGTGTGTAGGGTTGGATGGGAAAAATGTGCATTACATATACATATTGATATTATTGTGATATGGGCTTAGGCCGAATCGGGCCACTATGGGCTAACGCCTAAGGCCATCGTATGTTGAGATATGGGCTCAGGCCCAACTGAGGCCATTATGGGCTAAGGCCCAGAGGCCACCGCTGTTGCAATGGGCTTAGGCCCAATTTGATTGTTGCATTTTATTTGTTTGACGAGGGTCGTACACACTGAGTTTACGAAAACTCACACCCTACTTTTAATTTTTTTTAGGTGACCCTCAGTAGGCGGCTCAATGCGTGGGAAAGACTTGGAGGTGTAATAACGCTTAATGATTTAGTAGTTACTTTTATTTCGTCTTTATTTATTTTTGTTTGGGTTGTAATAAGGCTTTTTATCTCTAGTTTGATTTTATACTTGGTTTTTATTATTACCTTAACTGTTTGATTTCCAAACTTAAACCTGATTTCTCAATTAAAGGGATATTTTGATAACAACTTAAACACCTGAATGATTTTTAATAGATTGAGCTTCCACTATAACTAAACAAGAAACCTAACAAATGATTACAAACTCGATTTTTCAAATTAACATACTCCAAGCTTCTATTTAAACTCTCAAATTTTCAATTGAGCAAGCTTTCAATGGATTTCATTTTAAACTAAAGTATTTTTCTAACGAAACCAGTTTGAAAATAGACCCACGTAGTGCAAGCACTGTTTCAACCACGAATCAGCAAACGTTTTTTCAAAATCTTTCAACGTATTTGATTTGTGCAAGTCACCCTTCAATGTGACCCCACCGGATTTGACATAATGTCTAGGGCGGGTTTAGGGGTGTTACATCGTAGCTCCAATCTGTCTAAGGCTGGGGATTACCTGAAAAAGTTAATATGCAGGGTGAGTTTATGAAAACTTAGTGTGTAATCCCTTTACTAAAGTAACAGTAAACAATAATAGAAACAGTCTGGGCCTGAGCCCTTTAACAAAAACAATACAGTTTAGCTTAAAGCATAAGTGGGCCAAAGCCCAATACAAATATTTTTGGTCTCAGCCCATAACAAAGTCAACTCGGCCTAGCCTATATTAGAAACAGAGCATAAATGAATGGTGCATGATGTATGCAAACCCATCCAACCAGTACACCACTCTGTCCAACCCTGCACAGTTTTTAGGGATATAATCAGCCCTACACTCCACAGTGTAGTACCGATGCGGCACTATCAGTATCGCAGCAAGGCTGCTACAAATCAGAATGGCTAAAAGCCATAAACAGAAAGGCACAGAGCCATAGTAATATGCATGGCATAAAGCCATCGATAACGGGTCTATAACTGGCACAAAGCCTATGATATCGGTACAAAGCCTTCGGTAATGGCACAAAGCCCATAACAATGGCACGAAGCCCACAATTACAGCTCGAAGCCCATAATAACAGCACGAAGCCCATAATAATGGTACACAACCCTCGGTAACATGATCGGCACTCAGTCGTCGATTGGTCTACAGTCGTCTCGGGCGACCCATGCGACCTTATAAAATCAATACAGATGTACGGCTCTTAAGCCTTTGGTACGTCCACGGTCGTCTTGGGCGACCCGTGCGACCCTAACAGATCAGAACATCCTCCATATAATATCCCAACCCATGCAACATGTTATGTATGCAGAATGTCATGCTCATAACCAGTCAAACAATCACAGTTAGATCAATCAAATCATAGTCATTCAGTTACCGTCAACTCAGCCAAGACATAACGCGAGTCAGTCTTTTACCCATGAGGGGCAAAACAACCATTTTACACCTTGGGGGCAAAACGATCATTTTACCCCATAGGGGTATTCCGGTAAACCTACCCTACAGGGGTATCTCGGTAAACCTACCTTACAAGGGTATTTTGGTAATTTCGCAAATTAGGGATATTTCGGTAATTTTACAAATCGGGGGTATTTTAGTAATTTTTCAAATCGAGGGTACTTCGGTAATTTTACAAATCGAGGTATTTCGATAATTTTACAAATCAACGGTACTTCGGGAATTTTGCAAATCGAGGGTATTTCGGTAATTTTACAAATCGGGGGTATTTCGATAATTTTGCAAATCAGGGGAACTTCGGTAATTTTGTAAATCAGGGGTATTTCAGTAATTTTCCAAATCAGGGGTATTTCGGTAATTTTGCAAATTACGAGTATTTCGGTAATTTTATAAATTGAGGGTATTTCGGTAATTGTGTAAATCGGGGTATTTCAATAATTTAGCCACTTAGGGGTATTTTAGTCATTTACCAATGTAGGCCTAAGTACTTTAAGTCCCATTAGAAAGCCCACAGTTGTCTAGTGACACCTGCGACTGTATCAATACAGAAAATTATTGTATGAGTCAAAGCCCATTAAGCAGACCCCTGTGGGCCCACACGGCTATGTGGCCCACCAGGCCCAAATTTGGGTCTATGTCTAGCATGTATCATATTCAGAACATCGTCACCCACAAATTATAAAGTTTTAGTCAAACCGGGCCCATGGGCCCATTGGGCCAGTTCAGCCCATTTCGGCCCAACTCATGAAACCGGTCATGATGGTCATTTTTCGATGTAGGGCCCAATCTGTGGCCTCGGCCGATCACATATGCGTTCGCACACCCATGTGGCCAGCATTCGATTCGTCGGCTTTTTGGCATTTGCCATTTTGGCATTTCACCGTTGCAGTCTAATATTGTGAAAATACACACCTGGTTTGCTAAACGAAAGATCATCTGACGAACAGCGCACCTATAACCCAATCAGAATATCCCATTAGTCGACTAAACAAAAACTTAACACATACTTGATCACTAAATCCCATAATCGGCAATCCTTACCTCCTCAACTTGAGGGAAAAACCTGCCTATTTCACTTAACTCGTTGCCTAAGACCAATGGCCTGCCCTTGGCTGAGTATCTATACCATAAAAGCCAACTTATTAAACCAAAAAGCTCAACCAAATGACCAAGAATTCGAACGTTACCGCAAAAACAACAAGCCCCCTTATTCAGCCATCACCCAAAAGGAAAACACCATGAAGCGATTACCTTATCACCACTCCTATTAAACTTTCAACCCTTTTCAACCTCCGAGAAACTGATTGCTAAGGAGTACCTACGAAATCGAGCATAGATCAATCAAAAAGAGAAAGAGAAGGATATCACCAGTCACAAGAATTAACAACTAAGGGCTGACCGAACCCAAGGGGAGTGGAAAGGAGGTTCGACCTTCACAAAATAAATCAAAAGAGAAAGAAGATGATGATGACCAACTGAAATTGACCTTCAATCTTACACCACCAAAATGGTTTGGCTTGTGAGAGAACAATTGACTGGACCACTCACTTTACTAGGGTGAGATATTCAGTTTTTGAGTAATTAAAATAGCAGAGTAACCAACAAGTTTGACTTCTAACAAGGTAAAGGACTCGACTATGCTTGAAGCCTAAAGAGAAGAAATGAAGAAACAATAAAAGGGAAGAGGAGAAAAGATGCATAGAAACAGAGAAACAAGAAGAGAAGGTTCGACTTATAGAAAAAGAATGATAAGAAAAGAAAAACAATTGGCCAAGCTTGAACGAAAAGAGGGTCAACACAACGTAAGGTAAGGTTTCGGTAAGAATTAAAAGCAAAGAGGAAGAAAAGATAAACCAAAAGAAAACACCTAACGTTTGTCAAAAATAATCAAAAGGTTGCGCGAGAGGTCAATTTCCAGAGTATACTCGACAATTTCAAAGGAAAGGAGAACAAAATGCTCCAAATGGAAACACAGGAATTCGGTACTCCCCTCACAAGAATGACCAAAATTGAAACTCCCTAACCCCTAAGCAAAAACGGCACTAGCCATCTCCAAATCAAATTCCACCCTTTTCTCCTCCAAATTCAAAAACCCCTGATTTACTCCACAAAAATCGCACCAACCCATCCAAATCCTTTTAATTCCTCCTCAAGATCGATTCCACAACCACTTTAGCAGAACTCCACTCCAACTCAAACACTGGGCGTCCCCTCAGTAAAATAAATACTCCATTGCTTATCCTAGGACTTGAACCTTGGACCCCTTGCCACACTTGGGACGTCACTTCCATTAGGCCATAAGGCTCATTGTGCCATTTCTTACCCACAATTAACTATAAGATCTACTTCAAATCACCAAGGGTTCCGGTAGGAGCAAAAATAATAATTTTGCAAATGTCAGGACTTGAACCCCAGACCACCTGCACACTCCCAACGCCACATTGCCACTAGACCACTTACTTCCTTGTGTCATGCTTTCACTAAAAATATTCTTAACGTCTACCCACTAATGTCAATGCTCCCATAAGAGAAAAACATAAATTTTTGCTAAGGCCCAGGTTTGAACCCAGGACTTCTCTAACACACCCAATCACACCCAAACCTCTTAGCCATCACACCAACCTGCCATTTCGTGCATATGGGCCCGTGGTCCATTACGCAACCCAAGTGTGGCCCACGTGCTCATATGGCATGCTAAGCCGGATTTAACCATAGCCATGTGTACGACACAGCCAGTCTACTAATTCTCGCAGGTCTAAAGACAACCACCCGTGTGGGCCCATAAGCCTATTGGGCCCACACGGCCCATTCTTCTAGGCCCAATTTTAGGGCACTACAAATGCCATGGACATAATTTTGGCTTATTTGTCCCATTTTATTCCTTTATTAACCAAATGACCAAAATACTCTTCATTAAAAACCTCTGGTATTTTATTCCTCCTTGGGTATTTTTGTCCAAACTAATGTATAATGGTCTAATTACTATATAAGGAACTCCACTTTAAAAACCCATTACTCACAAGTACCTTTATGAACTAGAACACACATTTTTCACCTATTTCAATTTAGTTTTAAATACCAAATTGGGCAACCAAACAATAAAATTTCGTAAAGAAAATTTCACAGAGTCATTCAATCTCACAATAAATATTAAAACTTAATCGTAATAAAGTTTTCTACTTTAGATTTGTGGTTTTTAAACCACTATTTTGTTTAGGCCCTAAATCAGGCTGTTACAACTCTCCCCCCTTTTAGGGATTTTTGTCCCCAAAAATCTTATCGGTAAAGCGGTTTGGCTAATGTTTTCTCATAGCTTCCTCTGGTTGCCACGTAGCCTCTTCCACTCCATGTCTTTGCCACAACATTTTCACTAAGGCTATACTTTTATTTTTCAACTGTTTAACTTCTCGAGCCAAAATCTTAATCGGTTCTTCTTCATAAGTCATATCTGGTCAAACCTCAATCTCTGTCGGATAAATCACATGTGAAGGATTAGAATGATCGCGTCGCAACATCGACAGATGAAACACATTATGAATTCTTTCTAACTCTGTCGGTAATGCTAACCGATATGCCACTGGTCTAATCCTTTCGATAACCTCATTTGGCCCAATGAAATGCGGACTCAACTTGCCTTTTTGGCCAAATTTCAAAATCTTCTTCGACAAGGATACTTTTAGAAACACTTTATCACCCACTTAAAATTCAATTTCTTTTCTTTTGAAATCCACGTATGACTTTTGTCGATCTGAAGCAGCTTTCAGAAAATCACTGATTACTTTCACTTTTTCCTTATTTCTCTAACTAAATCAACCCTGTGAATCTATTTCACACTAAGCTCGGTCCAATACAGAGGAGTTCAACCCTTGGAACCATACAATGCTTCGTATGGTGCCATTTGTATACGCGACTGATAACTATTGTTGTAGGCAAATTCTACCAAAGGTATGTATTTCTCCCAACTACCTTCGAATTCTAAAACACAACATCGGAGCATGTCTTCAATGACTTGAATTACTCTTTCGGATTGACCGTTGGTATGCGGACGAAACGCAGTGCTAAAATTCAATTTTGTTTCCAAAGCTTCTTGCAACTTTTTCCAAAAGCTCGAAGTGAACCTCGGATATCTACCTGAAATAATAGACATAGGCACCTCGTGCAATCTCACAATTTCAGCAATATACAACTCAGCTAGCCTATCAAGTGAGTAGTCAGTATGTACTGGTATAAAATGAGCCAATTTCGTCAATCTATCCGCCAGAACCCAAATGACATCTTTCTTTTTGGGAGTCAGAGGCAAACCAGTCACAAAATCCATTGTGATTCTGTTCCATTTCCTTTCGGGAACCATCACTGGTTGAAGTAAACCCAAAGGCACCTGACGCTCAGCTTTCACTTGTTGGAAATCAAACACTTTGATATAAACTCAAAAATGTCTCTTTTCATGCCCGACCACCAATACAATTTCTTCAAATCACTATACATTTTTGTACTACCCGGATGAATTGACAAACAACCATTGTGTGCCTCGAATAAAATTTTCTGAATCAAGTCATCATCTTTCAGTACACATACCTTATCCCAAAACATCAAGCAATCATCTAGTCTGATTCGAAAATTTGAATCACGACTTGATTCACACTGAGCTCTCTTGGCTTACATCTCACTATCGTTCTTTTGAGCTTCACAAATTTGCTGAAGAAATAATAGTCTAGCCCTCAACTTGGCCAAAATCGAACTATCATCAGACAAAGCCAAACTCGTACTCATAGCTCTCAGAGCAACCAAGGATTTTCTGCTCAAGGCATCTATGACTACATTCGCTTTTCTCGGATGATAATCGATCACCAACTCATAGTCTTTTAGCAATTCGTGCCATCTTCGTTGTCGCAAATTCAAATCCTTTTGATTCATCAGATACTTCAAACTCTTGTGATCAGTAAAGATTCAACATTTCTCACCATACAAATAATGACGCCAAATCTTCAAAGCAAAAACAATGGCGGCCAATTCTAAATCGTGCGTTACGTAATTCTTCTCGTGCGGTTTCAACTGTCTCGATGCATAAGCCACCATTTTGCCCTCTTGCATTAACACACAACCAAGACCATTCAACGCATCACTATAAAGCACGAATTCACGAATTCTTTCCCTGACTTAGGTTGTACCAAAACTGGTGCTTTAGTCAATAGTGCTTTCAACTTCTCGAAACTTTGCTGACATTTTTCTGTCCACTCAAAATTTGCATTCTTTTGTAGCAACTTAGTCATAGGAGTAGCAATCATCGAAAATCTCTCGACAATTAATCGATAATACCCGGCTAAGCCCAAAAAACTTCTAACCTCGGATACATTCTTTGGCGGTTTCCAATCAACAATTGCTGAAATTTTGTTCGGATCAACCTGAATACCATCATCCGAAACTATGTCTCCCAAAAATTCGACTTCACGAAGCCAAAACTAACTTTTACTGAACTTAGCGAACAATTTCTTTTCTCTCAAAATTTGCAACACAGTTCTTAAATGTTTGGCATGCTCGGACTCATGTCTGGAGTAAATCAGGATGTCATCGATAAACATAACTACAAACTTATCCAAATATAGTTGGAAAATTCGGTTCATCAAATCCATAAAAATATTCGGAGTGTTAGTTAAACCGAAAGACATCACAAGAAATTCATAGCTTCCATACCTTGTTCTGAAAGTGATTTTTGGCACATCAGACCCTTTAACTCTCAACTGCTAGTAACCGGATCTCAAATCGATCTTTGAAAACACTACCGCCCCTTTCAACTGGTCGAACAAATCATCAATTCTCGGCAACAAATATTTGTTCTTTATAGTTGTCTTGTTGAGCTATCGATAGTCAATGCAAAGTCTCATTGATCTGTCCTTTTTCTTTATAAACAATACGGGAGCACCCCAAGAAGAGTAACCCGGTCTCACAAACCCCTTATTTATTAACTCTTGCAACTGAGCCTTTAATTCTTTCAATTTAGTCAAAGCTATTCTATATGGAGTAATCGAGATCAGTGCAGTCTCAGGCAACAAATCAATGGTAAACTCTATCTCTTTGATCAGAGGCAACCCAGGCAATTCTTCTAGAAATACATCCGGGAATTCGCAGACTACCGATATTGATTTGAGCTTCGACTTAGACATCTTGATATTCTATACATATGCAAGATAAGCTTCAGACCCTTTTCTCATGTATCTCTGAATAGAAATGTGCGGAATCACCATAGGCAATTTGTTTGATTCATCTGTTACAACCTAAAGAATCTCACCATTTTCACATTTCAACTCAAGGGTTTTCTGTCTACAATTTAACTTGGCATCATGTAATGTCAACCAATCCATACCCAGAATAACATCAAACTCATCAAATGGTAACAACATCAGATTAGCCGAAAAACAGTGACCTTGAATCATTAAAGGACAATTCTTGCAAACCTTATCTACTAACACATATTTGCCCAAGGGGTTAGACACTTTAATCACAAATTCAGTAAGCTCTGCAGGAAAACTCTAGCAGGTGCTCTATCTTTCCTCACAACTGAATCTTTCACTACACTTTTACTGCTACCTCCACTTTCGGCATTTTTTGGTGGTCTACTTCTGCTGGTAGTATTACCCTATCTAACACTCTAAAATTTTTCTTCTTTAGCCTTCTCTGGGCAATATTTAATATAGTGCTCTCGAGAACCACATTTGTAACAAGCTCAGTTTATTGCCCAACACTCACCGAGATGCCGTCTGCCATAATGTTCACATTCAAATCTATTGGATCTAACATTACACACACTCGCCATTGAAGTAGCTTTAGTTTTAGGACCTAAATATGATCTCTTATGATCTCGATGCGAATATCCAACTGAAACAGTCAATCAAGGATTCATCTCTTTGGACTTCTTTGACCGAGATTGGAGTGACTTACTCATTGGCCTTTTTCTTGCATCATAGGCCTCAATTACAACTTTTCTTTTTTCTTTATTTAGTTCTTTGGCCTTGCAAGCTTGATCAACCACCACAACAAATTCCTTCAATTCTAAGATTCCAACTAACAGTCTGATGTCCTCATTCAGTCCATCTTCGTATCTCTTACACATAATGGCCTCGGTAGACACACATTCTTGGGCATACTTGCTGAGTCTAACAAATTCACGTTCATATTCTGCCACAGACATTTTACCTTGCTTTAGCTCGAGAAACTTTTTTTGTTTTTGATTACTGAACTTCTGGCTTATATACTTTTTTCTGAATTCCTCTTGAAAGAAGTCTCATGTAACCCTTGCTTTCGAAACCACAGATACTAGTGTTTTCCACCAATGATATGTTGAATCCCTCAGTAAAGAGATTGCACATTTCAAGCATTCTTCAGGAGTACAAGATAGTTCATCAAATACCCGAATAGAATTCTCAAGCCAAAACTTTACTTTCTTGAGATTATCATCTATATTAGTTTTAAACTCTTTAGCCTTTGGTTTAGGATCTTATCAACCGGAGGCTTAGTCAATCTTACCAAGTCAACATCTTGAGGAACTACAGGGACCGGTTGAGGAATAGGAGGGAGTGGAGGAGGTTGAGCATTCAGATTTGCTCAAACAAATTCTATATACCAATTACTTATCAGATAGAGAAAGGCTTCCCGAGCCCCATCCCTCTGACTACGTGTTTCAAATCTACTTTCAATTGGTGCGGTCTCTTGTGTGGGAGCTGATGCTTTACTCTCTATGTCATCAGCTACAGCTCGGTTGCGATCCATTTACTATATAAAACACAATTTGAATTGTTAGTAGTCACCACATATCACAATATATTTATGGCATGTATAGATAGAGTTTCACACACGTTATGCTAGTCCGGGAACTGACTAAACCATAGCTCTGATACCACTAAAATGTAACACCCCTTACCCATGTTTGACATCGGAACAGGGTACGAGGCATTACCAAAAGAAAACACATACAGTCGAACTAAATCGAGACACAAAAATTACATCCAAATTTAAAACTTTTTGATTTTTATTACACACTCATTCAACCCAATCATGCATCTCATAAATTGCATCGTCATAGGCATATAACTTGACTAATATTAGCCAACATCGATGGCCCTATACAAAATGAGCTATAAAATATTAAAGGCTAACATTTTAGGCCAAATCAATTATGACATATAACAAAATAACCAAGTCCTTTATACATGCCGTAATTCTAAATATTGATTTCAAAATACCAAAATATTGATGATATTGTGGTTGGATCTCTGACGATCTCCGTATCCCGAGCTAGCTTGGTGACACTATAAAACAAGGGAAAATAGAGGGGAGTGAGCATATAGCTTAATAAGTAGGTATGTAAATAATAAACAAATTATTAACATGTTTTTATAAAACCTCAAAATATATTTTCAAAATAATACAATCACAACTACACATAGATCCACCATTTACTCAAGTTCAAAACAAGTTGTCTATTCGAGTCATAGTCACTAAATTATTTATATCTGGAGCTACAAAACTCCAAATTAAGATCTACTAATTTTCACTGAAACTAGACTCACATATCTTGATACCATAAAATTTTCAAAATTTTTGGTTTAGCCAATAAGTATAGTTTATTCTTTAAATTCTCCCCTGTTCTGCTATCCGATAGTTCTGACCCCTCATCACTAAAAATTTATTATCTCCTCGTACAGGATTCAGATGATGTTTCATTTTGTTTCCTTTGAAAATAGGCTCATTAAGGATTTTAATCATATAAATTACAACCCATAAATATTTATTTAGAATTTTTAATGATTTTCCAAAATTAGAATAGGGGATTCCAAAATCAATCTGACTCTGATCCATGAAGATTTAGATATCTCATAATATGAAGTTATTTTTCTTACATTGTTTCTTTCATGTGAAAATAGACTCAATAAGATTTAATTTCATATCTTATTAAACCTCTAATTCAATTTCCACCATTTTTGGTGATTTTTGAAAGTCATACAATTGTTACTGTCCAAAACTGTTTTATTACTAATTTTACTCTTTCATAAATTTTCTTTGTATTAACTTTCAAGTAACACTTACCCATATCAACCTTACCAAAGTTTGATCACATATCGAGCATATTGCTCATAAGTGTACATACACATCCCTACATTTATTCATCACTTAGTCATATTCGTTTACACTTATCGAGCATATTGCTCATAAGTGTACATACACATCCCTACATTTATTCATCACTTAGTCATATTCGTTTACACTTAGTCATTTCCCGTTGAACACATCGGAGTATTAATGGATACATCAGGATGTTTCACATAATGCCACACTTGTAGCCAAAGCTACTTCATTTCATAAGTTTCACATAGGCTCGCTCTCGAGCTAATCACATTTAGCACAATGCCATGGACTTATTTCACTTAGATGCCATGGTCTTATTTCACTTATCATAATGCCATGGACTTATTTCACTTAGATGCCATGGTCTTATTTCATTGAGCACAATGCCATGGACTTATTTCACTTAGGTGCCATGGACTTGTTTCACTTAACACAATACCATGGACTTATTTCACTTAGGTGCCTTGGATTTATTTCACTTAGCACAATGCCATGGACTTATTTCACCTAGATGCCATGTACTTGTTTCACTTAGATCCTTAGTGGCATGTCACTTGTACTGATTTATATTCTTAAAGTTCAACCGAGAAATTTCTCAGTTATTGCCACTTTGTCGAATACATTAAATAGTCATTCAATATTCAACCATACATCATAAAATATATCAAAATATTAAAACGTAAATAAAATGATGCATTATTTACATACAAACTTACCTCGGTGCAAAATATAGTAATTTTGTAATTTAGTCCACAATCTTTTCATTTCCCCGATCAAGGTCGATTCCACGTCTTTCTTGATTATTGAGCTTGAAAGATGAAAACGCTAGCTATGGTGTTATCCCAAAGGTTCGGCCAAGGTTGAAGAAAGATTAACATAATTTTGGCTTATTTTTCCCATTTTATTCTTTTATTAACCAAATGACGAAAATGCCCTTCATTAAAAACCTTTGGTATTTTATTCCTCCTTGGGTATTTTTGTCCAAACTAAAGTATAATGGTCTAATTACTATCTAAGGACCTCTACTTTAAAACCCGTTACTCAAAAGTACTTTTATGAACTAGAGCACACATTTCACCTATTTCAATTTAGTCCTAAATACCAAATTGGGCACCCAAACAATAAAATTTCGTAACAAAAATTTCATAGAGTCATTCAATCTCACAGTAAATATTAAAACTTAATCGCAATAAATTTTCTACTTCAAATTCGTGGTTTCGAAACCACTATTCTGTTTACGCCCTAAATCAGGCTGTTACACTGTGACTCGAGGAAGAGCCAATTGAGTAAATCCTTTAAACCCTCATCCAAGAAATCAAGAGAGTTCACTACTCGATCAACCACTTCAGTTGGGTTCTCAAACAGAAGTAAAGGTAAACAGTGCTCAGTTTCAAAAGCTCAAACCATTTCGCTTGCTAGCGTTGGCAATTTTTGATCAAGTAGACCGGAGTGTCCACAGTGTGTTAGACGTCACCCTGGTACGTGCCGAGCAAATTAGAGAGCTTGTTTCAAGTGTGGTTCCCAAGATCACTTCATTAGAGACTGTCCCGAAATGGTTGAAAAAGATAGAAATCAGAGTGTGAGATCGGGTAACACTACTAGTAAAGGGTTTTTACGGAGAACTCCAGAAAATGGAGCGAGTAGTAAGAATACACTTAGAGTGTAGACTGCAAGATCCGAGGGTAGAGCACCTGCGAGGACTTGTGCCATTCGCGCTCATGAAGAGGCATCATCCCCTGATGTGATTACAGGTACATTTCTCTTTATGCTACTCATGTTGTTACTTTAATTGATCTGGGAGCTACCCACTCGTATGTTTGTATGAACTAGTATCGAGTATGAACATACCTGTAGAGTCTACAGAATTTGTGATAAAAGTGTCAAATCCCCTATGTAAATGTATGTTAGTTGACAAGGTATGTAGAGATTGCCCTTTGATGATTAGAGGATATTATTTTTCGGCTAATCTCATGCTATTACTATTTGATGAATTTGATGTAATCCTTGGTATGTATTGGTTAATTGTTCATGACGTGATAGTGAATTGTGGAAGAAAATTTATTGAATTGAAATGTGAAAATGGGAATATTCTTTGGGTTGAATAAGATGAACTGGATAGATTGCCTACAATAATTTCTTTTATGTCTGGTAAAAAATAGATAAGATAGGGGTATGAAGCTTATCTTGCCTTGAGTCTAAGTTGAGAATTGAGTCAATACCAGTAGTATGTGAGTATCCAGATGTATATTTGGAAGAGTTGCCTGGATACTTTTTGTGAAAAAGAAAGATGGTTCGATGAGATTGTGTATAGACTACCGACAGCTCAATAAGATAACCGTAAAGAATAAGTATCCCTTGCCAAGGATTGCTGATTTGTTTGACCAATTAAAGGGAGTCACGGTGTTTTCCAAGAGAGACTTGAGGTCTGGTTATTATCAGTTGAGAGTTAATGACTCAGATGCCTTGAAAACTGTATTTTAGACAATGTATGGTCACTATGAATTTCTAGTATTCGTTTTGGTTTAACAAACGCCCTTGCCATGTTTATGGATTTAATGAACTGGATCCTTCGACCATATTTGGATAAATTTGGTGTAGTCTTTATTGATGATATATTGATTTACTCTCATGATGAGAACGAGCATGCTGAGCACTTGAGGACGGTTTTACAAATTTTACGGGATCAATGGTTATATGCCAAGTTTAGTAAAAGTGAATTTTGGCTTAAAGAAGTCAGATTTTTGGGCCACATTATTTCAGGTGATGGTATTAGAGTTGACTCGGGAAAGATTTCGACCATTTTTGAATGGAAACTGCCGAAGAACATATCAAAGGGTAGGAGTTTTCTAGGCCTAGCCAGCTATTGCAGACTATTTGTTAAAGGATTTTCTATGACTGACACTCTGATAACGAGGTTTCTACAAAAAGATGTTAAGTTTGAGTGGACAGAAAGATGCCAACATAGTTTTGAAAAATTAAAGACATTGTTGACTGAAGCTCCTGTTTTAGTGCAACCCAAATCAGGAAAAGAATTTGTGGTTTATAGCAATGCATCCTTAAATGGATTGGGGTGTGTACTTATACAAGATGGTAAGGCGATCGCTTATGCTTCAAGACAATTGAAACCACACGAGAAAAACTATCCGACACATGATTTAGAGCTGGCCACCATTGTATTCGCATTGAAAATATGGAGACACCACTTGTATGGCGAGAAATGTCAAGTATTCACTGATCACAAAAGTCTAAAATATTTGATGACTCAAAAAGAGTTGAACCTACGATAATGGAGATGGCTAGAGTTGATAAAGGATTATGTTAGTAATTAACTATCACCCTGGAAAGGCGAATATAGTCGCTGATGCGTTGAGTAGGAGGTTATTGTTCGTCTTGAGGGCTATGAATACTCAATTGTCTGTAACTGATGACGATTCGATTCTACCAGAGTTGAGAGCTAGACCGATGTTTTTGCAAGAGGTTGGTGAAGCTCAGAAAAGTGATAAAGATTTGCAAGCCAACATTGCTCAATGAGGGACGGGTAATGAATCAGACTTTCGGATTGGTACTGACAATTGTTTGATGTTCCGAGATAGAATTTGTGTCCCTAAAGATGATGAGCTTACTCAAAAGATTTTTTAAGAGGCACATAGTGGTTGTTTGTCTACTCACCCTGGTAGTACAAAGATGTATGATGACTTAAAGAAATGGTATTGGTGGTCGAGTATGAAGAGAGATATTTTTGAGTTTGTATCGATAGGCTTGATTTGTCAACAAGTTAAAGCTGAACACCAAGTACCTTCTGGGTTGCTTCAGCCTATTATGGTTCCTGAGTGGAAATGGGACCGTATTACTATAGATTTTGTGATAAGATTTCCTTTGACGCCGAGTAAGAGAGACGTTGTATGGGTTGTGGTTGATAGGCTTGTGAAGTTAGCTCATTTTATACCAGTACATACTGACTATTCACTCGATAAGTTGGCTGACTTGTATGCTTCTGAAATTGTGAGACTACATGGAGTACCTTTGTCGATTATTTCAGATAGAGATCTGAGATTTACATCACGATTTTGGAAAAAGTTACAAGAAGCCTTGGGCCCAAAGTTGAATTTTAGTACAGCTTTCCATCCACAAATCGACGGTCAGTCAGAGAGGGTAATTAAGATACTTGAAGACATGCTCCGATGTTGTGTTTTGGAATTTCAAGGTAATTGGGGGAAGTATTTATTGTTGGTAGAATTTGCCTACAGCAACAGTTTTCTGTCAAGTTTGAAAATGGTGCCTTATGAGGCATTATATAGGCGTAAGTGCCGAACACCTTTGGATTGGACCGAACTTAGAGAAAATTAGATTCATGGGGTCGATTTGGTTAGAGAAACTGAAAAGAAAGTAAAGGAGATTCGTGACTATTTAAAAGCTACTTTGGATAGAAAAAATCCTATGCAGATTTGAAACGAAAAGAGATTGAGTTTCAAGATGGTGATAAGGTATTTTTGAAAGTGTCACCATGGAAAACATTTCTTATATTTGGCTGGAAAGGCAAAATGAGTCCGCGTTTTATCGAACCGTATGAGATCACCGAGAAGATAGGGCTGGTAGCATATCTGTTGGCTTTCCCATCAGAGTTGGAAAGGATTGATGATGTGTTCCATGTATCCATGTTGAGAAGATAATGATCAGATCCTTTACATGTGATTGTGCCGATAGAGGTTGAAATTGAACCAGACATGACTTGTGGTGAAGAACCGGTTAAGATTTTGGGTCGAGAAGTCAAATAGTTAAGAAATAAAAGTATAGCTTTTGTGAAAGTATTGCGGCAAAGACATGGGGTCGAGGAGGCTACATGGGAGCCTGAGGAGGCTATGAGAAACCAATATCCAAACCTTTTCACCGGTAAGATTTTCGGGGACAAAAATCCCAAATGGGGAGAACTGTAACGGCCCAATTCAGGGCCTAGTCAGAATAATGGTTGTGAGACCACAAATCTAAAGTAGAAATATATGTTTTATAACTGTATTAAGGTCTATGATATGATTGCATGATTGTGTAAAATTTTCATGAAGAAATTATATGATTTAGTGATCAATTTATCTTTTAGGACTAAATTGCAAAAGTAGTAAAATATGAGGTTCTAGAAGCTTTGAGGTACTTAATTGAAATGCATGTGAAAATTATAGCTCCTTATTTAGTAAATAGACCATTTTATGTCATGAGACAAAAATGGACATGGAAGGGAAAAATCTCAAGGAAGGGCATTAAGGGCATTTTGGTCATTTGGTTATTTAATGAATAAAAAAGGGAAAAATAAGTAAAAAAATGTGTCCATCTTCTTCCTGGCTTGACCGAAACTCTCAATGGACACCATAGCTAGGGTTTTCTTTCAAGCCACATAGTAAGTGCATCTAAACCCCGTTTTTAATGTTCTTTACATTTTTAAAGTCCTCATAGCTCGGTTTACCTATTTCTACCATTATTTTGAACTAGGGTTCATGTTCAAAATTTTACCCATGTGTAACATGCATGTGTTTTGATGTTTTATGGTAGAAAAAGAATGATGGAAGTGTGAAAAACAACTTTTACTAGGTGATTTTTTATGAAATCTCATAAAAGGACCTGTTTGTAAAAATTGTGAAATATGTGTAGAAAATGTGATTTAGTGAAAAATGTGGGTTGTTATAAGAGGGAATGTGAATCAGCTTGGCTTGTGTAACAAAAAAAATGAGTACATTTCATCATACGACCCTAGGGACCATTTTGCAAATATGTGAATGTTTAGGGGCAAAATTATAATTTTTCCAAAGTATGATTCATGGGCTGTTTTAGTCAATGTGATAATGAAATAAGTGAAATTTGTCATTATAGATCAAGAAATACGAAGTCCGGACCTAAACCGAGGAAAGAACAATGTGGTGGACTAGATCGAATAATTATCAATATTTTGTTACCAAGGTAAGTTTGTGTGTAATAAATCAACACTTTGTGATTAAGTATTTAAATGCTTGGTATTGCATGAAATGTATATGCTTTTTATGAATGTGGTTAATGAGGTCCCGATAAAGAAAAGATGAAGTTAAGCTATATCAAAATCCCGGTTGAACCTTAGGAACAAAAAGGATCCATTGTCACGATATTAGATAAATAAGGTCCCGTATAAAACCATATCTAGGATATGATATCGGCTTTGAATAGTATTCTGTGTAAGACCACGTCTGGGACCTAGCTTCGGTATGAAATTGTGTAAGACCATGTTGAGACATGGCATCGGAATACGATCTCGTGTAAGACCATATTTGGGATATGGCATCGACATCGAAATGAGATCCCGTATAAGACCATATTTGGGATATTGTAATAGCCCGGTTTGGACCCTAGTTAGAATAGTGGTTTCGAGACCACATATCCAAGTCTGAAAAAAATTATTTTAATATTACTTTTTGTGTCTGTGTTATCTGAATTAACTTTTGTGAAATTTCTCTATTTTAATTTGTCTATTTCTGTGCTAACTTCTAGAAAAGGATTAAAGTGCATAAGTGATGAAATTAGTATGCTACATGTTCATGTATTCAATTGATTTGGCTTTGAAATTTTTAAGGCCTTAAATGGAAATTGTACCATTCTATTTGATGGTGGTCATAAATGACCTTATTTTATATGTTTTATAAATTGATTTATGATGGACATTTTGGTAATTCATGATATAATCATGAATTAATATTATTACAAAACAGAAAAATGGTGTTTAAGTCATCCACCATTGTCGTAAATACCAAAGAAAGAAAATAAAAACACCAAGCTAGGGTTCGGCCTTTTTATTTTGAGATTAAGGTATGTAATTTGATCTATTTTTGATAATTTTTATGTTTCTGTAATCGTTGCTTCATGTTCTACAATGCCCATGTCTGAATTTCTATTCCTGTTGAAGATTTCATGAGATGCCATTAATGATTTTTGAAGCTTTGTGATGAATTTAGTTGAATTATAATGAATAGGTACTGAATAAACATGTTTTGCCATGAAATTTTGATGAATTTGGGTTATGTGGGTTAAATTGTGAAAATGAAAGTTTTTGAAGACTAATTTGTAAATTAAGTGAAATGTATGAATTAGTATGAGCTACATATACATTCGGTCAAGCCATAGTCTTGGTAAAATTGGCATATTTGTGATTTTGTAAAGAATGGGTTAGATTGTTAAATTATGAAACTGTGAGGGCTAAAAATGCAAAATGCCCTAAATTTGTGTTCATGGATTGAATTGAATGAAATGGAATATTGAATGGTTGAATTTGGATTTATTTAGATCAAGAACCAAGGAAATCAGACTTAGATCAAGGAAAGTCCAAAATTGTTGAATAGTCAGCCCGAATCCGTCTAAATCTGTATTAGGTAAGTCAAAATACAAATATGCGTCATATTGATGTCTGTTATAAGTTCTTAATTTATAAACTATATTGGATGGCCATGAGAGCCTGAAGTATTATTTTGAGTTATTTTTGAATGTGCAATGGCAAAAGGATATCATATAAGACCTCATCTAGGACGTAGGTATTGAATAGAGAATTACGTATAAGACCGTGTCTGGGACACCGGCATCGTAAATGTTTCGTGTAAGAGCCTGTCTGGGACAGTGGCATCGATATTGTATACCATGTAAAACCACGTCATTGACGTCGGCATTTTATAAGGCCTATATAATCTCTGTAATGTTTCTAAATGATATGGGGAGAAATTTTGAGAAATGAATGAATGCATACCATATGTGTCTGACTCAGGAACGTCTGTTTGTACTAATTTCCCATGAAGGAAAGGTATGCCAATTGTGAAAACTAGAAGCATGTATTAAGTGAGTAAATCTGATTTGTGGATTTTCTGTGGAAAATAGTTATCGTATTACAATTATGGATTGCATAATTTTTGTATTTGGCTTACTAAGCTCATAGTAGCTTACTCTGTTTATTCTTTCAACTGTTTTAGAGATATCGTAGCTACTGTAGGCTTGGGGAACATACAAGGATTGTCACCACACTATCGAGCTTGATTTTGGTACCTTTTGAATGTACATAGTTTAAGTATGGCATGTATAGGTTAGAGGGTCTATGTGTTAAGTTTAGATATGTTTATTTGTAATGCCATGAGAATTGGCCAGCAAATGGTATGTTTGTGCTTGGTTTTGGTTTATGGCTTGTGATGCCAATTTGGTAAGGTTATAATGGTCTTATGATCTAGTTTGTTTTGGTCATCTTGAAACATGTCAATGTGAAGAATTGGTAAAATTTGGATGTGGTCTGAATGAGATATGTACTATGTGTATAGTCATGAACTTTGTTTATGATACAGATATGCTTAGTGGGATATTTGAATATGAATGTGTATATGAATGATTTGATCATGTGGGGGTATGATTAGGCATTGAAATTTATTTGAACTTGTAGTATTGTTGTGGCATGAGTTGGCTTGTAGGGAATGACCCTTTAGTGGCTGGAAAGTATGACTTAAACCAAGTCTGCTTAGTGCCACATGGCTTGGGCACACGGGCGTGCCTTTTGACCGTGTTGATTTTCCAGTATTGACACAAAGATTTACACGGCCAAGACTCACTAGCGTGTCTAGTGGCCATGGCAAAAAGTCAGTATGCTTACTCTATTTTGGCATGGCCTGGGTGCATGGGCGTGCCTGAGTCTCGTGTGAGGCACGCGGCCTGGTCACACGGGCGTGTGATCTCTTAAATTTGGAAAATTTTATATGTGTTCTGAAGTTCATGGATGTGTTCGGTTTAGTCCCAACCCTATCTAAATGCATGTTGAGGTCTAAGAGACTTCCAAAAAGGGACTTTATTTCGAATCCTGTTACAATATGTGAATATTCTGTTATGATTTGTTCTGAATATCCGTTAACGCTCCTACCTATTCTGGCGCGGTTAGGGGATAGGGGTGTTACAGATATGGCATCGGCATCGACATGTGATCCCATGTAAGACCATATCTGGGATATGGCATTGGCATCTCACCACGTGTATGACATTTTCCGAGTATCCTTCAATATTTTAAGTGGTTCAACGGGGAAAAGAATTAAAGTTTATGTTAAAAATGAAAAAGACTAAAGTTATGTGATGGAGTGATACAGGTACATATGCGAAACTCATGAGAAATGAGTTTGGTATGTGATTTGTGTTCGGTAAGAGAGAGTATGAGTAAGCCATGTTAATGATCACTTGAAGATTATGTGTTTATTCATAGTGTGATATGTGGATGTTATTATAAGATTTTATGTTGTAATTTATTACATGCAACTTACTAAGCTTTATGCTTACTCCCTCTCTTTTCCCTTTTATTGTAGTCGCCAAGCTAGCTCAGGGATCGAAGGACGTCGGAGCTCGATTCACACTATGAGGTTATACTTTTGGGTAAAGTAAAGTTTGAGTATTTTGGGTATGGCGTGTATAGGAATTTGGTCATTTTTTTTATATGTCAGATTGGTTAGCCAATGTGTTGGCTAGTGATGTTACTTACTCATTTTGAAAATGGCCATTAGAATTGGTCAATACTAGATAAGTTATGTTTATTCAATGAAGATTAAATTTATGAAAGTTCAAGCTTGCATAATTGAATGGGTAATGTGTGGAGTGTATGCATGATGAAGGTAGCATGAAATGGAGGTGTGGATGTCTTAATTGTGGATATTTGGATGTTTATTATTGTCATGCTAAGTGTTGTCAGAAATGGTATAAGTGTGGATGTTTTTCAGGGTGGCAAAAGGATTGGTAAATAGCCTTACAGTTGTTCGTACGGGTAGACACACGAACGTGTGTCTAGGCCGTGTGTGACACACAGTCAGCCCCATGGGCGTGTTGATAGGTCGTGTGTCCCTTGTATCCAAATTTGGCAAAACAGAATGCCCAATATTAAACACACATGCAGAGACATGGCCGCGTGTCTCAGTCGTGTGAAGGACACGACCTTAGGACATGGGCGTGTGCACAGGTCGTGTGATGTTTGCACATTAATTGCAAGAATTAAATTCACCACACGGCTTAGCACACGGGCGTGTGAGTTGGCCATGTGCCCTAAATGTTTGCTAACATCATAAATAGAATGTCAAGGTTTTCACGCACGAGCTAAGACACGGGCATGTCATGGCCGTGTGAAGGACACTGGCCATGGACACGGACGTGCGCTGTGCCGTGTGAAAACCCCTATAGGTTCAAAATGAAAACTAAATTCGACATGGACTCGGGACATGGGCATGTCTGGCCACACGACCTGTCCACATGGGCGTGTGGCCCTATGTTGAACAAAAATTTTCTAAGTGTTCGAAAGTTTCTGGTTCAGTCCTGAACCACTTTATATGTAAGTTTTGGGTCTCCTAGGCCCATGATAGGGGAGTCAAGCATATGAAAGAAAAGTTTAAGCTGGATTAAAAACTTATAGCCCGATTTTGTATAATGAAGCATGTTTAAGTCTGGTAATGCCTCGTACCCAGTTCTAGTGTTGAACATGGGTAAGGGATGTTACATCTTCTTTTGACATCCCAACGATGCCTTTGTAACCAATAACTCGGATACCGGTTGTCACGGGGCTAGCTCTTTTGTCTCACGATCCATGCGGCCCGTTCGTCCAAACATGCCTAGGTCAACCTTTATTCAAGTAAGGATTCCTTTAGAACTCCTCCAAGGCACCAATTTATATACCAGAAGCAAACAATGCCAATTGAAGCCACAAAGTACAACAAAAAACCACAGAAAAAAATGCACAAGAGGTGTTTGAGTAAATACTCTCAATATTCTCTTATTCAGAAGGAATTATGAAACAATGAATGGAGTGAGTACAAATAAGGGGGATGCTTTCTATTTACAGTTGAGCTCCCCAAAAACTAACGGTCAAGATTACATTACATCGACGGACGATATTAGCTTATCCCTTGATTTTAGAGATTTACAAGATTGCATCAAATCATATCAAATCTAATTTATACAAGATATGATCCCCTATCAGTATTTAAAGATTAGTTCCCATAGTTATCAAGATTGCCTAAGTTACCATATCTTCATTATCAGGCCAACTGGACTTCAACATGACATGCTTCTCCAACAGCTTACCGAATCAGACAAGTTCTTGCGGGCCAAATGATTCTTATCTAAACAATAGACCTCTATCGGATGCATTTGGTGCTATGGTCACGGGCTTTGAACATTGACCCATGGCACTAGAAGTTTGTGTCAGTTCTCTTGGTCTGAGGAGCAAATATCCTACTCTGGTGTCATTCATCGTTCCTAAGTCCAGGTAACTTTCTTTCCCTATTCTTAGACATTCTGTTGCAAGGTTATTAGTGAAAATATTTGTGAATCTAGGCACATAAGCAAACTTTAGTTGTTGAAATGATGTCTTTGTCCGATGTATATCGTTGATGATATTCCAAACCTTCTATCTATCTCTGACGCTCATTTTTCTTTTGTTTATGATGGATTTCGCATCTCCTTCTATGACCATTTGCTGGAGACCCAACTGGATGCTTAACTGTACTGCTAATAGATAGGCAAGGCCTTTCGCCATGAACAGAGAAGCTACATGATCATGCAGTTTCTATTTTGTGACCAAAACCACCCATTGGGAGTCATGAACGACTAGTCCCGAAGCAGATCTATTCAAGTCTTGACGGAAAGTGTAACAAGTCGTTTTTAGTCAAATCAAAATAGTGGTTTCAAAACCACAAATCTGCGGTTGAAAGAATTATTTTATTATTAAATTGAGGTCTACATTATGATAGTATGATTGTGTGAAAATTTCGTTAAGAAATTTTATTATTTAAATATTTAATTTGATAAAAAGGACTAAATCGCGTAAAGTGTAAAAGTGGAATTCTAAAAGCTAAAGGTGTAACACCCCAAACCCAGCCTAGACGTTATGATCGAATCTGACGTGTCACATCAAAGTGCTTTCTAAAATTTAGACTGGTTGATAAAAATCCGTGTTTAAGTTAAAACCATTTTATTTTTATTGCATGAGAAAATTTGGTAAATCTCGCTATTACAATTTGAAATCAACTTATCAAGACATTTACTATATTTGTTATTTTTGGTTTCTTACTCAAAATAAAACCGTGGAAGCTTTTCTAGTTGAAGACCTTAAAGTTTAGAACGTGTGTTTTTCTTTAAAAATAGTCACTATTTTGAAAACTCAATTTTTTTCCTACTCTAGCAGTTTAAAACATGAAATCAAAAGCCCAAATAAAAGTTAAAATTCCCCAAATGGCCTTATTACAAAATTAAAACCCAAATATAAAATCTTTAAATATATAAAGTAATAAGTAGATCATCTACGATCGTGTGGCCACCTCTGAGTCCCTCGCGACTCCAAATCGTCTAAGGTTGGGGATTACTTGTACAGGTAAAAGGAAGGGTGAGTTTGCGAAAACTCATTGTGTAATCCCCTATCTATCAACAATAAACAGTGTATGCAGTATCAGTCTGGGCCTGAGCCCTATTCAGTAACAATACAGTCTGGGCCTTGGCCCTATACAGTATTAGTGTCGGCTGATGCCCATTACAGAGTCAACATAGTGACTCATCCCATTCCAACCAACACACCACCCGTACCAACAAACACACCTTGTGAGGATCAAATCGACCCACCCAACCAGCATAACAATATCGCAACGAAGCTGCTAGTAATAATAATGCAACAAAGCTACTAATGACGGTAAACGTGCAGAGCCACTAGAATCAGAATATGTGGCCAAGCCACTAGTAGCAGAATATACGTGGCAGTGCCACTAGTTCAATACTTCCTCCATCTTAGAATCCTAACCCCATGCAGTATGTCGTGAGATAAATAATACATGTATGCAGTATGACTGTGACAGCCCTAGTTCGACCTTAGCCGGGAAGCAGTTTTGTGACCGCTAAACCGAGTCCTTAGAATAGTTAATATTGATTTTCAATGCTTAAATTATGTGTTAATTGCATGTGTGGAAGTTGTGGATTTGAATTTGACAAAGTAAATATAAATTTATTGAAAAGGGTTTAGTTGAAAAACTTAAAAACTTAGCTAGACAATTTTGGAATGACTAAAATAAGATAAGATAAAAACAAATGGATTTGCATGTCAATATTCCCCCTAGAAGAAAGTGGCCGGCCATGCATTAGACTTCATTGGTTGTGACATTATTTTATAATTTATAATTTAAGTTAGTGGGATGATGTCATAAGAGAAAAATAAATTAATGAAAGAAAAGAAAATTGAGGGAATTATTGTTCTTTTTGCCGTGAATTGAAGAAGGAAGAAAGGGGGAAAGTTTGAAGCTTCCATTCGGTCATACTTGGCTAAAATCTAAGGTAAGAAATCTTATTAGTTTGTTTAAAACTTATGAATTCAAATTGAATGGTAAGCATATGGATTAGCCCATGCATAAAATTTTGAGTTGGGGGTATAAACGCCATTCGGTCAAAGCAAAACCGTAAAAGGATTTTGGCTAAATTTGAGTTCTATTTTCATGTATGACAATATGGAGTCTTGAGAAGTGTTTTTAGTTTTAAAACTTCAAGAATTCATGAAGGCATTGTTTAAATTCTATTAATCTTGTTTTAGATGGTACTTAAATCAAAGAAAGCATTCGGCCTTGAGGATTAAATAACGGTATAAGTATTTTGATGTTTTTAATGTAATATTTGTTGTTTAATTAATAAGTAGAGCTATTTGAAGATGGGTTTATATGCTAGTGTTTTGTTTTGTGTGGGCACCCTTAATAGCCGAATGAGTTTTGGGATAGTAAGCCAATAGCTTTCGGCTTTAAATATATAATTATACATGCATGTTTTGTAATTGGGTTGTAGTTAGCAATTGGTGGTAAGTTTTGTGATGACCGAATGAAATTTTGAGAGGTTGAGAAGTTGAATAATAGGTTTTAAAATAAATATGTTTATGTGTACAATGAAGTATGTTATTGAATTTGAAATAAGTTTATTATGGGTATATTTTTGGGCCATGGCCGAATAGGATTTGGAAATCCATTTAAGGAAGTGGTACCTTAAATAGGTACAAATACTTGTAATTAAATAAGGCATTTGTGTGAATATATATATATATTGATCTCGTGAGATGCATTCGGCATGTGGATGGTGATTGTGAATTGTGGACCGGTTAAAGATAGATTTATATAATTAATGTATAGTTGAATGCCGAGTGACATCAACCTTTGGGTACATACCCATCTAGCTATAGTTTAATTGTAATGTAATTATGCTTGGCCGAATGTAGGTGTGATAAGGGAATTTCGTTGTATGTCTTGATTGAAATGAAAGTGTGATTACCAATAGTGATGTGTGAATAAAGTTGATATGATTGTATTGTTTATTTAAGCTCAAGAGCTTAAAGGGGCAACTTCGGACAAAGGGAAGGCCAAGGTCACGGAATAGTCAATTCGAAGTTTCTCGGAAATATACGAGGTAAGTTCTTGAGTAACGAATTTTTATTTATGATAAGATGAAGTCATAACACATATGTATATAATATGAACTTAATGGTAAATCATATGTTCGAATGTTAATTTTTTTTGGGATGGAAGTTTGAGTAATTGTATGGGAGCCGAATACAAAGGTTGAATCTTATTGTACTTAGATGTGTAATTGTGATCTTTGCCTACAAATAGTGAACCGAATAAAGCATGGATGTAGTATGCCGAAATCTTGTGTAATTGTTTTCAAAAAGGTTATTTAGAAATGACACGATATGTAAGCTTATAAGTGCAAGTATAAATTGAGTTGATAAGCCGAGCTTAGTCTCGAAGGGCTTCTGAGCCAAAGATAAAGCCGAGCTTAGTCTCGAAGGGCTTCCGAGCCAAAGTTAAAGCCGAGCTTAGTCTCGAAGGGCTTTCGAGCCAGAGTTAAAGCCGAGCTTAGTCTCGAAGGGCTTTCGAGCCAGAGTTAAAGCCGAGCTTAGTCTCGAAGGGCTTAAAGCCAGTGATAAAAGGATTCAAGTTTGGCCTCGAAGAACATTCGTGGTGGAAACGGGATATGGGTCGAATGTATAAGCTCACCTATAAGTAATATTGCCTTAGTTTTAACGAATGCGCCATTTGATGTAAGGAGGGCAGGTATGCATTCTGTACTCTTTATGGTTTAGAATATCATTAAGAATGATTCATTCGAGCCTGGTAAGGATCTGTGAACTAACGTTGATATCCTTTGTATGTTTAAGAAATCTGATGTTGAATTATATATATATAAATACATATGTGTGCTCGATTGGTTTTGCAAAGAAAGAAATTAAAATACTCGGCTATAAATGAATGACTTTAATTGCCTTGCGTTTTCTTTTGAGATATGCTTGTAAGTAAATAGTAACATGACATGTTCATATTCGGCCAAAGGAGGTTTAAACATGAGTTGTTAATATTATGCCCTTTATTTATTTTGATTGAATTACTTAAGTACTTACTAAGCAAGTAATTGCTTACTCTGTTGTCCCTGCTTTCGATTTTGTAGATCTAGATCGGAAGCTACGGTCTCGGGAGTTCCAGAATTGAAGTCATCTACACTATCACTCATCTTTTGGTACTGGTAACTAAATCTAGGAATGGCATGTATAGGTTGACTTTTGGTGTTCAAACAAGCATCTTTTGAATTTTGTAACTAAATTAGGCCATGCGAAAATGGCTCTCTTAAGATTTTCACTTTGATAGTTATGTAATAATTCGATTATGTTATACATGAATGGTTGTGAATGCATGTTTGGAAACTAGTCTTGAAGTATGTCATACTTCTAATATGGAAATATATGAAGTAAAAGTGATGAAAGTGACTAGGGATGAGTTCATTTCGTACATTGTTTTGAATGCGTTAAATTGGTTTAGTTGTGTTCGGTTGATGAGCTTTTGCGCAACTTTTGTAAATTATATCGATAGGTTTAGTAAAGGATCTTCTTTTATTATCATGCGGTTTTTCAAAGAAATAGTCTGGTGATGCCTCTCGACCCTCCTGCGATGGGACCGGGTCTAGGGGTGTTACAATGACACACTCAGTATCAGTCATATAAATATCATATACACATCAGTCAACCTACCACTAGGGGTATAACGATAATTTTGTCAGTTAGGAGTAAAACGGTAATTTTACCCCTCAGGGGTATTTTGGTCATTTTACTAATTTTAGGGTCTTGGTATAGATAACAACCTCTCAAAGTGTCTACCGTCGCCACGAGCGACTAAGGTGTCCTATATTGTAATATCCCGAATTAGGGCCTAATCGGAATAGTGGTTTCGTGACCACAAATCCGAGATAGAAATAATTATTTTATAATTATTTTGAGGTTTATGATATGACTGCATGATTGTGTGGAAATTTCGTGAAGAAATTCTATGCATAAAGTGCTTAATTTGAAATTAGGGGCTAAATCGAATAAGTTGCAAAATTTGCATTCTAGAATCTTTTAGTATTAAATTGCTTTGAAATATTAATTAGGAGGTTTAAATAGCAATTTGACCAATTTCTAAGTTTATGGACAAAAATTGGACATGAATGGAATTTTTGAAAGTTTAGTAAAGAAGGGCATTTTGGTCATTTGGATATTAAATGAAATAAAATGGGAAAAACAACACAAAAATTAATCATCTTCTTCATATGTTGCTGCCAAATTTTGCTCTCCACCATAGCTAGGGTTTCAACACTTTTAAGCCTTGATTGTAAGCGATTTCCATGCCCGTTTTTAATGTTCTTTACATTTTTGAAATCCTCGTAGCTCGGTTTACCTATTTTTACCAATATTTTGAGCTAGGGTTTATATTTGGAAAAATACCCATAGGTGAAATTTGTGTATTTTGGTTTTTTATGATAGAATATGAGAGTTTAAATTATGCTAGACAACTTGTGCTACTCGGTTTTAAGTAAAAACGAGTAAAACAGCTTAATCGGTAAAAATATATATTGTTCATAAGTGTATGTTATAGTGGGAATTTGAGCTTGCTAATGGTAAATAAATGATTAGGATGTCCTAAAACATAAGAATTTGAAATAAAATTTAATTTTCGAGCCTTGGGCCAAAAGTGTAAATATGCAAAAGTTTAGGGGTAAAATTATAATTTTGTCAAAATTTAAATTAAGGACAATTTTGATAATGTGAGTATTAAATGAGCTAAATGTGCTATTTTAGATCAAGAAAAACGAGATTCAAGTCGTGAACGAGGGAAAAACAAAGTTGTCAAGGAATAAGGTCGATTCCAAATATTTTGCCATAAGGTAAGTTCATGTGTAAATAATGTAACATAATCATTATTTTTTAGTTAATTGATGTTATTTATATGATATGCTGATTTTTATCATGAAATATATGCTTTGTGGTTATTATCGAATAATATGCAAATTATGTGTGCTACTTGTTAAATATAAATTGCTACCGAGTATTGGTTTCAGTATTTTGTGGAAGACGGCAAGGATATGTGATTGAGGAAAATCCCATTTGAACCTTAGGAATAGATTAGGATACAAGTGACATGTCACTAGGATGGTTGGGCATCCGAACTCGTTGAGTTGAGTCCGAGTTCACTTATGGATGCAAATGTCCGAACTCGTTAAGTTGAGTCCGAGTTCGTGAGATGTAACTAGGCATCCGAACTCGTTGAGTTGAGTCCGAGTTCACTTATGGATGCGAACGCCCGAGCTCGTTGAGTTGAGTCCGAGTTCGCTTATGGGCAGGTTACGTGGTCGTTTGATTACATATGTGGCACTTATATGCAAATTATCCATGTATCCGAGTTATATTCTGATGTGTTCAACGAGTAAAATTCTAGTGAATTGGAAGAACACTCAAGATGCAAGTGTCATTTTGATAAGTGTTGTGAAATGGACACTTCGGAGAGGTATGTTCTTAACCCTCGGGTTGAAACTCGATACAACAACAATAATGTGGTAAGATGATAAATGATGATTAGAAATGTGATACCATGCTAGTGTTATTTGGTATAATTGATTTGTTATGTTACTTGTTATTTGCATGTGAACTTACTAAGCATTTATGCGTACTCCCTCCTTTCCATTCATTGTAGTTTTGGACAAGCAGGCTTGGGAATCAGGATAGGTCGAAGGCTCGCTCACACTATTCGAAGAACTATTTTGGTAAAATGGCTTGGATGACTCGAATATGACATGTATAGCAATATACTTGTTACGTGTAATTAATATTGTGATATGGTTGTGGTTTGGTTGAGAAAATGCCTAATAATGATTAGTCCTTAGAATAGGTAAAGGAGTTATATGTTGTGAGATATTTGAGTTTTAGTGAAACAGGGCCAGAGCGATTTCTGGATCCCCTATTCCAAATTTGGAAATTCACCATAAATTGTACAAAAAATAATTAGGAGTTGTACTTTATATGTTCAGAATCCTTATTGAGTCTAGTTTTAAGAGAAACAAACGGCATAGTCACATGAATTTTTTACAGAGAGAAAACTGGTTCGTGGTAAGCAGAGGTCAGTGCAGTCGAGTCCTGAAACAGGGATAACTTTAACTAATAAACTGTACTAATTGGCAAAACCAAAAATTCTAGAAAAAAATTAGTAAATAGATAAATGAGCCTAGATTCAGGGAAAATTTACAGATCTTGATTTTGAGTTTTGTAACTCAAGATATGATTTTTTTTGTAACTATGACGTAGATTGACAGCAGGTTGCGAATGTAGAAATAAAGGATTCAAAGTTCTTAAAATGGTAAATTATGTTCAGTAACACCTCAAGCTTGACTCCGGCGACGGTCTCGGGCGTGGGGGCATTACATATATGGCCAAAATCGTTTATATGGATCCAAAGCCCATTACTAGGACCTAGTGGGCCCACACGCTCGTGTGGCCCAATTGGCCCGAATTCAGCCACATCTATGCGACCTTCATAGCCCAATCCATTATTTATCACTTACCGTGGGTTTTTATTCATGTGGGTCGACAAGCCTGTTAGGCCCACACGGCCCATTTCGGCCCAACAAGGCCGATAACGACCCAAACCAACGAAAACGCTCGTAAAGGCCTCTACAGCCTGTCGCCCATGATTGGTAGGCTCGATTTACCTCACGAGTGATTGCACGCTCGCGAGATCGTAAATGTGAAAGTTTCGGCATTTCGGCTTTTCAACTTTTGTCAATTCACAGTAAAATAGGGATGTGGATACACACTTTTTGGCTTTTGACAGTAACAGAGTGGTGTACGGTTACACACCTGGTTGCGAGATGAGTGCAGTTCCCATGAACACCAACCTATATACCATCATATCCCCCAACATCAGTTCTTTAACAAATAGGCCACTAACCCCTTTAATAATATTTATCTAAACCATAGTTTGACATTTACCTTGATCTAATGCTTGAAGCTACTCACCCCTTAGTCGCTGCTGAAGATTGTGTATAGCTTCTTACAGGTCGACTGCACTCAACATGAGATTTCATTATTCTTTATTAGAAATCTTGCATAACCAAGTGATCAACAAATAACACTTATCCGTGAGAACTACGAAACTAATTCCAAAGAATGGAAAGCAATCAATTCACAACTCCAGCAAGATAGCCTTAACGACGAGACAGGACTAGCGCCACCACTCCCCTAACAATGTCGACTGAAAAGAAAAGGTTAAAAGAGAACCAAAGATACAGCAGAAGAGAAAACAATGAATAGAGAACACCTCAAATAACACGGCACTTACCACCTCAAAGAATGGATTGGTCACCACAGGCTAAAACCGAATGAGGTAAAGAGGTAGGCAATAGATATTCGACCAAGTCCAAATAAGGTAGAACAAATCAGTCAAGAAGAATATAGAGAAAGGTTTGGCTATTAAGAGGAAATTTGACAGAATAATGGAAGAAAAGAAGAGTAAGGGATTCAACTAAATGAAGAATTGAGACTGAGAAAAGAATGAAGCAGGGTTCGGCCAAGAGTAAAGTTAAGAAGAAGAGGAGAGAAAAGCTTCAAGGAAGATTACCACAATTTGTCACTTGAAGTCTTGGATTTTGGCAAGGTGAACAAAACATAAATTGAAGAATAATTATCAAAGAGAAAAAGAAAGACCCGAATGGTCAAAATCCAAAGATGCACAAAACCAAAAGGAGAGCAAAAATGAAGCTACCAAAACCAAAATGAGAACCTACCTAAAACCCCTATACCACTTCGGCAGAACTAAAAGAAAACATACCCCAAAATGCTCCCCCAAAATGCTGAATGCACACCCCAAAGAAACCTAGATTCGGCCAAAACCTCCCCACCTTAAACGCCACAATTTCCTTCTTCTTATCTCTCCACAATTTTCTCCTTCAAATCCATACCAACCTTCATTTATATCACTTTTGACCAAGTATCCAACCATCTCTGCAGAGTTTTAATCCAACTCTACCTCTCCCACCTCCTGCTAATAAAATAAATGCACCTTGTATGCCATGGGAATCGAACCCTAGCTCCCCTAGCTGCCAAGTCATGCCACTTGTCATGAAGCCACAAGGCTTTTTGTGACATAAACCCATGACATTTAAATATGAGGCTTAACTGCTAACATCCAGATTCATTTAAGAGAAAAAACAAAAACTTTTGCAAAAGCAAGAACTTGAACCCAGGCTTCTCAAACACCCCCAAATACACCTAAATCATCTAACCAAGACACCAAACATGCAATTTGATTCATTTCATGCAAAGTTAAAACTTAACATTTTCGGGGCGTTACAAAAGGTGTTTAATAGCCATAGAATCTTAAGGGGAGTTCCTTATGTGAATATTAAGCCATTTTAATTGTGAGTGGACAAGGATGGTCATCTTTTTAATGGCTTTTAAGGTTAGATATTAAGGTTAATTAAGAAAATTAGCATTAAAAGTAAAATTTAATGAAAACAAATTAAGTTTTTTCTCATTTTATCTTCTCCAACTGAAATTAGAAAGGAGAAAAGCCATAGTTAGGGTTCAAGGTTCGGCCAAGTCTCCTTGTGCATATTTAGAAAAGCAACGATCGAAATTAGATCGAGAAAAAGGCGAAGTTGTTGAATAGACGATCATTTCCATCCGTGTTATACGAGGCAAGTTTGTATAATTAGAATTGGTTATATTTATATGTACTTAATTGAAATGAATGTATGTAAATTTAGAAAATAAATTACATGATTATAGAATGCCTAAATAACGAAATTTGAATAATACTGAGCCCGGTTTGAACCTTAGGAATTCGTAGGATACAAATGACATGTCACTAGGTTTGGTTGATATTCCTGCATGTGTTGCGGGCTCATCACAGCTCGTATGAGCTTATCGATATTTTAGCTCGTAAAAGCTTACCGTTTCTCAGCTTATTAGAGCTTACTGTTACCTCAGCTGAGGAAGAGCTTACCGTTTATTGCTCAAAAGAGCATATATGTATAGGAATTGACGGATTATCGTTTAGTACACTTCATGTGTACCACTAGTGTAATAGTCCATTTTTAGCTAAATCAGAACAGTGGCTTCAGAACACAAAGTTGAGGTTGGAAAATTTATTTTATTATTATTTTGTGGTCTTTGGCATGTTAGTATGATGGTCGGAAATTTTCGTGAAGTAATTTTATCATTTGAATGCTTAATTCGGTAAAAAGGACTAAATTGTATAAAATGCAAAAGTGATGTTCTATAGTTTAAAGTAGAGGTGTGCATGGGCCGGGCGACCCGACCCGGCCCGATGGCCCACCCGAAATGTGGGAGGGTTTGGGTAAAAATATAGGCCTGAAAAATAGGGTTGGCCAAAAAAATAAGGCCCGTTTAAAAAATGGGCCGGGCTCGGGTAAGACATTTTTGGCCCGAGCCCGACCCGGCCCAGCTCGAATTCACTAAAGACAAAAAGAAATCTATTTTTTTAATATTATTTTCTCATTATTTTCTCCCTATTTTGCTACCATTTTACTATTATGTTGCTACTATTTTGTTGTTATTGTTTAGATATTGTATAAAACTTATTTTATTTTTAATTTTGTTATAATTTTAAAGACATTTGTTAATTTTATTATTATTTTAGAGGCATTTGCTTGTTAAGTTGCATCTATTTTATTGTTATTTAAGTATACATATTTTTTAAAATTTATTTTTAATTTGTTGAGAAATATTTATTTTGATGTTTTTAGTATTTTTGATGGTTTATATATATTTTAAAATTATATAAAAATAATATAAAAATTAATATGGGCGGGCCGGGCCGGGCTGGGCCCGGGTTTTAACATTTTTATTCGGGTCAGGCTTTGGCAAAATTTTAGGCCTATTTTTTGGGGCAGGCCCGGCCCGAGCCCGACAAACGGGCCTAAATTTTTAGTTGGGCCCGACCCAAACCCGGCCCGGCCCGGCCCATGCACACCTCTAGTTTAATGTGCTTAATAGCTATGAATTATTAAATTGGAAGTGCTTATGATGAAATTATACCATTGATATGGTATGTGGACATTAATGGACATGCATTATGAAATTTTTAATGTTATTTCATTAAGGTTAAAATAGTAATTATGTAATTAAAGTATATTAAATAAAACCAAATCAAATTTGTGTCCATTTTTTTCATTCCTTCAACCGAAATTAAGAAGAGAAATTAGGGCTTAGAAGCTTTGTAGAATTCAGCACTTTGAATGCTTGATTGGTAAGTGATTTTTGTTCGGTTTTTGATGATTTCTATGTTTTTGTGATCGTTGTAACTAGTTCTAGCTGGCCTAGGGACTATTTTGCAAAACTATTAAATATTTTAATAGTTTCCATTATTGGATACATGAGTCCTTGGATGTTTGATGATGAAATATGAATATTGGTTAATAGTTTTACAAGTGTTATAAAGTGATTTTGAGTAAAAATGTAAAATAGGGATTAATTTGTGAAATGTGTAAAATGTTTTGTTAAATGTGTGAAAAAGTGATAAATATGGGCTGTTAGGGGTATTATAGTAATTTGGCTATCATGGGTGTTAAAGGAATTTCATGAAGTTATGATTTTGTTAAATAAGGACTAAATTGTAAAAAATGTGTAAGTTTAGGGGCTAATGTGTAAAATAGCTCAAATGCATAATTTGGATTAAATTGAATAGTTAGAATATTAAATAAGCTGATTTTAATTACATATAGATCAAGAAAAGAGAAATTCAAACTTAGATGGGGAGAAAAGCAAAATGATTGAATAGTCGGTCCGTTTCGTCATTTCCGTATACGAGGTAAGTTCGTATGTTAATAAATGTTGTTAAATTGTGTTATAAATGTATTGTTATTTTTGACTTGAATTAAAAATGGTTGATATGATTTTCAAGACATGATTGGCAGAGAATTGATAGATGAAAGTCCCGTATGAACCTTAGGAATAGTTTAGGATACAAATATCATGACATTAGGGTTACTAAGATTACGTGTAAGACCATATCTGGGATATGACATCGATATGAGATTTCATGTAAGACCATATTTGGGATATGACATCGATATGAGATTTTGTGTATGACCATAGTTGGGTTATGGCATCGATATGATATTACATGTATGTAACGCCCCTCACCCTTAACCGTTGTCGGGAACGGCTATGAGGCATTACCGAACATACACTCACACGACCATTTGATTTTGACACACAAATTTCACGAAAAATTTAAAACTTCTTTTTCATTCATACATATAACATCCATATTATGGGCCTACGAGGCCTATACGATACATTAGGTATGATCCGGAACCAAACTGGAACTTCTCGAACACTTATGAAAAGTTGCCTCAAAACAGGGCACACGCCCATCTGGGACAGGGACACGCCCATGTGGGCAGGCCATGTGGTCGAAGACGCCCATGTCCTTAGCCCGTGTAGAATTATTTTTCATATCAAACCTATAGGAGTTTTCACACAGCCGAGCACAGGCCCGTGTCTCTGGCCTGTGTCCTTCACATGGCCTCAAAATGCTCGTGTCCTCACCCCGTGTGAAAAACTAGGGTAATCTGTTTATGACGGTATCACGAAGTTTTTGTCACACGGCCAAGCCACACATCTATGGGCTAGGCTGTGTCTATCACACGGTGGAACGGTGGAGACACACGGCTGTGTCTCCACCCCATGTGTTTACTACAAAACATTTAATTTTCATAATTTCAGGTGTAGGGGACACACGACCAATCAACATGCCCGTGGGCTGGCTGTGTGCTAGACACACGCTCGTGTGTCTACTCGTCTAGACAATTATAGGCTATTTTCCAAGCTAATTGCCACCCTGAAACACAAACCAATATCAACCAATTTTTCCAATTCACATTATAACATCAAAACTCATCAAAACATACATGTTAAGCCATCTGCACCCTAACTTTATCTAGCATCATCAAACTTGTGCATCCACACACATTTTACCATACTAGGTAAACTTGCACATTAGTAGATTACAAGGATTTTGACAAAATGTGACTTAACTATTCATGGCTTATTTCTCATGGCCAAAGTACCAAAACACAATTATCAACAAATGGACCCAAAAGAACTATGACACATAACCAAAACAATAGACCACCTATACATGCCATAATATTCAAAGTTCATAATGAAATTCCCAAAATGGTTATTAATAGTGTTGATGGAATCCCGATGATCACCGAACCTCGGACTAGCTTGACGAACCTATAAGGGAAGGGAAAAGACAAGGGGTAAGCTATAAAGCTTAGTAAGTTCATATGCAAAATTAATTAGCATTTAAACTAAATGGACATAGCGAATGGAAAATAAGTTTTCCTATCACATAATTAGGTTTGGGAATTATCACTTACTCATGTGATCTTACCACATGATTCAATACATACATTAAAGACTTAGCACATATGATAGTTTTCATATAACCTGCACATACACATTCTTAAACATACGGTCAAATCTTTTTACATGCAATCATATTTTATCAAATCGATTCGAATAACCCGATGAACCACATGGAATACTAAAGGATACACAGAATAAGACACAAGTGCCACACATAATATAGCCGAATTTACCACTAATACGTAGTCGAAGCTACCACTTATCACATAAGGGCTCAATAATGAGCTATTCTCCGGTTTGCTCACACAAGCTGACAGTGTAGTCGATACTACTCAGTGCTGCTCACACAAGCTGACAGGTATTCGCAGCAAATGCAGGATTAGCTAGCCACTGGTAGTCGAACTAGACCAGTACTTGGAATCACATAAACAATCGATAACAGTCAATGGTTTCCTTGTGACATGTCACTCATATCCTAATGATTTCTAAGGTTGAACCGAGACTTTTCTTTACTTATCGGTTTTATTTCATCGCATATTTGATAGTTTGATATAAAATTTTAGAATTTCAAAATAATTAATATAATTAAACTTAATGATTAAAAATAACTCATTATTTACATATAGGACTTACCTCGGTGCAAAAATGTAAATCTTTTCGATTTAGTCCGATACCCTGCCTTTTCTGCGGTTAAGGTCGATTTCACGTCGCTCTTGATCTATAATTTCATATTTAAATTATTCAATAATATATTACTCAATTGGACACAAAATCATTCTATGGAAATTTTTACCATTTTACCCCTAACTTTGTAAATTTTTACACTTTAGTCCTTAGGCTCGTAAAATGAAATGTGTAACACCCTAGATCTAGCCCAAATGTTATGGCCGAATCCGGTGATGCCACATTAAAGGGATTATTCCAAAACGAATTTGTTTAGTTAAATTTGTGTTCAGTAGAAAATTTGCTTGGCTAAAAACTTAAGTTTAAGATTTAGAAACCCAAAATCCTTGTAACTTGTTAAGTTATGATGAAAGCCCATGTTTTAAGAAAACATCCATATGTTAAAGTTATATAGAAAACCACGTTTAACTTTAAACATTTATATAAGTTTGATAATTCAGCAGTTGTAACAAAAAAAAAACCAATTGTAAAGTCAAATCGGAGATACAAGGCCTTATTACATCCCATTGAAAAATAAAATATTAAAATAAAGTAATTCGAAACTATTTAAAAACTTCTAAGTAGCTTGCAGTGTGGCCACCTCCGAGTCCTCCCCCACGTCGAGCCGTCTACTGAGGGTCACCTGAAACATTAAATAAAAGGGTGTGAGTTTCGAAACTCAGTGTGTACGACCCTTGGCAATCAAATCAACATGCAATTATCACATTGAGCCTAAGCCCTATCAATATCGGTGGTCTTGGGCTTTTAGCCCACAATAACCTCATATCACATCAGTATCACATGAATGCAATGCTCCCATCCCAAATCCAACCCTGTACTCCATTCCCTTCCAACCCTACACTCTTGTGGGGATATAAATATCAACCCACCCATCCCTACACTCTAAAGGTAGGACCAATAGCGGCACTACTCAAACGTTGCAGCAACGCTGCTAATCATATAATGGGCTTAAAGCCACCGATGGATCCACGGTCGTCAAGCGACTATGCGATCCTCACATATCTTTCTCCGTATCATCAAACCCACCCAAGTGCAACATACATCTGATGAATGCATCGTACATATTTTCACACATTAAGCACCTAGGGGTATTTTAGTCATATCACTACCCAGGGGCATTTTAGTCATTTCACTACCCAGGGGCATTTTCGTATTTCTACTCTACAAGGGTATTTCCGTAGTTCTACCTTACAGGGGCATTTTCGTAATTCTACCATATAGGGGCATTTTCATAATTCTACCCTACAGGGGTACTTCCGTAGTTCTACCCGATAGGGGCATTTTCATAATTCTACCCTACAGGGGCATTTTCGTAATTCTACCCTACAGGGGTATTTTCGTAATTCTACCCTATAGGGGCATTTCCGTAATTTCCTAACATTTAAGATTTTAGTTATGAACTTTGGCCCATCAACAAGTCCTCGCGGCTAAAGTGAACAGACACTATGTACTAGGTAGGATTCTAGAGAAGAGGAGGTGGGTCACCAGGACCGCTTAAGTACCAAGCTCTCCCTAGATCCAATCCTAGACATGCATATGTTCATTGCCACACTCTAACCTAGCGCCTTGTCCATAGAATGTTTGATTATTTAATTAAGTTTTATGCTATTTAAGAATTCATTAGAACTAGGCCTAGAGTCCATCAAAACCCTAGCATGCATTTCTAAATCCCATAAGGCCCACTAAGCCCAATCATGTCCATATAGCCCATTAAGCCCAATCGTGTTAACGTAGCCCAATAGGCCCGATCATAATCAAATCATACAACCATCCGTATCAATTCATCATTCAATTTCACATTTCAACTTTTGCCGATTTGGACCCACAAGCTCGGTAGGCCTATTTAGCCCCATCTGGCCCGGTTGGCCAAACAGTGGCCCGAGACCCTGAGATCGCTCTCTTGGCCCCGGTAATCGTATCGGTGTTCCCAGACGAATGTTCACATGCTTGTGTGGTTGCCAGCGCCAACCATTGACTTTTCAGCCTTTCCACATTCCAGCTTTTCGGGATTTCGGCTTTTGCCGATTTCTCGTGTGTGAAGTGAATGTACACACCTAGTAAATGAGACGTTTACACTATCCTCAGCCTTGAACCTACAACCAATACCAACCTCCAATCAATCACACACTTAACCACAACATTTACCAAACACCAAAGCCTTACCGTAACCTTACCGTGTGCCACCAGTCCTAATAGCCCTTCCTTAGCTACTACTCACGAATATCCCCTAGATCTGCATCAACACATATACTATCAAAATTCAAGTGACTCATATTTCACATGAGTCACCCCCATAAGCCACACTTATATTCAGCCACTTACTAATCCAAAATTGGGAACGAGTACACTTACCACTTCCTAGAGATCCTTACCACGCTTGCGATCTTTGAACCCTACCCTCGTTAATACAGGGTTAATGACAAGAAAAAGTTAGATAGCCCTACGGCTTTTACCAAAATGCACTAAAGAATGGTTGACTAAGTACTTACCGAAACTAGCCTCTGATCTTGTGGCCTGGATAGCTACTAAGTGAGAATCGGCTTTTAAATCTTGATTAAGGGTCGTAGATAACAAAAACAAATTTGTGATGGAGGAAACAAAAGGAAATAGACAATTAGATGTGGTTATTTTGGCATTCAAGAGGTTAAGAATGGTATTCAACTTTTTAGAGAAAGAAGAAATTATATGAGAGGGAGAAGAGAATTCGGCAATCAGGGAGAAGAACAAAAATAATGAGAAACCAAAGAACCCTTCAAGGGGTTTCGGCACCCTTAAATAACCACAAACCGAAACAACCCTCTCCCAAAGTCCCATTCAGCACCAACACCTCCCCTCCTCAATCTCCTATTTTCTCTCCATTATCCTTACCTTAAATTTCTCTCCTGAACACTCCCTTCTAGAGTCCACTCCAGTGCCACTACCTTCCTTTCATGGTGCAAAAATAAAGTCCCCATAAGCCTTAAACCTTGGATCTCTTACCTGACACTGACGCCACCTATAGCTCCCTAAGTGGCGCTACCTTGCCACTTGGCCACAGGCCCATTTGCGTCTTATTTCCCCTTAATTTGTTTAAAAGGCCTAATACTTGAGACTAGGGTTCCATTAAGGCAAAAATTAAAATTTTCCCTAAGGTCTTCCTTACCCTTGAGACTTCAAATAACCCTTGTAATACCTTAAAATTAATACTCTAATAGTGCCAAACATGTAATCTGAGCCGCTCTCTTACTCTTTAAAATTTTAAACACACCCATGCCTGAGGCCCAATTCTTCGAGGCCCAAAATTTGGGGCGTTACAAAATGTATCTATTTTTCTACATTTCCAAGCCTAGCCGAACCTATTTCTCTCTTATAACAACCCACAATTCTCAATGTTTCACAATTTATGCACATATTTTACAACTTTTGCATTTTAGTCCTTAATTGCATTTTCATGAAAAATCACTTAGCAAAAGTTGTTTACTACACGTTAAACTTCCATTTTCTACCAATAAATATCAAAATGCTTTCACGACACATACGGGTAAATTTTTTAACATGAACCCTAGCTTAAAATAGTGGTATAAAAAGCTAGGTCAAGGTATGAGGATCTCAAAAATACGAAGAACATGAAAAACGGGGCTAGGAGTCACTTACTTGGAGCTTGAAAAGTTGAAAAACCCTAGCTATGGTGTCCAAGAGAGATTTGGCCAACCTTTAGAGAAGATGGAGACTTTTTGGTCTTATTTTCCCTTTTTTATTTCTTTTAATATCTAAATGACCAAAATGCCCTCAATGGCCTTCTTTGCAAATTTTTCCTTCCAAGGTATTTTTGTCCATCTTACCATAAAATGGTCTTATTGCTAAATAAGGACCTTTAGTTTATGGTTCATTTCAATTTGACACTAAAAGCTTCTAGAACACATATTTTAAAATTTTTGCAATTTAGTCCTATCACTCAATTGGGCACTTTATCGATAAAATTTATTTACTAAATTTTCACTCATGCATTCAATTACACAATAGACCTTAAAACTCTATCGGAATAAATTTTTCTATTTTAGATTCGTTGTCCTGAGACCACCAGTTTGTTTAGGCCCTCATTCAAGCTGTTACAACTCTCCCCCTTAAGGGATTTTCATCACCGAAAATCTTACCAGTGAAGAGATATGGGTATTGTTTCCTCATGGTCTCCTTCGACTCCCACGTAGCCTCTTCCACTCCATGTTTTTGCCATAACACTTTTACTAATGCTACACTTTTGTTCCTTAACTGTTTCGCTTCTCGAGCTAAGATCTGGATTGGTTCTTTATATATGACATATCCGGATGAATTTCCACTTCGGTCGGTTAGATCACATGTGATGGATCAAAACTATAGCACCATAGCATCGATACATGAAATACGTCATGAATCTTTTCTAACTCTATCGATAGAGCCAATCGATATGCTGCTAGTCTATTCTTTCTACAATTTCATATGGTCCGATGAATTGCGGACTCAATTTGCCTTTTCGACCAAATCTCAAAATCTTTTTCCATGGAGACACTTTCAAAGACACTTTATCACCCAGTTGATACTCGATCTCTTTTCTCTCAAATCCGCATAAGACTTTTGATGGTCTGAAGCAGCTTTCAACAATCACAGATTATCTTCACTTTCTCTTCTGTCTCTTTAATTAAGTCAACCCCATGAATTTGCTTTTCACTAAGCTCAGTCCAATACAATGGAGTCTGACATTTGCGACCATAGAATGCGTCATACGGTGCCATTTGGATGCTCGATTGAAAGCTATTGTTGTAAGCAAATTCTACTAATGGTTGGTACTTTTCCCAACTACCTGCAAATTCAAGAACACAGCATCGAAGCATATCTTCAAGGATCTGAATCACTCGTTCGGATTGACAGTCAGTTTGTGGATGAAAGGCGGTACTATAGTTCAACTTGGTACCCAAGGCTTCTTACAACTTTTTCCAAAACCTTGAGGTAAATCTCAGATCTCTGTCTGAAATGATAGAAGTCGATACTTCGTGCAATCTTACAATTTCAGCAATATACAATTCAGCTAACTTATCAAGTGAAAAATTTGTACGTGTCGGAATGAAATGAGCCTATTTCGTCAACCGATCAACAACGACCCAAACTATATCTTTCTTGTTCGGGGTTAAAGGCAAACCCGTAACAAAGTCTATAGTGATTCGGTCCTTTTTCCATTCGGGAACCATTATTGGCTGTAGCAATTCGGAAGGCACTTGATGTTCAGCTTTCACTTGTTGACAAACTAAGCATTTTGACACACACTCAAAAACATCTCTTTTCATACCGGACCACCAATACAATCTCTTCAAATCGTTGTACATCTTTGCACTACCCGGATACACAAACAAACAACCATTATGAGCTTCATGTAGAATACTCCAAATCAACTTAACATTTTTCGGTACACATACTCTACCTCGGAACATCAAACAGTCGTTTGAACCAATGTGAAAATTTGTCTCACCATTCTTTTGACATTGGGCCCTTTTTGCTTGCAACTCAGCATCACCCTTTTAAGCTTCATAAATTTGTTGGATAAACGATGGCCTAACTCTCAGCTCTACCAAAATCAAGCCATCATCAGATAGGATCAATCTCATGGTCAATGCTCTCAAGGCAAACAGGGATTTTCTACTCAAAGCATCAGCAACCACATTCGCTTTCCCTTGATAATAGTTCGATCACTAACTCATAGTCCTTCAACAACTCGAGCCATCTTTGTTGCTGCAAGTTCAAATCTTTTTGTGACATTAAGTACTTCAAGTTTTTATGGTCGGTAAAGATACGACACTTCTCACCATACAAATAAGGTCGCAAAATCTGCAAAGTAAAGGCAATGGCAGCTAACTCCAAATCATGTGTCGGGTAGTTTCTCTCGTGCGGCTTCAATTTTCTTGAGGCATATGCTACCACTTTATCTTCTTGCATCAATACATATCCAGGACCCTTTAGGGACGCATCACTGTAAATTAGAAATTCCTTACCAGACTCAGGTTGTACTAGCACTAGCGCCTCTATCAACACTGCCCTTAACTTCTCAAAACTTTGTTGAAATTTCTCCGTCTACTCAAACTTAAATCTTTTTGCAACAAATTGATCATCGGAGAAGCAATCATTGAAAATCCTTTTATGAAGCACTGGTAGTAACCAGCTAAACCAAAAAAACTTCTAAGTTCGGATACATTTTCTGATGGCCTCTAATCCACTATTGCTGAGATCTTACTCGGATCCAATTGAATGCCATCTCTTGAAACAATGTAACCCAAAAACCCGACTTCACTGAGCCAAAACTCGCTTTTACCAAATTTTGCATACAACTGTTTATCTCGCAAAATTTGCAAAACTATCCTTAAATGCTCAGCATGCTCGTTTTCATGACGAGAATAAATTAGGATGTCATCAATGAAGACCACTACAAACTTATCTAAGTACGGTCTAAAAATTCAGTTCATTAAATCCATAAAATAGTTGGGGTGTTAGTTAGACTGAAAGGCATTATGAGAAACTCATAGTGTCTATACCTTTTTCTAAAAGCAGTTTTCAGCACATCAGACTCTTTCACCCTTAGTTGGTAGTATTCGGATCTCAAATCTATCTTTAAAAACACAATTGCCCCTTTTAATTGATCAAATAAATCATCAATTCTTGGTAAGGGGTACTTGTTCTTTATTGTCACCTTGTTGAGTTATCTATAATCGATACAGAGTCTTATTGATCCATCCTTTTTCTTCACAAACAATATCAGAGCACCCCAGGGAGAAAAACTAGGCCTTGCAAACCCTTTGTCTGTCAACTCTTGTACCTGCACTTTCAATTCTTTTAGCTCAGTCGGAGCCATCCTATAGGGGCAATAGATATTAGGGTAAGCCCCGGCAATAAGTCAATAGCAAACTCAATTTCTCTAACAGGAGATATACTCGACAATTCCTTAGGAAATACATCCGGGAACTCACAAACCATTATCACTGACTCCACTTTCAGTTTAGATTCTTTCGTATTCAATACATAAGCCAAATACCCTTTACAACCCTTTCTCAAATACTTCTAAGTAGGCAACTCACTAGACTCATCTATTTCAACCCAGAGGATTTCACCATTTTCACATTTTAGCTCAATAACCTTCTGTCTACAATTCACTTTAGCATCATGCATTGATAGCCAATCCATGCCCAAAATGGCATCAAACTCATCAAATGGCAATAGCATTAGATCGGCTAGGAAATAGTGACATCGAATCACTAAGGGTCAATTCTTGCAAATCTTATCAATTAACACACATTTTCCTAGAGGGCTTGGCACCTTAATCACAAACTCGATTGACTCTATAGGCAATTTCATATGATTTACCAATTTCATGCAAATGTAAGAGTGTGTGGACCTAGGATCAATCAGTGCAACTATATTAACATCATAAAAAGAGAATGTACCAGTGATCACGTCAGGTGATGACGCCTCTTCTCAGGCACGAATAGCTTGGGTTCTTGTAGGTGCTCTGGCCTCCGATCTTGCAGCTAAATCTCTAACTATGCCTCTACTACTAGCTCCCTCTTTCACATTTCTGGTAGGCTTCCTTCTAGCGGGTACATTGCTGAGTTTAGTGCTTTGAGTAGTTTCTTTCGCTACCATTTCTAGGCAGTCTTTGATGAAGTGGTCTTGGGAGCCACATTTGAAGGAAACCTCAGTGGCCATCAACACTCACCGAGATGTCTCCTTCCACAGTGTTGACATTCAAGGTTACTTGGCTTGACATTGCCAACACTAGCTATAGAAGTAGTCTGAGCCTTAGAACCCGTATTTTGCCTCCCACGAGTTCTACCTGGATTTCCAACTGAAACAGTCAAACGGTTTGGGACATTTCTCACTTTCTTTGATGACAATTGGAAGGACTTAATCATCGATCTCTTCTTCACATCCTTAGCCTCCAATTCGACTTTCTTCTTTTCCTTGCATAATTCCTTAGGTTTGCATGCCCGATCAACTAACACGAGAAATTCCTTCAATTCCAAAATCCCCACATATATCTTAATATTTTCATTTAGGCAGTCCTCAAACCTTTTACACATAATTTCTTTTGTAAAGACGCATTCCCGAGCGTACTTGCTAAGTCAGACAAATTCTCGCTCATATTCAGACACAGTCATGCGGCCTTGTTTCAACTCTGAAAACTCCTTTTGCTTTTGATCAATGAAGCGCTAACTGATATACTTCTTTCGAAACTCCACTTCGAAGAAGTCCCAAATAACTTTTTCGGTAGGCACTACCGAGACTAGCACTTTCTACCACTGGTATGCTGAGTCTCTCAAAAGTGAGACGGCACACTTTAAACACTCCTCGAGTGTGTAGGAGAGTTCAACAAATACTCAAATTGTGTTCTTTAACAAAAATTCTGCCCTCTTGGGGTCATCATCAACACTGGCTCTATATTCTTCTGCCCCATACTTACGAATCTTGGCAACACGGGCTTAATTAGTCTTGTCATTTTTGCAATTTGTGGGGCTACCAAAATCAGTTGAGGGATGGGAAAACGTAGGGGAGGTTGAGCATTCAGGTTCACCCGAATGAACTCCGTATACCACTCACTCATTATATGGAGAAAGGCCTCCCAAGCCTCTTCTCCTCGGCTAGATTCAACATTTCTACTCTCTGGTGGCCGATCCCTTGAATGGGAGCCGACGCATTACTTTTAGCGTTGTCAGCTACTGCCAGTTCGGGATCCATTTACTATATGAAAACACGATTTAAGGATTAGAAACCATCATACTATCAATATTCACCATTATGGCATGTATAGCTAGACTCTCATACTTGCTATGTTAGTTCAAAGACTGACTAAACTATAGCTCTAATACCACTAAATGTAACGCCCCTCACTCGTAACCTTTGCTGGACACGGGTACGAGGCATTACCGAACATACACTAACACGATCATTTGATTTCAACACATAAAATTCACAAAAAATTTAATTTTTTTTCATTCATACGTATAACATCCACATTATGGGCCTACGAGGCCCAAGGATACATTAGGAATGATCCAGAACCAAATCGGAACTTCTCGAACACTTATGAAAAATTGACACAAAACAGGGCACACGCTCGTGTGGGCAGGACGTGTGGTCGTATACGCCCATGTCCCTAGCCCTTGTAGAATTATTTTTCATTTCAAACCGACGGGGTTTTTCACACGGAGGAGCAAACGCCTGTGTCTCTGGCCTGTGTCCTTTACACGGCCTCAACATGTCCGTGTCTTTACCCCGTGTGAAAAACTGGGGCAATTTGTTTATGACATCATCGCGAAGTTTTTGTCACACGGCCAAGCCACACGCCCGTATCACACGATCGAGACACACGGTCGTGTCTCCTCCCCATGTGTTTACTACAAAACATTTAATTTTCATAATTTCTGGTGTAGGGGACATACGGCCTAGACACATGCCGTGTGTCTACCCGTATGGACAATTATAGGCTATTTTCCAAGCCAATTACCACCCGGAAACACAAACCAATATCAACCAATTTTGCCAATTCACATTATAACATCAAAACTCATCAAACATACATGTTAAGCCATCCACACCCTAACTTTAGCTAGCATCATCAAACTTGTGCATCCACGCACATTTTACTCATACTAGGCAAACTTGCACATTAGTAGATTACAACATTTTTGACAAAATGTGACTTAACTATTCATGGCTCATTTCTCATGGCCAAAGTACCAAAACACCACTATCAACAAATGGACCCAAAAGAACTATGACACATAACCAAAATAATAGAGCACCTATACATGCCATAATATTCAAAGTTCATAATCAAATACCCAAAATGATTGTTGATAGTGTTGATGGAATCCCGATGATCATTGAACCTCAGACTAGCTTAATGAACCTATAAGTGAAGGGAAAAGAGAATGGGTAAGCTATAAAGCTTAGTAAGTCCATATGCAAAATTAATGAGCATTTAAACTAAATGGACATAGCAAATGGAAAATAAGTTTTCCTATCACATAATTAGGTTTGGGAATTATCACTTACTCATGTGATCTTACCACATAATTCAATACATACATTAAAGACTTAGCACACATGATAGTTTTCATATAACCTGCACATGCTCATTCTTAAACATACAGCCAAATCTTTTTACATGCAATCATATTTTATCAAATCGATTCGAATAACCCGATGAACCATATGAAATACTAAAGGATACACCGAATAAGGCACAAGTGCCACACATAATGTAGCTGAAGCTACCACTAATATGTAGCCAAAGCTACCGCTTATCACATAAGGGCACAATAATGAGCTATTCTCGGGTCTGCTCACACAAGTTGACGCTGTAGTCGATACTACTCAATGCTGCTCAATAAGTTGACAGGTATCCACAACAAATATAGGATTAGCTAGCCACTGGTAGTCGAACTAGACCAGCACCCAGAATCACATAAGCAATTGACAATAGTCAATGGTTTCGTAATGACATGTCACTCGTATCCTAATGATTCCTAAGGTTCAACTGGGACTTTTCTTTACTTATTGGTTTTATTTCATCACATATTCAATAGTTTGATATAAAATTTTAGAATTTTAAAATAATTAATATAATTAAACTTAATGATTAAAAATAACTCATTATTTACATATAGGACTTACCTCGGTGCAAAAATCCAAATATTTTCGATTTAGTCCGATACCTTGCCTTTTTCACGGTCAAGGTCGATTTCACATCGTTCTTGATCTCTAACATCAAATTTAACTTATTAATTACATACATTACTCAATTGGACATAAAATCATTCTATGGAAATTTTTACCATTTTACCCCTAACTTTGTCAATTTTTACACTTTATTCCCTAGGCTCGTAAAATGAAATGTATCTATTTTTCTACATTCCCAAGCCTAGCCAACCCTATTTTTCTCTTATAACAGCCCACAATTCTCAATTTTTCACAATTTATGCACATATTTTACAACTTTTAATTGCATTTTCATGAAAAATCACTTGGCAAAAGTTGTTTACTACACATTAAACTTCTATTTTCTACCAATAAACATCAAAATGCTTTCATGAAACAAATGGGTAAATTTTTGAACATGAACCCTAGCTTAAAATAGTGGTATAGAAAGCTAAGTCAATGTATGAGGATCTCAAAAATACGAAAAACATGAAAAACGGGGCTAGGAGTCACTTACTTGGAGCTTGAAAAGTTGAAAAACCCTAGCTATGGTGTCCAAGAGAGATTCGGCCAACCTTTAGAGAAGATGGACACTTTTTGGCCTTATTTTCCCTTTTTAGTTCTTTTATTATCCAAGTGACCAAAATGCCCTTAATGGCCTTCTTTGCAAATTTTTTCTTGCAAGGGTATTTTTGTCCATACTGCCATAAAATGGTCTTATTTCTAAATAAGGACCTTTAGTTTATGGTTTCATTTCAATTTCACACTAAAAGCTTCTCGAACACATATGTTGAAATTTTTGCAATTTAGTCCTATCACTCAATCGGGCACTTTATCGATAAAATTTATTTACTAAATTTTCGCTCATGCATTCAATCACATAATAGACCTTAAAACTCCATCAAAATAAATTTTTCTATTTCAGATTCGTGGTCCTGAAACCACCATTTGGTTTAGGCCCTAATTCGGGCTGTTACAATATAAGACCATATTTGGGATATGGCATTGGTACCGTACATGTGTGATTCCTGAGTATCCTTTAGTGATTTGGAATGGTTCAATGGGCATAATTAAGATGAGAATGAAAGTAAGATCGATCTAAGTGATACAGGTACGTATGGAACGTATATGAGAATCAAAATAAGGTAACTTATGGAATTCATGTGTAACCATGTTTTTGAACATAAGAAAGGTTTGTGGATTGATATATGTTAAGCTAATCAATGTTTAATTTGTTGAATTGCACATTTATTTGTTGAATTAAGTTTATTAATATATGAGCTTACTAAGCCATAAAGCTTACTTCATTTTACTTTCCATGTTTTATAGTGTTTCGAAGCTAGCTCGAGTACGTGGATCGTCAGAGATTTCATCGCACTATCAGACATCTATTTTGGGTACTTTTGAAATTGTATATATATGGTATATGGCATGTATAGGCTATGGCATGTATAGGCTATGTGGTTATTATGGTATGTTTTGGTTAAGAATGTTAGCCATGAGAATTGGCTTGTATATGTTAAGTATTTGGTTTGGTTTATAGCTATATGAGATGGCTTATTTTAGTTGTTGTACTTGTGTAAATGTTTAAGTGTAACACCCCTAACCTGTATCCATTGCCAGATTGGGGTTACGAGGTATTATCGATCGAAACATAACTTTAAACATTCATTTCACAATTCCATAATCAATCATCATCAAATAAAGTTCATTCACATATACAATGTCTATTAAGTAGGTCTATAAAACCTTAAACATGCTTTAGAGAAGGTTCAGGACTAAACCGATCTCGTATAAAAATTTCTGAAAACTTTAAAAATTTTCTAAGTGACAGGGGTCACACACCTGTGTGAATAGGCCATGTGCCTCACACAGCTTTAGACATGCCCGTGTCTCAGGCCATGTGAAAATAGGGTATACATACTGACTTGCGCCACATGGCCAACCACAAGCCCGTGTGCCTGGCCGTGTGAAAACTAGAGGGTATACTGACTTAGGTCACACGGCCAGTCATACGCCTGTGTGTTCGGCCTATGTGCCTATTCGAAACAGCCTCACATGCCCGTGTCTAGCTGTGTGCTCAGTCGTGCCAAACCTGTAGGGTATACTGACTTAAGCCATACGGCCAGTCACATGCCCGTGTGTAAGTTCGTGTGAGGCGCCCAGGCTCAATTTGAATTGAACCATCGAAGGACACGACTGAGACACACGCCCATATCTCAACCTATCTGGACAAAAATAGGCCATTTACAAGGCCAATCTATCCACTTTAAGGGTCTACTCTACAAGCTCAAAACAAGGCACCAAAACAACACAAATGGCATCCACATTAAGTCCAAAACATACATAAATCATACCAGAACAACTTCAACCATTTCTAGATACATTTGCCTAATCAAATAATACCAAATTAACATGCCAAACTCATACCATGATAACATAAATTAATCATCAATTTAATCCATATACAACCTTAAATTTCCTCACAATTCCAACTACCAAATCAATTGCGAAACTTACCAATAATATACCATTTCTCATTCACCAAGAACCTATATCATTTCACTCTGTAATTTATCCATTTTTCAAACTAGACAACCATACCGGCCATATTCATAAAGCCATAATATACATCACATGACATATATTGTAACACCCCTTAGCCGAGTCCGACACCGGGACAAGGAACGAGGCATTACTGGACTTAAACATAACCAATCGTACAAAACTGGGCCATAAAATTTCATTCAATTCAAAACCATTCATACACATGATATCATCCCTTATATGGACCTACGAGGCCCAAAACATACATTGAGAGTGGTTCGAGACTAAATCAAAAACTTTGGAACACTTAGAAAATTTTTCATGTTTTAGAGAGTCACATGCCCGTGTAGGTAGGCCATGTGGTCACACATGCCCATGTGGCTCAGGACACGCCCGTGCCCTCAACCCGTGTAACTCACTGTTTATGATGTCATCAAAAAAATAGGGTCACATAGCCAAGTCACACACCCATGTGCTAGGCCGTGTGGCGAATTTAATTTTTGCATTTAAGGTTCAGACTTTACACGGCCTAGGCACACGCCCATGTCCTATGACTGCGTCCTTCACATGGCTGAGACACAAGATCGTGTCTCTGCCCGTGTGGCCAATTCGAAGCTAAAATACTATATGTAGGGGACACACGATCGTACTACACACCCATGGGGCTAACACAGGCCTAGACACATGCTCGTGTGTCTTCCCGTATGGACCATTTTGAGGCTATTTTCCAAGCCATTGGTCACCCTCAAATGCTCGCTCACATGTACACTTTCAATGGCACTTAATAAGGCATGATTGAACACTTGAACATACACAAACTAGACATGATCATGATCATTTCATCTACACTTATACATGCATAAAACTTCATACTTTATCAAGACCAATTACACCACCTCACATACAATTAAACTTCATTCACTTGCTTGTATGCATTTTCATACCAACATATACCCATACAAACTATCATCTTTCATCAAACTTAAGTTTATTAAAACACATGCAACATATCATCAATCAACCATAGATAATCATAGGCTATATAACAATGGCATTGGCATACACATGCATATATGAATAGGTTAACAACCCAATAACCAATATGAGCCATATCTCATGGCCTTATACAAAATGAATTAATTATCATCATAAGCCAACATATATGGTTGGACCAATATGACATATAACAAAAAGACCAAGTTCCTATACATGCCATAAACTTAAGAGGTTTGTATTCACTTTTACCTCACGATGATAACTTGATAGTGTGATAACATCTCCGGCGATCTCCAACTCGAGCTAGCATACAGCCCTATAAGATATAGGAAAGGAAGTGGAGTAAGTTACAAAGCTTAGTAAGTTCGTATGAAAATAATACGCAACAATAGTCACACATTTGTCATATAATAAATATAATGTAACACAACATAAACGTCATTAATCTTCATCGGCATAACTTACTCAATCAAAATGCTTACCCTCTTTAATTTATAAACATAATTTAATACATCTTAACATTTGCCAAACGATCGTAATCTCTCCAATATAACATACCATAATAATCATTAACAAATCATTTCAAGCCTCGTAGTAACATGCATATTAATTATGCGCATTCATATTTTCAAGCACAACGCTTAACCTCTTTCAATGATTTAAACTCTTAACTTCACATACTTTCATAACCATTTTAATAAGCAATTGTGCAAATCTTTCATTTTTCACACATATCCAATGAATCACAAATCAACTGAAATAAACATTTTATCTCTCAATTTGATATTGCTTAAAAGCCTCACACATGATTCTCAATTGAAGTTACCATGAATTTAGCCATCATCAACATAAATACTTATTCACAAGATTAACTTAAGGTCACTTTCATAGTGCTCATGAACTCATAATATCATGAAGCCAATGCTTATAAACTTTACATACATACTTGTACAAACTCATAACCCAGTCATATCCTTTCACATCTTTGACATAATCTTTGAAATACCCATTGAACCTCTTGGAATACCAAATGATACTCGAAAAATCTTATACACATAGTAAGATGCCAATGCCATACCCCGATATGGTCTTACATGGGATCATATATTGATGTTAATAGCCTAGCTATAGTCTTACACGATATCTCATATCGATGCCATATCCCAGAGATGGTCTTATACGAAGTCTCATTTCAGAGCCATGTCCTAGACGTGGTCTTACATGAAATGACATGTCGAAGCCATATCCCAGATATGGTCTTATACATGATCTTAATAACCCTAATATCATGACATTTGTATCCTATCTATTCCTAAGGTTCAACCAGGACTTTCGAGTATCAAATCTTCATCGAATCGTCATTAAGTTATTAATCAATTCCACAAAGACAATCATACAATTCATGCAATGTAAAGCATTAAATACATAATAATGTAATGTTGCATTATTTACACACGAACTTACCTCGATACTAAAAATGGTGAAACAAAACCTAACCGTCGAATACTCGTTTTTCCCTCGTTCTAGTTTCGAACCTTATTTTCCATGATCTATAATATCATATTTACCTTATTTATTAGTCACATTTTTCAATGTGACCCAAAAATCATATTATGGCAAAATTACGTTTTTGGCCCTAAAATTTGACATATTTACATTTTGCCCCTAAGCTAGAAAAATGAAATTTATTCAATTTCATTAACATGCAAGCCTAGTAGAACCATTTTCATAATTATAATAGCCTACAATATCCATTTAAACACATTTTTACTACATATTTATAACTTTTACAAATTAGTCTTTTTTGACATTTTCACCAAAAATCACTTAGTAAAAGTCGTTTCTCTAACCATAAACATGCATAATCCACCATTAATCATCAAATACACAAAATTTCTAACATGGTTCAAACCCTAGACCTTTATCATATCTCAAATAAATGGTAGAAATAGATAGATCAAGTGATAACGACTTCAAAACCGTAAAAATCATTAAAAACGGGGCTAGAATGGACTTACTATGGAGCTTGGAAGCTTGAAAAACCCTAGCCAAGGTTTTTTCATGGTAATTTCAGCCATAGCTTGAAGATGGACAAAACTTGGCTTTAATTTTGGCTTTTTAATTATTTTAATTACCAGATGACCAAAATGCCCCTAACTTAAAAATATTCTATTTCACCTATTTCATGTCCATTTTTGTCCAAAAATTAATCAATGCTCCAAGTACCATCTAAAGACCTCCAATTTAAAATTTCATAGCAATTAGACACCTCTAGCTTCTAGAACTTAAGTTTTGCACTTTTTACAATTTAATCATTTTAACTAAATTGAGTGCGCAAATGTTAAAATTTTTGAACGAGATTTTCATGAAATAATTCCATGAAATTGTAGACCATAAATATATAATCAAAATAAAATTTTCCTCGTCAGATTTGTTGTCCTGAAACCACTATTCTGACTAGGCCCAAAATCAGTCTGTTACTTATATGAACATATATCATTAATGAAGTTCCCTTCTATCAACCACACCATTTACAAGCCAACTCACTTGGCTATATTCACAAATCAAAACACATCAAAATGACACTAGCCTATATGTGACAACCCTAATTTGGCCCTAATCGAGAAAGTGGTTTCGTAACCATTAAACCGAGTCAGAAAATTTTTAAAATGTTATATTCTATGTTTATTATATGTGAAACTTCATGTGTGAAAATATCGTGTTTTGATTTTGTCATTTGGATGTGGAATTATTAAAAAGGACTTGTTTGAGAAACCTTGAAAATGTGATAGGTAAAATTGTAGTGGCTGAATAATATGTGGTTAACATTATGGAGGACTTGCATGTCAAATAGCCCATCTTTAATATAGTGGACGGCAATGATGATGAATAATGGATAATATATGTCTTTTACATTAATGATATAAAATTTAATTGTTTTATATTAAGAAAACATGAATTAAAATAAGAAAAAGGTGATAAAAAAAGTTGGATGGTCATTCTTTGTCACCTTGCCGAAACCACAAAGTAAAAGGGGAAAAGAAAATTTCTAAGAAGTTTGGCCATACATGTAACTTGATTGAGGTATGTTTGATATTATTCTTTGAAATCCTTGTATATTTTAAGTTGTTAGTTAGAATTCTACCTAGCCCATGGTTCAAATTTTGCTAATTGATGGAGGTTATGTGATGATACAATCGGCCATGGAAGTTTTGTGTTTCGTGGATGAAGTGTTGATGTTTTTAAATAGAAACGGTAGAAAGATGAGGTTTGAGCTTGTAAAATGTTGGAAACAAATGCTAAAATTTTTAGTATATGTATGTGTGTTTGCCGAACATGGACCTAAAGTGATGAAAATGAGTATTTGGCTATGGATGTCTTAGTGATGGTAGCATTCGGCCTGGATTTGTAAAATATTATAATTTGAGTGTTTAAATGCCTTGATGAGTAAATGTTGTTAAATGAGTTTTAAGCTTGTTAAATTTTGATTAATGGGATTTTAAAGACAAATGGTATTCGGTCAAAGAAGGTTGACATGAAGTTTTGATAGATTTGAGAAGTGAAGGGCCGAATGAACTTATATGAATGCATGGTTTAGTTTGATCGATGTAGGATAGAAATCATGTTACCTTGTGTCGAATGTAGTCTTGTATAAGTGAATTTTTGAGATGCTAAGTTAATTAAAGGGGAAGTGCCGAATGTACTAATGTGTTAAAGAATTTTGCAAACATTTATTTAATGGATATTTGGTCTAATTACATATGTACAATTTATTAAATTGTAAATTTTGTAATTGTCCCAAGGGTTATATGTGCATTCGGCTATGTGGTATATATGTATTAAGGTAATCTAACTATTTGATATGTGATAAACACATATATATGATGTTAGTTGAATTTATGAATAATGGAGAAGTATATTCGGCCATAAGTTAAGTGTAATCATATGGTATTAATATTTAATACATGAGTATATATATAAACAAATGTTTAAAGAATCGGCTGTAAGCATTGATAATGTGATTTTAATTGTGAATGATACTTTGGTATAAACATATGTATATTCGGCTACTTGATAAGTATAAGTATGAAATATTAAGGTTAATTCAAGAATATTTGTATATGAGTTTATGTATATTCGGTTAATTATTGATATTGTGGCTTTGGGAATTTGAGATGGATTGAGATGAAGTGCCGAATATGTGTTTGTGTTTAATTAAAAGTGTTGCCGTATATATGTGTTTCTTTGAGAAATTAGCATTATTGTTTATAATGAGTTGGTGAGGTGATTAAACTAGTTTAAAATTTGTTTAATTTAGCTCAAGAGCAAAGAGAGCCAATTTCGGATAGGGGAAAAGCTAAACTAACTGAGTAGCTGATCTATAGTTGCTCGACGACAACTGAGGTAAGTTTTAAGTATTTAAACATAAGTTCTTTTGAATATGTCATGATATGTCATGAAGGATTCGGTATCGTTTATACGAATATATATATGTACATGCATATTGTCGAATGATATGCATGATAGTGGAATAAGGTAATTCTTATGTTATATTGCCGAATGTTATGATAAGAAATGATAATGTGATAGATAGTATGTGATTATATTCGAATGAAGTCAAACTGACTAATGTGGTCACCATGTGCGAAATGCATAAATACATGAAGTGCATATGCTTATGATTTTGTGAAATTCACACTCGAATGGTTATTCGAGCATTGGCCTAGCAAGCTTAAAGCTAGTGATTATTATCGGGCTTTGAGCCTAGCAGGCGTAATGCCGGTGAAATAATATCGGGCCTTAAGCCTAGCAAGCGTAATGCCGGTGAAGAAATTTTAGACTTAAAAGTCTAGCAGGCTTATAGCCGGTGATGAAATCAGGATATTACCTAGCAGGCAAATTTGCCGGTGAACTAATAAAAGTGAAGTGCCATGAGACTATGTGCTAATACGATATGTGGAATTGTTACATAAATTAAGTTATTCGGGTATGTATAACCTATCTATGTACCTGAGAGTTTAATGAATTAGATGTTCGATGTGAAATGAACATATGCGAAATGGTTTATGATTATGTTCATTTATGAGCATTCGGTTCAAGTGAAATTATTCATGGAAGCATATTATTTATGTATGTGGTTACAAATATAGAATGAATGTTTTAAATGTGGAAATGGTATTATACTCTAGTTCATTTTGGTTGAATTAAAGTTGGCATTGAGATACTAAAGTGTTCATGATTATAAGAATTTGAAGCTAATTGAATGACTTGCTATAAGTACATATAAGTGATTATGTATATTCGGCCTTTGTGGAATTATATACATGGAGATATATGTTTTGTTCATATGTGATTACAATCATTGAAATTATAAGTGGTCATGGTTTCTCGAATTAACTCTGTTAAATTGAATCAAGGAATGACATTGTGCCATTTAATTTTGTGATTATGTGATTTTGCATTTTTTTAAAGAAATGTTATGTATATGAAAATGTGTACAATGTGACTATGTGAATTCGGCTAAATGAGTATACTTTTAGGTTATGATATAAGTGAATAATGTGTATAAATAAGGTCAATTGTTTAATTACTTAAGACTTACTAAGCTTAATTGCTTACTGTGAATATTTGTATTCTTCTCTATTTTATAGATCTTGGTTGAAAGCTACGAGCTCGGGGATTCAAGTTCAAAGTCATGCACATTATCATCTCTATTTTGGTATTTTTAAAAGTCTATGTTTTGAAATATGGCATGTATAGGCTTAACTTCCTTTGAAACAAGTTATATTTTGGCAATGTATATATTAAAGCCATGCGAAGATGGCTTATTCATTTTGTTTAGTAAAGTTACAAAGTTGAATTAATGTTTGTGAAATGTTTTGGTTATGATGGCATATTCGGTTATGGTATATATATATACATATATGCATATTCCGTGATTGTATAATTATTCAATTATCAAGTATGATAAGTGGTTCTTTTGTCTCGTAATTCTTGTATGATATTGTAGGTTACCATTGTGCCTAAACTTAAAAGAAAACTTGATTCATTAATGCTTATATTATGGTTAAATGTATAAGTTAGGTTGAATTGAATGTCCAGAGGTTGTGTTCTGGAGACGGATGAGGGTTATAGTGTGTTACACTGTACATGCCATATACCATATATACAAAGCTTCAAAGGTACCAATAAAGTGATCGATAGTGTGATGATGTTTCTTCATGATCCTCGAGTTCGAGCTAGCTTTGATAGTCTATAAAACAAAGGAAAGAACACACAAAGTAAGCTTTAAAAGCTTAGTAAGCCATATACAAATAAAATCGTATGAACAACAACAATTTTAATGTATATAAGCTAAGCATAGCTAGTCTTATACATATCTACCATCCTTTCTCATGAAATTCATATATCTACTTTCAAATTCATACTTACCTTTCCTTTTCGATATTCATATAAACTTCATACATACCTAAATCAGTTAACTCATTTACACATTCAATCTCATCTTGGCTTTGCCTGTTGGACCATTCTGAATCGATAAGGATACTCAGAAGTCTCATACATCACATACAATGCCAATGTCCCAAACATGGTTGTACATGTTTTCACATATCGATGCCAATAGCCCAGCTATGGTCTTACACAAAATCATATATCGAAGCCAATGTCGTAGACATGGTCTTACACGAAATCATAATATGATGCCAATGTCCCAAACATGGTCTTACATGTAATCACATCTCAAAATCCTAATGTCGTGACATTTGTATCCTATACACTTCCTAAGGATCGTACGATACTTTCGGACGTTGTAACTCAGTCTATACTTCTCGTACTCGATCATTCAACATCCAAAGTAGTTCAATAACTCATAAACATATATAATTCAATTTAAATACATTTATTTGCATATGAACTTACCTTAAGTTCGAGAAAGACGGATTAGGTTGATTACTCAATAACTTTTGATTTCCCCTTATCTAAATTCGATTTCTTTCTCTCTTGATCTATATGAATTCAAATTTAGTTCATTTAAATACTTATTCATTCAATTTCATCCAAAACATACTTTAAAGTACATTTACACTTTTACCCCACATATTTCACATTTTTCACAATATAGTCCTGATTTCATAAATACACAAATTATACAAAATCCAATAAGACCCTTGCTTGGAAAAATTACCTTTATACCCCTAGTAGCCCATATTTTTCATTTATTTCACATTTTAACCACTCAATTTGCAAAATTCACAATTTAATCCTTTTTATGCAATTTCATCAAAAATCACTTTACAAAACATTTAAATCCAACATCTATCTTCCATATTTCATTATCAATCATCACAAAACACATAAATTCAATAATGGCACTTTAAAAAATCATCAACAATTTCTAAAATCAAGGTACACTAGCTAGTACAAGCTGCAACGATTACAAAAACAGAAAAATCATCAAAAACTGAGCAAAAATAGACTTACATGCTAGGGATTACTCAACAGAATGCGTTAAACTCTCTAATGGTGTTTTCCTATCCTTCCAATTAGTGGTGAAGAAGATGGACATAAGAATATAGGTTTTGTTTCATTTAATTTTAACTTAATTACTAATTTACTAATTTGCCCTTAATTAGAACATTAATTAAACTTATAATGGTTGGCTATTCTTGTCAATTTCCACTATCAATGGTCCAATATCATAATAATGACCTCAAATTTAATAAACAATAAAAAATAAGCACTTAAACAATTAGAAGGCAACTTTTACACTTTATGCGATTTAGTCCTTTTTTGCAGATTAAGCAACCAAACGCTAAAATTTCTTCACGAAATTTTCACACATATCTAATCACATACTGTAAATTCCAGAAATGATATTAAATTAAATTTATAACCTTGAATTTATGGTTCCAAAACCACTATTCTGATTTAGCTAAGACCGAGCTGTTACATTAAGTTAATGACTTGTTGACATATGATGTATAATGTAACACCCCAAACCCGGTCTAGACGTTATAGCCAAGTCTGGTGTGTCACATTGAAGTGTTTTTCGAAAACCATGTTTTCAAAGAAACCCTTCTTGAAGAAACTTGTTGCAAACTAAAACTTGTGTTTGTTTATTTTCAAAACGTGGTCAACTAAAAGTTAATCCCTTTTAAAAACATTATTACCTTTAAAACCTTCTTTGTTGCGAAAGCTTAATTTAGTTAGTTACGGAAGACGTAGTGTTCGAAAACAGTTAACATTTTGGAAAACCGCGATTCACCTCTAGTAGATATAAATCAAAGTAAATAAAAACCTTAAAATAATAATCCAGAAATTATAAAAGGCCTTATTACAAACCAAACCCAAAGTAAAATACTTGAGAGTAAATAGTCAAAATAGAAAGCATAAGCAGTGTGTGGCCTTCTCTGAGTCCCTCGCAGCTCCGATCCGTCTAAGGCTAGGGATTACCTGAAAGGTTAATAAACGGGGTGAGTTTATGAAAACTCAGTGTGTAATCCCCTACTGCAAATACGAACAGTTAGTCATGTAAAAGAATTAAAAAGTTTACCCTACCACAGTTCCAGTATCAATTGGGCCTTAGCCCATTATAAAAGGCAGTACTAGATGAGCCTTAGCCCATTATAGAATCAGAGACATTATCAAAACTAGAATCAAAATAAGAATAAGAATCAGAATCAACGTCAGAATCAGAGTCAGTATCAGTATCAGAATCAGAATCAGAATCAGTATCAGTATTAGTTAACAGAATCAGAATCAGTATCAATTAGCAAAATCAGAATCAGAATGTGAATGATGCATGATGAATGTAAAGCCCAATATATGTAGGGAGACTACTCGATCCACCCAACCGCTACACACCTCCCGTACCAGCCAACACACCATACGGGGAATAACTCGACCCACCCAGCCCACACACCATAGTTGCAGCATTGCTGCCAGTAATAGTATTTGTGGCCAAGCCACCAGAACAGTAAAACGAGGCAAAGCTCATTTTCAGTAAACAGTACGAGGCAAAGCCTCTTTCAACATACGTGGCATTGCCACTTAACAGAATACGTGGCACAAAGCCTTCAATAATGGGTCTATAATTGGCACAAAGCCTGTGATATTGGCACAAATCCTTCGGTAATGGTACAAAGCCTTCAATAACAGCACAAAGCCCACAATAACGATACACAGCCCACAATATCAGTATCGCAGTAAAACTGCGAGTAATAATAATGCAGCATAGCTGCCATAAACAGTAAATGTGGCAAAGCCTCCAGTATCAGTAATTATGGCATAGCCACCAGTAACAGTGAATGTGACATAGTCCCCAGTACAGTACTTCCTCCGGACAAAATCCCAACCCATGCAAAATGTCGTGTATGCAGGATATCATGCCCATATTTAAATCAAACAATCACAGTCAAGTCATTCATATCACCAACATATATTCACAATCAAATCCGTCAAACACACAGTCTAAGTTAGTCACTTGCCCACAAGGGCAAAACAGTCATTTAACACCCTAGGGGCAAAATGGTAATTTTACCCTACAGGGGTATTTCGGTAATTCTACCCTACAGGGGTATTTCAGTAATTCCACCTTACAGGGGTATTTCAATAATTCTACCCTATAGGGGTATTTCAATAATTCTACCCTAAAGGGGTATTTCGATACTTCTGCCCTACAGGGGTATTTCGGTAATTCTACCCTACAAGGGTATTTCGGTACTTCTACCCTATAGGGGTATTTCAGTAATTCTACCTTACAGGGGTATTTTAGTAATTTTTCATATAAGGGTAAAATGGTAATTTTACAAATTAGGGGTAAAACGGTAATTTTACAAATTAGGGGTAAAACGATAATTTTTTAAATTAAGGGTAAAACAGTAATTTTACAAATTAGGGGTAAAACAGTAATTTTGCAAATTAGGGGTAAAATAGTAATTTTACAAATCAAGGGTATTTTTGTAATTTTGAAAATCAGGGATATTTCTGTAATTTTACAAATCGAGGGTAATTCGAAAATTTTACAAATTAGGGGTATTTATGTAATTTTGTAAACCAAGGGTATTTTAGTAATTTTGTAAATCAAGGGTATTTCAGTAATTTTGTAAAACTATAGTATTTCAGTAATTTTGTAAATCATTGGTATTTCAGTAATTTTGTAAATCGAGGGTAAAACGGTAATTCTGTAAATCGAGGGTACTTTGGTAATTTTACAGTCGAGGGTATTTCAGTAATTTGGTAAACTAAAGTATTCTAAACAGAGATAACAATTCGAATGGGCCTAGGGCCCATTCTCAGCCCAAATGGGCCCACACGCTCGTGCGGCCCTTTTAGCCCAAATCTAGCCACAGATATGCGATTCACCTAGTCTAGTCCAATATTTACTACACAATCAAACAACTTATCCAATTGGGCCTATAGGCCCATTGGGCCCACATGGCCCCTTTCGACCCATCGCGGCCCAAAATAGCCGTCCTATAGCTAGAGTAGTGAGAAATACACACTTGATAGGAGACTGGAGTTCATCCGCACTCCGAGCACTTTTAGCCGACGACCAATCCAAACGAGCCTGCCATAAAGCGAAAGTGATCAGCCAAGAAAGGTACCTTTACTCCCCTCATGGTTCTCCCTATTTAAAGCCAGCTTCGCATCCACTCTTATGTTAGCTTCCCGATGTGGGATCCCCCCATCATCAGAGTTTAAATTCAACACCAACTCTTGTCATCCCAACATAGCAAAATATATAAATATTTGCTTGCAAAGGGATTTGAACCCAAGTCCCCCTTGCTCATGACGCCACACTCCTTGCTCCCCCTTGCTAATGACGCCGTAGCCACTCCACCACTAGGCTCCTTGTGTCAAATTTCAACCAAAAATATTCTTAAGGCTACCAACTTACACCTAGGGTTTAATTTACCTAAAACCAAAATTTTTGCTAGAGTCCAGGTTTGAACCTAGGACTTCTCCAACACTTCTTAGGACCCTCAATCATTGAAGCAAGCCTTCATTTATGAAATTCCATGCATAAGAAAATATTATAAGCCACCTTCAACAGATCCCATGCTCAAGGCCCCAAACTTCTAGGCCCAAATTCAGGGTGTTACATATAATTTCTTTAGTAATGCTTGGTTGTGGATTGGTAAGGAAGGATAAATGGTTGAATCATAGGACATGTTTTGTATGTGGATTATAGCTAGAAAAACATGTAATTTTGGTATATGTTTAAATATGTGAATTAAGGTGATTTTGATAATGGTAGTTGTTGATATTGAAATGGTATAAAATGTGATGAGTTGATGTTATTTTGGCTGCTTATATATGTCTTGAATTGGTGCAAATTATGCTTATGTAGGGTATGCAATTTGGGTGGTGAAATGGCTTGGCAAAGAGCCTATTTTTGTCCACACGGGTAGAGACATGGGCATGTGTCTCAGCCGTGTGCGACACACGGTTATGGTACACGGCCATGTGTCCCTTAGTGTTACAATTAAATGCAAGTTAGTATGCACCACATAGGCTCACACACGGGCGTGTGACTGGCCGTGTGGCATAAGATAGTATACCCTATAGGTTTGGCATGACCTAGCACATGGTATAGCACACAGGTGTGTAAGGCCATTTCGAGTAGGCACACAGGCTAGACATACGGGTGTGTGGTCGGCCTGTGACCTAATTCAGAGAGGTACCGGGGTAGGACACAGGTTAGGACACAGCCATGTGCTCCCATTTTGAATGTCCACACGTCCTGTGACACGGACGTGTCTGGTGGCCGTGTGAGACACACAGCTTGTTCACACAGGTGTGTGTCCCCTATTTTGAAAAAAATTTCTAAGTTTTGCGAAGTGACCCTGAGTGATCAGTTTAGTCTTGAACCACATTTATTGTATATTTAGGGCCTCGTAGGGTCATTTAAGGGACAATATGATTTTTTTTTGAATGAGGAATGTTTATGAATGATTGAGAAATGAATGTGTATTTCTGTGATAAGTTTACAAATGCCTCTGAACCCTATTCCTGCGACAGTTACGGGTTAGGGGTGTTACAATTTATTGGTATCAGAGCTACAGTTTAGTCGATTCTCAGACAAATGTAGCGTGTGTGTGAGTCTAGCTATACATGCCATATATAACCTGTGATAGTGTGATATCTCCTAACAGTTTAAAATGTATTTTCGTATAGTAAATGGATCGCAATCGAGTTGTAGCTGACGATGTTAAAAGTAATGCGTTAGCCTCCGTACATGGAGCCACACAGTCTGAATTGAGCCCTCGTTACAGGTAGTTAAGGAGGAGAGGCTAAACAAGACTTTTTCCAAATGATGAATGAGTGGTTCATGAAGTTCGTTCGAACGAATCCAGCTGCTCAACAACCTCCACCCCCGCCAATTCCTCAACCAATCCCCGTAATTCCTCAAGTTACTGATCCTATACAGTTGAACAAGCTGCCAGTTGATAAAATTTGAAAATATAGGGCTGAAGAGTTCATGGCTACCGTTAATGATGATCCCGAGAAAGCTGAGTTCTAGCCTAAAAATACCATTTGAGTATTCGATGAATTATTGTGTACACTCGAAGAATGCATTAAATGTGCTGTATCGCTCTTAAGAGACTCTGCATGTCAATGTTGGAATACTTTGACATCAGTGGTACCGAAAGAATGGGTTACCTAGGAGTTCTTCCAATCTGAATTTAGAAAGAAATACATCAGTCATATATTCATCGATCAAAAATGTAAAGAGTTCCTTGAATTGAAATAGGGCCGTATGTCCATTACAGAATATGAGCAAGAATTTGTGAAGCTCAGTAAATATGCCTAGGAATATGTTTCAACAGAAACTATTATGTGCAAAAGATTTGAAGATGGATTGAACGAAGATATCAGATAACTAGTTGGTAACCTAGAGTTGAAAGAGTTCATGGTACTTGTTGATCGTACTTGCAAGGCTGAAGAACTTGGTAAAGAAAAGAGAAAAGCTGATTTTGAAGCTAGAGATTCAAGAAAGAGATTGATGAATAAACCATATCACTCTTCATCTAAGAGATCACAAGATATGTATAGTCGTTCAAATGCATCAGATGGGCATTCCCATAGAGATCGAGGGAGGCAATTTAAGAGTGCAAAGGCTCCAGCTATGTCTATAGCAAGTGCCAGTAGTACGAGACCAAATAGACCTGAATGTAGACAGTGTGGGAAATGACGTCTTAGTGAATGCAAAATGAATGATCAGACCTGTTTTAAATGTAGTTCTTAGGATCATTTCATCAGAGACTATCCCGAGATGGTTGAGAATGATCAACCTTGGAATGTAAGACTAAGTAACACATCCACCAGAGGAAGACCACCTAGAATTGCTAGATATGTGAGTTGTAGTCGAGGGGGGACAAAGGACTCCGTTGTGAGATCCGAAGCTAGGTCACTTACCCGAGCCTACGCTATTAGCACTCGCAAAGAAGCATCATCTCCAGATGTTATCACCAGTACATTGTATTCATATATATGTATGAATTTAGTGTCCAGTAAGTCTTTACCTGTTGAGTCTACTGAGATTGTGATAAAAGTATCGAATCCCTTAGGCAAATATGTTTTGGTTGACAAAGTTTGCAAGAACTTTCCATTAATGATTCGGAGTTACTATTTTTTGGCCTATTTGATGTTGTTACCATTTGAAAAGTTCGACGTAATTTTGGGTATGGACTGGGTAATGCTGCATGATACGGTAGTGAATTGTAGACGAAATACAATTGAATTGAAATGTCAGAACAATGAAATTATCTGAATTGAATCTGATGATCTGAATAGTTTTTTGGTTGTGATTTCGTCAATGTCAGCTCAGAGGTATGTGAGAAAGGGATGTGATGCTTATCTTGCATACATACTTATATGAAATTGTTTGAATCAAAGATTGAATCTATACCAGTTGTTTATAAAGAAGAAAGATGACACTATGAGAATGTGTATCGACAATCGACAGCTCAATAAAGTAACGACCAAGAACAAATATCCTTTGCCTCAAATCAACGATTCATTTGATCAGTTGAAAGGAGTAGAGTATTCTCGAACATAGATTTGAGATCGTGCTATTATTAGTTACAAGTTAAAGATCAGATATGCAAAAAACTGCATTTAGAATGGGGTATCGACATTATGAATTCTTTATTATGCCTTTCGGATTAACCAACGTGTAACACCCTAGACCCTTATCCGTCGTCGGAATAGAGTACAAGGTATTACCACTCAAATCACAACTTAACAGAAAAATTTTCAATACTCATACTTAACATTAAGTGCCGAAACAATTCATGTCAAACATTCGAATGCATCTTCTATAATTCATTAAATAATACTAAACCACAAAGTCATTTAAGCTAATTCATCACCATGCCACATGACAAATAAACCACATTAAAGTTATAAGTAATCCATCAAACCAAACATTCGTACTTAATAAAAAGACAAGCCATTTTTGCATAGCTTGTTTTATACATACATTTAAACAAAACTTAAAACAAAAGAGTTAGGCCTATACATGCCAATCTCAAAATAAGACGATAATGATACCAAAATAAGCTTAGTTATTGTGGATGACTTTGATTTTGAATCCCTTGAGCCCGTAGCCAGCAAAAGTGATCTATAAAACAGAGTACCAAAGCAAACGAAGTAAGCGTATGAGCTTAGTAAGTTTCAAATAAACAAGTCAACTTGAATAAATACAACCAACACATATGAGTATAATTTTAAATAAATTCTCTTGTGCCGAAAATTCAAGAGCACATCAAACATTTTTACTTTTAAAGTCATTCCTTACATCACTTATTCGAAATAAAACAAGGATATTGATCCACATAAGTTCTTCTATAAGCAACTACAGGGCATAACATGTAATCTCAATATTTAGTTTCACAATATCCCATAACTTATATAAACCTTCATATCCAAAACACGTTCTATTTCATTTCAACCCTTCAATTTGCTTTATCATCATGCACATGAATAAGTTTTACGTACCTTAGTGATTTAAATCTATTGATCAATTTCGGATGTCGTATGGTACAAGTTCTTAGCATCACTTCCTTATCATTTCACCGGCCCTTAGCCTGCTAGGTAACACCTGAACTCATCACCGGCATTAAAGCCTGCTGGACTTGTAAGTCCGAAACTCATCACTGGCATCGAAGCCTGCTGGACTTTTATGTTCGAAGTTTATCACCGGCTCACAGCCTGCTAGACTATTAAATCTGATCGTACCACCAGCTTTACAGCTTGCTAGGTCTAAGACCTAAATAATATCATACGATAATTAATTTCACAGGTTTGCCACATAACATATTCACTCACTTATAATATTCACCTGAAACAACCACATTAATAAGAAGTGGCACTCCTTTCAAACATACCTATACATAACATAATCCAATTTACTTGATATAGACCATTCGGTCTCACCCCATGCATGTAAGTTCATACACTTTACATTAACTAACTTTGGCCTCATCACACATCTAATAGTACACACCTTTCACATTTGGTCATTCGACTACACTACATACACATAAGCATATGTACATTTCATATTTGCCCATTCGGCCACACTACATATACACAAGTATATATATATATTCCACCTTAGTAATTCATCTTTATTTTGCATACGCGTTCACATGACTCACATTGATCATTCAATATATCACACACATATGTACCATTTAGTTACATTCGGCTTATTAGTAAAATATAAATGATATTCTCTTAGCTATTTTCATTAAGCCAATAAGCATATAAAATCAACCAAACACTTAAGGACTTACCTTAACTTTCGTCGAATGTTTGCGGATCGGCTAATCAACGAGTTTCGCCTTCCCTTTATCCAACACTGACCCTCTTTGCTCTTGAGCTAAAGTTAAAACAAATCCACTTAATCTATTTTATTTTTCATTTGGTAATATAACAAATTGATCAAGACTTAATTCATACACCACATAAACTTCAATTGGCCATTTCAATGTACATTTAATAAATGCATCATCAAATTTTAAAACACATTCGACACTTGATACACATGAACCTATTAACCGATTACTACTTATCATCTAAAATACAAGCAGTTACACAAATCATTGACTAAGGGGTCATTCGGCAATCATACAACCAAAGATTAACAATTAGGCATAGATTCCCATTGTTTAACAACCATATCACATTAAACCATATTGACCGAATGTAATTTAGTTCTTAATTTCCTCTTTAACAATTTACTAAGCTTCAAACTCAATTATAATTATACACATATCATTTGAAGCATCCAACATCATTTCACTATACAATTTAATCATAGCCGAATGCCCTCTAAATCATTGAGCCACACAAAGCGTAATCTCACAACTTTAAACTTGCAAACTTAAGTTCATATACATTTCAACATCGTAATGTCCCCCAAACATTCATTTTTCAATCTATATTATCAAATACCAAATTTATAACCTTTTAACCATTACCGAACATGTTACCATTTCAAATTCAAGAAATAAACTCAAAATTTAACTTATTACAACATGGCTGATTATTAGCTTGTCTCAACCTTAAAAAATTCATGCCTTCTCAACTTAAACACTTTATTTATCACTAAATTCCATGAATTCTAAGCTCAATTTAACAAGAACATGCTTAATTTAACAAAACAATTTTCCCCTTTCAAATAAGCATACATACACGATAATTTTAATATCATACCATTTACTAATGGATTCAACTTAACCATCCATTAGCATTACCCTCATTCGGCCATCAAATAAGTAAATTTAACATTTAAACAACATCTTCCAAAAGCTATTAAGTTTTTCTTTTTGCAAAATTTCAAATTACTGAATGCTCATATGTTCATTAGCATGAATTCAAATCATGGGTTAATTGAGCAATGCATTAACCATGTTAAAAATCAAAACAATTTGCAAAGAATCACACAAACATACCTTTGATCATGCAAATACCATGGCCGAATGCTTAATCTTCTTTCTCTTTTCTTTTCTCTTTGTTTCTGCCGAACAAGAACAAAAAAGAGCTACCATTTCTTCTTTTACTATTTCATGCAAACTAATTAATCATTAAATTACCAACTTAACCTTAACACAATCATAGTTTTGCCCACTAGCACAAGGCCGAATTTGTCCATGAAATTTTTGCATGGTTTAATAGCATTTTAAGTCTTTATAATTAAAAGAACATCACCAAATCGGTACTTACACAATGTCCCATAAATTTTCCCTTTTATGCAATTGAATCCTAAATAGATAAATTAACACCCAAATGGCAAAAATTAAAGTACCAAAATTTCACACATGATGATTCACAAAATAAAATCATAGAAAATAATATTTTCAAAATTTTTCTGACTCGGTTTTGTGGTTCTGAAACCACTTTTTTTATTAGGGTCAAATTAGGGCTATTACACAATGCTCTTGCAGTCTTTATGGATTTGATGAACCATATTTTCAGACCGTATTTGGACTGATTCGTTGTTATGTTTATTGATGATATTCTGATTTATTCCCATGATATATCCGAGCATGCCAAGCATTTGGGAATCATGTTACAAACCTTGAGAGACAAGCAATTATTTGGAAAGTTTAGCAAATGTGAGTTTTGGCTCCGAGAGGTTAGATTTCTAGGGCATCTTGTTTCAGCCGAAGGTATTCGAGTCAACTCGAGCAACATATCTACAATTATAGATTGGAAACCTCTAAGAAATGTATCTAAAGTTTGTAGTTTTCTGGGACTAGTGGGTTATTGTCGATGATTCATGAAAGGATTTTCGATGATAGCAACCCCGATGACAAGATTGCTTCAGAAAGATGTAAAGTTCGAATGGTCTGAGAAATGTCAGCAGAGTTTTGAATAGTTGAAAACACTATTGGCAAAGGCACCGGTTTTTGTTCAGCTTGAGTCGAGTAAAGAATTCGTTATTTTTAGTGATGCATCATTGAGTGTCTGGGTTGTGTTTTGATACAGGAAGGAAAAAGTAATAGCTTATGCCTCGAGACAATTGAAAAGTCATGAAAAGAATTATTTAACGCATGATTTAGAATTGGCCGCAATTGTATTTGCATTGAAGATTTGGCATCATTACTTGTTTTGTAACACCACTTACCTATATCCGACACCGAGATAGGGTATGAGGCATTACCTTACTAAAACTCATGCAAACATACAATCTCAAGTCAACAAAATTCGTCCCAATTTAAAACTTTTCAAACTCTATTTAACAGCCCTTAACATGGGCTTACGAGGCCCAAAATGTTTTTAGAAAACCATTCGGAGCCAATCCAAGTGCTTAGAAAACTTTCAAGAAAATCTATTAAAAACAAGGCACACGTCTGTGTTGGAGGGCAACACACCCGTGTGGCCTCTAGACATGGCCATGCTGAAGGCCCGTGTGGTTCACACAGCCTAAGCACCTAGGAACATGCCTGTGCCCCTCATCCGTATGGATTTATTTTTCCAACATCGAACCTACAAGGGTTTTCTCACGGTCTGACACATGCTCGTGTGCAAAAACCTTGGTATTCTATTTCTGAAGTCAGCAAACATTTAAGGTCACACGCCCGTGGCACACGCTCATGTGCTAGCCTTTGTCTTTCACACAGTTGAGACACACAATCGTGTCTACGACCGTGTCTCAGCCTGTGTGCTTACTACTGGGCATTTAATTTTTGCTAACCTAAGGTGCAGGGGACACACAGCCAAACTACATGCCCGTGGGACAGACCGTGTGTCACACAAGGTCTAGACACACGCCAATGTGACTACTCGTGTGGACAAAAATAAGGCTATCTACCAAGCCTTTTGCCACTCTGAAACAAAATCAATCTCATACCAATTCATAGCAATGCACAATTACTCAACCAATGACCATAATTAAACATCCACACATCATCACAATCACAAAACCATCCCTGTAATCATACTACAACTACTAGTACATATGTTCCTCCATACTACTTTGCACGTATAAAAACCTCATTTGCATATAGCAATAATGAATATTAGCCATTATCCATGGCCTATTACAAAATGGAGTATTTTAAAAATCAAGCCAACACACTTGGCCCAAAATAAAATTGACACTTAACCACGACTAGTCCCTATACATGCCATTTCTCAAAATGCTAGAAACTAACTATACCGAATGCTTTAGTTGATATCGTGAACGAAGCCTCCAACGTGCGGTGATCCAAGAGCTAATTTGGCAGCACTATAAGAAAATGGAAAGGAGAGGGAGTAAGCATAAAGCTTAGCAAGTCGTAAGTAAATAAAAGACAACAATTTACCATGCTTTAACATACTCACAAAACACCATAATTTGTACAAGCTATAAAGATGGCTACAAGTACAACTTACTATTTTTCACCTGTTTCTAATCGCAATATAATTTTAAGCTCATATTGCCTACATTTCATGTAGGTACCTGTACCACTCACAATGTCATCATAAAAATTCTCATTCTTAACATAAACTTTAAATTTCCCATTGAACCATTTAGAATACAAAAGGACTTTCAATAAGCCTCAAACATAAGGTATCAAGCAGATGCCATGTCCCAGACATGGTCTTACACTAGCTCACATGTCAAGTCGATGCCATGTCCTAGACATGGTCTTACATTGACTATCATATATCGAAGTCGATGCCATGTCCTAGACACGGTCTTACACTTGCTCACATGTCAAGTCGATGCCATGTCCCAGATATGGTCTTACACTGACTCTTATATATCGAGGCCGATGCCATGTCCGAGACATGGTATTACATTGGCTCTCCTCTATCTGTGCCGATGCCATGTCCCAAACATGGTCTTACACTAGCTTGCATGTCGAGGCTAATGCCATGTTCGACACATGGTCTTACACTGGCTCTCATATCAAACCTAGTATCATGGCCTGAATATCCAGTCTATTCATATGGTTCAACCGGGTTCTATCACATAGATTCTCATCATTTCATTACTAAAAATCATAATTTATCATTTAATGCTAAATAAATGCTCTCATGTATTACTCATATTCACAATTTATCATTTTAATCCCAATCAATAAACTCATGCATAATTATAGAAAAAGTTGTGTTATTTACCTACAAGTTACCTTGGTATCCAAAATGTGTTGACTTCTTGGTTTAGTCTATTTGCTTGGCTTTCCCCTGTCTAGGTTCGAATTTCATACTTCTTGATCTAAAATGAATAAAATTCACTAATTTAATCACTATATTAACTATGACGAATAGAAATTTATAATTTTCCAAAATGACCATTTAGCCCCTAGACTTTCACAAAATGACCATTTTTCCGCTATGATCGGAAATCATTTTTTTTATCAAATTTCCTTATTAACCAAGCTTAACCAAATTCTTTTCACTCTTATGGCAGCCCAAAATTTCCAGTATTTCATGTATTTACTACCCAATTTATCAACTTCACAACTAAGTCCATTTTAGGTGTTTTCCATGAACACCTTTTCACAAAAGTTGTTTAATTAACAACTATGACCCATTTTCTTCAAAAAATTTTCAGCAAACCACATGAACACTTTTATAGCAAAACCCTAAACTCTCAACCATTTTGCAAAATAGTCCCCTCAATAGGTAGCCCATGCTATAAGGGTCCCAAAAATGTAAAAATTATCAAGAATTACCATCAAATTGACTTAATTGAGAGAGAAATAAGTGGCTGAAATTTTTGAGCTTCCAAACCCCAACAATGGCTAAAATTTGCTGTGGAAGGGATGAAGAAATGAAAAAGATGAGGCTAAAATTTTTATTCTATTTCTAGTCAAATAGGTCATCTAATACCACAAAAATTTGACTTTTCTTATTTCTTTGTCCCTATGGCCGGCCATCACACTAGAAATGGCCTAATTGTCCATTAAAGACCTCCACATTATTATTCATTGTCACTTGACACCTTTTTCTAATAAATCATAACTTTTTCCTTTTATGCGATTTAGTCCTTTTTTGTAATTAAACTCTCAATCGCATAAATTAACTCACTAAAATTTTCATGCTCCCTTAAAAAATGCTATAACATATAAAATAATATTAGAAATAATTTCTCTAACCTTGGCTTAGTGATTTTTGAAATCACTATTCTGACTAAGCCCAAATTCGAGCTGTTACAATTCTGCCCCTTAGGGATTTTCGTCCCCGAAAATCTTACCAGTAAACAAGTTCAGGTATTGGTCTCTCATAGTCTCCTTAGGTTCCCATGTGGCTTCCTTGACTCCATGTCTATGCCATAATACTTTCACAACTGCTATACCTTTGTTCATCAATTTCTTGACCTCCCAAGCCAAAATCTCAATCGGTTCTTCTCTATAGGTCATATCTAGACTTATTTCATCTCTACTAGCGAAAGAATGTGTGAAGGGTCGAAACGGTAACGACGTAACATAGACACATGGAAGACATCGTGGATCTTTTCCAACTCGGATGGCAATGCTAATATGTATGCTACCGGTCCAATTCTCTCAATCACCTCATAGGGTCCAATAAACCGTGGACTTACTTTACCTTTCCTACTGAATCTGAGGACTTTCTTCAACAGGGACACTTTCAAAAACACTTTATCCTCGACTTGAAACTCAATCTCTTTTCGTTCCAAATTCACGTAGGATTTTTGTCTATCCGAGGTGGCTTTAAGCAATCACGAATCACCTTAACTTTCTCTTCAGCCTCTTTGACAAAATTGACCCTGTGTATCTGATTCTCTCTAAGTTTTGACCAATACAAGGGCATTTGGCACTCGCACCCATAAAAGGCCTTATAAGGTGCCATTTTCAGACTTGACTGATGACTATTGTTGTATGCAAATTCCACAAACGACAAGTCCTTTTCCCAACTTCCCTGAAACTCAAGAACACAACATCGCAACGTGTCTTCAAGAATCTGAATTACTCTTTCTAACTGACCATCAGTCTGTAGGTGGAAAGCTGTGCTAAAGTTCAGCTTTGTCCCCAAAGATTCTTGTAGCTACTTCCAAAACTGTGATGTAAACCTCGGATCTCTATCCAAAATGATCTATAAGGGCACTCCGTGTAGTCTCACTATTTCGGAGATAAACAAATCGGCTAGTTTCTCAAGTGAGTAGTCCGTACGAACTGGTATAAAATAAGCTGACTTTGTTAGTTTATCCACAATAACCTATACTGCATCTTTCTTCCTTGGTGTCGTTGGTAACCCAGAAGCAAAATCCATTGTAACGCGGTCCCATTTCCACTCGAGACCTATCACCTACTGAAGTAAACCTGGAGGAACTTGTTCAGCTTTTACTTGTTGATAGATTTGGCACTTAGAGAAACACTCTGAAATGTTTCTTTTCATTCCCAACCAATAATACATTTTTTTCAAGTTGTTATACATTTTCATGCTGCTCGGGTGAATAGATAAACGACTACTATGTGCCTCTCGTAAAATCCTCTGAATAAGCTCATCATCCTTAGGTACGCAAATCCTATCTCAGTACATCAAACAACCACCGATACTAACTCGGAAGTCTAATTCATCACTCGTCTTACACTAAGTTATCTTGGCTTGTAATTATTTATCACTTTTCTGAGCTTTGAAAATCTCTTGCAAGAATGTTGGTCTAGCTCTCAACTCAGCTAAAATCAAACCATCATTATTTACGGGCAACCAAGTATCCATAGCCCTCAAGGCTAATAATGATTTCCTACTCAATGCGTCAGCGACAACATTTGTTTTTTCTGGGGTTATAGTTGATTATCATCTTATAATCCTTAATCAATTCTAACCATCACCGTTGTCGTAGGTTCAATTCCTTTTAAGTCATAAAGTACTTTAGACTTTTGTGATCGGTGAACATTCGGAATTTCTCGCCATACAAGTGGTGTCTCCAAATCTTCAATGCGAACATGATAGCGGCCAGCTCCAAGTCGTGTGTAGGGTAGTTTTTCTCGTGTGGCTTCAGTTGTCTTGAGGTATAGGCTATTACCTTACCTTCTTGCATGAGCACACACCCTAATCCATTCAAGGATGCATCACTGTACACTACAAATTCTTTTCCCAGTTTTGGTTGCACTAAAACTAGGGATTTGGTCAACAAAGCCTTTAGTTTCTCAAAACTCTGCTGGCATTTTTTCATCGATTCGAACTTGACGTCTTTCAATAGTAGTCTCATCATCGGAGTAGCAATCATGGAGAAACCTTTAACAAACCATCTATAGTAACCCGCTAAGCCCAAAAAGCTTCTAATCTATGGCACATTTCTCGCTGGTTTCCACTCAACAGTGACCGAAATCTTACTTGAGTCAACTCTAATCCCATCTCCCAACACAATGTGCCCCAAGAATCCAACTTCTTGTAGCCAAAATTCACTCTTACTGAACTTGGCATACAACTGCTTATCTCTCAAGGTTTGCAACACAGTTCACAAACGCTCCACATGCTCACTTTTGTCACGAGAATAAATGAGGAGATCATCAATAAAGACAACGATGAACTTATCCAAGTAGGATCGAAAAATGCAGTTCATTAAGTCCATGAACACCGCAAGGGCGTTCGTTAATCCAAAGGGCATGATGAGGAACTCATAATGGTCGTACCTCATTCGAAAGGTAGTTTTCAGCACATCCTGCTCCTGAACCCTCAGCTGATAATAACCAGACCTAAGGTCTATCTTAGAAAATACAGTTGCCCCATTCAATTGATTGAACAATCATTGATTCTCGGCAATGGGTACTTATTCTTCACTGTAACCTTATTGAATTGATGGTAGTTTATGCATAACCTCATCAAACCATCATTTTTCTTGACAAATAAAACCAGTGCACCCCACGAAGAATAGCTCGGTCTAGCAAAACCCTTGTCTTTTAGCTCTTGAAACTGAACCTTTAATTCCTTTAACTCTGTTGGGGCCATCCTATACGGGGCAAACGATATGGGTGCCGTACCAAGGACCAACTTAATACCAAACTCAACCTCCCTCTCTACAAGTAATCTGGGCAACACTTTCGGAAATACATCTTGGTACTCACAAAGCACTGGCACTATCTCAATCTTTCCTTCCGACACTTAAGTATTCAACACGGAAACAAGATATGACTCATACCCTTTCCTCAAATATCTCTAAGCTGTCATAGACAACATTACTTCCAACAAGCCATTCGGTTCACCTGATTCAACTCGAAGAACATCCCCGGTTTCACATTTAAACTTAATGAATTTTCTTCCATAATTTACCACTACATCATGAGCAGTCAACCAATCCATCCCAAGGATTATATCAAATTCATCAAATGACAATAACAATAAGTTAGCTGGGAAACAATGACCTTTAACTATTAAGAGACAACCCCTACACACTTAGTCAATTTGCACATGCTTGCCTAGTTGGTTTGACACCTTTACTACAAACTCGGTAGACTTGACATGCACATTCATAATAGGTACCAATTTCATGCACATATAGGAATAGGTAGACCTCAGATCAGTCAAAGCAACAACAGGAATATCATAGATAAAAAATGTACCCTAATCACATCTTGTGACGAAGCCTCCTCGAGGGCACGAATAGCATAGGTCCTCGCAAGCGCTCTGCCCTCTGACCTCATTGCGGAATCTCTAAGGACACTACTGTTACTAGCCCCATAACCTGGGTTCTTTTGTGGTCTACCTCTCAAAAAACATTACTCACTCTTACGTCTTGCTTTTTATCATTCTCATCCATCTCAGGACAATTTCAGATGAAGTGGTCTAGTGAACTGCACTGAAAACAGTCCCTCTCGTTACCTCAGCACTTACCAAAGTGTTGTCTACCACACTGCGAACACTTAGGTCTATTCGGCTGAGCACTACCTACATTCACAACAGAAGTGGTCTGAACTTTTGCCTTCGCATGCTGTTTATTCTTTTTTCTACCCAAAAATCCCACTGAAGCATTTGATCGAGTAGTAAACTCTCTAGATCTCTCAGAGGATGACTGATGTGACTTCCCTACTTGTCTCCTCTTCAAGCCACAAGACTCAATATCCGCTCTTCTCTTTTCTTTGGCCAACTCTTCAGCCGTACATGCTTTATCAACAAGCACTACGAATTCCCTTCACTCTAGAATGCCCACAAGAAGAAAAATGTCTTCATTCAGTCTTTTTTCAAACCTCTTACACATTATAGCTTCCATAGAGACGCACTCACGCGCATACTGGCAGAGCCTCACGAATTCGTGCCCATATTCTATCACTGTCCTTCGGCCTTGCTTCAAATCAAAAAATTCCTTCCACTTTCGGTCTATGAACCTTTGACTGATATACTTTTTGGGGAACTCCTCTAGGAAGAATTCCTAAGTCACCTTCTCTCTCGGTACAACTGAGACAAGAGTATTCCACCATTGGTATGCCACATCTCGTAGGGGTGACACTACACATTTCATGCACTCATCTAGCATGCATAATAGTTCATCGAATACTCTAATTGTATTCTCCAACCAAAACTCTACTCTCTTTAGGTCGTTATCTTTGTTTGCCTGAAATTTCTCGACCCCGTGCTTTCTAATTCAATCTATTAGGGGTTTCTCTCTTTTACTCAATTCTGCTCCTTGAGGAGCTACAGGGGCAGGCTGAAGGATCAGAGGAGGTAGGGGAGGCATTCATCATTTGGAGGTAGACTTCTCTAGCCCCTCCGCCCTGACCCATTGTCACGGGCCTAGTTTCAACTGGCGGGGTCCCTTCAGCGGGAGCTGGTGCGTTACTCTCCACATCATCCACCATAGCTCCTTAGGATCCATTTACTATAAGAAAATATAACTCATAATCGTCAAGAGTTGTCACTCTATCATATTACAATTATGTCATGTATAGCTAGACCCGTACACAAGCTAGGTTAGTCATAGAATTGACTAAACTATAGCTCTGATACCATTAAATGTAACACCACTTACCCGTATCTGACACCGGGACAGGGTATGAGGCATTACTTACAAAAACTCATGCAAACATACAATCTCAAGTCAATGAAATTTCTCCCAATTTAAAACTTTTCAAACTCTATTTAACAGCCCTTAATATGAATTTACGAGGCCCAAAACTTGTTTAGAAAACCATTCGGAATGAATCCGAGTGCTTAGAAAACTTTAAAGAAAATCTACTAAAAACAGGGTACACGCTCGTGTGGAAGGGCAACACGCCCGTGTGGCCTCTAGACATGGTCGTAATGAAGGCCAGTGTGGTTCACACAGCCTAAGCACCTAGGGACACACCTGTGCCCCTCGTCCGTGTGGATTTATCTTTCCAACATGAAACTTATAGGGGTTTTCACACAGTCTGGCAAACGCTCATGTTCCCATCCCGTGTCCCTTACATGGCTATGACACGTCCGTGTCGTAGCCTATGTGCAAAAACCTTGGTAATCTATTTCTAACGTCAGCAAACATTTAAGGTCACACGGCCGTGGCACACGACTGTGTGCTAGGCCGTGTCTTTCACACAGTTGAGACACGCAGCCGTGTCTTAGCCTGTGTGCTTACTACTGGGCATTTAATTTTTGCCAACCTAAGGTGCAGGGGACACACGGCCTAACCACATGTCGATGGGGTGGACCGTGTGTCACACATGGCCTAGACACACGCCCTTGTGTCTACCTGTGTGGACAAAAATAAGGCTATCTACCAAGCCTTTTGCCACCCTAAAACAAGATCAATCTCATACCAATTCATAGCAATGCACAATGACTCAACCAATGACCCCAGTTAGACATCCACACATCATCACAATAACAAAACCATCCATGCAATCATACTACAACTCCTAGTACATATGTTCCTCCATACTGCTTTGCACATGTAAAAACCTCTTTTGCATATATCAACAATGAATATTAGCCATTATCCATAGCCTATTACAAAATGGAGTATTTTCAAAATCAAGCCAACACACTTGGCCCAAAATAAAATTGACACTAAACCACGACTAGTCTCTATACATGCCATTTCTCAAAATGCTTGAAACTAACTATACCGAATGCTTTAGTTAATAGTGTGAACGAAGCCTTCGACGTCTGGTGATTCACAAGCTAATTTGTCGGCACTATAAGAAAATGGAAAGGAGAGGGAGTAAGCATAAAGCTTAGTAAGTCGTAAGTAAGTAAATGATAACAATTTACCATGCTTTAACATACTCATAAAACACCATAATTTGTACATGCTATAAAGATGGCTACAAGTACAACTTACTATTTTTCACCTGTTACTAATCACAATATAATTTTAAACTCATATTGCCTACATTTCATGTAGGTACCTGTACCACTCATAATGTCATAATAAAAATTCTCATTCTTAACATAAGCTTTAAATTTCCTGTTGAACCATTTAGAATACGAAAGGACATTCAATAAGCCTCAAACATAGGGTATCAAGCCGATGCCATGTCCCAAACATTTTCGTAGACTAGCTCACATGTTAAGTCGATGCCATGTCCCATACATGGTCTTATATTAACTCCCATATATTAAGGGCAATGCCATGTCCTAGACATGGTCTTACACTGACTCTCATATATTGAGGCCGATGCCATGTCCTAGACATGGTCTTACACTGGCTCACCTCTATCCGTGCTGATGTCATGTCCCAGACATGGTCTTTCATTGACACATAGCCAAGTTGATGCCATGTCCCAGACATGGTCTGACACTAGCTTGCACGTCGAGGCCGATGCCATGTCCCAAACATGGTCTTACACTAGCTCTCGTATCAACCCTAGTATCATGGCCTGAATATCTAGTCTATTCATATGGTTTAACTGGGTTCTATCACATAAATTCTCATCATTTCATTACTAAAACTCATAATTTATCATTTAATGCTAAATAAATGCTCTCATGTATTACTCATATTCATAATTTATCATTTTATGCCCAATTAATAAACTCATGCATAATTATAGAAAAAAGTTGCATTATTTAGCTATAACTGACCTTAGTATCCAAAATGTGAATGACTTCTTGGTTTAATCTGTTTACTTCGCTTTCCCCCGGTCTAGGTTCGGGTTTCATACTTCTTGATCTAAAATGAATAAAAATTCACTAATTTGATCACTATATTAACTATGACGAATAGAAATTCATAATTTGGCAAAATGACCTAGACATGGTCTTTCACTGACACATAGCCAAGTTGATGCCATGTCCCAGACATGGTCTGACACTAGCTTGCATGTCGAGGCCGATGCCATGTCCCAAACATGGTCTTACACTAGCTCTCGTATCAACCCTAGTATCATGGCCTGAATATCTATTCTATTCATATGGTTTAACTGGGTTCTATCACATAGATTCTCATCATTTCATGACTAAAACTCATAATTTATCATTTAATGCTAAATAAATGCTCTCATGTATTACTCATATTCACAATTTATCATTTTATGCCCAATCAATAAACTCATGCATAATTATAGAAAAAAGTTGCATTATTTAGCTACAACTTACCTCAGTATCGAAAATGTGAATGACTTCTTGGTTTAATCTGTTTACTTGGCTTTCCCCCGGTCTAGGTTCGGGTTTCATACTTTTTGATCTAAAATGAATAAAAATTCACTAATTTGATCACTATATTAACTATGACAAATAGAAATTCATAATTTGGCAAAATGACCATTTGCCCCTAGACTTTTACAAAATGACCATTTTACCCCTAGGCTCGGAAATTGATTTTTATCGAATTTCCTTATTAACCAAACTTAACCGAATTCTTTTCACTCTTACGATAGCCCAAAATTTCCATTATTTCAGGCATTTACTACAGAATTTACGAACTTAACAACTAAGTCCCTTTTAGGTGTTTTCCATGAACACCATTTCACAAAAGTTGTTTAATTAACAACTTTGACTCATTTTGTTCCAAAAAGTTTCTGCAAACCACATGAACACTTTCATGGAAAAACCCTAAACTCTCAACTATTTTGCAAAATAGTTCCTGCAATAGCTAGCCCATGCTACAAGGTTCCTAAAAGTGTAAAAATTATCAAAACAGATCATCAAATTGACTTACTTGAGAGAGAAATAAGTGGCTGAAATTTTCGAGCTTCCAGACCCCAACAATGGCTGAAATTTTTGATGCAATGGATGAAAAAATGAAAAAGATGAAGCTAAAATTTTTTATTCTATTTCTAGTCAAACATGTCACTTAATACCATAAAAATTTGAATTTTCGTATTTCTTTGTCCCTATGGCCGGACATCACCCTAGAAATGGTATAATTGTCCATTAAAGACCCCCGCATTATGATTCATGGCCATTTGACACCTTTTCCTAGTAAATCACAACTTTTTCCCTTTATGCGATTTAGTCTTTTTTTGCAATTAAACTCTCAATCGCGTAAATTAATTCACCAAAATTTTCATGCACTCTTATAAAAATTATATAACACATAAAATAATATTAGAAATAATTTCTCTGACCTCAATTTAGTGAATTCAAAATCACTATCTCGACTAAGCCTAAATTCGGGCTATTACATTTTTGGTGAGAAGTGCCACATTTATACCGATCACAAGAGTTTGAAATATTTAGTGACTCAGAAAGATCTGAATTTGTGACAAAGAAGTTGGTTAGAATTGCTAAAAGATTATGAATTAGTAATTAAATATCATTCGAGAAAAGTGAATGTAGGTGCTAATGTGTTAAGCAGAAAGTCATTATTTACCTTGCGTGCGATGAATACCCAGTTAACTTTGTCTAATGATGGCTCGATTGTAGCTGAGTTGAGAGCAAGGCCATTATTTCTTCACCAGATTTGTGAAGCTTAGAAAGTTGATAGTGAATTGCAAACCAAACGAGTTCAATGTGAGTCAACTTTTGATTCAGAGTTTCAAATCGGATCTGATAATTGTTTGAGGTTCAAAAATAGTATATGTGTACCGAGAAATTCTGAGCTCATTCAGAAGATTCTAACTGAAGCACATAGTGGTTGTTTATCCGTACATCCGGGAAGCTCATAAATGTATAACGATCTAAAACAGTTGTATTGGTGGCCTGGTATGAAACGTGATAGCTCAGAGTTTGTTTTGAAATGTTTAATTTGTTTCAAGTCAAAGCTGAACATCAAGTGCCTTTGGGATTGTTGCAGCCTGTGATGATACCTAAGTGGAAATGGGATAGAGTGACTATAGATTTCGTATCGGGTTTGGCCCTGTCTCTAAAAAAGAAATATGCGATCTGGGTTATAGTTGATAGATTGATGAAATCAACGCATTTCATATCGGTATGTATGGACTTCTGGCTTGATAGACTCGCTGAATTGTATATTGCCAAGATTGTTAGATTACATGGGTGTCTGTTTCTATTATTTCGAATAATGATCTAAGATTCACATCGTGATTTTGGAAGAAATTGCAAGAAACTTTGGGTACAACGCTGCATTGAAGTACAACGTTTCACCCACAAACTGATGGTTAATCTGAGAGGATCATTTAGATACTCAAAGATATGTTACATTGTTGCATTTTAGAGTTTAAAGGAAGCTGGGAGAAATACTTACCTTTGATTGAATTTTCTTATAATAACTACTTTCAATCGAGTATTAAAATGACACCATACGAAGCATTATATGGTCGTAAATTTCGAACACCATTGTACTGGACTGAGCTTAGTGAGAAAAAGATTCACGGGGTTGATTTGACCAGAGAAACAGAAGAGAAAGTGAAAGTAATTCGTGGTAGCTTGAAAATAGCTTCAAACTGACAGAAATTGTACATGAATTTGAAACAAAAATACATTGAGTTTCAGATTGGAGATAAAGTATTCTTGGAAGTGTCACCGTGGAAAAAGATACTTTGGTTTGGTTGAAAAGGGAAGTTGAGTCCTTGATTCATTGAATTGTACAAAATTATTGAGCAAATAGGACCAGTGGCATATCGATTAGCATTACCATTTGAGTTAGACAAGGTTCATCATGTATTCCATGTATTGATGTTAAGATGATATCGATCATACCCTTGGCATATCATTTCTCCAGTAGAAGTAGAGATTCAACCAGATATGTTGTACAACAAAGAACCGATTCAAATTCTAGCTCGTGAGATCAAAGAATTGAGAAATAAAAGAATTGCATTAGTGAAAGTCTTGTAGCATCGGCATGGGATCGAAGAAGCTACGTGGGAACCCAAGGATGTTATGAGAAAACAATACCCTAGTCTATTCACTGGTAAGGTGAAAAGTTAAAGTGTTAGGGTAAAATAGTAATTTTATAAAAATATGAAATATGGATTAAATTAAATGCCAGGGATATTAAATGAATTAAATTTATCTATTTAGATCAAGATAGACCACATACGAAACTAGATCTGTAACACCTCTAAACCGTAACCGTCGCCAGAATAGGTTAAGAGGCATTACCGGACTTGTAACTCGATTCAAAACATATAATTATCAAATAATCATCAAATTATACTAAATATCATACATTCTCATTCATAACATACTTAAAAGAAGTATACAAGCCTTAAATCATGCATTCGAGACTAATCCGGTAACATTCAAATGTTTCGTAATAACATAGAAAAATTTTCATTTTAAAGAACACACGCCCGTGTGAACAGGCCGTGTGCCTCACATAGCTATAGACACGTTCGTGTCACAAGCCATGTGAAAACAGGGCATACATACTGACTTGCATCACATGGCCAAGGACATGCTCGTGTGCCAAGCCGTGTGAAAACTGGAGGGTATATTGACTTGGGTCACACGGTCAGTCACACGCTCGTATGTCTAGCCCATGTGCCTAGTCAAAATGGCCTCACATGCCCATGTACCAGGCTGTGTACTAGGATGTGTCCTTCTTGTAGGGTATACTGGCTTATGCCACATAGCCAGTCACACGCCCATGTGTGAGGCCATGTGGAGCATACTAACTTGATTCGAAATGCAACACTAGGGGACACACGGTAGTGTACTATGACTGTGTGTATTACACGGCTGAGACATACGCTCGTGTCCCTGCCCGTGTGGACAAAAATAGGCCATTTACAAGGCCAATTTTCCACCCTTATAAAACATACCCTACAAGCTAAAAAATATACCTATTCCATACGCAATTCAGTAGCCAAACATTAACATTCAATGCATATTTATACCATTACAAAACCAATCATTTCATTGCTCAATTCAAAACCATTTCCAAAGCTAAGGGTATAACGGTCATTTTTCCACCTAGGGGCATAATGGTCATTTTCCATTCTTAGGGGTATTTTAGTAATTTGCCAGTTCTTTAGGGATTTCACGCATATTACAGTCACGCCTATTCCATTTGTCGTCACAGTAGTCTATTTTAACTTAATTTAACAGTTTGGCTATTAGGCCCAAAAACCCCTAATGGGCCCTGCGGTGTCTAACAGTAACTCATGCCCATTTAATCCAAGTTTACGATCAGATGACAGATGTTAACCGTATGGTGTCCTACAGTCTGACAGAAGACCTTTAGTGATTATTCTTACCCACATGGGCTCGAAAACCCATTCGGCCTACATTTAGCCCATCGGGCCCAACTTACCAAAATGCACGGAATTGCGCTATCTGTAATCCTACCATCCACGATTTCAGATCTAACCATCAAAGAGTGATCACATACTTACAGATCCACATGGTGCCGACCTTTTGGTCACCTTCGGTCACTTTTCGGTCACTTTTCGGTCTTTGTCGAACTAGTCTATAGTAAGGGTATGATACACACCTATTAACTGCCGAAATGTTGACGAGATCCCCACATGTAAAGCCTATAATCGGTCATTAACACGTTAGTCTAAAAATCGACAACACTAGAGCATTAACCTCCTTAACACAATCGGCCAACACAGCCTAAGTCCCTAAAGATCTTACCTTTCTGCCAAATACAGACTAGTTCTAGATGCTCAACCTCGTAAGCCTTCCAAACTCCTTTGCTCAACGACCCTTTGTCCACACTATCGCACACAGAACCATAAGAAAGAGGCCAATAGGCCTTTAGTCCAAATCTTAGCCTTCTCTAAGGGGTTTTGGCTTCTTGCCTTAACACATAACTATCGAAAGAAAAAGGTTTGCATACTTACCCCAAAACGTTATACTACAAAAGAAAAGTTCTAGATAACGGTATAATCCCGATCTACCGTAGCTCCTATCATGAACACGAGAGGAGAAGAATGTATAACCAAAGATTCAGCTTTGACACCACAGGTATGAAGGTTTTCGGTTTTACAAAAAAAGATGAGATTCGGCTTCACAAGGTATTCGGCTATCAAGATGTGAAAGATATTGATGAAGAGAAAGAAGAAAAGAAAGAGATGAGTGATGATGGTGAGATAGGTTCGGCTAAGAAGAAATCAGCAAGGTGTAATCAAGGTTTCGGTCAACAAGAGCAATCGGTTCCAAAGGTTTTGGTCATTTAGCCAATTTGCCAGGGGCTCTTTTGTGATCTATTCTGCTTACTTTAACCTTAAAAGCCCACCTCTTCAAGACCTCCTTTTCCTTAGTACTAAAATTTATTAAATCCGTCGGATTCCAACCTAAGCTTAGGCCTTCTAGAGGCCCACTAACACATAAGAATATAATTTATACAGTCAAAACACAGAAATTTAAGAATTAACCAAAAAATCACAGAATTCCCCAAAAGTCCCGAAAATTAGGGCGTTACACTCGGGAATGTATATGATAGAGGTTGCTATGTGCACTTAGTTTGAAGACAAGTTAAACAAAGACATCAAGCTGTTAGTCGGGATTCTTGAGTTGAAAGAATTTGTAGTTTTGGTTGATAGAGCGCACAAGGCTGAGGAACTTAGCAAAGCAAAGAGAAAATCTTATTCTGAGGCTCGTGACTCGATAAAAAGGCCTATGGGAAAGTCATACTCATCGCCTAGTTTGAAGGTTGCACGGCTTGAGACACGAGCGTGTGTCTTAGCTTGTGAGGCACACGGCCGTTTGACCCTTGTAGTCAAATTTTTTTAACTTTTTTTTTCAATTTTCCAAATGTTTCCAAATTTGTCCGAAATTGTTTCTAAGGTGTTTCTAGGGCCTCGAGAGTTCGATTGAGGGATGATATGTATGTGAATAAATGTAATATAATATGTTTTCAATGATGTATGAAATGTATGTTTTAATGTTTTGTACGATAATGCTCCGTAACCATAAACCGATGACGGATACAAGTTAGGGGTGTTACATCACTCCTCTATCCAGCATTTTTCGAATGTTTGTTTCTAATAAATTTGTAACACCCTTTACCCGTAACCGATGCCAGAATAGGGTATGAGGCATTACCATTCTAAATCTCATGCAAACATTCAACTTAAACCCACGGAGATTTGTCCCAATTAAAAAATTTTCAAACATTATCCTACGAGCCTTCTTATGGGTCTATGAGCCCTAAATCATGGCTCAGAAATAACTGGAGACCATTTCAGGCACTTAAGAAAATTTGTTCAAAAACTAGTAAAAATAGGACACATGCATGTGTGGAAGGGAAACATGCCCGTGTAAAAGGGCAACATGCCCGTGTGGCCTCTAAACATGGCTCTGTTGATGGCCCATGTACCTCACACGGCCTAGGCACGCTAGGGGCACACCCGTGTCCCTTGCCCGTGTGTATTTAATTTCCAACATCGAACCTACAGGGGTTTTCACATGTTCTAGCACACGCTCGTGTGCCCAGCTTGTATCCCTCAAACGACCTTGACACACCCGTGTCATGGCCCGTGTCTAAAAACCTAGGTATTCTGTTTCTGACATCAATAGTCACACGGCCATGGCATACATCTGTGTGCTGGCCATGTCCCCCACACGGACGAAACACACGGCTGTGTCTCATGCCCGTGTGGAACACTGATGAGTATTCAATTCTATCCATGCAAGGTCCAAGGGACGCACGATCAAGCCACAAGCCTGTGTGTGACCCGTGTCTCTTAGACGACCTAGACATACACTCGTGTGTCTACCCGTGTGGGCAATATAGGGCTACTTACCGAGCTCGTAGCCACCCTGAAACACATACAAACATATCCCAATCTTCATACATCATATCATAGCACCAATACTCATCTAAATGTCCCTTAATAGGTGCTTACACATCAACCAATTCATATTCAAAATGCATGCATAAACTACTAAGCAAATTTGCACAATTTCCATAAAATTCATTCTCATTTCACTAAGCAACTTGGATAGTTTTAGGCCAATTCTAAAGGCCATTTACAAAATGAAACTTGTAAGTATAAATGGCCAACACAATTGGGTAACTAGTATGAGTCATGTGACAAAATGACTAAAGACCTATATATGCCATATTCAAAATGATAACATAACTAGAGCAAAATAGACGACTTGATAGTGTGACTTTGAGCTCTGACTTTTAAAGATCCCTGAGCTATTTCAGCAAACCTACATGGAAAATGGAAATTGAGGGAGTAAGCATAAAATGCTTAGAAAGTTGCATGGAATAAAATGACAATCATAATAAATACAATGTTGTCTCATTTAAAGTAACTTTAAACTTCTTTCAATATTTTACTCATGCTCATAACTTTCTAATTCTCATGACTTACTCGTCATCATGACTTACACATTCCCGAGACTCACTCGTCTCATGTCTTGCTCATTCTCATGAGTTACTCAATCTCGTATCTTACATTATCATTTTCACGTAATTTATTCAAGCATACCTGTAACACTCATCATAAACTTTAGTCTTTCTTATTAACTTAATCAAGTTGAATACTTTTGTTTTTAATGTACTTAAAATATCGAAGGATACCCGTAATACCATTCTATTGGTAAGATGCCAAAGCCATATCCCATATATGGTCTTACATGGGATCTCAAGTTGATGCCGAAGCCATATCCCAGATATGGTCTTACACGAGATCACATATGATGCCAATGCCATGTCCTAGACATGGTCTTATACGAGATCTCTCTTAGATACCCATGCCATGTCCCAGACATGGTCTTACAGGGGATCTATATCTTATCTAGGTTCCGACGCCATGTCTCAAACATGGCCTTATATAGGACCACATGTCGATACCAATGCCATGTCCCAGACATGGTCTTACATGGGATCTTAGTTTGGTGCTGATGCCATGACCCAGACATGGTCTTATACGGGACCTACTATTCTTTCTGGTATGTAACAATATCCTTCGTATTCATTAACATTATATCAAAATCATACTTTTATTTCCTCGTCACTACTTAGTGAAAATTAATGTCAATAATTTCATGGAAATAACATATATATCATAGAAAATCATTATAAAGGTTTCCATAATACTTAATGTTATAATATCACATACAACTTACCTCAGGTCCAAAATATGGTAAATGCTCGGTTTAGTCCACCACTTTACCCTTTCCCTGATTTTGATTCAAGCTTCAAGTTTCTTGATCTATAATGAATAGAATTCAATAATTTAATCACAAATTAATTATAACAATCCCTTAATTCATAATTTGGCAATTTGACCATTTTGCCTCTAGACTTTGGCAAAAGGACCATTTTGCCTCTAGACTTTGGCAAAATGACCATTTTGTCGTTCTACTCAGAAATGGATTTTCATCAAATTTCCTCATTTCTCATGCCTATCTAAGCCCCTTTTAATTCTGATGGCAACTTCAAATATCTATTATCTCATGCATTTGCCATACCATTTACTCACTTTACATCTAGGTCCTTTTTAGGTGTTTTCTATGAACACCTCTTTACAAAAGTTGTTTATTAAGCATCCTACATTCATTTTCTTTCATAAATCTCCAGAAAATAACATCTACAAACTCATGGTAAAACTTTAAACTTTCAATCAAATTACTAAATACACCCCTCAATAGAAAGCTCATGTCATGAGGGTCTCAAAAATGCAAAAATATTTAAGAAAGGCCATAGAAATTACTTACAAATGAGTGCAAAATGTTGCTGAAATTTTGAAGCTCTTAAAACCCTTAATTTGATGGATATTTCGGTGGAAGAAGAAGACTAAAATTGAAGAAAAAAATAAAGGCTAGGCACATAGGCCTTATTTTATCAATTTAGTCACCCATGTGTACCAAACCCTTGGCTTTTCTACCTCTTTTGTCTCCTATGGCCGGCCATGCTATTTCTAAAGGCCTAATTGCCTTTTAAACACTCCACTCTTTGGTTCTCAAGCTATTTAGCACCATCTATTAGAAATTCATAACTTTTACCCTGTTCACAATTTAGTACTTTTTCGCGATTAAGCCTTTAATCGCGTAAATTAGTTCACTAAAATTTTCAAGCATTCTTATAAAAATACTATGGCACCTAAATAATGCTAGAATAATTTTCTCTAATGCTATTTTATACTTAAAACTTCTAGAAATTCATATTTTGCAACTAAGTCCTAAAGGACAAATTAATCACTATTTCATAAAATTTCCTTCATGGTATTTTCTCACTATTATGCAATCACATCATAACTAAAAAATAATAATCATGATTTATACTTTTCTACTTTGGATTTGTGGCCTTGAAACCACTATTTAAACTAAGCCCTATTTCAGGCTGTTACAAAATTTCCCTTCTCTTATGTGTGCCATGCCTCCCAATAACCTAAATCCAATAGCTAATATTCTTTTAGTACATTCCTAAAAATCTCCATACCTTGCTCATCTCTAAGGAGACCTCCCTTCTTTTTACATGTGTACATAATCTCTTTAAAATTCTTGTAGACCAACCAAGGAATTCATTGATCCTAACCCAAAAGTCGAAGTGAATCCCATGACTCCTCCCTACTACGGGCATATGAAGAGCCATAAAATCATGAAAATCTCCACCTACACACTTCATCATCTTCCTCAACCTCCACATCAACATGACTGATGGAGAAACTTTTTAAACTACTAGTTATATTCCACTTCTATGCCAAGCAAAGCCCTCTACTTGATCCATCCATCGCTACCTCAATACCACTAGGGAAGCCATACAAACGTCTAACTTTCTCCATTCTAACTTTATTGATTTTTGTCTTCATAAAGAAAATAGATTGCAGATTATGTAGTTTCAGTGCATGTTGAAGCATTCAAATCGCCCTAAGGTTCCCCAAACTCCGGACGTACTAACTTATAATTTTCAATGCGACTGATCGGCTTGCCTTTTGGTAGCTACCAATATAAAGTGAATATTTCTCAAACCCTATTTAGTAATCTTCTTCTCCCCACCTTTGGCTAATGTTGTGTGGTCTTTACCCAAGGTTTGTCGAGGGCTTTTTTCCCTTCTTCCCCTTCTAGAACTGCCTCCTCAAAATCATGCTCCATTGATGTCTCTTTGGATACAAGAGATGGGTCCCCTATTAAATTCAAACCCAACATGGAATCAAAACTATTGTAGGTTCCATATCGATTTGCAGATTCCTATTTTCTGCGACCTATCCACCAATATTGTGAGCTGCTTCCCCGATTTTATCAGTTCCTATAATCTCTTAACCATATACTATCCATTGTCAAGGCACGTTTTGATTATGCCCTAATAGATAGATCCCAACTCATCTCAGTAACCTCAAAACCTAGAGACATACTTTCCTCACAGAAAGAATCACTATGGCCTAGCTTCCTACAAAAGAAGTAGAACAAAGTCAAACGTTCATATTTAAAATGCACATAGCCTATATTTTTGGGTGAAAATAATAATCTTTTCTTCATTTTTGAGGGGATGCGTATATCTATAAAAATCCTAATTCTCAAAGAACTCATTAGGCCCCTAGTAATACTCTCACCATTATATTTAACAAAACATCCAATAAAGGTACCAAGCTGTCTGGCTAAGGCTTTAGAGAAAAACCTAGGAGGAATATCATACACTTGGACCCAAAACATACATAAATTAAAGGAACTTTTAGGGAATCCTCTCCAATACCCAATTGATGAAATAATAATAGGTGGCTATTAAATTTCCAAGGAAATCCATTAGTCACTTGCTCTAAATCCATCAGATGAAAGGAACAAAACAAGAAACATTTCTTTCCTAAAGCTAACAGTTGAATACCTTTAAGGGGATGCCAAAAATTAGCCAATATACTCTGCACGGCAGGAAAGTGAATAACACTTACTATAAAAAAAAAACAAACCAAACAGAAATTAGGTTCTACTTCATCAATCGGATCGTTCCTTTGTGCTTCTTTAATTTCATCTTCTTGATCAATAAGGGACAATGTAGCTAATGCATTCTCCATTTCTAAAACAAACCCCTCAGATATGTTTTGTCCCACTAGCGTGTTAGAATAGAAACAAATCTATATTCGTACTAAGAAAATTGACAAGAAACCTTAGAAAATAGTCATCGTTTAAAACCCTAATCATGCTTTAGAGATAAACCAGACAATAGCGTGCAAAGAAAGCAGACCAATTTTGAGGATTAAAATTTATTATAAAGAGCATTTTAATATTTTTTGAATATTGAAAAAAACTATTAAATGATATATTGTTAAAGTGAGTATTTGGTATACATATAGTGGATTTTTTATTTCACAATCAACTTTAAAAATTGACATGTGCCTTTTTTTTAATACTTACTATACCCTGATAGGACACTTGTCAACCCCATAACCCTGCTTGTGAATTCTAAAAACCCCTTAATGGTGTACCAAATAATTTCTGATATTGTCCACTTCAATTTTTTTTCTTATGCTATTACAATATGTATTCCTTTGAACTAAACATACAAAAACCCATTCCATTCCACCAACCAAACTACTATAATACTCATTTCATTCTTTTATAACTATTTTCCATTCCCATATAAAAAGCATTCTATTTATGACACCCCTAGCCTGACCCAGTCATCGAGTCCAAGCTATAAGATGCCACATCCGTTGCTGGAGCAACTACAACCAAATCCACAATAAATAATCATTCACACATAAAATTACGTGTCAATTATATTCAAACTTCTCGAGTCTTAATCGAGCTTATGAAAGCTCTTTTTACAATCTGAGTATGTAATAGCATCAAATTGTAAATTTTTAGAAATTTAGGGCCAATGTTGTGATGTCATTTCCTCTACGCCATGACATCGCCAAAACAGTATGTCATGTGATGATCTCAGACCATTCGATATCACCACGTGACTCACTATTGATTGATGTTGTGACAAGGTAGGTTGCTGATCGGGACATGGACTTTGTGTTTTGGTAAAAATGAACCATTTGGTACCTATTTCAAAACTTCCAACCAAACCTACCATTTTGTGCACCAAATATAAAACTCAATTGAATGAAACACACCAGAGCATATCAAAACAAATCATTTAATCACTTGTAATGAAAATCAATTCATTATGAGCTCAACCTATTACAAAACTAACCATTTTTATACAATGATTCAAATACCATTCAAACCAACCAATTAACTCTTGAAACATTAGTCTTACTTATGCTATATCACATCAAAATTCACCAATTGATACACATGTATACAATTTGCGTCTTAATGGTTTATATGCATCAAACTTGAACTAAATAAACTAGCACATACCTCAAAGATATAAATCAAACTTACCATTCATATATACCAATTCACTGCATGCTTCAACTTAGCCATATCATATCATTCAATATGCCATTAATATCTCAAGCACACAAACCAAAATATACCATTTCAACTAGACATAACCAGAAGCAACATAACATACCAAACTTTTTAATTTACCACAACTTATATAAATTAAGATAACATCAAGGAATCTTATAAAAACATGCCATAACTTGACCGTCGCCAAACGTGCAAATGTTTGACTAGAAAATACCACACCAAAAATATTGTAACACCTTTAGCTTGTATCCGTCGCTAGAATAAGGCTACGGAGCATTATCAAAAGTTTACATCTCACAACGAACAATTATTCAACATATTCAAAATGTAACATAAATCATAGCAATATTTTTCAAACTCATATTTATTGTCCCTTATTAGAGCCCTCGAGGCTCTAAAAACACATTTGAACGAATCGAGACTAAATTGAAAACATATAAAATTTTTGAGAAAAGTTACAATTTTTTCATTCAGCAGGGATCACACGGTTGAGACACACACCCATGTCTTAGGCCATGTGGGCTTTCGAAGTAGGCACACACGGCTATGTCCTAACCCGTGTTTGTGCCCGTGTAACTCTCTGACGGGTCACACGGCCAAGCCACACATCCATGTGCCAAGCCGTGTACCCCTCGAAATAGCCTCACACGCCCGTGTCCCAAGCCATGTGCTAGGCCATGTAACTGCCTGACTTGCAACCCTTTAAAACCTACAGAGGACACAAGGCCATGCTGCATGGCCATGTGTCATACACGACTGAGACACACGCACGTGTCTTTGGTCGTGTAGATGAAAAATTGGCCATTTCCAAGCCATTTTTCTTACCCAAAGCTTAGTCACTTACACAAACCAAATGCACCTATTTTCATGTATTCAAATTGTACCTAATATATGCATATTCAAGCTAAAAATACATAGTATTTAGCCATACAACCAATATGCCTAAAAGGAACCTCAATCATTTGCTAAATTTAGCCATAAATCAATCAACCAATTGAACCAATTCTATACCAACATTCACCATAATGTTCACCCACTATATTTGTAATCACAATCACCAATATGACTATACAACATCTATCATCACTACCTTAACAACTTGACCATAAGTCAACCACACCTAAAGCTACTAAAACTAGCCATTTAACAACATAGTTAACTATCAAATTTCATACATCAATAACCATAATAAAGCATATCAAAACAATATTCCATAGCATGCATTTGATTTACCAATCGATCATTCACCATTTAACAACCAAAATGCCAAAATGTCAATAATTAAAACATCACACTTACATGCCAACATAACAACCTAATCATCAACCAAAATACCATATTTACAAGCCAAACATAATGGCTATTTCATCAAACAAAAACACCTATACATGCCATTATAGCCATTACTCAAAATCATCAAAATCTACTTATATAGCCGATTCATAGTGTGATCGATCTCTGTCAAGCTTCCAACCCGAACGAGCTTTTGAATATCTAAAGACAACATGGAAAATAACATTGAGTAAGCATGTAATGCTTAGGAAGTTTGTAAATAAAAAACAATGCTTACCATTTCATTATATAAGCTTAAAAGAAATTTATGGACTAATCCAACATAGCTTGGCACAAGCCTAAGCATCAACAACAATTCAAGTTAGTGATAAACACATAACTTAGCATTTTCATTACATAACATTATAGCTTTCATGTACATAGCATATTACCATTCATACTTTCATGAACATGGCTATGCATACTTTAAGCATCAACAATTCATACCTTTTCATGCTTTCATGGCTAATTGAAAAACCTATTGTTCCTTCCCTTTGTATACTTGTTGAACCCATAAGAATCATATCAGATACGCGAAAATCTCATACAATATATGCTAATATATAGTTAAAACCATTTCTTTCTTTTTCTCATATAGATGCTCTCTCTTGAGCCACAAAAGGGTCTGCTCACACAAGCTGTTGGTTGGAACGTAGCTACACTAGTGAGACGTTCAAGACCAACGTCTGAAACACGATAGCCCTAATGACATGTCATTTGTATCCTATATATTCTTAAGGTTCAAACGGGATTTGAAAGTCATCGAAACATCGTTGGATTTCTCTTTAGAGGCATAATATAATAATACAACCAAATAGCATTAAATTAAACGTATTAAAATGCTATTTAAATGTACGAACTTACCTCGATCACAAACGAAGAGATATGATCAACCAATCTGACTTTTTTCTATCCCCCAATCTAAACCTGTACGATGCTTATCTTGATCTAAATAATCAAATTCAGCCTATTCAATAATTATTCTATTTAATTCAATCCAAAAATCATATTTTTGTAAAATTAACTTTTCCCCTAATGTTTTAATTTCATTACAATTTAGTCCCTAATCTCGTAACAATGAAATTCATGCACATTCATCCCTAACCCAAGCTAGCCGAATTTCATATAGGTCCCTAGTAGCTCATACTTTTCATTAATGTTACAATTTTACCATGAATATTACACATTTTTCAATTTAACCCCTAATTGACATTTTCATAAAAATTCACTTTACAAAAGTTTTTGACCTAACAACAAACATTCATTTTCTTCCACCAAACATCACAAACAACCAATATACATTCATGGTAAAACCTTAGACTTTCAACTGTTTTGTAAACTAGTCCCTAGGCTAGCTAGATTAAGTTACAACGACTCCCAAAACATAAAATTCATTAAAAATGGGATGAAAATTCACTTACATACAAAAGAGAAAGATGGCTGAATGTTTGAATACACAACAATGGTGTTTTCTTAGGTTAAAATTCAGCTAAAGAAGAAAAACAAAGATGACGGCCTTTGTTTTATCATTTTACTATACTTTAATTATTAAATTACTTAAATAACCTTTAATATAAACCTTTAATTCACTTAATAAAGTGTCCATATATGTCCACTAGCAATTTATATGGTCTAATTGCCACATAAAACCCTCAACCGTTTAATTTCGTGGCTATTAAATCTTTTTAGCTTATAGAACTCAAATTTTGTACCTTTTGCTATTTAGTCCTTTTTAGTGGATTATGCATGCAAACAGTAAAATTTCTTAACAAATTTTTTATACGATACTACTAACATGTTGCACACATTAAAATATTAATAAAATAAATATTTTCATGTTGAATTTGTGGTCCCAAAACACTATTTTGATTTTACTGAAAACGGGCTGTTACAAATATATGAAATGAAATCAGCGATGTCCGCAACTATAAGAGTCAAATTGTAATATAGATGTCTACAATGGAACACAAAGAAGTATTTCAATGATCGTACAAAAAACTACTTCTACATAAGAAGTCTAAATAGTAATAACTAAAAATTATATTACGACAAATAATAAAATAGATGAAAATCATAAAATAAAATAAATTGAATTGAATAAATAGAAAACTGACAAACAACTAAATTGGAGTAACCAACAGAAGATTATGTAACACCCCAAATTCTAGGGTTTTAGTGATTTTTTCTTAATTCATAATTGCATGTTTGGGTATGCTAAATTAAGATTTTGAGCGTGTGTAGAGCGCCTTAGGAAGGCACAGGTTTAAGCCAAGCCTTTAGCAAAATTTTGATTTTGGGCTTAGGGGAGTATGGGTGTTGGTTTGTAAGGCTTATGTGTAGTTGTTGGAATTTTGTGACATAAGAAGGCTTGTGGCAAGGTGGCAATGGCGCTACATGTGGGCATATAGTGGTGTCATGGACAAGGGGATTTAGGTTTCAAATCCCCTTGCAGAAGAAGCTGTTTATTTTGCTGAATATGGGTGGCAAGTGGTTCAAATGAGTTCAAACTCTGAAAGGTGGTTGAGACTGGGTAAGAGAAGACTTGGTCATAGGAATTTGATTTGAATTCAAAGGTGAAGGATGAGTAAATCAAGGAGCAAAATAAAGAGTGGATTAAGGAGATTTTTAGGGAATCAGGTTATGGATTGAGTGTTAGCCGAATTGGATTGCTAGGAGGAAAATTTCAGCTAGTGGTCATTTGTGTGTGCATGCATATTCGACATTTGGTGAGAGTTGGTGCCATTTACATTTTGGCTCATTTTTCCCTCTAAGTGTCGATTTTGCTAATAGCCATTTGTGCCTTTCAGGTTTCTTTTCCTCTTTATACGTGAGTAAATTAACTTTCCTATACTTTTCATTCTTATTTGGTCAACAGTACCAATTGCCGAAATCTGCTTTTGCATTTTATCTCCTTTTTTTATCTTGCTTGGCCAAAGATTACTATTCTTCTTCCCCTTCCGATGGTTCTTTTGATTGAGGCATAAGCCGAATCTCATTCCTCTCTCAAACATCATCCTTGTTGCCATTCTATTATTTCTGAATCCTCCCTATTTTTCCTCTAAAAGTCGAATCCCTAAATCTTCTTTCTCTCTATCGCTACTTCTTCTCTTTCTGGCTGAATTTTGCTTTCACAGTTTCTCTTCTTTGACTTGTTATTTCACCATTTGGCCGAACCCTATTGTTCTTTCTCTTCATCTTTTCCATTTCACTACTATGTTTTGGAACCGAATCTCTTGAACCTTACTTGACCGAACCTTTCTCCCTATCTTTTTTTAAACACTTCTTTTGACCGAATACCCTAGTTCCTTCACCTACTTTGTTTCGGTTTGATCTAGTATAATTTTGAACTTAGTGGTTGGTGGCTCCTTCCTTCATCAGTTCAGTCAAGCAAACTTGTGGGGTAAGAACTCTGGTCTCTTTTTCTTTTCTTTTAGGGGACTATTGGAAAAGCCAAAACCCCCTAACTTCATTTTGTTAATCGAATTTGATCTTTGGAAACCGATTCAAAGTTCTCTCTTTCTACTTACGTTCTGTAGCCATTGTAGAAGGTTGATCTCGTGGAGACTAGTTGGTGGTTACCATTAGCAAGGCGATCTAGATCTACTAGTTAGATCTCGGCAAAGGTAAGTGATGGATGTTATAAGTTGGTATGGCCGAATATGTTAAGGTTAGTGGATGATGGTTTCCAATCGGGTTATAGTCTAATAATGTGTTTGGGCGATTGTAGGTTGGCTATTCGTAGAATTATCTGAGTTGATTCGTAATCAGGTGTGTAACTACACCCTCTGTAGAATAGGTCAGTAGAAGCCGAAAAGCTGAAATGCCGAAATGCCACCATTTTAAGGCCCAGTGGTATGTGAGCACTTGTGGGCCGATCTAAACCCATAGTGATGGTTTTCAAACTGAGGAGGTCGATATGTGCTATTCCGCGCATCTAGACCATTTTGGGCCTCGATGGGCCAAAATAGGGCCCAATCAACCTACAGGCCTGTTTGAGTAAATTACTGGGAAAGTGACTGTTTACTCATTGGATAGTAAAATATGCAATTCTAGACATAAAAATAGGCTTAATGGGCCACACGGGCGTGTGGGGCTGCACAGGCCCAATCGGGGTTTTCGGGCCCATAAACACTTTTGACCTAAAAGTGATTCTGAATTGCTTCAGGCAACGTAGACCTGCCTGAGGGTCGTACTTGGTATGAAATACTGAAACTTGGTAGGATGACTGAAATACCCCTGAGGGGTAAAATTACCATTTTACCCCTAGTTGCTAAAAGACTGTTATACCCCTAGGTGGTAGATTTGTATGTATGCATGAAGATTTCTGTATCTGTTACTCTGTAAGTATGATGTGTTCTGTTCTGTGTGTCTGCATGGGGTTGGGTTTTTTGAGGAGGAAGTTCTACTAAAGTGGCTCTACCACATAATTCTGTTATAGTGGCATTGCCACATAATCTGTTTCTGGTGGCTCTGCCACGAATTCTAACATGGCAGCTTAGCCGCATTTTAGTGTGATTGGCTGGGTGGGTCGAGCTATTCCCCACAGGTGTGTTTGGTTGGTACGGGTGGCGTGATGGTTGAATTAGGGTGGGTTCCGCATATTATCTGCTTTATATTTGTTAGGGGCTATGGCCTAATCTGTATTTGTTTTGGGCTCTGGCCCATTTTGTTCTGATGGGGAGTTGCACATTGAGTCTTCACAAACTCACGCTTTTAGTTTTAAAATGTGCAGGTAACCCGCATGCTTAGCTGATTTGGAACCATGAGAAACTCGGGGTGGCCACATACTTTTCTGCTCAGTTCTTCACTAGTTGAGTTTTACTATTAAATAAGTTCTAAGTTGGGTTTTTGTTTTGTAATAAGGCCTTTTTGGGTTTTGCTTTTATTTTGGTTACCTATTTGCTTAAAATTTGATATGGTGGTAAAACGGTTAATTAAACAAACTAGGTATCTAAAACTCGTAACAAATGTTTTCATGAAAAACCATGCGCTTAAAACTTCCAAAGGTGGTTAAAAATACTGAGTTCTAAGACTAAGCCATTCTATTAAAATATTTTTACTACGCATTTTCAAACTTGTAACAAAGATTTAGCCTAAACTTGAACTGGGTTTTCAAAACCAAATGAAATCATTTAAATCAACACCAAACTTTCATCAATCAATTAGATCACGTTCTATGTCAATCGCCATGTGACTCGCCAGATTCGGCCAAAACGTTTAGGCCGAGTTTTAGGTGTTATAGATTAACCCGTTTTTGTGGTTGTAATTAACTTTAGAATTCAAGTTTAGATGGAATTAACTATTAATTAATTAGTATTACCTCCTAGCCTCTACTAATTATGTAACATCCTATGCTTGACTCATTTTTTGGATCCGGGTATGGAGCATTACAAATGGACTGAGTTCACCTATACCTCTTTTTTATCAACTAAACTTTTATGAAACTAACTAAAATAAAACCAATAATAATTCTTATGTGAAAAGCATTTAGCTCATCTAAAAGCTCGGTTTCACTGGATTTCTGTTTCTCTATAGACTATTTGTTTAAAAAAATACTCTTAAAATATTGCTAAAGACTACTTGTCCTAAAAATCTAGATTCTAGGGATGCTATCTGGCTTCAAATGAACTTAGTGAGTTCCTTCACTAGGTCACACATAAATAAACCATATCGCACGAGGGTAGCAAATGTAAAATATGGCACACCCCAAATGTTGATGATTCGAGTTGAAGGCGAGTAAAGGTAAAGTTGTTTGTGCTGGAGCAATCTTATGTTTTGGTAAATTGGGTAAACACCCATGGCTGAGTATCAAGGTTCAATCTTTAATTAGTTTTTCTTTAAAAGAAAGAATTCGCTAAAAAAAGTAGGGCTTATGTAAGATACTGCTAAAAGTATAGTACGCCTAATTAATTTAAGTTCTGTAAAGAGTAGGTTTTGGTAACTAGATCTGATTTTAAACCAGCTAAATTGACTGGTCAAGTAACCTATAGAATAGACTATCATTTATATTCTTTCGAATTATGTAGACTATTAAGAAGACAACTTTTGAAACGTGTGACACTTGTTATGTTCCACTAAGTGTGTTGGGTTATATATATGTGTGTAGGGTTTGTGAGAGGGTTTTTTTCTTCCTTTAGAATGAATCTTTAATTCCTTTTTTTCCTTAAATATTAAATGTTATTTGCTGGTTGCTCTTTTTATGTAAGAGGAAGCTAAGATTCTTGGACTAATCAATGGTTATTTCATCTCTAAGTAAGTGTTACAGCTCTGCATGTTAAGTTTTGAAAGAGTAAGATTATAAGAGTAAATGAACATTAAGGCTTTAAGTACAAGTTTTGTATGAGGTTGTCAACGATTGAGATGTTAAGTAAATTGTATGTATAAGAGTTGTGATAGTGAATTTATGTTCTTTAAGCAATTGATGCTACTGGGTCGAGAAGGATGTCAAAGTTTGGAGCTTAAAAATGCAGTAAGTGAGAATAAGGTGAGTCTCTATTCTGACTCTTTCATGTATACTGTTTATATTGAAGTATACTTAAATAAAAATGATAATCCTAATAAGAAGTAAACATGAAATGTAACACCTCTCACCCATCACTCTCATCGAATTAGGGTTATGGAAAGTTACAACAATTAACAAAACACTAGTGAAACACATCATTTCAAAAATTTATTTTCAGAACAATCAACAATAATTTCATTTAAAAAACATGTCATTCAATCATATACAAAACTTAATTTGAGCCTATAATGCCTTAAAAATGATTTAGAAACAATCAAGGATTAAATCGAATCAAAATATGAAAACAAGGTAAAAATTGAAAATTAGGGGTCACACAGCCGTGTCGCTAGACTATGTACAATTCAAAATAGGGTCACACGGCCGTGTAACAAACTGAACTCATGTGGAAAATCATGCACCTAAAAATCAATAAGACACGCGATCGTGTGGGGTGGCCATGTGAAAGCCCGTGTCTTAGGCTGTGTGCACCCAAATGACTTTATATTCAAGCCAATTCATCAACCATTTCTTAGGTACCAAGCCAACCCATTTCTAGCCACTTTCACCTTGCAAAACACATATGAACAAACCTAAAACATACCAAAACCACACAACCGAAGTGCCTAACCAATATGCCCTCATTGGCACCACAATTTATATATGTCAATAAGTAATATAACCAAAAACATAACCATCTAGTAAATCTTATTCAAACATCAGCACAGCTCAGAATACAAAATGCTAAGCTCATTCATTTATACAACATATCAGGGACAAACAAATTTATCCAAAACTATAAACTACTTAGACCATAATGTCCACTTCACATTTATGCACAAATGATACATCAAAGCTACCATCATATCAATGTAACAAAAATCAATTCATGCTTTCCACATTAATGACACAAAACATTTCTCCACCCATTAAAGCCATCAAGACAATTCAATTAGACGTTTCCACTAACATCACAAACTAAACACAAAACATGATATTACTATGATATATCGTTATGAACCAAATTTACAAATCCAACTAGAAATCTAAACTCATTAACTTCAAAGCCCTATATACATGCCACAAAATGAAATAGTCAAGTCAAAAACTATTGAGCAAAGGCTGGATAGTTTGAACTCTGAAGTTGATCCGTCTGACCGGTTCTACTGTAATAGCTCTTTTTGGTAAAAATTGGAACAATGAGTATTAGACTGAGCTTAGTAAGAAAATGATTCATGATTCTATCTGTGAAACCAAAGAAAAAGTGGAAGTGATCTGAGATAGTTTTGAGGCAATTTTTGGTTGTCGAAGATTTTATGCAGATCTTGGATAAAAGGAAATAGAAATCTAAGTTAGTGACAAAGTATTCTTGGAAATTTTGCCATGGAAGAAGTTCTCCAGTTTAGCCATAAAGGTAAGTTAAGTCTGCTGTTTATCGAGCCATATGAGAACATTAAAAATAATCAGACTTGTTGCATATTAATTGACATTATTGCCAGAGTTATACAGAATTCACAATGATATTCATGTGTATATGTTACGATGGTATCGACCAAATCTGTTATATGTTATCTCTCTGATACCTATTGAAATTCAGCTTGATATGGCTTACACTGAGAAGTTGATTGAAATTCTAGCATGTAAAGTGAAAGAAATGAGAAATGAAAAGGTAGCTGTAGTAAAAATTTTCTGATAATGACATGATATAGAAGAAGCTACTTGAGAATTGAAGAGAAACTATAAGAAAGTAATAATTGAATCTCTTTACCAGTAAGATTTTTTAGGACGAAAATGCTTAAAGGGGAGAATTGTAATAGCCCGTTTTTGGTAAAAATCAGAAAAGTGGTTTCAGTACCACAAATCTGATTTCGAAAAGAAAATTTATTTTTATATTATTTTATGGTCTATAGTATGATGGAAATGTTATATGAAAATTTCGTAAAGAAATTTTATTGATTACATGTTTATTTTGATAAAGGACCAAATTACACAAAGTGCAAAAGTTGAGTTCTGATAGCTAAAAGGATTAAATAGCTTTAGAACTTCAAAGTGGAGGTCCGTATATGGAAAATAGACCATTTAAAATGCTTAGTGGTTAAGGATGATGATTCATTCATGGAAAATAAAATAAAGAAAATGACAAAATTGGAAAGATAAAAAATAAAGATGATAAATTATAAACAAAAAGAAAATATCATCGTTTTATATCATCTTCATCCTCAAAATTTTATGGAAACCCTAGGAGAGAGAAAGGAAACTAATTAGGTATGTTTTCTTGACCCGTTTTTAATAATTTTTATAATTCCGAGATCATAGTAACCTAATCTATCTATTTAGGGGAGTGATTTGCAAAGTTATCAAAGTATCAAAGTTTTTGACAAGGATGAATATGCTAAAATTTTGAAATTTATGGTAGAAAATGAATGGTTGTTGATAGATAAAAAAAACTTTTGTAAAGTGAATTTTCATGAAATTGTGATTTAGGAACTAAATTGTAAAAATGTAAAATTCATGGAAAATTTCTGATTTTTATGAAATTTACGTGCTGTAAATATTATATGAGAAATTTTGCTAGGCTTGGAATAACAATTAAATTGCAAAAAATTCATTTTCCAAGCCTAGGGATGAAATGCTCATTAATTAAAAGTATAGGGGCAAAATGGTAATTTTGCCTAAAATGTAAGTTGGACTAAATTGAATATGAATTGATAATAAATTTCCTTATATAGATCCGGATAGACCAAATCCGGAGTTAGAACGAGTAAGAGAGAAATATCAGATTAGTAGATTGTACATACATGAAAAATTGTCGAGGTAAGTTCGTGTAACTAAATTGTATTTATTTATATGATCAAAATAAATGTTGTATATTTGAATTGTAGAATTGCTATATATATGAAATTGATTGAATTTTTTTATGAATGTGTATATGTAAATTTTATAAATGGCATAAGTATATGAAATGTTCACTATGCCCGAAAAATTGTAAGTCCCGTTTGAATGAATGAAAGTCAGTGGATACTGGATTTCTCAATTGGTATTGATCTTGCATATGTTGCAGACATACCATAGCTCAAAAGAGCATCCTAATATAATCCCTCGCAAGCTTCCTGTTATAGTTTTACTCCTAGTATCCTAATCAATAGTGATTTGCATGTGTTGCACACTACCGCAGCTCTTTATGAGTGTCCTGTTATTTGATCGGTTGTGTTCATGCATATGTTGTGGACACAAATGCAGCTCTTCGTGAGCGTCCTGTTATGCGATCGGTTGTCATCCTGCATAAGTTGCGGACACAAACGCAGCTCAATATGAGCGTCTTGTTACTGCTCGCTTGAACTTCCCGTTATAAGCTATTTGGTGCTTCCTAATGAGTGCTCTACGGAGCTACCTGATAAGTGCTCTCTAGAGCCTCCCGATATGGTTCTTTGTGAACTTCCTGATTAAGGCACTTATAAGCTTCCCGTTATATAGCTCGGATAAGCTTCCCGATAGGCTCTTTATGAGCTTCCTAAAATGGCTCTGTGTGAGCTTTCTGTTATAGTGCTTGAGAGAGAGAGCTTTCTGTTTAAGTTCTTTAATGAGTACTCCCAGATATGAATTAACAGATTCTGATTTGTACACTTCAAGTGTATTACCGGTGTATCCATGTAACACCCTTACCCGAAACCGTCATCAGAATCTAGTAGAAGGCATTACCAAACTTACCGGACTACAAACTCTAATTTTTGGCCAAATTATTATAAATTTATCTTATTGAAGGTTTTCTAAATCAATACGGACATCTCGGATGATTAGGATACAAATCCTATCACATCGAAAACCCGAAAAAATTTTTTCTTTTTCAAAACAACGTCACACGCCCGTGTAACATACAGTACGACCATGTGATAAGGCTGTGTGGCCTTCACACCCCCATGTCCGGAGACCGTGGTCGAATCTGTCAAATTTGCCACGGTCACCCTACACGGTCGTTTGAGGGCCGTGTACTCCACACGGTCAAGATACACGGTCGTGTCTCTAGCCCGTGTGGTACTCAAAATTTAATTTAAAGTGCAGGGGAGGCATCGTCCAGGGACACACCCATGGGGTCAGACGGTGTGTCATCCACGGCCTAGGCACGCTCGTGCCATAAGACCGTGGAGCATTCTGCCAAATTCCACACGGTCATGACACACGCCTGTGTGTCCTGCTGTGCAGGCCGTGTTAGGCTATATGCCAAGCCTTGGCCCTTCCAAACCCAACAAACATCCATACCATTCAAATTCGACCAAAACAAGGCATCTACCCACAAGAACTATATTTACAAATACCATTTACAAGGTAACTAATTTCCACATAATACAAATGCAACATTCATGAACTTACTCATTACATACTCTTACCACATTGTTCAATTACAGATATTCCATGCACATGTCCTATTCAATTTCATTACCCTGCACCATGGCTTCGCACATTAACATTAATCTTTTCCCGTTGAACTTTCAGAAAAGAAAAAGGATATGCAGAGATTGGCATCAACTGCCTCACAATAATATGGCCGAAGCCACCACAATACGTAGCCGAAGCTACCACAATATGTAGCCGAAGCTACCACAATATGTAGCCGAAGCTACTACAATATGTAGCCGAAGCTACTACAATATGTAGCCAAAGCTACTACAATCAATGAATCACAAACATAATCCAAGGGTCTGCTCACAGAAGCTGATAGGTAACTGCAACACATGCTAGTACACCCAGCACCCGGGATACGGAAGCGGACCTCAAGTGACATGTCACCCACATCCAAAATCAATCTTAGAGTTCAAACGGGATTTTCCATAATATACAAATTATGCAATTATTCAATTCACCATTCATATTCATGCATTTTCACATGTAATTTATCAAATAATTAACGATAATGCAAGTGCATGATAATTTACTTATGACTTACCTCGATTACGAAACGACTAGCTCGTACTAATCTACTATCTTTTCCTTTCCACGATTTCCATCACCCTCTCTTCTTTCTTGATCTAAATAAATGCATTTAACACAATTTATCAATATTCTATCCAAACACATTCATAAACCAGACTCTTGGGCAAAAAGACCATTTTGCCCCTAGTCTCGAAAATTCAATTCATTTTCTTGCATTTTAGACTCAATTAAACCTTTTTACCAATAAAACAATCCAAGAATCACTCACATTCACATACTTATAAACAAACTTTTATCTTTTCTCATTTTAGTCCCTTAGGGACGTTTTTATCGAAAACTACTTGAAAAACACGTAATTAATACATTAATAACTCATTTACTACCAAAACTCATCAAATAACAGGTTTCTCTAAAATGGGGGATTTTCAAACCCTAATTTCTTCTCAAATAAATGGCAAAATCATGAAATTCAAGCCTCAAGGAACTAAAAAATACGAAAATAATTGAAAACGGGGTTGAAATGCACTTACAAATTGCTTGAAAAAGTCCAAAGCTCTCTTGGCTATGAAGGAGGAAATTTCGGCAGAAAAATTGGGGAAGAAGATGAACATTTTCATCTTTTTCTCATCTTTTATGATAATTTTTACAAAGTGGACAAAAATGCCCCTAGCCTTATTTCTCAAAAACTTTTCTAGAAATGCCCTTTTGTGTCCATACTACTAACTCATGGCATAATTACAGCATAAACACTCCTATATTCATATCACATTTCAATCAAGTCCCTATTTCATCTAATACTCATATTTTTCACTATTTGCAATTTAATCCAAAATTTTCAATTAATCACAAAAGTAGTAAATTTCTAAACGATTTTCTCACAAAACTTAATCAATAAACAAATGCGATATAAAATTCACAAAATTAACTTATTTCATCTCAGATTTGTGTTTGCGAAACCACTATTCCGATTAGGCCCTAAGAAAGTGGCGTGTGGATGTGTGCAAGGGCCAAGGTTCAAGTCTTAAGGTAAGCAGTATGATATTTTATATTTTTTTGGCATGTGCCAGTCATGTGATGGATTTTAAGTGAAACTCCGATGGAAGAGTTGAAATGCTCATGGGATTGAATCAAGTAGGATAAGGGAGAGAAGTTTTAGGAAGTTTGAATGGAAGCTAGTTGTGGCCGATTGTAGGAGTCTTGGAGAAGCAAAATTGACACTTGGGAGTTGAGTGAGCATTTTCGGCAAAAGAAGCTTTAGGGTGCCGATTGTCTTGGGTGGACTTTCGGGATAGTTCTGACTTCTTTTCTTTTTGCCGAATTGGTGTAGTATCTTTTAGGGTTTATTTGCTCTTGTTTTGTTCTTCTCCCTTAGTTCCAAAAAGCTGAAAACGCAACTATTGTTTCTCTTTTGTGCCGATTTGACCATAACCGAATCTCTCCTCTCTTCTTTCATCTCTTTTCTTTCTTCTTCTTTCTCTAAACCGATTTCACTTCATCACCCTTCTTCTAGACCGAACCTACTCTTTACTTCCCTTCTTCCTTATCAAGCCTACTAGTTGACTACCACCAAAAGCCAAAACTAAAGTGGTTGTCGTTTTTCTCCCTTGACCGAGACCCTACTCTTCTCTTCAATCCAACCTTTTCCAAAGCTGAACCCAACACCATAACCCTTGTTGACATCTTCTTTTTCCATTACAAAACTTCTATCTTTTCTCCTTCATTATACCAAAACCTGAAATCTTCACATTCATAAGGGATTAGTGAATTGAACCCCTAGATCTCTTAGATTCACTCTCTGCTCATGTTTAAAGGCTAGATCTGCATCAGATCTGAGATCGAAAAGGGTTGGAAGCATTCTTGTCTAGTAGATCTTCAGTAAGTGCTCAGATTCTTTCTTTCCATTCGGTATTTTGGGATTTAAGGAAAAGCCGAAAACCCCTATATAGGGTGACTGTCGATTGGGGCTAAAGGCTCTACTGGTCTTATCATTTGGTTGGTTATGTGCTAGGGTGGACTAAAGGTTAACAATCGAGGAGTGTTGGGGGCTAGGATCATTGGAGCGACTAGATCTGAGCCTAGTCAGTGTTTTCGACAAAGGTCAGCGTTCTAGGGCCATGAAGGATGTTGGCCGAATAGGGTGATGGTGATTACTTTAGTTGTCATTGATTCATAAGCCTAACATTGTAGTGATTGATTGTAGGATACTCGTAAAGGAGATCTCGTCAACGTCTATTGCAAATCAGGTGTGTAAACGAACACCCTCTAGTAGACTAAATCGGTAAAACCTGAAAAGCTGAAATGCCAAAATTCCAGCATTTCGTGGGCTTGCAAGTGTGCGAGCGCTTGTGGGTTAGTTGAAAGTGGTAAGATCTGTAATTGAAATAGGTAAAGTTGATGTGTGCGCAATTTCGTGCGTCTTGGTGAATTTGGGCCTCGAGGGGCTGAATTTGGGCCCAATGGGCTTACGGGCCCATATGGGTGGAAGCGAGCAGTAAGTGGGTTCTGGTATTTTGTAGGTTAAACTATTAAAACCACTGAGAAATTTGGGCTAAGTTAGCTAAAATAGCTAGTGGACACTGTAGGGCCCAATAGGGGTTTTAGGGCCCAATAGCTCTAAAGTGGGTAAACGGGCTAGATAAGCTACTTAGATAGAGACTGGAATGTTAATCACTATAGTAAGCATGAAACCCTAAAAACTAGTACAATTACTGAAATACCCCTTAAGGTGGAAAATTACTATTTTACCCCTAGGTGCAAAATGACCATTATAACCCTAGGGCTAAATTTGACCAAAATGCATGCTATACTTTATCTGTTCACTGTATGCCATGACATGTTTAACTGTTGCATGGGTTTGGGTTTATTGATGGAGGAAGTGCTAAGTGGCATTGCCACGTTTACTAAAAGGGGCTTTGCCTTGGTTTTACTGTTAGTGGCTTGGCCACGTTATCTGATTAAGCAACTATGCTGCGACTATGGTGTGTAGGGCTGGGTGGGTTGAGTTATTCCCCAGATGGTGTGTAGGGCTAGTATGGGTGGTGTGTAGGGCTAGACATGGGCTGGGCTTTGCATACATGCATTATTCTGTTCCGTTACTGTAATGGGCCTATGGGCCGCACTGCTTATTGTAAAGGGCAAGGCCTAGTAAATACTGAATTTGAATAGGGCTATGGCCCAGTTAATTGGATTTGAATAGGGCTTCGGCCCAGTTATTGACTGAAACTGGATAGGGCTTAGGCTCAGTAAGCTTGGGCTGATTTGGGCTCTGGTTGGGCTTTCTTTACACACTGAGTTTCCCAAACTCACCTCTTCCTTTCATCTATGCAGGTGAGCCCTAAGCTAGTAGACTTGGAGTTGGAGGGATTCGGAGTGGCCGCATGGACTGCAGTTGGACAATTTGCTTTAATTAATTCATTTTTCAGTATTTTTACTTAAATTAATTTTCATTTGGTTTGGGTTTGTAATAAGGCTGCTTTAAGTATTTTAATTTGGGTTTTAATTCTTTATTTATAATTTGATTTAAATGGGTAGATTAGGGCTACGCGGGTTTTTCATTCAAATTAAACAATGTTTTCAAAATGAAACACACGTATTAAATGGATAACAAATAGACAAACCAGATCTTGTAACAAAATAAATTTTAAACTGGTAGTGGATAAGATGATCACAAACTAAATCTGGAATTTTCTTATCAAACATTAGTAACGGCTTTGCAGAACTCACCCTAAACGCAATAGCTAAGGAACATGATTAATCTGTCGTTGATGTGACACACCAGACTTGCCCGTAACATTTGGGCCGGGTTTGGGGTGTTACACATCTTCAAAACGTGAACTACAAAAATCAAGAATTAAATGAGTAAGCTTAAGAAGCTTAGTAAGTTTATAAGTATTTAAACAAAACTTACCTTTGTTTATAATTAAGTAAATGAATATAACTAAATTTAACACGAGTTCCTGTTAATACATTTAAAACAATTAGGTGAGCATTTCACATATCAACCATATAATGTCTCAATCATTTAATACGACACATTTCCTGTAACACCCTAAACCTAGCTTAGATGTTATGGCCGAATCTGGCGATGTCACATGGAATGGGATTTGAATTCGAAGTTGACAAGTTTATAACCATTTCAGTTTATTAACATTTGTTATCTCGGAAAACGCTTACTAATCAATTTGTCTTAAAACGTATCTTTTTAGTGGAAGCTTCAGAAAACATTTTTATTTAAGGAAGACCATTTGTTTTCAATAAAATCAACTTTTTGTTGCAGTTTGCGATTAAGAAACTACTTAAGCAATTAAAACCAAAAAATTAGGAAAACAGTCCAGAAAGTCTAAAATTACATAAAATACCCCCAAAAATAATAAAGCAAAAATAACCTAAAATCAAAACTGAACTTAAGTCAGTTTAACAAATATGTGGCCACCCCTGAGTCCTCCGCCACACCGATCCATCTAAGCCTGGGGATTACCTGTACAAATTAAATAGAAGGGGTTAGTTTACGTAAACTCAGTGTGTAGTTCCCACACAAAGCAAGCATACAGTCAAACACAGTAAAAAGTCAAATGTAGTCTGGGGTCTAAGCCCATTACAGTTTCAGTAGCAGTTTGGGCCTTAGCCCATTCTGGTTTCTATCAGATATGCATTAGGGCTTTAGCCCATCACAGTAACAGTCAAGCAGATAGTAATCAGTAGACAGAGTCCTACCCACCAGCCTCTACACACCATCTCCGTCCATCCCTACACTCCATGTGGGGTTTAAAACACCCACCCAGCCCAACACTCCATGTGGTACCGAATGCGACACATAGCAGTATAATGTAGCTGAGCTGCAACATAATAGGCTTAAGAGCCTTTCAGTACACTTTCGCCAAATAATCACCATCCCACCCCAATGCAATGCAAACATATAGTATATTAATATCATGCTTTTAAGCAATTATCAGACATGCACATATATATTTATCAGTAAACATGCATAAATTATCATGCTCAAAACATGCATTACATACAGTCAGATCATACATTTCGGGGTGTAGGTAACGCTTACCGACCCTATAGTAGGTTCATAGTAGACTTGGGCGACCCATGCAACACTAGGGAACAGTTCAATTAAATGGGCCCACACACCCATGTGGCTTGCCCGTGTGGCCCACACGGCCCAATTTAGCCTTGGCCGTGTGGATCATACAGCTTGGCCCAGAATCCCACACGCCTATGTGGACTACCCATGTCGACTCATACGGCTATGTGGCCCATACGGCCCAATTTAGTCTAGCCTATGTGTCGTACACAACCTACCTGGCCATCACACGGTCATGTCTTCTGCGCAAGGCCTAGCCATGTTGATCACACGCCCATGCCATAGCACACGACCTACCACTCGGCCTACCACACAAGCGACCACACGTCCGTGTGGCGTCGATGGTGGGGTTTTTGGCTTCTACTGAAACCCTATTTTCTGCATTTTTGGGTACACATCTGGTATCGATTCGCTGCAAAAAGTATCTCGAGCCTTCCAAAACTTGTATTCAGCCAATACAAATCCCAATTAATCATTTAACAATGAATTAAAATGAAACCCAAAATAGGATATCCATCCTTTGAGCGAAAAACCCTTACCTTCAATCAAAAAAACAGAACTCTCATGAAACCAAATCTCCAACTAGAAATCACGAGTCCTCAATTCCTCCCCTAATCGGCAATAACGGTACCCATTAATGGAAAGTTAATAAAAAGAAACAAGATCACTTACTTCAAACTTACCGATCAGACGGGAACAAGAGTTTCATGCAACAGGATGATTTGAAAAAGAAAACGGAAGAAAGGGTAAAGGAGAAGCAGGATTTCGGCACAGGGAGGAGGAAGAAAGGAAAACATAGAGAGGGGAGAAGGCAAAGAAGTTGGCGTCAAAAAGGGAGAGAAATAAAAAGAATTTCGAATGAACAATACCACCTACTACCAGATAACACATCCCTTGATTTTCTCCCAACTATCTCACTAACAGTCAATTACCACGGCTTCCAGCCCAGCCGAAACTCTAGACATCAACAGAGCCAAAATAAACTCCCTTGCTCACGACCTTATGCCTCACACGGCCACCAGACATTCTTGTGTCACAGGTTGTATGAAAACAGGGCATACATACTGACTTAGGTCACATGGCTAAGGACACACTCGTGTGCCAGGCCGTGTGAAATCTGAAGGGTATACTGCTTAGGCCACGCGGCCAACCACACGCTCATGGGCTAGCTCATGTGCCCTTTTGAAATGGCCCACACGCCCATGCATCAGGCCGTGCCAGACTTGTAGGGTATACTGGCTTAAGCCACACGGCCAGTCACACGCCCATCTGTGAGGCCGTGTGGAGCGCCTATGCTCAATTCGAATTGGCCTTAGAGCAACACGGCAGAGACACACGCCCGTGTCCCTGCCCGTGTGGGCAAAAATCGGCCATTTGCAAGGCCATAATGCCACCCATTTTCGGTCATCCCTACAAGCACCAAATGACACATATTTCATAACCAATTTACAGCCAAAAAAATACCAAAACACGCATAATTCATGCCATAATATTACGAATCAATTCCATACTCATTTTCAACTCAAAGTACACCAATTTCATGTACCTAAATCATACCAAAACTACATACTAAATACCTGATTATAATCCATTAGAAAACATAACCAATCCGTACCATTTCAACCATGAAATATACCAAAATAAGTTGAATATCATCATGATTCTCAAGCCGCTTCTCATGGCAAGATTCACAACATAAAGGTACCACAACTTCACTAGCTTATACATGCCATACATTAATATTTACAACATCAAAAGTACCAAAATATTGTTCGATAGTGTGACGATGATTCTTGTCGATCCCTGAGGTCACGGTAGCTTTGATAATCTATAAAACAATGAAAACACACACAACATAAGCTTTCAAAAGCTTAGTAAGCCATATACAAATAAACTGATACATATAAAACTATGATAAGCCAATTTATCCATGGAAACCATAGCAAACCACATATACAAGCTTCATAATTCATATCTAATTCACTTGTTCTCAAATCACTTGCATATAACATATCCGTTCTCATATAGATCACATATCATCAATTATAAGCATACTCATCTTTCATTCTCAAATAACATATACGTTTCATATGTACCTGGATCGGATACATATTCACATATTTATCTATTTTTGGATATTGCCCGTTGAACCATTCGGAGCTGATAAGGATGCTCGGATAGCTCATAAAACTTATACAATGCCATATCTCAGATATGGTCTTACATGTTGTCAAATATCAATGCCACTGTCCCAAACAATGTCTTACATGAAATCATATACGATAGCAATGTCCCAAACATGGTCTTACATGTAAATCTCTAATCGATGCCAATGTCCCAAATATGGTCTTACAAGACATCACATCTCGGAATCCTATGTCATGACATGCGTATCCTATACTATTCCTATGGTTCGTACGGGGACTTCGGATATCTCAACACTGTTGATACTTTAATATTTTTGAACATTAAGCATTCATAACATTTCAATATCAATTAAACATATAATTCACATGAAATACATTTATTTTCATATGAACTTACCTCATACGGAAACGAACAGATAGGAGCGACTAATCAACCACTTTCGATTGCCCCTGATCTAATTTCATTTTTTTCGTTCTTGATCTATATAAATTCAAATTTGACTATTTAATTACACATTTCAGTCAATTCAATCCACAAACATAAAATTTGGCCTTTTTACACAATAGGCCCTATAATTTCACATTTTTCTCAATTTAGTCCTTATTGCATAAAATCACAAATTACACAAAATCTCACAAAACCCATGCTTAGCCGAATTTTTCCAAAGCCCCTAGCAGCCCATAACTTTCATTTATTTTACATTTTAACCCCACATTTTATACATTTTACAATTTAATCCTTAATAGGCAATTTCATCAAAAATCACTATACAAAACATGTTTATCTCTCACTAAGCCTTCATATTTCACCATTTAACAAAACAAAACTCATATATTCCACAATGGCATCTCATGAATTCATCCACCAAATCAGAAACTTAGGCATGGGCTAGGTAGAAAATAAAGCAACGATTTCAAAAACGAAGAAATTATCAAAAACCGAACAAAACTCATACCTTAATTAAGCTTGAACAATGGTCGAATATATGAATGCTCAAAACCCTTATTTTCTTTCTAAAATTCAGTGGATGAATACTTGGAAAAGATGAGCATTTTGGCCTTATTTACTTAATTCACATTGATTTAATTAATTACTACTTTAACCTTAATAAAACATTAATGCAAAACACATAAATCATGGACATAAATGTCCACTTGCCTTATAATGGCATAATAACCCTAGGAGGACTTCCAAAGAATCAACATATTCAAAATTGAAAAATGCAACTTTTACCTTTTATGCGATTTAGTCCTTTTCATCAAATTAAGTACTCAATCGATAAAATTAAAACACAAAATTTTCACACATACTTATTCTGTAACACCTTTAACCCGTATCCGTCACCGGAATGGGTTACAAGCCATTACAAAACCAAACTCAACATTTGAACATTTCATATACATATGAATGAGTACTTTAAATAATAAAACACGATATATTAAAAGTCCTTTGTAATTTATTTCATATCTTGTAACATACAATAATGAAATCATATAATTCACATATGAAAGTATCCATATCTCATTTGGTCCAATTCCCTATTCGATCATCAAACATTTAATTCATAAAGTATTCAACTATAATATGGTTTTATGCTAAAACTATCATCAACAAAAAAAAAAAAAAAACAATGAATTTAATACTAAATTATGCGCATAAATGACCAAATAAATCGAAAACCATCCTAGCATTATAAATATATAGGTGTTACTATTCATTTGGTCAAATGCTATTTCATTTGCCGAAAATACTCAATCATATAACCAATTCACTTTTAAAGTAAAACCATCATCAAAACAAGTAAACTAACACATAAGGAAACATACGAAAGCTTACTATAATTTACATTGTATACTAGCATCTTTTATAACCATTTTTTAACGTTCATTAAGCCTAACCAAAAGTTCACTATTGACATCAACCATAAACGAATCATTCAAGAGTATAAGCAACTATATTCCAAATCATATAATACGTATCAATACTAAACTAACATAACATAACATTATAAATTCACACAGTTAGATAATAAGCCAATTTCGCATGGCATATTATATATATATACACATCATTCAAAATATAAAATTACAACCTTGTCTAACCTATACATGCCATAGGTAAAGTTTAAGTAGGTACTACCAAAGCAAAAGATAGTGTGATGAGATTTCTGTTAATCCCTGAGTTTGCAGCTAGCTTTGAAATCTAAAAACATAAAAATGTAATATCCAAAGTAAGTTTTCATAACTTAATAAGTCATTAGCTAAATAATCAAAATGTTAATAGCTTGTTTCGAATAGTAAACTAACCAAAATTAAAATATGTCATACTCAAATATTATTAAACCAAATACTTAGCTTATGCTTTTCATCTTATAAACTGTCTCCAACGTAAACTATCCTATACACATATGTTCAATCAAATTATAAAATAATTTCTTAGATTCATATGTCATTGTCTTAAATTGAAATCATGTGAGTTACAAGTCTATTACATTGAATCGACTTACATTTGCTTATGACACATCTCAACTATGCATACTTTAAGCATTGAACATCCCATTACATGTCTATATCATATTCACAAAGTTAACTACTCAACATTGAATACTAAATCACATTCATACATACCTTCATGGCATAACATTCAATATTTAAATAACTTTAAGCATAGACATACCTACATGGCCGAATATACACTTATATATAAATAAGATCATTTAGCTCACATTTCAATTCAAACCTTATAAGCATAAATTTGAAATTTAATCATCGGCAATAAGCCTGCTAGGCAAAAGCCTAATTCATTCACCGGCAATTAGCCTGCTAGGCATAAAGCCTGATTACGTTCACCGCCACAAAGCCTGATTAAATTCACTGACACTAAGCCTGCTACGCATGAAGCCTGATTCATTATCAAATTCGAAAATCCGCGCTCCCACACTTAAATCATTAGCATTCATACCTTTCTATACTGAGTACAAAATCTTCCTATGTCTAAATGCTAATAATAAAAACTATTTTTTTGTGACAACTCTCCAAACAAATCTCATCATCAACAACTATAGACATATCTTTGCTAATTCAGTTCACCACTTCACATCACAATTAGTAAGTTCCACAACACATGAATAAAGCAATTAAATTACTCAATTCACATTCGACAATCACTTTTGAAGCATTGAAATATGGTTCATCATAGTACTCCACATTTGGCAATCACTTTTGAAGCATTGAAAATATTGTTCATCATAGTAATCCACATTCGGCATTACTTTAAATAAATTCCATAAATTCAATTTAGTACATAATTCTATTCACTATTAAATTTTAGTGCATATAAAAGCTTAATGACTTACCTCGGATATCAACAAACGGTAATTTCGACTACTCGGCTGGCTTAGCTTTTCCCCTATCCAGATTCGACTTCTTTAAATCTTGAGCTATAAAATTTCAAATGAGACTTACTCAAACTCAATTCTATTCAATTAAATCCAAAAGCATGTACATAGTCGATTTACTATTTTACCCCACTATTTTTGTACCTTTAGCAATTTAGTCCATAATTCATTAAAAATAAAATAAATAAAATTTAATTACACCAAGCTTAGGCCGAATGTTCCTTGTATCCCTAAAAATCCTCACATTTCATTTATTTTGAAATTTAATCCCTTTATTTACTAATATATTCAATTTAGCCCTAAATGCACAAATTCTCTAAAAATTCACATACAAAGCTTATTAATCTACCACAAAACTTCCATTTAATTCATCAAACATCAATTTCATCAAGCTCTCAACAATGGCAAAACTCAAAATGCACATTAATATCAAAAATTCAAGCATGGGTCGGATAGTGTACGAAGCAACGATCTCAAAAACGTAAAAATTATCAAAAACGAACCAAAATCCATACCTCAATTTAGTTTAGAGAGTGCCGAAACTCAACCGAGAAAATGTGTAACACCGCTAACCCGAATCCGTCGCCGGAAGGGTTAGAGGCATTACCGGAAGTACACACATATTCATATTAATAATAAATAATCATTTTCTTAAACTCTTAAATCAATCAAAGATCTCATTAATTAATGAGTCTTATAAAAACATACATAATCGAATATCAACATCTTTATCTATCTCTATTCGGCACATGAACATTACTACCTGAATTATCCAAAACATCAAAACTATAAACAACGTATCAAGCATAGTCCATAATTATATTATACTTTGGTTGATTTCTCAACATGTGTAACCATCATTTAATCAAAGTACTAAACTAATTTGACATAATAAACAAGCCATTTTCGGATGGCTTATATATATACAACTAAAATGAAACATATCAAAACTAATCTATACATGCCATATAACCAAAACTCAAAACACTTATTTACCAGAACGAAAACTGGATAGTGTGAAGACGTCTCCCAGATTTACAACCCGAGCAAATCTCTGAAGCTATATAGACATAGGAAAAACACACAGAGTAGGCTTTAAAAGCTTAGTAAGCCATAAGTAAATCAATCATTTCAATGATAATTATAATTCCATAACACTAAACTGAATTTTAAACAATCTCAATCACATGCACATCCATTGTACTCTTGAATTCAATAAACTTAATTAAATAGCTTCACTTATTTTATTTGTCTATACCATAAAACTATGCTTTTAAATTCGAATAATAACCGTTAGCTCAATTATATAAATCAAACTTGTACATATTTATTATGTAACCAACCAAACCATTGTCATTGCTTCACTAACCGATTTATAGATATAAAAACTAAGTATCATAGTGTCACCGTCTTAATATCCATTTCATGTTTGGATTTCAATTTAAGACTTAGTCATATCTCAAAACCATTTTTCTTATTTCATATTTCCCATGTTCAAATCATGGGACCACAAGGCCATATTGCAAGCACATATATCATATATAATCATCTGCGTACCTTTCTTTTTCATTCATGGTAACTTGTTTCACATATCATTATTCAATACATAATCACCTTGCATTTCTGAGTTTCAAAGATAATGCACATGTACCAGAATCATATATTTACGAATACGGTTACTATATCACAATTCTTATATAATTTATTTGATTATAGTCACTTGCCATTAATCACATCTCATTTTCATATAGACCTTATAATATCGGATCATAATGATATCCACTTTTACAAACAACCATCAAATTTTTTGTTTTATGCAGTTAAGTCCTTTTTATTAAATCGGGCACTCAAACAGTAAAATTTTTATACGAAATTTTCACACATGCAAATTCACATATAATAAGCATGAAAAATAAAATTTATAAAATTTTCAAACTCGAATTCGTGATCTCGAAACCACCGTTCCGATTAGGGTCGAATTTGGGCTGTTATACTTTCCCCCCTTAGGCATTTTCGTCTCCGAAAATCTTACTGATAACTTTCAAGCTCCCAAGTTGCTTCCTCGATCCCGTGTTTCTGCCACAATAATTTTACTAACAAGATTTATAAAATCACTTTCTTATTTAAAAACAAATACATATACATTTATACAAGTATACATATATATCACATTTTCTTGATTTCATATGCACATATCACTTAACCGAATTTATACTTGCATTTCAAACACATATAAATCACATATTAACATGTATAATACATAACATCAACTCAACTATCAAGCTTATAGTTTCATAACCCACATATTAATTCATGTATAAGCTGTAACTTGATCGAAAGTACATATATACTCAAACATCTCAATTAATATTCTTTATAACTTTTATCACATATTGTAACGCCCTAATTTTCGGGTTTTTCTTAGATTTATCTTTATCTGATAAAATGTTTAAATGCTAGTATTTGGGTGTGTAATGTATGTTGGGGTGTGTTAATGGGCCTATGGAAGGCCCATGTGTTGGTTAGAAGCTCGGCAAAATTTTGTATTTTTGACTTAGGAGATAGGGGACCCTTGAAGATAGGTGTTATAAGAAAATAATTGTGAAATAAGACACAAATGAATCAGTGGTAAAGTGGCAAGGGAGACGCCATTAGGCTCCTTAAAAGGTGGCGCCTAAATGAGCTTGGAGGTCCAAGGTTCAAGCTGCAGGGGTTGCAAGTGTGGTGTTTTATTTTTGAGCTTGAGCAGGTAAGAATTTGAAGCAGAATTGAACTCTGTTGGAAGAGATTTGAATCGGTCAAGGGAGCAAATTGTGGAGGAGGTTGAGGAGCAAATCAAGGAGTTTGAATTTTGAATGATGGTGGCCGGTTAGAGGACTCTTGGGGAGGGCAAATTTGGCTAGGTGCTTAGGTAGCATTTTCGGCAATTAGGTGCTAGAGTGTGCCGAATTCTCCTTTAGTTCTTGGGTGACTTGTGCCGATTTCTCTAAGAGTGAAAAACCCTTCTTCGTTTGTCGATTTTTTGCATAGTCTATTAGGTATCTTTTGCCACTTTGCTCTCCCATCAAACCTAGAAGCCGAACCTTAATCCACCTTTGTGCCGCACACTCATTTTGACCGAAGCATTTCCTTTACATCTCTTCTCTACATTCTTTTCTTCTCCTCTTATACCATAAACCAAACCTTCATCATTACCTCCTTCTCTGGCCGAATCATTCTTCCTTGACTCTCTTCTCTAAACCTCTGTCGACAACTGCAAGAAGAAGTCGAAACTCAGTGTGGCCGATTGTTCTTTGTCAAGCGAACACTCTTATTCTTTTACTTCTTCTTCTACAACCTTCCATAAGCCGAAATATCCTATTTGCCGAATCCATCTTCTTCTATCAAATCTATCGTCTCTTCTCATCCTACTTCTTTGCCGAACCTTATTTATTTTTTTGATCGAAACTCATTGTGTTTGGCCGAATCCTTTCCTCTCTCAACTCTTTCTTTCTCACTATTACAAGTGCAGCGGCGGTGGTGAGGACTTGGATTGGTAAGTATTTCGTAGCCTTATAGCGTTGGTTTCATGATATTAAGGCAAGTAGCCGAACCCCTTAGGGGTATTGTCGTTTGAATTAAAAGGCTCTTTGGCCTCTTTCTTTTGTTGAAGGTGTAATAGCGCAGTCAAGGAGAGGATCAAGCATCGAAGGATCGTGAAGATCAACGTAGTTGGACGTTGCGATTTAGTCCATAACCGAAAAAGGGTAAGATTTTAAGGACTTAGGCCATCTAGGCCGATTATGGTAAGGGATTATAGCTATTTGGTTATCGATTAATTAGATTGAAAGTTAGCGTTCAATTGTAGGTTCTTCGTACATGGATTTCTTCAACGGTTTCAACAGTATTAGGTGTGTAACGTATCTCCATCATAGACTAGGATGGCTAAAAGCCGAAATAATCGAAACTGTGCTAAGTGACCGATCAAAAGTGACCGAAAAATCAGCCTTGGAAAGGAATAAGAGTGACCGAATACTCTGTTGTGGTCACATTGGGAGTTGGTGATGGCGAAATTGCAGAAGGTGCAATTTCGAGCGATTTGGTAAGATGGGCCTCAATGGGCCAAGGTGGGCCCAATGGGCTTCCGAGCCCAAATTTGAAAATGTTCATAAAAGACTCTCTGGTAACTTGAATAATAAAAACTTGGTAAAGTCGGTAAACTAAAACCTAAAATTGGGCTTCACGGACTTATCGACGATATTGGACATAGTAAGGCCATTAGGGGATCTAGGCTAAAAAGGGCAAAATTAGAAATTTGGCTTAAGTGGACTTCCGTGGTTATTCAGGGACTGTTAATTTATCAGACTTGCATAAAATCTCTAAAAATATGAAAATGGACTAAAATACCCTTAAATATGGAAAATTACCAAAATACCCCTAGGTGTAAAAAGACTATTATACCCCTAGGGTCAATTCTGTATGAAATGTATGATGTTATGTATCTGCATGAGTTAATTATTATTATGAATATATCTGATGCATGAGATGCTATATATTGCATGCTAGTATGATTATCTGTTGCATGGGGTATGGGTTTATGATGGAGGAAGCGTTCTGGCAGCCTCGCTGCAATCTGGTGACTTTGTCACATTATTATCTGGCAGCCTCGCTGCAATCTGGTGGCCTCGCCACAATATTTATATCTGGTGACCTCGTCACAATATCTGGCAGCCTCGCTGCAAATATATCTGGCAGCCTCGCTGCAAATGTTATCTGGCAGTCTCACTGCAAATTATATCTGGCAGCCTCGCTGCAAATATCTGTGGTGTGTAGCGGTTGGGTGGGTCGAGTAGTCTCCCCACATGGTGTAAGGCTGGTACGGGGGTGTTAAGGATGGATCTGGGTTGGGTTTCTGTTTGCATAATGCTTATATCTAATCTGTTTCTGTTATGGGCCTTTTGGGCTTAACCTGATTCCTGTAATGGGCCAAGGCCCAATTAAATCTGTTTCTGAGGCTTGATTCGTTTTGGCCTATGGTTGAGATAATGTTGCACACTGAGTTGTCAAACTTACCTTTTTAATTAATCTCTGCAGGTAACCCTCAACCACAGTGGGCTTGGAGCTGCGAGAGATTCGGAGTAGCCACAGCGACTGCAATAAAACTAGTTTTCATTTATGTTTTAGTATTTTAATTTTTATGTTAATTTTTGGGTTTTAATGTGTAATAAGGCCGCTATTAAATCTTCTTTTTGGGTTTTAACTTTCTAAAGGATTTGGTTCGTACTTTATCGAAACTGCTAGATATAGGCTGCGCGGGTTTCCAAAACCTTAATAACGTTTTCAAAGTAACGTTTTATACAATTTAAACAATCTTGAATAATGACAACTTAAAGTAGTTTTAACAAGAACTTTTCTCACCTTGCTAGTTTTATAAAATATCACCTAAGTCTCAACGCGTATTAAACGGTTACAATAGTAGTTTAGGATCATGTGACACACCAGATCTGGTCATAACGTTCAAACCGGGTTTGGGGTGTTACATAAGACTTCAATTAGGGCCACGCGTGTCAACCTCTCCAGCAAGGAGGAAAGGAATGGTCTTAAAATGAAGCGTCGCCAGAAGAGGAGGGCTAATAGCAGAAACTCTACTATTACAGTCATCCCCATCCGTTTTTCTTCTCTAGCGAACTTGCCAACTGTTGCCCAAGCAAGCTCACCTATTGACATCAGTGAAGACACTCCTCCTCCCTCTATTTATGAGGACTCTCTAATGGCTCCCATAGTTGAAAGGGTATTTTTTGAGGCTGTGAAAGACTTCCCCTCATCTTTGCACCAATTACTATCTAAGGTTGGCACTCTTGGCCTAAGGTACACAGAGGCTAGCGATAAGGAGCTCGCTGATACTCGAGTTGAGTTAGATAGTGTATGCGAGCTGTACAACAAGGTGAGAGAAGAGAATGAAATAATAAATAAGTAACAGGGAGTCCTCACCGAGCACCTGGTGATGATGTAAACTAAAGCAGAGGAGTGTAGAGCTAAGCTCACTGCCGAAAAGGAGAGGGGCATAATCATAAAGGTGAAACTAAAGAAGGTCTTTATAAGGCACTCCGTTAAACTGAAAAAGATCATTAGGGAGTGTCAAGAGTAGGTAGATACTACCTTTTAGAAGAAATGGGAGGCACTGGTAGCTTTTAAGCAGCAAACTTCCTAGAATATCTTGGGCTCTCTTCAAAGGTTCAAGAAGAACTTGCTCTTACATAACCAGGTCACCTACAGCCCTTTTGATGTCTACAAGGTGGATTTTGATGCACTTGCGGATGGAGATGTGAGCAACCTGGGCTTTGATGTCTTTAACCCTGCTAGGTTTACTTAGGATTATTTTGTGACCACCTAGAAGAGGGAGCTTTTTGTGGAGAAGGGGGGTTCTAGTACTGCAGACTTGGCTCCATCTACTGTTGGGGATGTTATAACTTTAGTTCATCCCTCAGTGACTGAGGATGTTATAATTGTTGCTACAACTGTTGAGAATGATGCTCTTGCTAATCAGGATTGGGGTGGGGGTGATGATGTAACTGAGCAATGATATTGTACTTATTTTCTTTGAATAAATAAACATAATTTTGATATCTAGTTGGTTCTTTTTGTATTGTATTTTTCTTAAATGAAGAGCGTTGTTGCGAGCTATTTCATACTTGAAAAAAATTATATGAGAACCTTGGTTTTACAAATAGGAGCTTTGCTCTTGGTAACTGTGCTGGAGGTCGCAGCTCTTCACCTGCGAACCTTTATTTTACAACTGAAAGTTTTGCTTTCGCTAATTGTGCTAGAGGTCGCGACTCTTCGCCTACAAACCTTAATTTTACAGACGATAATTTCATGAGGAAGGGATTTATTTATCTGATGTGTATTCATACATAATACTTTTTGAGGTGTCAGGCATTTCAGGTTCACAATATCATCGCACCTTCTATTCTTGCCAATTTATATACTTTATAGCATATCATTTTTACCACCTTGTATGGTTTCTCTCAGCTCGGGGCCATTTTCCAGCGCTGGGAGGTGGGCAAGTTGGCTTCAGTGTTTCTTAGCACAAGGTTACCACCTACTTGGAACTACTTTCCTCTGGCCTTGGAGTTATAGTAGCAAGTTACTTGTTGGGCACAGACTATATTTTTATCCAAGTCGTTTCCTTGAGCTCGTCGATTAAGTCCAGATTGAGTCTTAAGGTCTCTTGATTAGCTTCTTCGTTGAAGTGTTGTGTTCTGTGTAATGATAGGCCTATCTTCGCAGGGATGATGACTTTTACACCATAGAATATTGAGAAGGCTGTTTCACACGTTGTAGTGTGGGACATTGTTTGTAATGCCTATAAGATTCCTAGTAGTTCTTCCAACCAAGCCCCTTTTAGTTCGCTTAATTTCTTCTTGAACGTGGTCAAAATTTTCTTATTTATAGCCTCCACTTGGCCATTAGTTTGAGGGGTTTTCATTGAGCTTTAAGCCAAGGATATCTGAAGATCTATGCAAAATTTCATAAACTTTCTTTGAAACTGTATGCTGTTGTCTGTGATAACAGTGCAATGTATCCCAAACCTATAAACAATCGACTTCCATATAAATTACTCTACCTACTTCTTTGTTATGGTTGCCAGAGCCTCTGCCTCGATCCATTTGGTGAAGTAATCAAAAGCTACTATAATGAACTTTTTTTGCGTCATCGCTATGGGAAATGGTTTGAGGATGTCGACCCCCCATGTCGTAAAAGGGCAAAGCCCTGTCATAATTTAAAGAGGTTCTACTGGTTGTCGCTGTATTCTAGCGTTTCTTTTATAGGGGTCACATTTGCAGACCATGTGTTGAGCGTATTCATAAATAGCAAGCCAATAATATCCTTGTCTAAGTATTTTCTGCGCTAGCAACTTACCTCACAGATGATCATCATAAATGTCCTTATGGATCTTTCTCATGACATATTCAGCTACCGATGGAGAGAGGCATCGCAACAATAGGTGTGAAAACCCTTTTCTGTACAGCACGCCCTTTAGAAGGGTGTATCATGCTACCTTGTGTTGTTGTTTCGTGAGCTCTTTTCAGTCTTATATTTCCTCTTTTCCCTGCAGCGTGTGGATTATAGGGGTTATCCACATTTCTTCCTGGGTTGTGAAAAGCACTTGGGGAACATCAAATAGCAATCATAACTCAAAGCCTGATACAATACACCGGCACGAAGCCTGCTAGGCATAAAGCCTGATACAATACACCGGCACAAAGCTTGCTAGGCATAAAGCCTAATACAATACACGGCATGAAGCCTGCTAGGCATAAAGCCTGATACAATACTGTAACACCCTAAATTTGGGCCTAGAAGAATTGGGCTTTGAGTCTGGGTTCGGATAAAAGAAAACCTGAATAATTGAGAAGTTTTAAATATTATTGTTATTAGAAAAATATTACTTTATTTATTATTATTGATGTTTGAAAATTTTTTATGAGAATTATAATTATTAGATAAAATATATTTATAATATTATTGTTGTTAATTTGTTGTTTAAATTTAGTGTTTAAATAAATTACTAATGACTTATAGTGCGGGAAAAGTCTTGGGTTCGATCCAAGACTCTAGCAAAAAAATTAATTTTTGGCTAAAAAGGGGAACTGGGCAATAGGCCTTATAATTAAATTAGGCTAAGTCTTAGGCACAAGTGAAAGCCTGGCCCGGTGGCTAAGTGTGTTAGGCAGCAGGAAGGGAGCTGGGGTTCGATTCCCAGCTTGCGCGAATGTGGGTTTTTATTTTTAGCAAATTAGAGGTTGTCTTAGACAGGCCTTATAAATAGATGGGGCTAAATTGTGACACAAAGGAGCATTCGGTCCAGTGGCTAAGCACGCTAGGAGGACGTGGGATGTGCCTGGGTTTGAGACACGGCGAGCTCAACGTTGGGTTTTTATTTTTTTAAGTAAGCCGATTGCGTAAAAATAGCCCTTAAGAGAAGCTACGATCGGTTTATGCCACAAGGAGCACCTGTGGCGCAGTGGCAGCAGTGTGCTAGGATTTCCAAAGAGATGCGGGTTCGAGTCCAGGCACAGGCAAACCTTAGTTTAATTTTTTTAAAAGCAATAGGGACTTCAGCAGGTAAGGTTTAAGATTAAATGAGGCTATTATAGGGTAAAGAAGAAGCTGCGGCGCAGTGGCCAGTAGAGTGCTAGGCTACCTGAGGTCCCAGGTTTGAGCTCCTGTGCACACGAAGAATCGTCTTTTTGCTGGGGGCGCGTGGAGGGAGCCGTGCGGGATTGGAGTACCTCCTAGCTGCAGATTCAATCGATGGATAAGGCTGCTAGTCGGTGGGGAAGTTTGAATTTAATTCAAACTTTTGTTTTCAACCAAATCAAGAAGAATTTGAATTTTGGAGGAATTCTTTTTTGTGCCGAAATACACCATTCAACTATAACTATTAAGTGCCGAATTGCCTTTGTGATTTTGCTTTTATGATTTATTTTCTTCTTTAGTTTTGGGTGTTAGCCGATTGTATTTTTTCTTCAATCGGTTCTTTTTTTTCTATTTTGTTTTACTCATCTTTTCTTTGTCAAGTCCTCTACTTCTATTCTTAATTTTTCCTTTCGTTATTTTTCCCGTTATAGCTGATTATAGGATTCCTTTTGCCTTGATTAAAGTCACAACTTGCATCCCTTTTTGATCCATTCGAATATTTCTTCTTCCTCTTTACTTATAAATTCTAAAAGCCGAAACCTTACACCTTAGGTTTGTTGCTGATTTCTTCAAGATTGAATACCGCTCCTTTCTTATCTTCTCTTTTAGCCGAATAATATATTCTTCTTTTCTTTAGACCTCTGTATTATTTCTTTGGCACTCTCATCTTCTTATCCGTTTGCAAACAACTACCCCTTTGGCCAAATACTTTAGGTATCCTGTTCACATTCGGGTTTAGGCTAGATCTAGTAAAGATCGAGTTCAATATTGGTGGAAGCGACCTTAGTGGTGGCCAGAGGAGCAAACAAATCATTGGGTAAGAATTTTGATCTCCTGTTACTTTTGGTTAAAGGAAAAGCTGAAACCCCTAACCCTTTTATTATAAATCGGTTTAAGTCCCCCTTTAAGTGTAATCATTGGGCTCTTTTTATTAATGGAATGTTGTGGTCTTATATAAGGTGGTTCCTGAGGAGGTAAAAGCAGTTAAGGATCTCAAGGTGATCTAGACCTAGATCTAGGGGTAGAGATTCGGCAAAGGTGAGTAATTTAGGACTTTGGATGATGTTAGCCGAATGTAGTAGTATATTGATATTGTGTTACATTGATTATCTTTGATTCAAGATCTAATGTCATAATGGGCGAATGTAGGATAATCACGTGGAGATCTCGTTGTGATAATCGCAAATCAGGTGTGTATCGAAATCCCCTCTTGTGGTTCAATTCGGCAAAAGCTGAAAAGTCGAAATACTGGCATTTCGTGGGCCTGCGAGCATGCGAGTGCTCGTATGTTGATTGGAAATGTTAAGGTTTTGTAATCAGAATTGCTAAGACAAATAAGAGTGCGATTCCGTGCACTTCGGTGAGTTGGGCCTCGAAGGGCTGAATGAGGGCCCAATAGGCTTACGAGCCCATATGGGTAAAAATAGGCGTTTATAGTATTCTGATAGACTGTAGGGTCGAAACTGCTAAAACTGATAAGCTGATTATGAAACTTGGATTAAATGGGCTTAAGTAGCCAATAGACACTATAGGGCCCATTAGGGGTTTTGGGGCCCAATAGCTAAAACTGTTAAACTAAGCTAAATAAACTACTATGACAACAAATGGATTAGTAGTGACTGTGCTATGCATGAAAACCCTAAAAACTGATAAAATTACTAAAATACCCTGATAGGTGAAAAATTACCGTTTTACCCCTAGGTGCAAAATGACTGTTATACCCCTAGGGCTAAATTCGACTGAATTGCATGATTTACTGTCTTTGTTTACTGTATGCCATATCATGATTATCTATTGCATGGGATTTGGGAATTATTGATGGAGGAAGTGCAAGTGGCATTGCCACAATTATTGAAAGAGGCTATGCCTCATACTGTTTACTGAAAGAGGCTCTGCCTCGTACTGATTACTGAAAAGTGCTTTGCCCATACTGCTTACTGAAAGAGGCCTGGCCTCGTATTACTGTTTGTGGCCACATTATCTGAGCAGCGATGTTGCGACTGTGGAGTGTAGCTGCTGGGTGGGTCGAGTAGCTTCCCCACATGGTGTGTTGGGTTGGTACGGGTGGTGTGTAGCGGTTGGGTGGGTTGAGTAGTCTCCCCACATGTGATGGGCTTTTGCATTCATGCATGTTATCTATACTGATACTGTTATGGGCCTTGAGCCGTACTACTATCTGAAAAGGGGCTATGGCCCAATTTAATGTATCTAAATAGGGCTTCGGCCCAGTTATTACTGAGACTGATAAGGGCTTAGGCCCAGTGGGCTTGAGCTGATTTGGGCTCCGGATGGGCTTCTATACACACTGAGTTTTCCAAACTCATGCATTTTTCTTCCATCCTCGCAGGTGATCCCTAGACCGGTGGACTTGGAGCTGGGAAGGATTCAGAGTGGCCACATGGACTAGACTGTTGGTTTTGATTAAGTTATTTATTTCAATTTAGCCTTAATCATTATTATTATTCTAATTTTGGGTTTGTAATATGGCCTCTCTAATTATTTTTAATTTGTTTTTAGCTTAAGTATGATATTGTTTAAGTCATTTTGAGATCGGTTAGCTCTAAGGCGTGTTTTTATAAAAGTTACTTGTTTTCAAAATATCACGATAATATAGCAAAGCTTCTGCAACGTAAAGGTTTTCACAAATGAATATTTTAAATAGACTTAAACTTAATTTGTTGTTCATAGACAAGTCATAAGGTTAAAGTGTGGCAATGGATGTGTGCATGTCTAGGATTGGATCTAGGAAAAGCTTGGTACTTAAGCAGTCTAAATGACTCAACTCCTCTTCTCTTAAATCCTACATAGTGCGTAGTATCCATTCATTTTAAGCCATAACAAGGAAGGTCTGATTTTCTGATACTTAAACTGTTTTAAAAGAATAACATGTTTCTGCAAGCTACAAGGGTTTACAAGCTTTCACAATTTTCCATAAAATTTCACAAAGTTGTTAATGTTTGAAAAGGGAATGACTATTTCAACGAAACACGTTTTGAAAAAAAATAAATAAACATAAGCTGAGGTTTTATACAAGTTTAACGGTAGAAGTTCCTAAACACTAAGAAGGGTTTTTAATGAAAACATGGATTTCGCAAAACACTTCAATGTGACACACCAGACTTGGCCGTAACGTCGGGGCCAGGGTTGGGGTGTTACAAATACACCGGCACGAAGCCTGCTAGGCATAAAGCCTGATATAATCATTGACATAAAATTTTATCTCACACATATCATTCATATATCAGAGGTTTTATGGACTAGATCCATAATACATTTTCAACTAAGCATTTAAGTGCACATTTAACATAAATACATTCCTTAACAACATATCCACCACTTTTTCATGTATTCCTTTATAACCAAGTTACAGTCGAATCATTAATCAACTGTCAAGTAGTATCTAGTAATCCCCAATTCAAACTCAATTGCCAAATATCAATTCATCCATATTATCAAACATAACTCACATACGTATATTGAAACTTATCAACTAACTTCATTCATTCCTCAATCGAATATGCGCAACTATCAAGATATAATGATTGTCAAACTTAACAAATATATTAACTTTTTTTTCATTCGATCATAGCATGAAATCTTTAATATCAAAATAAACAGCATTTATGCATATGCCAACTCAATTATTATTTCACGATCAAAACATTTCAAATAGCAATCATAACTCAAATATCATATTCTATAAATTCATATAATTATAACATTTGTCAACATGAATATGTCATACATTTTGATCCATACCTGTATGATTTTCAACACATCATTAACACAATTTCATTCAAACATTTGAGTACACATTCTGTACTATTAGAATTAGCTCGGTTGAAAGACTTATCTGTCTCATCAAAATAATTTTCGTCAGAGTCGGGAGATATCACACTATCTCAGGTTAAATAAGGCATGTATAGCTAGACTCACTTACGCTATGGTAGTCCTAGAACCGACTAAATCATAACTCTGATACCAACAAAATGTAAGACCCCTAACCAGAATCCGTCGCCGAAAGGGTTAGAGGCATTACCGGAAGTACACACATATTCATATTAATCATAAATAATCATTTTTTTAAACTCTTAAATCAATCAAAGATCCTATTAATTAATGAATCTTATAAAAACATACATAATCGAATAGGCAACATCTTTATCTATCTCTATTTGGCACATGAACATTACTACCTGAATTATCCAAAACATCAAAACTATAAACAACGTATCAAGTATAGTCCATAATTATATTATACTTTGGTTGATTTCTTAACATATGTAACCATCATTTAATCAAAGTACTAAACTAATTTGACATAATAAACAAGCCATTTTCGGATGGCTTATATATATACAATTAAAATGAAACATATCAAAACTAATCTATACATGCCATATAACCAAAACTCAAAACACTTATTTACCAGAACGAAAACTGGATAGTGTGAAGACGTCTCCCAGATTTACAACCCGAGCAAATCTCTGAAGCTATATAGACATAGGAAAAACACATAGAGTAAGCTTTAAAAGCTTAGTAAGCCATAAGTAAATAAATCATTTCAATGATAATTATAATTCCATAACACTAAACTGAATTTTAAATAATCTCAATCACATGCACATCCATTGTACTCTTGAATTCATATAACTTAATTAAATAGCTTCACTTATTTTATTTGTCTATACCATAAAACTATGCTTTTAAATTCGAATAATAATCGTTAGCTCAATTATATAAATCAAACTTGTACATATTTATTATGTAACCAACCAAACCATTGTCATTGCTTCACTAACCGATTTATAGATATAAAAACTAAGCATCATAGTATCACCATCTTAATATCCATTTCATGTTCAGATTTCAATTTAAGACCTAGTCATATCTTAAAACCATTTTTCTTATTTCATATTTCCCATGTTCAAATCATGGGACCACAAGGCGATATAGCAAGCACATATATTATATAATCATCTACGTACTTTTCTTTTTCATTCATGGTTACTTGTTTGACATATCATTATTCAATACATAATCACCTTACATTTCTGAGTTTCAAAGATAATGCACATGTACCAGAATCATATATTTACGAATACGATTGCTATATCACAATTCTTATATAATTTATTTGACTATAGTCACTTGACATTAATCACATCTCATTTTCACATAGACCTTATAATATCGGATCATAATCATATCCACTTTCAATCCAAATAATCATAACATCAATAATACATTTATGAATATAACAAATTCATCATTCATAGTATAATATCACTCATATATATACAAAGCCTACATGGCCGATGATACCAAATTCATGAAAATGTCATTATATTTTCAACTATAATTCCAGATTTAACTTCGCATAAGCAAGCATCACTTAGTTAGCCGAATAACACTATTGGGAACATTACTTATCTTAGCTAAGTAAACATGGCCGAATCTACTTAACTAATTTCAACATCACATGATTACTTACTCATAACGTCAAATGTATAAAATTCACTACATTGCTTATATCTCGAATTGATGAATAGATATACATATATGAATTCAATATATTATTACCAGATATTTATTAATTCACTTTAATAAATTACTTCGCAAGGCCGAATATACAACTTCTGTATAATCTCATGTATATATATATATATATATAATTGAATCTGTAAATTCAGCATGAATTCATACCAAATCACATATGCCAAATCACTTTAACATCACATATAATCAATTATACCAATTCAATCTATTTATTCATATTGAGCCGTTTATGCGAAATGCATAGATTCATTCCCTCTAATACATACAATCGAACTTATACTTAGATCCAAAATCTATAATATAATATCTCAAATGCATAAGTATAACTCACAAGACCGAATACTTTAATCAAATAGGCACCCTTATAAATCACATTCCGCATTCACATTGAGACATGACAAATATCTGAATTTAATCACTTAAGAACTTACTTGGATAATTTCATACGATAGTATCAACTATTCGGCTAACTCCTCTTTTCCACGATCTGAGTCTTGTATCTTTAGGTCTTGAGCTTAAATTAAATTAAAAAAATTAAATTGAACAATTTCATCAACTAATCAAAAATAATTTAAGTTAATTAACATACATCAAAATCATATCCCCCATACTTTAAAATCCACTGCTCGAATTATGAGAGCATTTCATTTATGACATTTCACTCTCAAATTATAATTAATTTGATACAAGACAATTTCATGCGCACTAAACCATAGTATTTATAACCATTTCCAAGCTCAAATGCCGAAACTAACATATCAAATTATAAGCCTTGCACATTTGCATAATAAACCAATTTGGCTATATTTTCACCAATTAAAAACTTACTTGCACAATCATAAACATATACTACTTCTAATCTCAATGCTGAACTAATAAGTAAATTTATTTTTTTTTTATGTATAACCACAATTCTAAGCACAAGCCATTCAAATATACGACTTATGCTAAATTCCAAATAATCACTCCACACTTAACAATTTCATATACTTCATAAGCAACCACATATAATTTATGTCTCAAATGCAAACATTTCAAAATATCGAAATTTATCAAACTCCATCTTCGAGCTTAAAGATAATTCGCACACTTAGTGCTCATTAACCGATCTCGTACACTTAGTACTCGGTATAAATTCAATTTGCTCACTTAATGCCAAACGACCAATTTCGTACACTTAGTACTCGGTACAAATTTCATTTTTGCACACTAAATACTCATCTCCAGCTTACTACTCTTTTGCTTATATATATACATACTTATACCACAATCGACTAGATAAAATAAATGTATATATATATAACACTTTGCTACATCCAATCCCACAAATATAAACACATTCGGCTATATCAAACCACATTATATATACACCTTCAACTATACCAAGTCATACATATACATTCACCTTCGATTATACCAAGTTATATATATATATATATATTCTCCTTCGATTATGCCAAGTCATACATATATACTTATATACTTCCATTGACTTCATGAACTACATTATAATTTAATTCAATCAACTCAATTGCTTAAAACTTACCTCGGATATCAATGAACGGTAAAATCAACTACTCAGCTATTTTTGGTTTTCCCCGATCTAAGTCCGAATTTCTCTTTTCTTGATCTAAATAATTTCAATGTAACTCATTCAAGCTCAATTCCATTCAATTTAATCTTTAAACACATAAATAGGAAGATTACTGATTTACCCCTACTATTTTACACCTTTAGTAATTTAGTCCGAAAACCACAAATCACAAAGTAAGCAAAATTTGCCTTCACCTAGCTTAAGCCGAATACTCACCTTACTCATACAAATCCTCATATTTATTTTATTTTACAAATCTAGTCCCTCAATGTACCATTTACGCAAGTAAGCCCTATTTACACAATTTCATGAAAATTTCCTATACAAAACTTAATAACTTAACACTTATCTTTAATTTAACAACATCAAACATAAATTTCACTAAGATATCAACAACGGTAGAACTCAAAATATACATCAATAACAAAAATACGAGCATAGGTCGAATAGTATACGAAGCAACAATTTCAAAAATATAAAAATTATTAAAAACTGAACATAAACTAACCTTTAATCAAGCTTAAACTATGACCGAATGTTCAAAGGCTTCAAATTCTTTTTCTATTTCTTATTTCGGTGAAAAGATGAACATATGAGCACTAACTTTGGCTTTGTTTTTATTTAGTATAACTTATTTATTAAAATACTAATTTAACCTTAATAAAATAAATGTTAAAACCACATATTGCATGACATTACCGTCCATGCATATATATCATGGTCTAATTGCATTAAAAGTACTTCAATAATGAAAGAGAATAACAATTCGGCCCTTTTACAAACAACCATCAAATTTTTTATTTTATGCAGTTAAGTCCTTTTTATTAAATCGAGCACTCAAACAATAAAATTTTTATACGAAATTTTCACACATGAAAATTCACATATAATAAACATGAAAAATAAAATTTATAAAATTTTCAAACTCGGATTCGTGATCCCGAAACCACCGTTCCGATTAGTGTCGAATTCGGGCTGTTACAAAATGGCTTTTCTTTTTCTTTTACATTCCGCCAACAAGGAAATAAAATGCATTAGCATTATGTTTTCTTTTATTTTATGATATATATTAACATATAATTTACCTATTTAGCCTTTATAATTTAATTAGAAAAACATATAGCAATAGGTCAATACCGTCCACTATTATTCATTATGGTATAATATAATTATAAACACTCCATATTAAAAGAACATGTTCAATTCAACCCTTAATCAATAAACCATCAAATTTTCATTTTACGCGATTAAGCCCTTTTATTTAATTGGGCATCCAAACGATAAAATTTAAAAGTGAAATTTTCACACAAGCAAATTCAAACATAATAAGCATAGAATATAATTTAAAAATATTTTTCTGATTCGAATTCATAGTCCCGAAGCCATCGTTCCGATTAGGGTCTAAAATGGACTGTCACAACTCTCCCCCTTAGGGATTTTCGTCCCCGAAAATTCTTACCGATAAAGAGGTTTGGATAACGTTCTTTCATCGAATCTTCTAACTCCCAAGTTGCTTCTTCGACCCTGTGCTTGTGCCAAAGCACCTTTACTAAAGAAATTTTCTTATTTTGCAACTCTTTCACTTCATGAGCTAGAATACGAATCGGTTCTTCCTCGTAACTCAAATCAGACTGAATTTCAATCTCTATCGGGCTAATTACGTGAGCAGGGTCAGATCTGTATCCTCGATGCATCGAAATGTGAAAAACATTGTGGATCTTTTCTAGTTCTGGAGGTAACATCAATCTATACGCAACAGGTCCGCTACGTTCAATAATCTCATACGGCCCAATAAATCTCGGACTGAACTTGCCTTTACAATCGAATCTGAGTATTTTTTTCCACAGTGAAACTTTTAGGAACACTTTATCTCCAATCTGAGATTCTATATCTTAACGTTTCAAATCTGAATATGATTTCTAATGATCTGATGTTGCCTTCAAACTTTCACGGATTATTCTCACCTTCTGTTCTGTTTCTTTCACTAAATCAACCTCGTGAATCTTATTTTCGCTAAGCTCATTCCAATACAAAGGTGTACAACATTTACGACAATACAAAGCCTCGTAAGGTGCCATTTTAATACTTGATTGAAAGCTATTGTTATACGCAAATTCAACCAAAGGCAAGTATCGATCCCACGAACCTCTAAACTCAAGGATGCAGCATCTTCACATATCCTCAAGTATCGTCTGATTCGTTTGGATTGACTGTCTGTCTGGGGATGGAAAGCGGTGCTAAAATGCAGTTTAGTACCTAGCGCATCTTGCAGTTTCTTCTAAAACCGCGATGTAAATCTCGGATCTCTATTCAAAATGATAGAAACATGTACTCCGTGCAATCGCACTATCTGAGAAATATAAAATTCCGCTAGTTTACCGAGCAAGTAATCTGTATAGACAGGAATAAAGTGGGCGGATTTTGTCAATCTATCAATAATAACCTAGATTGCATCCTAGAAGGCACTATCTGAGAAACATGTACTCGGTCCCATTTCCATTCAGGTATCACGATCGGCTGAAGCAATCTAGAAGGCACCTGATGCTCGGCTTTCACTTGTTGACATACTAAGCATTTCGAAACAAAGTTAGAAATGTCTCGTTTCATACCATGCCACCAATAATGCTGTTTCAAATTGTTATACATTTTTGTGCTACCCGGGTGAACAGACATTCGACTATTATGAGCTTCATTCAAAATCATCTGTAACAACTCTGTATTCCTCGAAATACATAACCGGTTTCTGAATCTCAAACAATCATTCACATCAATCAAAAACTCTGAATCAATATTTGAATCACATTGAGCCTGTTTCACAGCTAATTCATTATCGATTTTCTGAGCTTCACAAATCTATTGCACAAGTAACGGTTTTGCTTTTAATTCAGCTACTAATGAACCATCATCGGATATAGTCAAATGTGTATTCATCGCACGCAAGGTAAACATTGATTTTTGACTTAAAGCATCAGCAACCACATTAGCCTTTCCCGTATGATAATCAATCACAAGCTCGTAATCTTTAAGTAATTCTAGCCACCGTCGTTATCTCAAATTCAAATCCTTCTGAGTCATTAGGTATTTGAGACTTTTGTGATCGGAATAAACACTACATTTTTCACCGAAAAAATAGTGGCGCCAAATTTTTAAAGCAAAAAAAATAGCTGCCAATTCAAGATCATGTGTCGGATAGTTTTTCTCATGAGGCTTTAACTGTCTCGAGACATAAGCTACAACTTTACCTTCTTGCATCAAAATGAATCCTAGTTCATTCAGAGATGCATCGTTGTAAATCACATATTCTTTATCCGATTCTGGCTGAACTAGTACTAGAGCTTTAGTCAAAAGTGTTTTCAACTTATCAAAGCTTTTCTAACACCTTTCCGACCATTTGAACTTGACATCTTTCTGAAGTAACTTTGTTAACGGCGTTGCTATCATCGAGAAACCTTTCACAAACCGTCTATAGTAACCAACAAATCCTAAAAAGCTTCAAACTTTCGAAACATTTCTCAGAGGCTTCCAATCAAGTATGGCTGAATTTTGCTCGGATCAACCCAAATACCTGAGGCTGAAACAACATGTCCCAGAAAGCTAACTTCTCGTAACCAAAATTCACATTTACTAAACTTTGCGTACAATTTCTTATCACGTAAAATCTGTAACACAAGTCTCAAGTGTTCGGCATGCTCAGTTTTGTCGCGTGAATAGATCAAAATGTCATCTATAAAAACAACCACAAATCGATCTAGATACTCTCTGAAAATCTGATTCATCAAATCCATGAAGACCGCAGGGGCATTAGTGAGTTCGAACGGCATCACTAAGGTACATCTGAGTCCCTAACTCGCAACTGATAGTAGCCAGATCTCAAATCTATTTTCGAAAACATTGAAGCTCCCTTTAACTGATCGAATAAATCATCAATACGTGGCAACGGATATTTATTCGTTATAGTCACTTTATTGAGCTGCCGATAGTCGATACACATTCTCATAGTTCCGTCTTTCTTTTTCATGAATAACACTGGTGCACCCCAGGGAGAGAAACTCGGACGAGCAAAACCTCTATCTATCAATTCTTGCAACTGAGCTTTCAATTCTTTCAATTCGGTCGGTGCCATTCGGTACGGAGCTATTAAAATCAGAGTCATCCCCAGTGTTAACTCGATACCAAACTCTATCTCTCGAATAGGTGGTAAACCCAGTAATTTATCAGGAAATACGTCTGGATACTCAAACACAACTGGTACAGACTCCACCTTCTTTTCACTCACTTTACTAACAAGCACATATGCAAAGTAACCTTCACAACCTTTTCTCACATACTTACTAGCCAACATTAAAGATATCACTGACGGTAAACCATTTAGGTTTGTGGACTCAATTCGAATAATCTCGTCATTCTAACACTGCAGATCAATAGTTTTTCGTTTACAATTCACTATAGCATCATGTACGATTAACTAATCCATACCCAGAATGATATCAAAATCGTCCAATGGTAGCAACATCAAATCAACTGAAAAACATAAGCCTTGAATCATCAGGGGGAAGTTCTTGCACATTTTATCGACTAGTACGCATCGGCCCAGGGGGTTTGATACTCGAATCACAAAAACAGTAGACTAACAGGCAAAGTCTTACTGAATGCTAATGTTTCACACACATATGAATGAGTTAACTCGAGATCAATCAAAGCAATTACACTAGTATCATAAAGAGTGAAAATATCAGTAATAATATCTGGAGATGAAGCCTCTTCCCGAGCATGGATGGCATAAGCTCTGGCAGGAGCACGAGCCTCAGATCAAATAGCTGTATCTTTCGTCCCTCTCTGACTACCACTAACACTACCAGCGTGTCTGGATGGTCTGCCTCATGATGACTATTACTCGGTCGAGAATCCTGAATGGTATTTTGCTCAGCTAACATCAGACACTCCCGAATAAAATGATCTGCCAATCCACATTTGAAACAAGTACGATCACGCACTCTACAATCTCCCAGATGCCATTTTCCACAATGTTTACACTCAGACCGAGATTGCCAAACATTTCCAACACTAGCAACTGATGTGGCTCGAGAATTATCAGGAGGTCGGTCTCGATCCCGTCTAGAAAAGTCCACAGCTGTCTTAGATTAGCTAGAATCCTCTCTGAACTTCTTCGACGACGACTGATAAGTTTTACTCGTTGATCTTTTACAGAAGTCTCTAGCTTCGAAATCAGCCATTCTCTTTTCTTTTCCAAGCTCTTCGGCTTTACAAGCTCGCTCAACAAGCACTACGAACTCTTTAATTTCAAGGATGCCAACCAGCAACTTAATATCCTCATTAAACCCATCTTTGAAGCGTTTATACATGATGGCTTCAGTCGTAATACACTTATGTGCATAAATGACCAAATAAATCAAAAACCATCCTAGCATTATAAAATATAGGTGTTACTATTCATTTGGTCAAATGCTATTTCATTTGCCGGAAATACTCAATCATATAACCAATTCACTTTTAAAGTAAACCCATCATCAAAACAATTAAACTAACACATAAGGAAACATACGAAAGCTTACTATAATTTACATTGTATACTAGCATCTTTTATAACCATTTGTTAACATTCATTAAGCCTAACCAAAAGCTCACTATTAACGTCAACCATAAACGAATCATTCAAGAGTATAAGCAACTATATCCCAAATCATATAATACGTATCAATACTAAACTAACATAACATAACATTATAAATTCACACAACTAGATAATAAGCCAATTTCGCATGGCATATTATATATATACATCATTCAAAATACAAAATTACAACCTTGTCTAACCTATACATGCCATAGGTAAAGTTTAAGTAGGTACTAACAATGCAAAAGATAGTGTGATGAGATTTCTGTTGATCCCCGAGCTTGTAGCTAGCTTTGAAATCTAAAAACATAAAAATGTAACATCCAAAGTAAGTTTTCATAACTTAGTAAGTCATTAGCTAAATAATCAAAATGTTAATAGCTTGTTTCGAATAGTAAACTAACCAAAATTAAAATATGTCATACTCAAATATTATTAAACCAAATACTTATCTTATGCTTTTCATCTTATAAACCGTCTCCAACGTAAACTATCCTATACGCATATGTTCAATCAACTTATAAAATAATTTCTTACATTCATATGTCATTGTCTTAAATTGAAATCATGTGAGTTACAAGTCTATTACATTGAATCGACTCACATTTGCTTATGACACATCTCAACTATGCATACTTTAAGCATTGAACATCCCATTACATCTCTATATCATATTCGCAAAGTTAACTACTCAACATTGAATACTAAATCACATTCATACATACCTTCATGGCATAACATTCAATATTTAAATAACTTTAAGCATAGACATACCTACATGGCCGAATATACACTTATATATAAATAAGATCATTTAGCTCACATTTCACTTGAAACCTTATAAGCAGAAATTTGAAATTTAATCACCGGCAATAAGCCTGCTAGGCATAAGCCTGATTCATTCACCGGCACGAGGCCTGCTAGACCCAAGGTCTGATATTTATTCACTGGCAATTAGCCTGCTAGGCACAAAGCACGATTACATTCACCGGCACAAAGGCTGATTAAATTCACCAGCACTAAGCCTGCTAGGCACGAAGCCTGATTCATTATCAAATTCAAAAATCCGTGCTCCCACACTTAAATCATTAGCATTCATATCTTTCTATACTGAGTACAAAATCTTCCTATGTCTAAATGCTAATAATAAAAACTATTTTTTTGTGACAACTCTTTAAACAAATTTCATCATCAGCAACTATAGACATATCTTTGCTAATTCAATTCACCACTTCACATCACAGTTAGTAAGTTCCACAACACATGAATAAAGCAATTAAATTACTCAATTCACATTCGACAATCACTTTTGAAGCATTGAAATATGGTTCATCATAGTATTCCACATTCGGCTATCACTTTTGAACCATTGAAAATATTGTTCATCATAGTAATCCACATTCGACATTACTTTAAATAAATTCTATAAATTCAATTTAGTACATAATTCTATTCACTATTAAAATTTAGTGCATATAAAAGCTTAATGACTTCCCTCGGATATCAACAAACGGTAATTTCGACTACTCGGCTAGCTTAGCTTTTCCCCTATCCAGATCCGACTTCTTTAAATCTTGAGCTATAAAATTTCAAATGAGACTTACTCAAACTCAATTCTATTCAATTAAATCCAAAAGCATGTACATAGTCGATTTACTATTTTACCATACTATTTTTGTACCTTTAGCAATTTAGTCCATAATTCATTAAAAATAAAATAAATAAAATTTAATTATACCAAGCTTAGGCCGAATGTTCCTTGTATCCCTAGAAATCCTCACATTTCATTTATTTTGTAATTTAATCCCTCTATTTACTAATTTATTCAATTTAGCCCTAAATGCACAAATTCTGTAAAAATTCACATACAAAGCTTATTAATCTACCACAAAACTTCCATTTAATTCATCAAACATCAATTTCATCAAGCTCTCAACAATGGCAAAACTCAAAATGCACATTAATATCAAAAATTCAAGCATGGGTCAGATAGTATACAAAGCAACGATCTCAAAAACGTAAAAATTATCAAAAACTAACCATAATCCATACCTCAATTTAGTTTGGAGAGTGCCGAAACTCAACCAAGAAAAGGGCTTTTCTCTTTCTTTTACATTCAGCCAACAAGGAAATAAAATGCATGTACATTATGTTTTCTTTTATTTTATGATATATATTAACATATAATTTACCTATTTAGCCTTTATAATTTAATAAGTAAAACATATAGCAATAGGTCAATACCTCCACTATTATTCATTATGGTATAATATAATTATAAACACTCCAAATTAAAAGAACATGTTCAATTCAACCCTTAATCAATAAACCATCAAATTTTCATTTTATGCGATTAAGCCCTTTTATTTAATCGGGCATCCAAACGATAAAATTTAAATGTAAATTTTTCACACAAGCAAATTCACACATAATAAGCACAGAATATAATTTAAAAATATTTTTCTGACTCAGATTCGTGGTCCCGAAACCACTGTTCTGATTAGGGTCTAAAACGGACTGTCACATATTCACATGCTGTAAACACTAAAAATAATATTAAAATATTTTTCTGACCTTGGATTTGTGGTTCCAAAACCATTGTTCTGACTAGGATGAAAATCGAGCTATTATACATGACTACCTCAATATCCTCCTCAGTTCTCAACACGACCCTCTTAGTCGCATAGTCCAAACTTACTCAGTGTTTGACCAACAGTCCATGTAATATCCCGAAAATTTCTATCATTGATATAGTAAAATAAAGAAATAAAGAAATAAAAAAAAGAAATTTTGAACTATATCAACAAAATCTATGTAGGAAGTGATTATGATGTATTAATCCAAGAACAGACTAAATCGTAAAAGTGAGAAAAGTTTTGTGGCCCAAGAGTAAATACTTAAAATTTAAGGGGTTAAAATGTAAATATGGAAAAGTTGAAGGACCAATAGTGCAAATATTTTAAGGGTAGAATAATCTAGAAACTAAGGAAAATTGATGAATTAGGACTAAATTGAAGAGGTGAAGAATTATGAGGGACTAAATTGTAATTTTACCAAATTAAGTGATGACGCAAGGATGGAATTTTAAAAGATCATCAAGGGTAAAATGGGCAATTAGAAGAGAGAGAAATCTAGAAAGTAATGATTACATTGATGATATTTTATAATTATATAATTAAATAATTATTATTTTATTAATATTTTAATAAGATATTTTATTATTTTATTATTTTATTTAGTCTATATATATGTGTATGTGTGGAAAAAAAAAAAAAGGAGAAAACCACCACCCTTTTTCCATGCAATTCACGTTAGGAGAGAAGAGGGGAGAAAGAAAGTTTGGCTTTCTTTACAATTTGGTCCTTCCACCAAAAATTCACCATTTTCACCTAGAAATCAAAAGAATTTCCATAGCTACCAAAGGAGAAAAATGTTAAGGAGGCTATGAGGAGTTAGAATATCAAGTTGGATTCAAGAAATAGAAGCTGGAGGAGAGACAAAGTGAAGTTAAAGTTTGGAAACAATAAAACAAGGTAAGAACATCAAGATTTCCATGTATTTTTAAGTTTAATATTATTGAAAAAGCACGTAAATGATGTTAATGTAGAGTTTCCTTATATATGATTCTATGTTCTTGATATGGTAGTGAAGAGAAAATAAGATAAAGTGATGGGAAATGGTGTAGATAAACTTAATAATTAATATCTTGCACTAAAACAGTTTTGGACAGCAGCAGTAAGCTAAATTTGAAAAATGACCAAAAATGGTAGAAACTGAATTAGAAGTTGAGTAAGATATGGAATTAAAGCTTGTTGAGTCTATTTTCATATAAAAGAAACAGAACAAGTAAATGAATTCTGTATTCTGAGATATTTATATTTTTGTGAGACTGGTTTAGAATGATTTCGGGATCCTCTGTTTTGAATTTGGAAAATCACAAAAAATTGTATAAAAATAATTAGGGACTTAAATTTATGTGTTTGAAATCCTTGATGAGTATATGTTCAAGAGAAATAAGCGGGAACATCATCCGAGCCCCGTACGAGGAGATAATTAAATTTTAATGAAGAAAGGTCGGAACAGTTATACAGCAGAACAGGGGTAACTTTAAAGAATAAACTGTACTTATTGGCTAAACCAAAAATTCTGAAAATTTTATGGTAATAATATATGTAAGTCTAGTTTCAGGGAAAATTAACAGATCTTAATTTTGATTTCTGTAGCTCAATATATAAATAATTTAGTGACTATGACGCAGGTGGACAGCTTGAATGTTCACATATAAGTAAATAGTGAAATTATTGATAATGTTACTTATAAGCATATTATATAAATTAAGGATGTGGAATGGAGAGGAGGAGAAGGAAAAATATGTATGAATATTCAGTTAGCATGACTAATTTGTATGTTTTAAGCCCAAGGACTAAATCGAATAAAAGTAAAACTTTATGGGTAATTTTGTAAAAATATTAGAAATGATCAAATTACATGAAATGGATTATTTTATTATTTAAATTGAAAATTTTAAATGAAAATTGTTAATTTAGTTCAAGATCGGGGGAAAACATGTTTTAAGAATTAAATTGAAAAGTGTTGAAATTATGGAAAATTTTGATATTTTATAGAATTTATGGGCTCTCATTAATATGTATGATGACAACGGCTGGAAATAAGGATTAAATCGCAAGAATTTATTTTTCTGAGCCTAAGGGTAAAATCGTCATTAATTAAAAGTTTGGGGGTCAAATGGTAATTTTGCCTAGAGCATTAATTGAATGTATTAGAATATGGAATGAATGAAAACAATGGTCAAATTTATTTATAAAGATCCCAACGACTCAAATGCGAGACTTGAACGTGAAAAAGAAAAGATATTGGATTAATGAATTTATAAACACGGACAAGCAACAAGGTAAGTTCGTGTAACTTAAATTGTATTTTTAAACACTTGAAATATATGGTTATGTGATGAAAATATGATTTGAATGATCAATGCATAATAATTGATGAAATATCAATAATACTCGATATAAAAAGAAAGTAAATCCCAGTTGAATGGAATGGATTTTGATGGATCATTGGAAAAGGAATTGACGGTAAAAAGGACCTAGCCCAGACGGGTGATCCTATTCTGATGTAGCCCTCCTGAAGAATACAGGAAAAAGGATTAAGCCCGAAAGGGTAATCCTAATATTAGCCCTCCCGAAGAATATATGGGAAATGAGGTTTGCGGGAGTGTGCTGGTGGCTCTCCCGAAGAATATATGTGTATAGGCCCTTCCGAAGAATACATGGGAGCTGAGGTTCACGGAAGTGTGCCAAGAATTGAGGTTCGCGGGAGTGTGCTTACTGAAATGAAATGTGTAAAACTATGGTTGAAAGATACCATGGCAATGAATAAGACCATGGTTGAAAGATACCATGGCAATGAATAAGACCATGGTTGAAAGATACCATGGCAACACATGCATATGAATTGACAGACCCGGAATTGTACACTAAAAGTGTACTCCTGTATGAATTGATGGTTAATGAGATTGTACACTAGGAGTGTACTATTGGATATCCATCGAAATTTCGAGAAATTCAATAGGATAAATATAGAAGATGGTAAACACATAGCTAAAAAGGGTAAATGTGAATTGATGGATTACGGATTTGCATATTTTAAGTATACTATATGATTTTAACTATTGATATTTCGATAAATTCAGTAGATAAGAATCCTGACCAGAAAAGGAAATATGTATATAAAAAGATTTGTACATATATTCCTGAAGTACATGAAAAAAAAATGACAGTGATACTGGATATATGGAAATATAAGATGATGATATTTGTACATGGAATTTATTGATGAATATATGCATCCATGATTATAGATTCGTATACTTTAATAATATTAATTGTATGACGATGAAATTTCGAATGACTTAATGAATAAAGCCCTGACATGGAAATAATTTGAGCACGAAACAATAATCATGAAATTGAACTTGAAATACAAGAAAATGATATTTATTCGATATTTTAAAAAATATGACATAGAAAATACATGTATATGAAACTTACTTGATAATTATGCATGTTCAAGATTATGAATTGTCCCGGAATAAATATATACAAAATTCATGAAAACAATGATACATGAAATTTTGGTATAATGAATGATTTATGTTTTGAAGAAATGGCAAGAGAATAATATGTATCATATTATATGAATATGTGGCTATCTTTAATATGCTGATACATGAAAATTGGGTAAGCCGTAATAAGTAATAATCTTAAGTATGATATGTTGATACAATGAGTTTATCGATTCTAAAATTATATGAAATATATTCAAGTATACTAATAACTGTTGTTGTTGACGCTTAGACAAGTGCCAAGCTATTGGTTAAATGGTAATATGTTTATTACTTGATACGTCAAAAGGAAAAATGATCAAATGAAAATATACGTGTTTATGGAAGAGTGGTAAAATTTAAGTTGTATAATTTCTTATAAAATGAGTTATCATTTGATAAAAAAAAAGTTCTATAAACTCCGATAATACCTCGTGACCCTATTCCAATGATGGATACAGGTTGGGGTGTTACAGTCCATTCCCAGAATTAGGTCAAACTTCCCAAACAAAAATTCCATTAAGTCAGCAAAAAAGATCGCCCCTTGAACCTCTAACGGTACATTTCTGTATAACTTATTAACCTATACAGACTGCCCCAATGGACTCAGTATAGTAACCTCACTCATAGTGCTCTCAACCAAAATCCCCAAACTTTCAGTCACAGTGCTAGCAACATAGGAATGTGAGGAACCTATGTCTATTAATGCAAGATAAGGTACATCAAAGATAAGGAACGTACCTATGATGACGTCTAGAGTATCTCTGTCTTCTCGGTGATCTGTAGCATATACAAGAGCAGGCTGCCTTGCCTCAGTCTGTCCAGCACCTCTGTCCGGTGCTCTTTGTCCACGGGCCATGTCATTACCACCCCTAGCCTGACCACAGCCCATCGGTGGCTATTGAACTGCCTTCTGAGGTTGTGTAGTATCAGTACCCAAAGCTTGCACCTAATCAGTCGTCAACAGACACTCTCAAATGTAGTGCTCTAATGACCCACAACTTAAACAAGCCCCAGTCATCCTCCAACATTTGCCCTAATAGCGTCTACCACAATTTACACATGGCTGTAGTCCAGTAGAAATAACAGGGGGGCAACTCTAATTGGCCCTTCAGATCTTTATTTTGTCTCTCAGCGCGCTTAACATCCTCGGTGATCTTCGTCTTCTTGACCAGAACAGAAAACTTTAGCTTCTTCTACGGAGTTATTAACACCCTCAAATTATCTCTGAGGCCATCCTCAAAGCAGACACATCTCATACTCAGATGCCACCATACCTCGCGCATAGGGCTCATAGGAATTCGACCTCATTCTCGGCCACAGATCGGTCTCATTGAGTAAGGTTCAGAAACTCCCTTTTACGAGCACCGATGTAACTAGCTCCCACATACTTCCCTTGAAAGGCAGTCATAAAGTACTACCAAGTTAGACAATCAGACTGAGTGGCCTCTTTAACGGTCAACCACCACTGGTACGCCTCATTACGAAGCAGCAAGACTACGCCCTTCAATTTTCTACTCAGGGGTGCAATCCAAATCATCCATAATCCACTCAGTGGTCTCCATCCAATACTTGGATGCACTAGGGGCAACTCTAGTGACACCCCTAAAAAGTTTAGCTCCATTAGACTAAAGTCATTCCGTAACCGACCCTTGGCCCCTAGATCTAGTGTTGGGCCTAGCAACCCTCTCCAATATCCTTAGCATAGCCTGGGACAATGCGTCGTCCCTAGCCATATGATCTTAAGACCTAGTCTCAGTAGTCGGCGACACAGGTGTCTAACTACTATCTAAGTTTGGCATGCCGCAAGAAAAAGAAGACTCGGTACGAGCCCCTCTAAGGCTCTACCTCGGCCTTTAGTACCCCGTTTGCGGATACCTCGTGCGCTCATGTCTATTCGTAATTATCTACATTAAGAATTTTCTGAATTAGTTATAGTTCATTGTTTATTAACAGATGTTTTATGTAAACAGTTTCAGTAATTTAGAGTTTGTTTTCGTATGTTGCAAACTTTATCAATTTTACAATAGTTTCAGTTTTCCTGCGGTTTCAGTGTACACTAACTAGACTATTTCCACAGTATACTACCTATAGTAGTTTCAAAATATACTCTCTATAGTATCTTCATATTAACTTAACAAAGTTTCAGAACACTTACCAGATCAGCGCCGGAGACTCGGTGTACCACATACTCAGTCAAATCATTTTAAATCATTTGAAAATTAATTCATTAAAAACCAAATTTTAAAATCCTAAATCCACAGCTGAATTTTGCAACCTGGCTACGATACTACTAAATGTAACACCCCAAACTTGGCCTAGACGTTATGGCCGAATCTAGCGATGACACATGGAATGGGATTTGAAATTGAAGTTGACAGGTTTAAAACCATTTTAGTTTATTAACATTTGTTATATCAAAAAATGCTTACTAATCAATTTGTCTTAAAACGTTTCTTTTTAGTGGAAGCTTTAGAAAATATTTTTATTTAAGGAAGACCATTCGTTTTCAATAAAATTAACTTTTCGTTGAAGTTTGTGATTAAAAAACTACTTAAGCAATGAAAACCCAAAAATAAGGAAAATAGTCCAAAAAGTCTAAAATTCCATAAAATACCCCCAAAAATAATAAAGCAAAAATAACCTAAAATCAAAACTGAATTTAAGTAAGTTTAACAGACATGAGGCCACCCCTCAGTCCTCCGCCGCACTGATCCGTCTAAGTCTAGGGATTACCTGTACAGATTAAACAAAAGGGGTGAGTTTACGTAAACTCAGTATGTACTCCCCACAGAAAGCAACCATACAATCAAACACATTAAACAGTCAAATGCAGTCTGGGGTCTAAGCCCATTACAGTTTCAATAGTAGTTTGGGCCTTAGCCCACTCCAGTTTCAGTGTCAGATATGCATTAGGGCTTTAGCCCATCACAGTAACAGTCAAGCATACAATAATCAGTAAACAGAGGCCTACCCACCAGCCTCTACAAACCATCTCCGTCCATCCCTACACTCCGTGTAGGGTTTAAAACACCCACCCAGCCCAACACTCCATGTGGTACCGAATACGACACATACCAGTATAATGTAGCTAACTGCAAGATAATAGGTTTAATAGCCTTTCAGGACACTTCCGTGTGGATCACATTGCCTGGCCTAGAATCCCACACAGCGATGTGGACTACCCGTGTGGACTTACATGCCCGTGCCCATAGGTCCAATTCAGTCTAGCCCTTGTGTCGCACACTGCCTACCTGCCCATCACACAGCCCTGCCTTGCGCGCACGGCTTGGCCTCATCAATCACATGCCCATGCCATAGCATATGGCCTACCACACGGGTGACCACATGCCTGTGTGGCGTCGACAGTAGGGTTTTTGGCTTCCCCTGAAACCCTATTTTCAGTGTTTTTGGGTACACACTTGGTATCGATTCACTTTAAAAAGTTTCCTTAGCCTTCCAAAACCTATATTCAGCTAATAAAACTCTCAATTAATTGGTTAACAACGAATTAAAATGAAACTTGAACAAGATATCCATCCTTTGAGCAAGAAAACCCTTACCTTCAATCGAAAACCAGAACTTTCACGAAGCCAAATCTCTAACTAGAAACCACGAGTCCTCGATTCCTCCCTTAATCGACAATAATGGTACCCATTAATGTAAAGTTAATAAAAAGAAACAAGATCACTTACTCTCAAACTTACAGATCAGATGGGAACAAGAGTTGCACGTAATGGAATGATTTGAAAAAGAAAAAAAAAAGAAAGGGTGAAGGAGAAACAGGATTTCTGCACAGGGAGGAGGAAGAAAAGAAAACACAGAAAGGGGAGAAGGCAGAGAAGTTGGCGTCAGAAAGGGAGAGAAACAAAAAGAATTTTGAATGAACAATACCACCCTATACCAGATAACACATCCCTTGGTTTTCTCCCCACTATCTCACTAACAGTCAACTACCCCAATCTTTTAGCCTAGCCGAAAATCTAGACACCAACAGAGCAAAAATAAACTCCCTTGCTCATGTAGGGATTCAAGCACAGGACCATTGGCAAACTAACACTCAACTTAACCACCAGAATAGCAAGCCCATTCTAATATGGTTTTACAATTAACTAAATAAAAGCTTACTGACCAGATATAGGGCTTGTTTTAGAAAAATACCAAAATTTAGCCAAAGGCATGGCTTGAACTTTGAACCTCTCACACACCCAGAACACTTAACCATTAAAGCAGACATATATTTATGCCAATAATTCTCAAAAGTCGAAAAAAAATTTTGGGGCGTTACATTTCCATATCATTCAATAGGAAATATTTGACACATATAAAACATATCAACCATTTAATTATGTCAATTCGTAATCATAATCATTTCTTTTAAACACGTGACTCTGTCACCAATATCACATTCACAAAGAAAATGTTTCATATCTATAACTATAAAATTTCTAGATATTTCATATCGTTTTAAACAAAAATTAAACACATAATCATTATTTATTCAATTTCATTATTTAACATTTCAATATTCATATAAACATATCATCTCCAAATAATTCATGAATTCAATACATATATTTTTGTCAATAGATGACCTGATGAACTATAGCAAAGTAATTCGAATATTCGGGTACCCCAAAACACACTAGAGAGCATCGAAATGCTAACAGAGGCACTGAAGTGCAAATAGAGGCACCGAAATGCAAATATGTGCAAACGTGCATTCTAACCCTATTGGCATGCAAATTGTATCCTAATTGTTTACTACATTCAAATAGGCATTTAAACAAAATTTTTAAAATTTATAAATTAGAGGCACTTCCATAATATTCATACACATGCTATTAATTTGTTATGTTCATTGTGAGATCGTATAACTCACATTTCCCAATCATTCATCAATTCCAATTAAATATTCTCTCACCTTTTACTTAATTGTAAAAGATTTATAATTATAAACTAATATTAAATATTCAACCACAAATCAATTCAATCTAATTCAAAACAATATAAATTATAAATATTTTTATATACATTCATCACATTTCAAGTAATTATTTCTCACCTTACATTCAACCATAAACGGTTAATATCCTCAATTCAATATCAATAAATTCAACAACAAATTAATTAACTAATTCATACATCATATAAATTGAACATAAAAACATATATCTATTCTATGAACTTACCTAGTATATGCTATCGGTTGACTCATAGGGAATAATCTGTGATTTTTCCCTTTTTCCACGATTATCCTCCGTTCAGTTCAATTCTTGATCTATATAATAATTAAATTCAATTTATAAATTTAAAATACATTATCATATTCATTTTTATGTATATAACTTCAAATTTTCATTTTAAATTTTTTTGTGAACTTTTACAGTTTGTTCAATTTAGTCCCTAAAATGGAAACTATTAAAAATTTCACATTTAAGCCCCAATACACATAACCAATTCTAATTCCATCCATAATCAGCTTTTAATCACTAAAAAAATTTACAATATTTTCATGCTAAGGTTAACATATTTATATTTTAGTCGTTAATTGCAAAACTAACAAAATTCACTTAACAAAATAGTCCTGAAACATTTCCTAGCTTCAAAATCTTCCATTTAATATCAAGAACATCTAAAATCATCAATGGTAATTTTGACAATTGATTTGCTAGACCTAGTTGCAACAATCTCAAAAATATAAAAATTATAAGAAAAGAGTTGATTTGCTTACCATGCAAGAGGGCCAAAGGTTTCTTGAAGCTCTTTAATGGCTTCTTGGCTTCTTTTACTCTCAATCGGTGTAAAACATGATAAAATAAACAAATGTTTATTTTTTTTTTTACTTAATAATCAATAAAACAAAGTTAAAAGTAAATGCTCCAACTTTCCATTATTGTAAATTATGACATAATTGCCTTTTAAATACTTTAATATTTAACTTTTAAACCCTTCTGACTAATACAAATCTATAGTGATTAACTTTTATGATTTTTACGATTTAGTCCTTGTACCTTAATTAGTTATTTAATCACTTAAATTTTTTAATCAAAATTAATACACCTATATAAAAAATCCATAAATATTTAATAAAAATATTTACGAGCTCAGTTTATGGAGACAAGAGCCCAATATCTCATTTTCCAAAACCACTATCTTCTAGTACAAGCCACTTGTACCTTGACAAACAAACCGTTTAATAAAATCTATAAAATCATGATTCACTATTATACTATATTTAACTCATAATAATTAATTAAATATATCTATGGATTATCACATCAGAATTGCAGTCCCGAAACCACTATTCCCGACACCACTGTAAAACGAGTTGTTACAACTCCCCCTTAGGAAATTTCATTATCGAAATATTTACCTGAAAATAGGTACAGATAAAATAATTTCCTTAAATTTTCCATTTCTCAAGTAGTGTCTTCTGTACCATATCGATTTCACAAGATTTTTCACTAACGATAGCTAATACTTTTACAGGTTCTTTTGAATGTACAAGTCAGATGTTATTTCTATCTTATGCATCACATAAGAGAAATCTGATGTAACGCCCCTAAATTTTGGGCCTAGAAGTATTGGGCCTTGAGCATGGGATCAGCTAAAATGTGATTGTGCTTGAAAATATCACAAGTGCATGTTTGGTGTGTCGTTTAAGTGATGTGGAGTGTTTGGGGATGTTTGAGAAGTCTTGGGTTCAAACCAGGGCTTTAGCAAAACTTTTAATTTTTCCCTCAGGTGGGCCTTGGAGTTAGCTTGAAGACCTTACAAATATTTTTGGTTAAATATGACACAAAGAAGCAAGTGGTCTAGTGGTAAGGTGGCGTTAGGAGTGTGCATGTGGTTTAGGGTTCAAGTCCTGGCATTTGCAAAATTATTATTTTTACTCCTAAGTGAACCCTTGGTGATTAGAAGTAGACCTTATATTTAATTGTGGATAAAATGTGACACAAAATGAGCTGATGGCCTAGTGGTGGTGGCGTGATTTAGCATGTGAGAAAGCGAGGGTTTGAATCCCCTTGCAAGCAAAATGTAGTTATTTTGCTACATGGGGTTGATAAGAGGTGGATTTGGATTCGAATACTTGAAGTTGGTTAGAGACTTGGTAAGGGAAGGATATTTGACTTGGTCAATTTGAAAGTGGGGAGTTGGAGGAAATCGAGGAGAGTTATCGGTGGAGCAAAATATGGAGTAAATCAAGGAAGTTGAACGTGGAAGAGTAGTGGACCGAATTTGAATTCCCTTTGGTGTTAAATTGGAAGGGTTGGAAGAGGGAAAACTCGGTTTTGAGTAGTTGCTTCTCTCTTTTTGGTAATAATTTTGGGTTTTTTTTCTTTTGGTCAGGGGAGTTATCAATTTCCTGAATATCAAATTCCCTTTTGTTTTTCTCTCTTTTCTAAGTGTTGCCGTATTTGCTTTGAAAGTAACCTCTCGTGTATGTTTTTGGATTAACTTTTGCCAGAACTTACGTTGTTTCTCTCTAGTCTCTCAAATCCATACAAGACATCAGTCGATTGGTTCTTTTCCCCTCTTTTTGTGGCTGTGCTTGCCGAATTCTGCTAACAATTTCTTGCTCTTCCTTTTCTCCTCTCTAGTGCAATAGGCTGATTCTTCCACTCTCCTTCATCTCTTGCTTCGGTTTCCCACTCGATTTGTCTTTTACCCTTTTCACTGTTTCTCCTTTCGGCATAGTTATTGGCCTATTGTCCTTCTATTTTGCCTCTTCTTCTGTATAGGCTGAATCTAAGGTCCTTTGCTCTTCAAGCCGAAACCTTGTTCCCACATCTTTCCTTTCTTCTGTTCTCAATTGGGCGATTGGTTCCTCTTCGATTTTGGGGCGAATTCTAGTTTTGAGTCATTGTAATATTGGTAAGTTTCCTTGATCTCAAGTGTTGATTTCTCTATCTGAGGGCTACTTGTATCCTTATGCTTTCAATTGTTTTTGTTTAACTGGTGGTCTTATAACACTGTGTCTGATTGTTTATGGCTAGGGGTTCGATTTTATTAGGAGGGTGTTGGGGCCGAATTCCCCTATCTCTTTCAAGTGATCACTCTCTTTGTTGGTAAGTGACGATTGACTGATTAAGGTATTAGTCATATTATGGTATTAGATTAACCATGGAAGTTGACTGACAATGAGATTGTGGTTACTATAGGTGCTTGGATTTTGGAAGCGTTTAGTTGCTATCTCGTTACAGGTGTGTAATTACACCCTTCTAGTTTTACTGTTGAGCGGCATTATGTTGAAAAGCCAAAATACCAGCGAGTGATACCACACAAGCGTGCGATCACAAGTGTGGTGGAATCGAGCCTACAAGCATGGGCGTTAGATGGTAGAGGCCTCCATGAACATTCTTATGGGCTAGGGCCGTGTGGGGCTAATGGGCCTATGGGCCCCACACATAATAAATTTGTGTACTGTGGTAAATGTTTGACTAAGTCGTGTAATCCACGTGGCTAGAGTTGGTTTGGGCTAAATTATAACACCACAAACCCGGCCAAGACGTTATGGCCAGATCTAGTGTGTCATATGGACGATTGATTCATTTACGATCTTCTTTTAACATTATGTTGTTCGTTGTAAAACCATGTTTAATAGTTTGTAACTAATGAGCATTATCAGATTTAGAAACCGTATTAATTACCAAGTAAAGTTTATATATAAAGAAAAACTCATTGTCGTGTTATCCGGTCATTACGTAATGCATGTTTAAAAATGTTTGATTAAGTTTGAAAAGCCCGCATAGACTAGTCTACCGTTGTAGAAACAAGTATAAGGAAAACCCAGAACAAAATACCCGAGTGGCCTTATTACAACTTAAATTCGAAATTTAAAATGGAATATAAATAAATTATATTTAAGAAAAGCTAAAAACCGGAAGCATGAACCACGTGGCCACCCTGAATCTCTCGCAGCTACAAGTCCTCTATGGTTGGGGATTACCTGCATGGATGGAAATAATAGAGTGAGTTTCTGAAAACTCAATCTATAATGTAACCCAACCAGTGTCAAAGATCAGTCAAAGCTTAGTCTGGGTCGAAGCCCGATTCAGATACAGATTATACTAGGCATTGGCCCCTTTCAGAAACAGAGTGGGCCTTGGGCCTATTACAGATACGGAACAGAATATATATATGTATGTATGCAAAGCCCAAACATAGTCCAGCCCAACACACCACCCGTACTAGCCCAACACACAATGTAGGGAATAACTCAACCCATCTAGCCCTACACAGCACAGACGCAGCAGAGCTGCTAATACAGAAATCGTGGCAAAGCCATTAGAACAGAAATACGAGGTGGAGCCTCTAAGCACATTACGTGGCAGTGCCACTTTACAGAAACTTCCTCCATATCCATAACCCAACCCCATGCAACCTAGAGTACTGCATGACATGAGCATACAGATTATCAGATACAGATATATGCAAATCAGTCAGCTACTTCTAGGGGTAAAATAGTCATTTGGCATCTAGGGGTAAAATGGTAATTTTTACCCTCCAGGGGTATTTTGGTCATTTAACTATGTTTCGAGATTTTAGGCTTAATACGACCTTCTAGTAGGTCTAACATCGCTTCGAGCGGCTCAAAAAATCCATATAGTCATACAATGAAATCGGGCGCCAAAACCCCTAATGGGCCCGAGGGAGCCCACATGCTTATGTGGCCCGCTCAGTCTAATTTTACGCAAATTATCACAAATTTAATATTCATTTTACCAGAAATTACTTACCGCATACTTTTACCCATATGGGCCCGTAAGCCCATTGGGCCCAATTTCGGCCCATCGTGGCTCGAATAGCCCAAGTGCACGAAAACACGCACAATAGCCCTTACAGTCCAATATTCTAGTTTCATGATTTCGTGCTGACCCACGAGTGTTCGCATGCTCGTAAGTCCTCGAAATGCTGGCATTTCGGCTTTTCGACTTTTGCCGATCTAAGCTACTAGAGGGTGTCGTTACACACCTATTTGCGAACTACGTCGAGATCCCTCGAAAGAACAACCTACAATAGTTTAATCATTATGTTAATCCACAATCCAATTAAAACGACCATCACCTTACCCCACACACATATTCGGCTACTATTAACAAATCACCCATCACTTACCTTTGTCGAAATCTAACCCCAAACACTAGATTGCTTCCCTTTGTCCAACAACCAACCTTCCTTTATCAGATCCATCACCACGAATAGCTAAAAACACCATTGACCATAAGAAAAAGGGGTTTAAATCAGCTTGCTAGACAAAGACCCAAAACCGATTAGCACATAGGGAGATAGGACCTTCAGCTTTTTTTTTACCACTTAGAAGAAAGAAAAGAAAGAATAGAATACTTACCCCAAGAGTTTGCTTGATTGCCTTGACAAAAGAGAGAACCACAGATCATTAGCCTAAGCCCAGATCTATTGTAGATCTAGTCAAAATGCAAGAGGAGGAGAGATCTAAGGGATTCGGCTATGAAGACCACTCAAGAGGAGTAGCCGATTGAGAAAAAGATAATCGGTTTAAGGATGTGCTTAATGGACTAGGGTGATCTTTAGAGAAACAGAAGAAGAAGTTATGAAAGAGGAGCAGATGGCGATAGAGAGATGGAAGGCTTGAAGATTTCGTCTTTTTAGAGTAGAGATGAGGAGGGTTCAGCCAAAGAAGAAATCAGAACGGAGAGGCTAAGTATTTCAGGATTTCAACTATAACAGCCCGGTTTGAACCCTAGTCAGAATACTGGTTTCGGGACCACATATCCGCGTCTGAAAAAAATATATTTTAATATTATTATTTGTGTCTGTGTTATATGAATTAGCATCTGTGAAATTTCTGTGATTTAATTTGTCCGTTTCTATGATTAATTGTGAAAAAAGGATTAAATTGCATATATGATAAAATTAGCATGTTACACGTGCATATGTGTAATTGAGATGGCTTTTGATTTCTTGGCCTTATGGGGCAATTATACCATTAAGTATTTGAATGGTCATAAATAACCTTTTTGCATGTGATTTTGCATGGTTTTGTATAGGGGTAATTTAGTAAATGAGATTTTTAATGAATTATAATTGATTAAACAAAAGAACATGATCTCATAAGCATGTTCTTCAACCAAAATCACAAAATAAAAGAAGGAAATAAAGCTTCCTAGGTTTCAGCACTCTTCTAACTCAATCAAGATCAAGAACAAAGAAAAACGGACTTAGATCGAGGGAAGTCCAAAATCGTTGAATAGTCATCTCGAATCTGTTTAAATCTTACGAGGTAAGTCAATATACAAATATGCGTTATATTAATGTTTGATATAAATGCTTGAATTATAAATTGTATTGGATGGCCATAAGAGCCTAATATAGAAATTCTGAATCGCCTTTGATTAAGTAATGGTAAAACGATATCATGTAAGACCTCATCTGAGACGTAGGCATTGATTTGAGAATTATGTGTAAGACCGTGTTTGGGACACTGGCATCATATATGTTTCGTGTAAGACCCTGTCCGAGACAGTGGCATCGATATTGAATAACATGCAAGACCACGTTAGAGACGTCGATATTGTATAAGGCCTATCTGAATCCTGTAACGTTTCTGAATGATTTGAGGAGAAATTCTGATAAATGAATAAATGCATACCTCATGTGTCTGACTCAAGTATGTTTGTTTTGTACTGAACTTCCGAGTATGAAAGGTATGCAAATTGTGTGAACTAGAAGTCTAAGTAAAATGAATGAATCTGAATGGTGAAATATCTGTGGGAAATAGTTATCGTATTATGATTATAGATTGCATAATTTTCTATTTGACTTACTAAGCTCATTGTAGCTTACTCTGTTTATTCTTTCAATTGTTTTACAGATATCGTAGCTACTAAGGGCTCGGGGATAGTCAAGGATCATCACCACACTATCGAGCTCGATTTTGGTACCTTTAATTGTAAAAAAGTTTAAGTATGGCATGTATAGGCTAGAGTGTCTATGTATTAAGCTTGGATATGTTTAGTTGTAAGGCCATGAGAGTTGGCTAACAAATGATATGTTGTGTTTGATTTTGGTATATGGCTTGTGATGCCAATTTAAGTAACTTATAATGGCTATATGAAATTGTATGTTTTGATCTTCATGAATCATGACCAAGTGAAAAAAAAAAGTAAGATTTGGAAATAGTATGAATGAGGTATGTACCAAGTGTTTAATCTTGAACTTTGGTTAAGTTATGAATATGCTTGGTGTGAGATTTGAAATTGAGTATGTGTGTGAATGGTTTGATCATGTTGAGGTAAGTTTTAGGCATTGAATATAGTTGGAATTGTGGTAAATTTGTGGCTTGAATTTGGCTTGTAGGTATGACCCTTAGTGGATGAAAAGCATGACTTGAACCAAGTTTGCTTAGTGCCACACGGCTAGGGCACACGGGCGTACCTTATGGCCGTGTTGATTTTCCAGTATTGACACAAACATTCACACGGCCAAGACTCATGGGCGTGTCTCGTGGCCGTGGTAAAAAGTCAGTATGCCTGCTCTGTTTTGGCATGACTTAGGTGCACGGGCGTGCCTAAGTCTCGTGTGAGGCACACGGCCTGGTCACACGGGCGTGTGACCTCCTTAAGCTGGAAAATTTTATATGTGTTCTGAAGTTTACGATTGTATTTGGTTTAGTCCCGACCCTATCTCAATGCATGTTTGAGGTCTAGTGGACTTTCAAAAAGGGAATTTATGTTTGACTTTTGTTATGATCTATGAATATTCTGTTCTGATCTGTTCTGAATATCCACTAACGCCCCTTCCTATTCTAACGACAGTTACGGGATAGGGGTGTTACATCGGCTTTTGGAGAAATCGGCTAGAAGAGGTTTTAGGGAGATCAATTTCAAACAAATGAGAAAATAAGAAGAAGAAGATAGGTTCGGCTCTTGTGTCAATCGGCCAAGAGAAGATTGAGAGTTTAGGGACTTTCAGCTTTTGGAGAAAGAAAAAGAGGAGAGATAAGAAAGAAAGGTATGAGCGGCACACTTCAACCTTACCTTTTTGGCACTAAAGAATAACCAAAATGCAAATCCCGAAAGAATGCCAAAAAGTAATCGACACACACCCTAGCACAAATGCCGAAAATGCTAAACCTTACCTCCCATTAGTCGAATTGCACTTCAAACAGCGCCATAATCAGCCAACACTTCCTTCCCATCTCATCCCTAAGTTTTCTCCTTGAAAATCTCCCCTTATCACTCATTAGTCCAATCCCATCAAACACCTTCCCTCAGAGTTTAACTTGAAGCCTACTTCTTACCATGCTTATGCAGTAAAATAAAATAAATATCTTGCTCACAAAGGGATTTGAACCTTAGTTCCCTCACAAGCTTCCACACGCCACCTCCCTGAGCTTGAAGTGGCACTACCTTGCCACTTTACCACAGGTTTACTTGTACCATAAAACCCAAACATTAATTTAAAAGCTCGCTCTAGCCAAGCCCATTTTCACATAGAGTAAAAATTAAAATTCTGCCAGGCTTCAAACTTAAACCCAAGCCTTCTAAAGGTCCAGTAAACACACTCAATTCACTACTTCAGCACATTAAGACATGTAAAAAAATTCAAGCAAGAATTCAAAAACCCTAAAAATTGGGGTGTTACATAAATGGGCCGTGTGGGCCCAATGGGCTTGTGGGCCCACACGGATATTATGTATGTGATGTGATAAGTGATTGATTTGGGTTGTGTTGTTCGCATAGTCGTGGTTGTTTTTAGGCCAAATGGGCCATACGAGAGTGTGGTCTCACTCGGGCCCCCACTCGGGCCAATTAATGGGCCTTAGGCCCAATTACCCGTTTTGTCTGTTTAGGTTACAAAAGTCGCTCGAGGCAATGATGGACCTTCGATTGGACCATTAAGGCCTGGGTTTACAAAATTACAGAAATACCCTTGGTTTACAAAATTACAGAAATTACAGAAATACCATCAGTTTACAAAATTAGAAAAATACCATCAATTTACAAAATTACAAAAATACCCTCGGCTTACAAAATTACAGAAATACCCTCAGTTTACAAAATTACAGAAATACCCTCAGTTTACAAAATTACAAAAATACCCTCAGTTTACAAAATTACAAAAATACACTCGATTTACAAAATTACAGAAATACTCTCGATTTACAAAATTACAAAAATACCCTCGGTTTACAAAATTACAGAGATACCCTTAGTTTACAAAATTACAGAAATGCCCCTGATTTGTAAAATTACCGTTTTACCCTTGATTTGTAAAATTACCAAAATACCCCTAGTTTGCGTAATTACCGAAATACCCCTAGTTTATGGAATTTCTGAAATACCTCTGTAGGGTAGAATTACCAAGATACCCGGTGGGGTAAAATGACCGTTTTGCCTCTAGGGTGTAAAATGACTATTTTGCCCTTGTGGGCAAGTGACTAACTTGGACTGTGTATTTGACTGTTTTGACTGTGATCATATGACAGTGTTTTAACTGACGTGATCGTGGTTGCATGACTAACATGTTTTTAATATATGTGTTTAAATGACTGTTGCTGAGCATGGCCATTTTGCATACACGTGTAATATACGAGCGTGACATATTGCATTGCATGGGGTTGGGCTTGTTTTGGAGGAAGTTCTGTTAATAGTGGCTTCGTCACGTATTCTGATTCTGGTGGCTCTACCACATTATCTACTATTAGCAGCATGGCTGCGTATTGGTGTGCGGGCTGGGTAGGTCGAGTTATTCCCCATATGGTGTGTTGGGTTGGTATGGATGGTGTGATGGCTGGACTGGGCTGGGATTACATTCACATATTGTTCTAATTCTATTTTGGGCTTAGGCCACTTGATTCTGTTAACTGATTCTGTAATGGGCTAAAGCCCATATGCTACTGTTTACCGTAATGGTCTTAAGCCCAGACTGTTACTGCATCACTGTTACCGATTATATTGTTACTGATTTTCTTATGGGCTTAGGCCCACTTGTTCTGTTATTTGGGCTAGGCCCAAGTGATCCTATTGTAGGCTGTGACCCAAAATGATATTGTAGTGAGCTTTGCTCACGTATACTCTGAGTTGGACTATACCGTTACTGATATAGGGCTCTGGCCTTGACTGCTTCTGTTTTTGTCTCTATTTTTGTATATTGACTGTACTCTAGTAAGGGGATTACACACTGAATTTTCATAAACTTGCCCTGTTTATTAACTGTGCAGGTAATCCCTAGCTTTAAAAGGATCGGTGCTGCAATGGACTTGGAGATGGCCACACAACTGCTTTCCAATTACATTTCGAACTTTATTTACGGTTTAAATTCCGTTTTTGTTTTATAATTTTGTAATAAGGCCATTGGGATTTTAATTTGCTTTTACTTGGGTTTTTATTTATTTTAATTTATATCTGTTAGAAGTAAATCACAATTTTCCAAAATGTTAATTGTTTTTAACATCACATTTTCGTAAATTGGTTTCTGCTAAAATTAGCTTCTGCAACTATAAAAGATTTTACAAAGTAATTAATATTTCAAAGTACCACATTTTAAAAATAAACAAATGTAACTGGGATTTTACTCAAGTTTTTCCTTAGGAATGGTTCTCAATGAAAACATGGGTTTCGAAAAACACTACAATGTGACATACCAAATTCAGGCCTAACTTCTAGGTCGGGTTTGGGGTGTTACATCTGATCTATACTGTCATAACATCAAAACATGAAAAAATTATGCATCTTTTCAAGTTATAACAGAAAATTCAAATTATACACTATTGGCCCCATGCTCTTGAGAACCTTGTACAGATTAATAAACCCTGGACTGAGTTCCTTTATTTTTTTTGCTAAAATGGAGAATTTTCTTCTATAGAAAGACTTTTAGAAATATTCTGTGACTATTTTGAAACCCAATATCCTTTCTTCTTAGATCCGTATATAGTTTCTGACAAGCAAATACAACTTCCAAACAATTACTAATAATAGGAATTTTATGCTCAGTTTCATGGATTAGTCAATCCCGACTGGCTTCTTTTCATTAAATTCTCACCATTATAATAGAGTTCTTTATTTATGCCCGTACAGAGCTTCAAACAGTGCCATATTATTGATAGTTATTATTATAAGCAAATTTAGTCAATGGTAAATATTTCTTGCAACTGCCTACAAATTCAATAATTTAACATCAAATCATATCTTCTAGAATCTGAGCAACTCATTCTAATTAGTTGTCTGTCTACGAATGGAAAACAATACTGAAATTTAATCTAATACTCAGGACTCAGATCACAGTCAGAAACAATGAATAACAGTACATAGTGCAATCTAACAATCTCATATTCATATAAGTTGACTAGCTTCTCGAGTGAATAATCTATTCGAACCAAAATAAAGTGAATTGATTACATCAATCTGCCAACAATTACTGGTAGTCTCGTTATGAAATCCAACGTAATTCATTCATATTCTTACCTTGGACAACTTCTTTTTTAAACATTTCCATGAACAGGCTAACTCTCACACGACCTATCTTCCTCTAATTCTTGTTAGGTCCTCACCTATACCTTATTCTTTATCACTTCTATCATATTAGTAGACTCCTCTAGATCCGCTTGCCACTTCTTATACTTTCTTTTAACTCTTCTTTGACCTACATGGTTTCTCGTACCTGTCGCACAAACAATTACCTTTTTGCTTAATGAATTGGTGAACTCCATGAGTTGTCATACCCAAGCTATGGTCTTATACCCTTCTCCTTATTTCACTTACCTTTTTGGCAGACTCCTAACCATGAATCTTGCAACCCTATGCATCATACCTCACCCTTACCATTTTAGCATTTTGCATTATTGGAATGTACTAGTGGACTACTCCGCGTATACCACTGTGGTGGATTCTCTTTGTTATTTTTCCACAGTCAAGCTGTGGTGTTACACCCTTTTTACCTTATTTTTTAATGTCGCCTCAGACTTACCTTGTGTTTACTGTCCTGACAGACTTTGTCTATTTTCTGTTTACTGTTCTAGTAGACTTTCTCTGTTCTATGTTTATTATCCCAGTGGACTTATCTCTGTGGATGCCATGGAGTCTTTCGTCCATGGTCTTATATCGATTTGCCATCTTGATACACTATCAAATGATGCCATGGAGTCTTTCGTCCATGGTCTTACTCATTTTACCTAGCTGCACTACGTACCTCATACTAGACTACCATAGCGTCTATTATCTATGGTCTTACGCCATATACTATCGTCATAGTGTCGCCCCAAAGGACCAGTCGATATGCCGTCGTGATAAATACCTTTCCAAGATTCATATTACCTGAATCCTCCTCTCATTACCTCCTTTACACCACCAAACATTGATGCTTGATCACCAGAGTGTTCCCTCCGCAAGGCTCAAGGTTTCACCTAAGGTGGTATCTAATAGGTTCTCTCTCCATTTCCCTTCCTAACTTCATCTAACCATTGAAGGTTTTTTCCTACAGTCATGCAATACATGCACATATCATCATGCTTCATGTTTATGCAATTGTGGCATACTTAGACAACATAAATAAGAAGGTCCATGGAGTTTTAGGAACTCGCTTGAAGCTTTACTATTTTCATAGCTTAGCTTCCTTGAATGCTAGAGCTTCCAGTCTCTTAGGAGCTAAGCATTTACAACCAAAAACCCACTGGTTAAAATTGCACTTCAACTTGGAAGCTTAAACGTTCATAACATGCAGACCCCTTAAAGATAATTCTAAAGATCCATAACTTCAATTCTTAATTTTTACATACATAGAAAGGCTAAGAGCCTTACCAGCATGATGGTTTCCCTACCTGTCTAGCTTCATACTCACAAAGTTGATCTTCCATGGCCTTTTTTTCTTTAAAGCAATCAAAGAAGAAGATGAAGAAGATAGAAAAGAAAATAAAATTAGAAGAAAATAATCACTGGGAAGCCATCTCCTAGCTATTTATAGCCCTTATTACGCTATTACCACCATTATAAGAACCATCCATTGCTAATTATTATATCTCCCACTAAGGAACCGATCGAACCAGGTTTGGTTCTCAACCATGTCCAGTTTTGTTTCCAACTTTCTCGTTTCTTTCAATAGGGCCCGTCAACTTATGGTCTCTTTCAATTTAGTCCTCTAATTATTTCAGATTTTCGGATTAATTGGAAACTAGGTGTTACAAATTAACTAATTGATAGATGCTTGCTTATCTCCCGACTTTATTTTCTCCATTGGGATAAATTATGATTTCTTGACAAACGTATCTCTCGACATCGTTTAACTTAGATTACTTCTTAAGGTCATCACTCCTAGGTTTTAAGCACACATAATTTAAAACCAATTAATCCCTACGGGAAATTCGCATTCCTCTATTAACTACTCCCATATCCATTCGTTAATCTCCCTAGAGACTTAGCCTCTCATGGATCTAGATGTCATAACTCTTAAATTTAATTTAAACATGAAAGAAAACATAAATAAATTAAAATAAGAGAAAGGTTAAGATATTGATCCGTTTGATGAATCAAATGCGCTCAAAGTTGTGAAATCTCTTGACAATGAACTGACCTTAATGTTTGCAAAAGAACAAAAGAAATAGAAAACTACTGAATACTTTATTAGAAGGGACATGAGGTCAAATCGAACCTAATAGAAAATAAAAAAGTATTTAGAAAACAAATAATAAAACTAATTAAAACCTAAATCTACTAACTACGGCTCCTAAAGGCTTGGCTATGAATTAGCAATAACCTCCTATTTATAGAGATGTTTAGAACCCTAATTAGGTCTATTATAGGCCATAGCCTTATCGATTCTTGCTCTTCATGACCAACTTTGTGTTGCGATATCCAAGGGTGTTTCACAACATGACACCTTAAATCTGAGCTTTGAAGTCTGTTTTCACATGTTGTATCTCAAGAAACTTATGCTACACTTGTCAATCATCCATAAGGCTATTGGGCTTTTAACTACATATCTTGCACATTCAATTAAGCAAATTAAAACTACCTAAGGCCTGTATTCATCTAATAGGTCAATTAACATAAATTATTGTGTAAAAACTCTTATTTTGCAAATAATTAAATCTAAACTATGAAAGCTAAAAATGTAATAATTAAATATAAAATGACTAGAAAACAAGCCCCTTAAATGCCAAAATGTACTAAAACTACCACCGCAATTGGTGGCAAGTTAGAGGCTCCCACACTTAAGTTTTTGCTTATCCTCAAGCAAACAAAAAAAAAATAAAATGAAAAATAAGCATGCAAGAAAAGAAAATGTTCTTGAGCAAGCTTGGTACACGTGTTCAGATTGAAGCATTGGCACTAGGAAACTGTGCTTAAACACATAACTTTAGCTAGATGTCTAAATAATTTATAGTTATTTATATTCAAACATATTAATTCAAAAGATTACAAAGCAAATAAGTTAGAGAAAATTAAATATATAATTCATAAAAATGTATATATAAAGATAATATTTATACGTGAAGGGTACAGTCAGTTCAAATTTCTCTACTCAGTTTCTTTCACCCGTGCTTGGAACTGTAATACAATACTTATAAGTACAAACACTTACGAATTTTTGTACCAATATGAGTGATTTTTCTCAATTTCTCATATTTTTATTTCAGTGTGAACACTCAACACTCGACTTTTATTCATTCTATACTTTTATCACACCCGCAATGCTTTTAACCCCTACAATGCTTTTGTTCCCACAATTCATTTGAATTTAAACACATGCTTTTAAGGAGTATACTTATTGTACTGCATTGTTTCAATAACCATATATTTATTTACTGAGTATTTTTAATTCAAACATCCTATAATTCAACAAATGTAATGCCCCAAATTTTATATTTCTGTTTCTGTTAAATTGTTACGCAAATATATGTCTGCTTCAATAGTTAAGTGCTATGGGTGTGTGTGTGAGGTCCCAAGTTCAAGCCCTATCTTCGGAAAATTTTTTTCTTTTTCTGAATAAAGCCTAAACCTTGCCTAGTAAGCTTAAGTTTAATATTTGTGAGAACATACCAGAATGGGCCTGCTGGTCTGATGGCTAAGAGGAGTGTTGGTGTTGGAGGTCCTGTGTTCAAATCCCTGTGTGAGCAAGGGAGTTAATTTTTGCTCGACTTTCTAAAAGAGTTGTGCCTAAATTAGATTTTAAGTAGTAGAGTATGAGTGGGCAAGTGGGGGGAGTAATTTAGGGGATTAGGTGGTTATCGAGTTCAGTTTTTTTGTTTTTGAAAAATGTATTCTCTTCCCTTTCAAAGCAACTGACTGATGTTCATCTCCCTTTTTCCTCTCTATTCTATTTCTTTTTTTTTACTTCCTCTATCAATTTTATTCCGGTGATTTCTGTCTCTGTGGGTTTTTCCGATCCAATCGTTGCTGTTACACGTGGGGATCCCTCGTTCTCAGCTGGTAAGAACTTTACCCCTTTAACTTTTTACTTAAGGTTTAACACCATCGAAGGTTGGTAACTAAGTGACAGAATCTGTGTTTAGGAGAAGATTGGGTGGTTAGAAATCACGTTTTGTCATTTTTATTTAGAATTTTGTTCGTTTTGATAACCGTAAGTTGAGTCTCTATTTTTTCTCGATATTCAAATTTACTTATGAATCCGTTAAACTGATGATGGATATCTTGATTTTAGGTTCTGGAGTACTCGATAGTGTTTTTACAACGAATCAAAACCAGGTGTGTACCCGAAATATAGAAAACAGGATTCAGTGTTTGGTCGCCAGTGTGGTAGGCAGTCTGAGGGGACACAGCTGTGTGATTGATGAGGACAGGCCGTGCACGAAGGACACGGCTGTGTGATGACTGGATAGGCCGTCTGCGATGCATGAGCTAATCTGAATTGTGCGTTGTGGACCACACGGGCATGTGGGTCTAGTGGGTAGTCCACACGGGTGTGTAGAATTTTGGGCTAGGTCGTGGGATCCACACGGCCAAAGGCACTTTGGGCCGTGTGGGCCCACATGGGCAAGCCATATGGATGTGTGAACATATTTTTCTGAAAAATTCTATAAGGTTGCACAGGTCGCCCAAGTCGACTGTGGACCTACGGTAGGGTCAGTGAGCATTACCTAGACCCCTATGTGTATGATCTGTCTGTTTAATTTTTGTACTGAGCATGGATAGTGAACTATATGCATGGATTGTTATCTGCATATTGGCATGACATTTATGATATGTTGCATTGCATCGGGGTGGGTTGATGAAGTATGAAGGAAGTATTTGAAAGGCTTTTAACGCATGTTACCTGGCAACTAAGCTGCATATCTTTGATTATGTGTCACATTTCGATACAATATGGTGTGTAGGGATGGGTGGGTGTTCTACACCCCATATGGTGTACAAGGATGGGTGTGTGTTATAAACTCCACATGATGTGTAGGGATGTCGGAGATGGTGTAAGGGTTGGTGGGTAAAACTCTGATTCTATTACTGTATGTTATATCTGAGATAGGCCAAGGCCCTAATGTATATCTAAGACAACCTCTGAATGGGCCAAGGTGCAAACTAAATCTTTAATGGGCTCAGGCCCTAGACTGTATATGATTGAATTCTGATATTGCACTTTGTTCATGTTCTCTATAGGGATTACACACTGAGTTTGTGAAAACTCACTCTTTTCTCTTTAATCTATTCAGGTAATCCCCACACTTGACGGGTCGGTGTAGCAGAGGACTCGACGGTGGCCACAAGTAATTTTAGACTGTTTTCCATAAATTTACCAATTTATTATTTATTTGGGTATTTGTGTAATTTGGACTTAAAGGACTATTTGCTTTAATTTTAGGTATTTAAATTGCTTTTATGGTCTACAACTTTGATCTCAACAAAATATGGTTTTTTTTTCTAAATTTGTAAAACCAAGATTTCTTTAAATGGAAACGATTTTCTTAAAATAAATGGTTATCGATGCTTCTGCTTAAAAGAAATTATTTTGATTCAACAAAGCATATGTGTTTTACTTCAAATTAAGATAAAAAGCTAGTTAAATAGAACAGCTTTAAACTCGTCATCTCACATTCAAATTCCATTCCATGTGATATTGATAGATTCGGCCATAACATCTTGGCTGAGTTTGGGGTGTTACATTTAGTGGTATCAAAGCCAGGTTGCAAAACTTGGCTGTGGATTTTGGGTTTTAAAATTTTGGTTTCAAAAGAGCTTATTTACAAATGATTTAAATTAATTTAACTGATATGTGGTACACCGAGTCTCTGGCGCCGATCCTGTAAGTATTCTGAAACTTAATAAGTTTTATCTGAAAATATTGTTGATAGCATATCTGAAACTACTGTAGGTAGTATACTATGAAAACTTTAGTTAGTGTAATTTGAGACTGTAGGAAGACTGATAAAAGATTACGATTCGTGATAACAAACTCTGAACTTCTGATACTGTTTTGTATAAAATATTTACTAATAAATATCGAAACTGTAACTGATTCATATAATTGTTAATACAGATAAATCTCGAACTACGATGAGTGTACAAGGTATACATGGACGGAGTACTAGAGGCCAAGGTAGAGGCCGAATAGGGGCTCGGGATGGGTCATCATTATCTAGAAACATGCCTAATTGTGGTACTAGTGAGACGCTGATTTCACCTACAACTGAGATTGGGTCTCAAGATCTCATGGCTAGGGACAACATTGTTTCAGGCTATGTTAAGGATATTAGAGAAGGTCACTGGGCCCAACACTGGATTGGGGGCCGAGGGTCAGTTACAGAACGACTTCAATTTAACGGGGCAGAGTTATTTAGGGGTGTCACTGGAGTCGCCCCTAACGTGGCTGAGTATTGAATGGAGGTCACTGAATGAATCATGGATAATCTTATTTTACCCTTGAGGAGAAACTGAAAGGGGTTGTTTCGTTGCTCTGCGATGAAGCATATCAATGGTGGCTGAGCGTTAAAGAGGGCATTCAGCCTGAACGTTTGACTTAGGACTTCTTTAAGTCAGCCTTCCAAGGTAAATATGCGGGGGCCAACTACATAGACGCTAGTAGACGTGAGTTTCTGAATCTCACGCAAGGTGATCGTAAGATTGAGCCGTTATGCACGAGGCATGGTGGCGATTGAATATGAGAGGCGTGTCAGATTTGAGGATGGTGTAAGAGATAATTTAACGGTTCGATAGCTCTGCAAAGGGAGCATGACTTTTTAGCACTGGTAGAGAATGCAGAGATCGTCGAGGAGGTAAAGTGCGTTGAGCACCAAAACTGAGACCGAGAGAGAGGAAAGAATAAGAGGGATTTGGAGCCCTTCAATTCTGTATTGAGACCTAAGAAAAAGGCTAGGTCTGACGGGCCAATTAGAGTTGGGCCCCTTGTTGCACCTATTAGGACTTTGCCTTGTAAGCATTGTGGTAGACGCCATTCGGACGAGTGTTGGAGGACCACTAGGGCAAGTTTATGTTGTGGGTGTACTGAGCACCATGTTCGAGAGTGTCCGTTGAGGGCTGCTCAGATGCAAGCTTTGGGTTCTAGAACTACACAGCCACCAAGGGTAATTCATCAAGCACCTAGGGGTCATGGACAGGTTAGGGGTAGTAACGGCATGGGCCGTGGACAGAGAGCATCGGGCAGAGGTGCTACACATACTGAGGCGAGGCAGCCTACACTGGTTTATGTTGCTAGTTGCCGTGAAGAAAGAGATGCTTCGGACATCATCACAGGTAGTTTTTAATATTTGATGTACCTTATCTTGTACTGATAGATATAGGTTCTACACACTCTTATGTAGCTAATGATGTGTTTGAAACTTTGGGGATTCCGATAGAGAGTACTTCTAGTAAGGTGACTATTGTGAGTCATTTAGGGAAATCTATCAGAGTTAGCAAATTGAATCGAGACGTTCCGTTAGAGATTCAAGGGACGGTATTTCTGTCTAATCTAATGGAGCTTTTGTTTGGGGAGTTTGACTTAATTTTGGGTATGGACTGGCTGGTTAAGCACCAGCTAAGTTTCGATTGTGCGAAAAAAAGGGTTTTTTGAGAATCGAGGAAGATGGTGAAGTAGTTGTGATTGAGAAACGTCGGAATTATTTGACTAATGTGATCTCTACATTGGTGGCAGAAAAGTTGGTTCGAAAAGGATGTGAGGCATTCTTAGCCTACATCAATGTTTTTAATTCTGGGGACTCTTCTTCTGCATCATCTTTTTCATTGGTTTTACTAGTTTTGAGCTTGGTACAGTATTTAACGGTGGGAAATTGTGGCATCCTCAGTCTGTTGTCCTTGCATGATCTTCATAGATAAGTCTTGTGACTACGACTCATCTTCTGATTGATTAGCTTCTGTTTCCTTCAGTGAAGCATAAAATTCTTAAATGACAAGAATGCACGGCGCTTCAGTTGGAATTGTATAGAAATTTTCCCATCTATGGTACTGGATTGTCTTCCTTTTTTGTTATTCAATGTGAGTAGGGATTTCAATCTTCTTCCCTAATGGGGTGTTTTCTTTTGGATTTCCTTAAGATGCCTTTCGAATTTCCTCTCTTTTTCTCAGATGTGAGCAAAATTGTTAAAACATGATTCACTATCTTGAATGTGGTCTTGCATGTTGTCTTGTGAATATATTGAAGCACACTTGTGATCGCCAGTGGTTGATGAAAACACAAAATTTTCTGAAAGAAAGATAATTAGGGATATTTGGTTACTTGAAGGTGGCTTGGTAACTTGGTTGCTATTCAAAAGGATTTTATAAGAGGATTTAAGGCAACCTTGTCATGCAATCTATGTATAATCTAGGATTTTTTTTTTTTTGGATCTAGTAAAGGAAAGTTATTGAATTTGTTGTGTCATGACACGATGCTCCTAAGTTTCTATTTCTTTTGGTTCAAAATGCTACGTTGCAACACAAGGATGCTTGTGTTGTGACACAACCTTATATTCAAGAATTCTTTAGTTTTAAAGTTGTGTGTTGCAACACATGGTTACCTATGTTGAGAGACGACCTGGAACGTGCCAAATCCTTCCTTTTTGGTTGTGTCAAAATCCTTTGGTTGTCCATAGACACCTTCAACAGCTTCGTGCTTCATTACTTACTTTCGGGAACCTTCTACAAACTAAATCAAAAGTAATGATTAAAAACAAAAGTCTTAAAAGCTAAAAAAAATTAATTTACACTATGTACAATTTTGGCATTCTTGTTTGCAGCACCAAAGGGTCCTGAATCCCTCCTGAATCAATTTCAGTCCTTTTTACGATTCTGCCGTTCAATTCGCTTCACCTCCTCAGCAATCTTAGCCTTTTCCACCAATGCAGCAAAATCACGTTCCCTCTGTGAAGCTGTCAGCTCCCTTAGCTCATTCCTGAGGCCATCCTCAAAACAAACGCTACGCTCATACTCAGTAGCAACTATACCGCTGGCATACCAGCTCAATCTCAGAAACTCCGCCTCATATTCAGTAATAGACTTATTACCTTAGGTCAGGTTTAGAAATTCTTTCCTACGAGCATCCATATAGCTTGCTCTGACGTACTTTCCCTTGAAAGCCGTCTTAAATAGTTCCCAGGTTACCCGCTCAGCAGGGGTACTCTCCTTCACAGTGATCCACCACTGATATGCCTTGTCTCGCAGTAGCGATACCGCTCCTTTCAGCTTTTGCTCCACTGAGTAATCCAGATCATCCATGATCCGTTTCGTGGCCTTTAGCCAGTATTCGGCCACATTCAGGGCTACTCCAGATATGCCTCTAAAGACCTCTGCTCCGTTAGCCCGGAGTCGCTCAGAAATGGATCCCCTATTCACAGTCCTAGTATTAGCTCCAGCAACCCTCTCTAGAACCCTTAACATTGCCTGGGACAAAGCATCGTCCCCTGCAGCCTGATTGTACGGCCCATTCTCAGCTACCGGCAACAGTCGTGCCTCCTCACCTAGAATGTCTTTCAAAGATGAAGACCCAGCTTGAACACTACATCAGCCACGTCCACGGCCTCGTCCACGTGTTGCCCTCGTACTCATATTGACTTTATCTGATTACGAATTTTATGACATTAGTTTAATATTTCAGTGTTTATTACAAATGTCTTATGCACAGATAGAGTTTCAGAGTTTGTTTTCACCAACTTGTAGCCTAGCTACAGTCTCAGTCTTCTAGGGTTTAGTTTCCCTACAGTCTCAGTCTCTACAGTTTTAGTACTACCCTATCTACAGTATCATAGTAGGGTCTCAGTTCTATCTATAGTAACATTTCATACAGTATAGTATAAGAGAAGAATACCTACAAACTTGGTGCCGGGGATTCAGTGTGCCACTCTTAAGAAACCAGATTTTAGAAAGCCTAATCAAAACTCAAACTTTTAATGTAAAACCTTAAAGAAGGATGTTTAAAAAGGAAATAAGTTTGAAAAGGGTTTTTCTTAGAAATTTCCCCAAAACCGATTTCAAAATACCCACCATGGGCCTTAGTTTTAAAATTTTATGAAAACATTTAGACCCGATCCATAGTCGAGTTGTTGCAACGAGGCTCTGATACCACTAAATATAACACCCTAAACCCGACCCAAACTCTACGGCCAAGTCTGGTGTGTCACATCAACGACAAATTAATCATGTTCCTTAGCTATTGCGTTTAGGCTGAGTTTTGCAAAACCGTTACTAATGTTTGATAAGAAAATTCCAGGTTTAGTTTGTGATCATCCTATCCACGACCAGTTTAAAATTTATTTTGTTACAAGATCTGGTTCATCTATTTGTTATCCATTCGATACGTGTGTTTCATTTTGAAAATGTTGTTTAATTTTAATGAAAAACCCGCGCAGCCCTAATCTACCCATTTAAATCAAATTATAAATAAAGAATTAAAAACCCAAATTAAAATACTGAAAATGGCCTTATTACAAACCCAAACCACATGAAAATTAATTTAAGTAAAAAAACTGAAAAATGAATTAATTAAAGTAAATTGTCCAACTGCAGTCCACGTGGCCACTCCGAATCCCTCCAGCTCCAAGTCCACTAGCTTAGGCCTCACTGCATAGATGAAAGGAAGGTGTGAGTTTGGGAAACTCAGTGTGTAAATAAAGCCCAACCAGAGCCCAAATCAGCCCAAGCTTACTGAACTTAAGCCCTATCTAGTTTCGGTCAATAACTGGGCCGAAGCCCTATTCAAATCCGGTTAACTAGGCCATAGCCCTATTCAAATTTAGTATTTACTGGGCCTTAGACCTTTACAGTAAGCAGTGCGGCCCATAGGCCCATTACATTAACAGAACAGAATAATGTATGTATGCAAAGCCCAGCCCATGTACAGCCCTACACACCACTCATACTAGCCCTACACACCATGGGAATAACTCAACCCACCCAGCCCTACACACCACAGTCACAGCATAGCTGCTTAATCAGATAACGTGGCCAAGCCACTAATAGTAAAACCGAGGCAAAGCCCCTTTCAGTAAACATGGCAATGCCACTTAGCACTTCCTCCATCAATAAACCCAAACCCATGCAATAGTTAAACATGTCATGGCATACAGTGAACAGATAAAGTATAGCATGCATTTCGATCAAATTTAGCCCTAGGGGTATAATGATCATTTTGCATTTAGGGGTAAAACGATAATTTTCCACCCTTAAGGGGTATTTCAGTAATTATACCAGTTTTTAGGGTTTCATGCTTACTACAGTGATTAACAGTCGAATTTCCATCTAAGTAGCTTATCTAGCCCGTTTACACACTTTAGAGCTATTGGGCCCTAAAACCCCTATTGTGCCCTACAGTGTGCACTAGCTATTTTGGCCCACTTAGCCCAAATTTCTCAGTGGTTTTAACAACTTAACCTACAGAATACCAGAACCCACTTATCGCTCGCTTCTACCCATATGGGCCTGTAAGCCCATTGGGCCCAATTCAGCCCCTCGAGGCCCAAATTCACCAAGGCGCACAAAATTGCGCACACATCAACTTTACCAATTTCAATTATAGATCTTACCGCTTTCAAGTAACCCACGAGCGCTCGCACACTCGCAAGGCCACGAAATGTCGAAATTTTGACATTTCGGCTTTTACCGATTTAGTCTACTAGAGGGTGTTAATTTACACACCTGATTTGCAATAGACGTTGATGAAATCTCCCACACGAGTATCCTACAATCGATCACTACAATGTTAGACTTATGAATCAATGACAACAAAAGTAATCACCATCACCTTATTCGGCCAACATCCTTCATGGCCCTAGAACGCTTACCTTTCTCGAAAACACTGACTAGGCTCAGATCTAGTCCTCCAATAATCCTAGCCCCCAACACTCCTCGATTGTTAACCTTTAGTCCACCCTACCACATAACCAACCGAACGATAAGGCTAATAGAGCCTTTAGCCCCAATCGACAGTAACCCTACATAGGGGTTTTCGGCTTTTCCTTAAATCCCAAACTAACAAATGGAAAGAAAGAATCTAAGCACTTACCGAAGATCTACTAGACAAGAATGCTTCCAACCCTTTTCTATCTCAGATCTGACGCAGATCTAGCCTCTAAACACGAGCAAAGAGTGAATCTAAGAGATCTAGGGGTTCAATTCCCGAATCCCTTATAAATGTGAAGATTTCGGCTTTTAATATGATGAAGGAGAAAAGATAGAAGTTTTGTAATGGAAAAGAAGATGTCGACAAAGGTTATGGTGTTGGGTTCGGCTTTGGAAAAGCTTGGATTGAAGAGAAGAGTAGGGTCTCGGTCAAGGGAGAAAACGATAACCACTTTAGTTTCGACTTTTGGTGGTAGTCGACTAGTAGGCTTGAGAAGGAAGAAGGGAAGTAAAAAGTAGGTTCGTTCTAGAAGAAGGGTGATAAAGTGAAATCGGTTTAGAGAAAGAAGAAGAAAGAAAAGAGATAAAAGCAGAGAGGAGAGATTCGGTTATGGTCAAATCGGCACAAAAGAGAAACAATGGTTGCATATTCGACTTTTTTGGAACCAAGGGAGAAGAACAAAACAAGAGCAAAGAAACCCTAAAAGATGCTACACTAATTCAGAAAAAAGAAAAGAAGTCAGAACTATCCCGAAAGGCCACTCAAGACAATCGGCACCCTAAAGCTTATTTTGCCGAAAATGCTCACTCAACTCCTAAGTGTCGAATTTGCTCCTCCAAGACTCCTACAATCGGCCACCACTAGCTTCCATTCAAACTTCCTAAAACTTCTCTCCCTTATCCTACTTGATTCAATCCCATGAGCATCTCAACTCTTCCATCAGAGTTTCACTTAAAATCCATCACATGACTGGCACATGCCACAAAAAAATACCATACTGCTTACCTTGAGACTTGAACCTTGGCCCTTGCATACATCCATGCGCCACTTTCTTAGGCTCTAAGTGGCTCCACATTGCCACTTTACCAAGGGCTCACTTGCGTCTTAACTTACTTACTTTTTCTTAAAAGCCCACCTACTCGAGTCCCTCTTCTCTTTAAGTCTAAAATTCGATAATTCTACCAGGTTTTAATTTAGGCTTGGGCCTTCTAAAGGCCCACTAACACACTTAAAACATAAATTATACAACCAAGAAACAAAATTTCAAGTTCACACCAAAATCGCAGAAATCCTGAAAAGTCCTGAAAATTAGGGCGTTACAACTCTACGCCCTTAAAGAAATTTTAGCCTCGAAATTTACCTGATCCAAATAGGTGAGGGTATTGTTGACACATTTCCTCTTCTGGCTCCCAAGTAGCCTCTTCTCTGCCATCATTGTGCCAAAGCACCTTTACCAATGGAACTGACTTCTTCCTCAACACTTTGACCTCTTGATCCAGTATTTGCACAGGCTCTTCTTTAAAAGTCAAGTCAGTCTTTACCTCAATCTCCTCTACTGGTACGACATGCGAAGTATCTGATCGATACTGCCTGAGCATGGATACATGAAAAACATCATGAATTTGGTCTAGCTCTGGCAGTAACTCCAGCTGATAAGCTACTGGCCCTACCTGTTTAAGAACCTGATAAGGCCCTATAAACCACGGACTCAACTTGGCCTTCTTACTAAACCTCAATATCTTCTTCCAAGGAGAGGCCTTCAAGAAGACCAAATCCCCTACTGAGAACTCAATTTCTTTACGCTTTAAGTCCGCATAAGATTTCTGCCTATCCGATGCTTCATTTAGTAGATCTCTGATCAACTTAACCTTATTTTCGGTATCTGCCACCAATTCTGGCCCAAGAACCTGTCGTTCTCTCAACTCTGTCCAACACGAAGGCGTACGACACCTTCGCCCATATAGTACCTCATACAGAGCCATTTGAATACTTGCCTGATAACTATTGTTATAAGCAAATTTCGCCAATGGCAAGTAGTCCTCTCAACTACCACGGAAGTCGATAACACAACCCCTCAACATGTCCTTCAGAACCTGAATAACCCTTTCTGACTGTCTATCTGTCTGGGGGCAAAAAGCAGTGCTGAAATCCAATCGCGTACCTAACGCCTCATGCAACTTCTGCAAGAATTGAAATGTAAACCTAGGATCCCGGTTAGAAATAATTAAAACTGGCACCCCATGCAGTCGCACTATCTCTGCCACATACAACTTGGCCAACTTCTGTAGTGAGTAATCAGTTCGAACAAGTATGAAATGGGTAGATTTCATTAACCTATCCACAATTACCCATACTGAGTCCTTTGTGGGTGTCAACGGTAGCCCACTCAAGAAATCCATGGTTACCCTATCCCACTTCCTGAGTGGAATCTTCACCAGTTGTAGAAGTCCAGAGGGCAGTTGATGCTCAGCCTTCACTTGCTGGCATGTCAGACATTTTCCCACAAATTCGATCACTTCTCACTTAAGTCCAGGCCACCAGTACAACTCTCTCAAGTCTCGATACAGCTTATTCCCTCTAGGATGTATGGCATAAGGTCTAACATGAGCCTCTTTCAAAATTGACTGCCTCAAGTCAGAGTCCTTCGGAATGTAAACTCTTCCTTGAAAGCATAGAACTCCATCACTATTCAGTCCAAAATCAGAATTCTCCTCATTCTCAACTTGCTGGAACCGAGGAACTAACAAACCATCCTCTAACTATTTCTCCTTAATTTGCTCAATCCAAGTTGGTCTCACTTGTAACTCCACTAACAAGCTCCCATCGTCATATAGACTTAGATGAGCAAACATTGCTCTCAACTCAACTACAGCCCTTCGGCTTAGTGCATCAGCCACCACATTTGCCTTGCCTGGGTGATACTCAATCGAACAGTCATAATCCTTAAGCAACTCTATCCATCTTCGTTGCCTAAGGTTTAACTCCTTCTAAGTCAATAGATACTTGAGGCTCTTATGGGCCGTGTATATAATACACTTTTCTCCATACAGATAGTGTGTAACAACCCATTTTAGACTCTAATCGGAACGAGTGGTTTTGGGACCACTTAACTGAGTCAAAATATTATTTTAGTTGCTTTTATATGTTTTACAGCATGATAGCTTCATTGTGTGAAAGTTTCGTGTAGAAATTTTATTTTTTGATTGGCTAATTTGATAAAAAAGATTAAATCGCATAAAGCGATAAATAGGAGTTCTATTTCATAAATGACTTATTTGATCATGGCTTTATGAATGAGACTCCTTGCATGATAAATTTTCCATTTCTAAATTGAGTGGACATCCATATCCATAAATTTATGGCTTTTAAATGATTTTTATCAAAGGTTAAAATAGGTATTTGGTTTTATAATATGTTTTAATTAAATAAAACATGAAAATAGCTTCATAATTCTTCTTCTCCACCGATTCCTTAAGCAAAAATAAGGGTTTTAAAGCTTTGTTCCATTCGGCTATCATTTTGTTTAATTAAGGTATGGTTTTGTCTCGGTTTTTAGTAATTTTTACGTTTTTGAGATCGTTGCTTCATATACTAGCTAACCCGTACCTCAATTTCTGAATTTGTTCATGTTTTTGAAAAATGTCATTGTTGAATCCATGTTGTTTTAATAGTTTTTGGTGAATTATTGAAGGTTGTTTTGAAATATACAAGTTTTACAAAGTAGTTTTTGATGAAAATGAGTTTATGGAATTAATTGAAAAGAAATAGAAATTGTGTGGTTGGAAATGTGATTAAATACAAGATATGTGCTTGTATGGGGTTTAGAAATATTCGGCTTTGATAATTTAAAGGTCTTATTGTACAATTTGCTATGTTGTGTTAAAAGGACAAAATTACAAGGTGTTGAAAATATAGGGGCTAAATTACAAATATGTCAAAATATATGTTGTTGGATTAAATTGAATATGTTAGTAATTAAATAGCTAAATTTGCATTAATATAGATCAAGATAATTGAATCCCGGAAGTTGATTGGGGAAAGAGAAAGGTAGACGAATAAACTCGAGATTCGACTAAACGGAGGTAAATTCTATTAATTGAATTTGTAAATGTTTAAATTGAATGTATTAATGCTAAATGAATGAATAAAACATCATAGAATGTGGTTACTTATTAGTTATATGTATAAGGATTGATGTGGAATTGTTTGAAGATTTCAAGTACGATCTGATTACTGACTCCCGTTTGAACCGTAGAGAGTCGTAGGATACGAGTGACATGTCACTAGGGCTATAGGGTGGTTCGACCTCCTGCATTTTTTGCGAACTCACCACAGCTCATGAGCTATATGTTTGTCCTTTGAGATTACATGTTCAGTCTTCAGACTTACCGTTCAGCCTACGGGCTTACCGATCATCCTTTGAGATTACATGTTCAGCCTTTGGGCTTACTGTTTCAGGCTCGAAAGAGCATATATAATGCATTGACGGATTACAGGTTATACGTATATACACTGTGTGTGTATCACCAGAGTATCCCCCGATGTTCTTAAAGGTTCAACGGGCAATTACCAATACAGGTTTCATAAAGTTCTAGAGATATATGTATTACATGTTATATGAGATTTACATGGATTATATGAATTGATTTACATGAATTACATGTTATAAGTATTGAAGTTATGCTTATGATACATGAATGTTGTATCTTGTACATGAATGGTTTATGAAATTACATGGACTAACAAGTGTATGCTTGTGAAATAGGCAACATGAGTATATGAAATGAATTGGCATTGTTTTTGTGTCTATCTAATTGATTCGATAAGTTTAATTTCTGTGTTATACGGGCTTACTAAGCTTTTGAAGCTTACTTCATTTATTTATTCCTCTATTTTATAGATTCGGAAGCTAGCTCGACTTTCGGACGTGTCGGAGATCGCCATTGTAACGCCCTAATTTTTGGGTTTTTCTTAGATTGCTCTTTATCTGATAAAATGTTTAGATTCTAGTATTTGGTTGTGTAATGCAAGTTTGGAGCGTGGTAATGGGCCTAAGGAAGGCCCATGTGTTGGTTGGAAGCTCAGTAAAATTTTGTATTTTTGACTTAGGAGATAGAGGACTCTTGAAGATAGGTGTTATAAGAAAATAATTGTGAAATAAGACACAAAACAAGTCCTGGTAAAATGGCAAGGGAGGCGCCACTAAGCTCCTTAAAAAGTGGCGCCTAAGTGAGCTTAGAGGTCAAGGGTTCAAGCTCCAGAGGTTGCAAAGGTGGTGTTTTATTTTTGAGCTTGAACAGGTAAGAATTCGAAGCAGAGTTAAACTCTGCATGGAAGGAATTTGAATCGGTCAATGAGCAAATCAAGGAGGGATTTGAGGAGCTTTTGAATTTCAAAAGAGGTGGCCGGTTTAGGGACTCTGCAAGTGCCATTCGGCTAGGGAGTTTGGTGTTGGTGATTTCGGCAATTAGGGGCTTAGTATGTCGATTTCCTAAAGGTTCTCTTTAGGTTTTTTTAGCCGATTTCTTTAGGTTAGTAAAACTCCCTTTCTTTTGTCAATTAGAATAGGTTTTTTGTCACTCTGTTCTTCATTTACTGCTTTAGGAGCCAAATTCCATCACCCCTAAAACCTCCTGTGCCGCACACTCATTTTGACAGAAACACTCCCTTTTCACCTCTTTTCTTCATTCTTCTTCTTCTCCCCTCATACCATAAAATGAACCTCCACCGTTATCTCCTTCTTTAGCTAAATCATTCTCCCTTGTCTCTTCTCTAAACCCCTGTCGACAATTGCAAAAAAGAAGCCGAACCCTTTGCAGCCGATTGTTCTTTGCCACCATTCTTTCCTTTCTTCTAAACCTTTCCATAAGCCGAAACCCTTATTGTGCTTAGCCGAATCCTCTGTACTCTCAACTCTTCCTTTCTTTTACTTAGATCGTGACTAAGGGGGGCATCTAGAGGCACTTTTTGAACCGATTAATTCAGTGGTAAGTATTCGGGAACCTCCCTTGCTAGTAGATTTTGTTTTGAAGTAAAAGCCGAAAACCCTCTAAGGGGGGAAGGCTATCGTTTGGACTAAGAGGTCTTATGACCTTTTCTTCTATTTATATGCACTAGAGAAGGAAAAAAGGACGTGCTTCAAAGGACTTCGGAGACTGAGCAATTGGACATCGGGATTTAGTCTGTAATCGGCAAAGAGGGGTAAGATTTCAATGTTTTGGGTCATGATAGTCGATTATGGGTAAGGGATTTTTGCTTAATGGTCGTTGGTCATTAAACTAACACTAAGGTGATTAATGATAGGTTTCATACGTGGTTTTCGCCAATTGTTTCAACAAGTAATAGGTGTGTAACTAATCCCAACTGTTAGACTAAAGTGGTAAAAGCCGAAAAGGGCGTAACGTTACCGACATCTGGTGTGAATGACCGAAAACGCATTCGTTTGATAGTCGAGAGTAACCATTTAATACATTGGGCTTAACTATGAGTTCGGTGTTAGAGGAATTGCAGAAGGTGCAATTCTAAACGTTTTGATAAGTTGGGCTACAATGGGCTAAGATGGGCCCATGGGCTTCCAAGCCCAAATCGATAAAGTGACTATTATAGGCTTTCTGGCGACGTGGTTAATGATAACATGCTTAAGTTGGTAAGCTAGACCTAAAAACTAGACTTAACGGGCTTGAGATGATAATGGACTTAGTAAGGCCCATTAGGGGTTTTAGGCTAAAAAGGGCAAAAGTGGAAATTAAGCTTAAAATGGACTTCTGTGGATATCTATGGACTGATAACCAATTGAACATGCATAAAATCTCTGAAAATATGAAAAAGGACTATAATACCCTTAGGTAGGAAAAATTACCAAAATACCCCTAGGTGTAAAAAGACTATTATACCCCTAAGGTCAATTCTGTATGAAATGTATGATTTCATGCATCTGCATGAGTTACCATTTAATGTGAGCATATCTGATGCATGAGATGCTATATGTTGCATGCTAGTATGGATATATCTGTTGCATGGGGTATGGGTTTATGATGGAGGAAGCGTTCTGGCAGCCTCGCTGCAATCTGGTGACTTTGTCACATTATTATCTGGCAGCCTCGCTGCAATCTGGTGGCCTCGCCACGTAGATATATCTATTCTGGTGGCCTCGCCACAATATCTGTATCTGGTGACCTCGTCGCAATATCTGGCAGCCTCGCTGCAAATATCTGTGGTGTGTAGCGGTTGGGTGGGTCGAGTAGTCTCCCCACATGGTGTAAGGTTGGTACGGGGGTGTTATGGATGGATTTGGGTTGGGTTTCTGTTTGCATAATATATCTGATCTGTATCTGTTATGGGCATATGGGCTTAACCTGATTTCTGTAATGGGCCAAGGCCCAATTAATCTGATTCTGAGGCTTGATCTGTTTTGGCCTATGGTTGAGATAACGTTGCACACTGAGTTGTCAAACTCACCCCCTTTGATTTCATCTCTGCAGGTAACCCTCAGCCATAGTGGGCTTGGAGCTGCGAGGGATTCGGAGTGGCCACAACATTTGCAAGTTCGGGTTTTCACATTATTTTTAGTAATTTTATTTTGCTATTATTTTTGGGTTTTAATTGTAATAAGGCCGCTGTTTAAATTTTCTTTACGGGTTTATTTTCTTTGATGGTTTAAATATTATTTGGTCGAAACTGCTAGTATAGGCTACGCGGGTTTTTAAATTCTTAAGAACGTTTTCACAACTCAACAAGTTTAAAATTTGGACAACTCTAAAGAGTAACAAACTGAATTTTTCACAAGCTTACTGCTTTACTAAAAATCACACTTAAATCACAACAGTCAAAAGGCCGTAAACTTAGTTTTAGGTTCATGTGACACACCAGATCTGGTCATAACGTCTAGGCCGGGTTTGGGGTGTTACAGCCATCACACTATCCAAATAACTTTTTGGTACTTTTGGATCTTTGTTTTGAAAGGGTCATGGCATGTATAGGCTAGTTACTAAGTTTATGCCTATGGTTAGCTTGTTAATAAATATGGTATGTTTTGATACTAATTCAAGCTATGAGATATGTCTTACTTTGTAAATGTATAATCCATTTTGAATGTTTTATATGAAGTGTTTATATGGTAAGATATGTGATGAATATGAGAAGTAGTGATATTAATTAATTTGCTATGGAGTTGTAGAATCTTTTGGTTTAAAATGGTATGTATTTGGCATATGTTTATATGGTGATGAATGGTTGTATTTGAGCATGAAATGTTGTGGCTAGTATGGCAACGTATTGCTTGTAGGAATTGACCCATTTTGGGTGGCAAGAATAGCTTAAACCAAGCCTACCTTGTGCCACACGGGCATGTGACTCAGCCATGTAACCCCTGCACCTTAAATGTTTTAGGTAATTTTGTACACGGCCTATACACGGGTGTGTCCGATAGCCGTGTGATAATTGACAGTGTTGGCCATGGACTAGACACACGGGCATGTCTAGTGCCCGTGTGGGGTTAGATAGGTTCAACCACGAGCTGAGTGTGAGGGACGTGTCTAGTAGGGCACGACCGTGTTGGTGTACACAGACTAGGGACACGGTCGTGTGTCCTTAACTTGAAAATTTTCTCAATGTTCTCCATATCTTTCACATGTTTTCAATCTAATCCTAAATGAATGTGTGTATGGTTATATGAGGTTTAAAGCATGATTGGATAAATGATTATAGAACTGTATTGTGTTTGTAAAGTTCAAAATTTTACTGATCTAATCTGAGTTACAAGTCCGGTAATACCCCTTACCTATTCCGGCGACGGTTACTGGATAGGGGTGTTACATTTCATTGGTATCAAAGCTACAGTTTAGTCGATTCTAGGACTACCGTAGTAGGTACGAGTCTAGCCATACATGCCATGTTTATGAAATGTGATAGTGTGATATCTCCTGACATCTTCTAAAATCTGTTTTATATAGTAATGGATCTGAATTGAGCAATAGCCGATGATGTTGAAAGTATTGCGCCAGCACCTGCTCAAGGGGCTGTGCCTTCTGAATGGAGCCCTGCTACGGGCAATTAGGGAGAAGCTAAGCAAGCTTTTTCCAAATCATGTCTGAATGGTTTAATGAGTTTGTGCGAGCAAATCCGGCTGCTCCACAACCTCCACCCCCTCAAGTCCCTCAACCTAACCCTGAAAATATACAAGTTATAGATCCTCTGAGACTGAGTAGGCCTCCAGTTGATAAGATACGGAAGCATGGGGCAAAAAAATTCAGAGCTTCAGCGAGTGATGATACTGAGAGGGCCGAGTTCTGGCTTGAGAATACAATCTGAGTTTTTAATGAATTAGCTTGCACGCCTGATGAATGTTTGAGATGTGCTATTTCTTTGATACGGGATTCTGCATACCAATGGTGGAATACCTTGATATCGGTTGTACCGCAAGAACAAGTTAACTAGGATTTCTTTCAGACAGAATTCAAAAAGAAGTACATTAGTCAACAATTTATCGATCAGAAAAGAAAAGAGTTTTTAGAACTGAAACAGGGTCGAATGTCCGTGACTGAGTACGAGAGAGAGTTTGTACGACTCAGTAAATATGCTCGTGAATGTGTCTCTACTGAAGCGATAATGTGTAAATGGTTCGAAGATGGGCTAAATAAAGAAATTCGATTGTTAGTCGGGATACTTGAGTTGAAAGAGTTTGTAGTTCTAGTTGGTCGGGCTTGTAAAGCCAAAGAACTTGCTAAAGAAAAACAGAAAGCTGATTTAGAGTCCAGAGAGTTCAAAAACAGAATTACGAGTAAGTCGCACCAGGCTGGGTCCAAGAGATCAAAAGACTTTCATCCTCGTTCTACTGCTTCTACGGGCATATCCATCAGAGAAGGAAATGTTAGATCTTCTCATTCGACACCTCAAACAACTTCTGTGGCTGGCTGGGGTAGTGTGAGAACTCCTGGGCCTGATTGTAAGCACTGTAACCGAAAGAATTTTGGAGAATGCCGATTGAAAAGTGGAGCTTGTTTCAGATACGGATCGTTGGAACACTATTTGCGAGATTGTCCTGAAAGATCTGTACCTGATAAAGAACAATCAATGAAGGCGACTAATGCTGTGACTAGAGGTATACCATCCCAAAATACCGGGAATCAAAGTGGAAATCACAATGCTTCACGAGATACTAATGTGAGATCCGAGACACGCACTCCTGCTAGAGCCTATACAATACGTGCACGTGAGGAAGCCTCATCGCCTGATGTTATTACTGGTACTTTTTCTCTTTATCACACTAATATAGTTGCGTTGATAGATCCTGGATCAAGTCATTCATATATCTATATGGAATTAGTGTTTAAAAAGAGTCTACATGTTGAGTCTATAGAATTTGTAGTTAAAGTATCGAATCCGTTAGGCAAGTTAGTGTTAGTTGATAAAATATGTAAGAATTGTCCATTGATGACTCGAGGATATTGTTTTCCAGCTGACTTAATGCTCCTCCCATTTGATGAGTTTGATGTGATACTGGTATGGATTGGTTAAATGTACATAAGGCAGTTGTGATTTGAAGACGGAAGAGTATAGAGTTGAAATGTCAGAATGGTGAAATTCTTCAGATTCAGCTAAATGATTTGAATGAATTGCCGATAGTTATATCTATTATGAGAGCTTAGAAATATGTTAGAAAGGGTTGTGATGCTTATTTAGCGTATGTGTTGGATACTAAAGTGTCCGAGTCAAAAATTGAGTCTGTACTAATTGTTTGTGAGTTTCCAGATGTTTTTCCATAGGAGTTACCAGGTTTACCGCCAATTAGAGAGGTTGACTTTGGTATTGAGCTATTACCGGATACTACACCAATATCAATAGCTCTGTACAAAACGGCACCTACTGAATTGAAAGAGTTGAAAGCACAGTTGCAAGAATTAACCGATAGAGGCTTTGCGAGACCAAGTTTTTCACCTTGGGGTGCTCCAGTATTATTTGTGAAAAAGAAAGACGGGTCAATGAGAATGTGTATTGATTATCGGCAACTGAATAAAGTAACCGTGAAAAGTAAATACCCTCTTCCGTGAATTGATGATTTGTTTGATCAGTTAAAAGGGGCTACTGTATTTTCAAAGATTGACCTGAGATCGGGTTATTATCAATTGTGAGTTAAAGACTCAGACATACCAAAGACTACTTTTAGAACACGGTAGGTCATTATGAGTTTTTAGTTATGCCTTTGGGGTTAACCAACACCCTGACAGTGTTTATAGATTTGATGAACCGTGTTTTCAGACCGTATCTAGACAGATTTGTTGTTGTATTTATTGACGATATTCTGATCTATTCACGTGATGAGTTAGAGCATACAGAACATTTGAGAATCGTGTTATAGACTTTGAGAGATAAACAACTATTTTCCAAATTCAGCAAATGTGAATTTTGGTTGCAAGAAGTTGGATTTCTGGGTCACATTGTTTCTACGGAAGGCATCAAAGTTGATCTAAGCAAAATATCTGCAATTATAGAATAGAAACCACTGAGAAATGTGTATTAGATTAGAAGTTTCCTAGGATTAGCTGGTTATTACCGAAGATTTGTAAAAGGATTTTCGATGATTGCAGTGCCGTTGACTTTAATGTTACAAAAAGATGTGAAGTTTGAGTGGACGGATAAATGTCAACAAAATTTTGAACAGTTGAAGGCTTTATTAACAGAAGCATCGGTATTGGTTCAACCTGAATCGGGAAAAGAGTTTGTGATTTATAGTGACCCACGATAGTTGGACTGGTTTGTGTATTGATGCAAGATGGGAAAGTTATAGCTTATGCTTCCCGACAGTTGAAACCGCACGAGAAGAATTATCCGACGCATGATCTTGAATTTGCTGCTATAGTCTTTGCATTAAAGATTTGGCGACATTATTTATACGGGGAGAAATGTCGAATCTTTACCGATCATAAAAGTCTGAAGTATCTGATGTTAGAAAAAGACTTGAACATACAACAACGGAGATGGCTCGAATTACTGAAAGACTATGAATTTGTTATTGATTATCATCCGGGAAAAGCTAATGTTGTAGCTGACGCTTTGAGTCAAAAATCTTTATTTGCTTTGCCAGCTTTGAATACACAAATGATGTTATGTGATGACAGATCTATTATAGCCGAGCTAAAGGTCAAACCGATGATTCTGCAACAAATCTGTGAGGCTCAGAAGAATAATCATGAATTGCAAGCTAAGTGGCTTCACTGTGAGTTAAGTTCTAATTTTGAATTTTCTATTAGGATTGATGATTGTGTAATGTTCCGAAATAGAATTTGCATAACAAAAGATAGTGAAATTATTCAGAAAGTTCTACAAGAAGCGCACGGCAGTCGTCTTTCAGTTCATCCGGGTAGCACTAAGATGTATAACAATTTGAAGCAAGTATACTGGTGGTCGGGAATGAAATGAGATATATCTGAATTTGTATCAAGATGTCTAATTTGTCAACAAGTTAACGCCAAACATCAAGTACCGTCAGGTTTACTATAGCCTATTCTAATTCCGGAATGGAAATGGGACAGAGTTACATGGATTTTGCATCAGGGTTACCCCTGACTCCGAAGAAGAAAAATGCAATCTGGGTCATTGTTGATAGACTAACGAAATCTGCTCATTTTATACCGGTACGTACAGCCAATTCTTTAGATAGGTTAGCTGAATTGTATTTATCAGAGATTGTACGACTGGTGTACCGTTGTCTATTATTTCTAATCGAGACCCGAGATTTACTTCGAGATTCTGGAAGAAATTGCAAGAAGCTTGGGAAACAAAATTGAATTTCAGTACCGCATTTCATCCCCAAACTGACGGTCAGTCTGAAAGAGTTATACAAATTTTAGAAGATATGTTGCGATGTTGTATTCTTGATTTTGAAAGTGGCTAGGAGAAATATTTACCTCTGATTGAGTTTGCGTATAACAACAGTTTCTAGACGAGTTTGAAAATGGCTCCGTACGAAGCATTATACGGTCGTAAATGTCAAACACCATTATATTGGACTGAATTGAGTAAGAAAAAGTTACACGGGGTTGATTTGATCCGAGAAACTGAAGAAAAAGTAAAAGTAATTTGTGACAACTTGAAAGCAGCATCTGCCAGATAGAAATCATATGTAGATTTGAAACGAAAAGAAATAGAGTTTCAGGTCAGAGACCGAGTATTTTTGAAAGTATCACCGTGGAAGAAAATTTTTCGTTTTGGTCAGAAAAGAAAGTTAAGTCCTCAGTGTATCGAGCCTTATGAAATTGTGGAAAGAATTAGACCTATAGCTTATCGACTATCGTTACCGATTGAACTCGAAAAGATTCATAATGTAGTTCATGTTTTGATGCTCCGTCGATATAGATTTGATCCATCTCATGTCATATCTCCTACCGATGTAGAAATACAATCTGATTTGTCGTATACTTAAGAACCGATTAGAATTCTGGCTCGAGAAATCAAAGAATTAAGAAATAAACGTATAGCACTTGTAAAGGTTCTCTTCTGTAAACACGGGATAGAGGAAGCTACGTGGGAAACCGAAGAAGCTATGCAAAAACATTACCCTACCCTGTTTACTGGTAAGATTTTCGGGGACGAAAATCCCTAAAGGGGGAAAGTTGTAACAGCCCATTTTAGACCCTAATCGGAACGAGTGGTTTTGGGACCGCTTAACCGAGTTGAAATATTGTTTTAGCTACTTTTATATGTTTTACAGCATGATAGATTCATTGTGTGAAAGTTTCGTATAGAAATTTTATTGTTTGATTGGCTAATTTGATAAAAAGGATTAAATCGCATAAAAAGATAAATAGGAGTTCTATTTCATAAATGACTTATTTGATCATGGCTTTATAAATGAGACTCTTTGCATGATAAATTTTCCATTTCTAAATTGAGTGGACATCCATGTCCATATATTTATGGCTTTTAAATGATTTTTATCAAAGGTTAAAATAGTCCTTTGGTTTTATAATATGTTTCAATTAAATAAAACATGAAAATAGCTTCATAATTCTTCTTCTCCACTGATTCTTCAACCAAAAGTAAGGGTTTTTAAGCTTTGTTCCATTCGGCTATCATTTTGTGTAATTAAGGTATGGTTTTGTCTCGATTTTTAGTAATTTTTACGTTTTTGAGATCGTTGCTTCGTATACTAGCTAACCTGTACCTCAATTTCTGAATTTGTTCATGTTTTTGAAAAATGTCTTTGATGAATCCATGTTGTTTTAATAGTTTTTGGTGAATTATTGAAGGTTGTTTTGAAATATACAAGTTTTACAAAGTAGTTTTTGATGAAAATGAGTTTTATGGAATTAATTGAAAAGAAATAGAAATTGTGGTTGGAAATGTGATTAAATACAAGATATGTGCTTGTATGGGGTTTATAAATATTCGGCTTTGATAATTTGAAGGTCTTATTGTGCAATTTGCTATGTTGTGTTAAAGGACAAAATTGCAAGGTGTTGAAAATATAGGGGCTATATTGCAAATATGTCAAAATATATATTTTTGGATTAAATTGAATATGTTAGTAATTAAATAGCTAAATTTGCATTAATATAGATCAAGATAATTGAATCTCGAAACTTGATCGGGGAAAAAGAAAGGTAGACGAATAAACTCGAGATTCGACTAAACCGAGGTAAATTCTATTAATTGAATTTGTAAATGTTTAAATTGAATGTATTAATGCTAAACGAATGAATAAAACATCATAGAATGTGGTTGCTTATTAGTTATATGTATAAGGATTGATGTGGAATTGTTTGAAGATTTCAAGTACGATTTGATTACCGAATCCCGTTTGAACAATAGAGAGTCGTAGGATACGAGTGACATGTCACTAGGGCTACAGGGTGGTTCGACCTCTTGTATTTGTTGCAGACTCACCACAGCTCATGAGCTATATGTTCATCCTTCGGGATTACATGTTCAGTCTTCGAACTTACCGTTTAGCCTACGGGCTTACCGATCATCCTTCAGGATTACATGTTCAACCTTTGGGCTTACCGTTTCAGGCTCGAAAGAGCATATATGATGCATTGACAGATTACAGGTTATACGTATATGTACTCTGTGTGTATCATTGGAGTATCCCTCGATGTTCTTAAAGGTTCAACGGGCAATTACCGATACAGGTTACATGAAGTTCTAGAGATATATGTATTACATGTTACATGAGATTTACATGGATTATATGAATTGATTTACATGAATTACATGTTATAAGTATTGAAGTTATGCTTATGATACATGAATGTTGTATCTTATACATGAATGGTTTATGAAATTACATGGACTAACAAGTGTATGCTTGTGAAATAGGCAACATGAGTATATGAAATGAATTGGCATTGTTTTTGTGTCTATCTAATTGATTTGGTAAGTTTAATTTCTATGTTATACAGGCTTACTAAGCTTTTGAAGCTTACTTCTTTTATCTATTCCTCTATTTTATAGATTCGGAAGCTAGCTCGACTTTCGGATGCGTCGGAGATTGCCATCACACTATCCAAATAGCTTTTTGGTACTTTTGGATCTTTGTTTTGAAAGGGTCATGGTATGTATAGGCTAGTTACTAAGTTTATGTCTATAGTTAGCTTGTTAATGATTATGGTATGTTTTGATACTAATTCAAGCTATGAGATATGTCTTGCTTTGTAAATGTTTAATCCATTTTGAATGTTTTATATGAAGTGTTAATATGGTAAGATATGTGATGAATATGAGAAGTAGTGATGTTGATTAATTAGCTATGGAGTTGTGGAATTTTTTGGTATGAAATGGTATGTATTTGGCATATGTTTATATGGTGATGAATGGTTGTATTTGAGCATGAAATGTTGTGGCTAGTATGGCTATGTATTGCTTGTAGGAATTGACCCATTTTGGGTGGCAAGAATGGCTTAAACCAAGCCTACCTTGTGCCACACGGGCAGAGCACATGGGTGTGTGACTTAGCCTTGTAACCCCTACACCTTAAATATTTTAGGTCATTTTGCACACAGTCTAGACACGGGCATGTTCGCTAGCCGTGTGATAGTTGACAGTGTTGGCCACGGACTGGGACATGTAATATCTCGAATTAAGGCCTAATCAGAATAGTGATTTCGTGACCACAAATTCGAGGTAGAAATAATCATTTTATAATTATTATGAGGTTTATGATATGATTGCATGATTGTGTGAAAATTTCGTGAAGAAATTCTATGCATAAAGTGCTTAAGTTGAAATTAGGGTCTAAATCAAATAAGTTGCAAAACTTACATTCTAGAAGCTTTTAGTATGAAATTGCTTTGGAATATTAATTAGAAGGTCTTAAATAGCAATTTGACCAATTTATAAAATTTTGGACAAAAATGGGCTTGTACATGAAAAATTACAAAGAAAGACATTAAGGGCATTTTTGTCAAATGGTAAAGGTGTTGAAATGAAATGTGTTTTATTTATATTTTTATGGTTTACATTTTTATGAAATTATTTTGTAAAAAAATTTTATACGAAAATTTCGACGTTTGGGCACTCAATTTAGTCAAAAGGACAAAATTGTAAAAAGTGCAAAAGTTGAGTTCTATATGTTAGAGGTGTCCAATTGTTATGAAAATTTAAATTGTAGGTCCTTAAATGGTAATTAGACTATTGGTTAATTTATTGGACAAAAATGGACATGAAATGGGTGAAAAAAAATGTTTTTAAGTTAGGGGCATTTTGGTCATTTAGTGATTAAATGAATTAAAAATCAAATTAAAAGCCAATTTTTGCTCATCTTCTTCCTCAGGGCCGAAAATAGCATGGAGAAATCATGGCTAGGGTTTTTCAAGCTTCCAAGCTCGATCGTAAGTCCGTTCTAGCCTCGTTTTTAATGATTTCTACGTTTTTAAAATCCCGGTAACATGATTTCTTTATTTCTACCATTTATTTGAGCTAGGGTTTGATTTCAAAAATTGACCCATGTTGAATAATTGTGTATTTTGATGTTTTATGATAGAATATGAGGTTTTAAATTACACTAAACAACTTGTGCTACTCGGTTTTAAGTAAAAACGAGTAAAACGACTTAATTGGTAAAAATACCTATTGTTCATAAGTACATGTTATAGTGGGAATTTGAGGTTGCTGTTAGTAAATAAATGATCAGCATGTCCTAAAACATAGGAATTATGGAAAAAGTTTAATTTTCGAGCTTTGGGGCAAAAGTGTAAATATGCAAAAGTTTAGGGGCAAAATCGTAATTTTTCCAAAGTTAGAGTTAAGGACTATTTTGATAAATGTGAGTATTAAATAAGCTAAATGTGTTATTTTAGATCAAAAAAGACGTGGAATCGACCTTAATCAAGGAAAAGAAAAGATTGTGGACTAAATTGCAAAATTTCTATATTTTGTACCAAGGTAAGTTCATGTGTAAATAAGGTAACATAATTATTATTTTAAGTGATTTAATGTTATTTATATGATATAATACTTATTATCATGAAATGTTATGCTTTGTGAATTATTATTTAGTAATATGCAAATTATGTGAGCTATTTGATAAATGTGAAATGCTACCAAATATCGGTTCCGACATTTCGAGGAAGATGACCAAGAGGTGTGATTGAAGAGAATCCCGTTTGAACCTTGGGAATAGATTAGGATACAAGTGACATGTCACTAGGATGGTTAAGTTCTGAACTCGTTGAGTTGAGTCCGAGTTCGTGAGATGTAACTAGGCATCCGAGCTTGTTGAGTTGAGTCCGAGTTCACTTATGGATGCGAACGCCACGAGCTCGTTGAGTTGAGTCTGATTTCGCTTATGGGCGGGTTACATGGTAGCTTGGCTACGTAAATTTCGTAGGCTATTGAGTTTGTCTAGCTACAGATATGACACTTATGTATGTGCAATCCGTGTATCCGAGTTATATTCTGATGTGTTCAACGGGTAGATTTTTAAATGAATAGTGAGAACTCCTAAACGAACGAGGTATGTTGGAAAGTAAGATGAAAGAGGAAATTGAACAGGTATGATCTTAAACTTCAAGTGGAGAACTTGGTAAGATAAGATTGTGGAAAGATAGTAAGTATACTTGTGCCATGAATGTTTTAATGATACTTATACAATTGGTGTTTCTGTTGATTTGCATAGTCATGTTACTTGTTATTTACATGTGAATTTACTAAGCATTTATGCTTACTCCCTCCTTTTCATTCATTGTAGTTTTGACAAGTTAGCTTGGAAATCGGGAAGGGTCGAAGGAACGATCACACTATCCAGGACAATTTGGTATAATGGCTTGTATTTTGAATATGGCATGTATAGCATTGTAATCATTTTGTGTGAATAACCTTATGATATGGTAATGGTTTGGTAAGGAAATGTTTGGAAATGATTAGCCATTGGAATGGCCAATCTAGATCATATTTGGCGTCATGTATGTTTAATGTGCTACTTGGTTCATGAAAATCCATGAAAAGGTGAACTTTGTTATAAACCAGAATTTTACAGCAGCAATGACGTGAGTTTGAAAATTCACTAAAAATAGTAGAGATAGGATTAGATGGTGAATAAAATATGAAATTGAAGCTTATTGTACCTATTTTCATATGAAAGAAAAAATCAGGTAAAGGAGTTGTATTTTATGAGTTATTTGGGTTTTAGTGGAATAGGGTCAGAGCGATTTCTGAATCCCCTGTTCTGATTTTAGAAATTCATCAAAAATTGAAAAAAAAATAATTAGGAGTCATGCTATATATTTACAAATTCATTATTGAGTCTAGTTTGAAGAGAAATAAACGGCATAGCCTTTTGAATTCTGTATAGAGAAAAAAGTGGTTTGTAGTGAACAGAGGTCAAACAAGTCAAACACTAAAACAGGGTAAACTTTAACTAATAAACTGTACTAATTGGCTCGACCAAAAATTCTAGAAAAAAATTATTAGAGAGATATATGTGTCTAGTTTTAGGGAAAATTTACATATTTTAATTTTGAGTTTCGAAACTTGATATATGAATTTTTTAGCGACTATGATGCAGATTGACAGCTTATTACGAAAGTTGGAATAAATTATTTAAAATTCTTTAAGTGATAAATTAGGTTTAGTAACACCTCAAGCTCGACTACGGCGACGATCTCGGGTAAGAGGGCGTTACAGGACACATAGGTGTGTCTAGTGACCGTGTGGGGTTAGACAGGTTCAACCACGGGCTGAGTGTGTGGGGCGTGTCTAGTAGGGCACGACCGTGTTGGTGTACACGGACTAGGGACACGTCGTGTGTCCCTAACTTGAAAAGTTTTTCAATGTTCTCCCTACCTTTCACATGTTTTCAATCTAATCCTAAATGAATGTGTGTATGGTTATATGAGCTTTAAAGCATGATTGGATGAATGATTCTAGAACTGTATTGTGTTTGTAAAGTTCAAAATTTTACTGATCTGAGTTACAAGTCCTGTAATGGCCCTTACCTATTCCGGCGACGGTTACGGGATAGGGGTGTTACATAGTGTCTCCAAATTTTCAACGCAAAGATTACTGCTGCCAACTCTAGATCATGCGTAGGGTAGTTCACTTTGTGAGGCTTAAGCTGTCGAGAAGCATAAGCGACCACCTTACCCTCTTGCATCAGTACACAGTCTAACCCCACATGCGACGCATAACTGTACAAGGTGAAATCCTTCCCAGACTATGGCTGAATCAATAGTGGCGCCTCATTGAACACCTTCTTCAACTTATCAAAAGTTTCTTGCTATTTCTCAGTCCATACAAATGATACTCCTTTCCTCAGCAGTTTCGTTAACGGTGCAGCAATCAGAGAGAATCCTTCTACAAATCTTTTGTAGTACCCTGCTAAACCCAGAAAACTCCGAATTTCATATACTGACCTTGGCGGCTTCCAATCTAGAACCGCCTTAATTTTTCGAGGATCCGCCCTAATCCCCTCAGTAGAGACAACATGACCCGATAATGTACACTTACTGAATTTTGCATAGAGTTGCTTTTCTCTCAACACTTGCAGAACAACACGGAGATGCTCATCATGCTTCTCCTCAAGTTTCGAATACACCAGAATATCGTCGATAAAGACAACTATGAATCAATCCAAATAAGGTTGGAATACTCGATTCATCAGATCCATGAAAGCCGCAGGTGATTCGTCAGTCCAAACGGCATAACCAAAAACTCGTAATGACCATACCAAGTTCTGAATGCTATCTTATGAATATCCACCTCCTTGACCCTTAACTGATGGTATCCAGATCGAAGATAGATTTTGGAAAATACCGAAGCCCCTCTAAGCTGGTCGAACAGATCATCGATCCTTGGTAAAGGGTACTTGCTCTTTATCATCAGTTTGTTCAACTGGCGATAATCGATACATATACGCATCGTCCCATCCTTCTTCGTCAAGAACAGTACTGGTGCTCCCTATGGAGACACGCTCGGTCTAATAAAACCTCTGTCCAACAACTCTTGGATTTGTGCTTTTAGTTCCACTAACTCCTTCAGTGCCATCCTATAGGGTGCGATAGACACTAGAGTCATTCCAGGCAGCAAGTCGATTCCAAATTTGACTTCACGATTCGGAGTCAATCCAGGAAGCTCCTCAGGAAAAACTTCTTGAAACTCCTTAACAGTTCTAACCTTCTCTACGGTCAAACCCTCAGTTTTTATATGACTTATATAAGCCAAATACGCCTCGCAACCTTTGCGAATCAGCTTCATAGCCCTCAAGGCCGAGACCACATTAGACAAATAATCCCTTTGCTCCCCTATAAACACCACCTCCTCATCTTTAGTAGTCCTTAACCCCATCCATTTAGCAGCATAGTCCAAAGTCGCCTTATGCTTAGCAAGCCAGTCCATTCCCAAGATAAGATCAAATTCTCTGAACGGTAGCTCCATTAAGTCTCTAGAGAAAATCCTACCTTGAGTCTCTAAAGGCACCTCCCTAAAGAGTTTGTCTACCCTAACCGAGTGACCCAGTGGACTTAGCACAGTTACCCCACTCACAATTTCCTCAGAGTGCACACCCAACGACTTAGATATATCACATGCAACATACGAATGGGTAGAACCCACATCTATCAAAGCAGTGTATGGCATGCTAGAGATAAAAAACGTACCAGTTATAACGTCAGGTGCGTCACCCTCCTCTCGGCGACGAGTAGCATACACCAATGCTGGCTGACGAGCCTCTGCATTTCTAGCACCCCTGCCAAGTGCTCCACATCCATGACCATTTCTGTTGCTGCCCCTACCTTGACCATGGCCTCTCGGCGATTGTGGTCCACCTTGTATCGGTTGAGCAACCCTCTCTTCAGTAACTTCCGTCTGTACCGGCCTTCGAGGATAGTCCTTGAACCTATGCTCCTTGGACTCACACCGGAGACATGCCCCAGTACAGTTCCAACACTCTCCCAGATGTACTCTACCACAGTCCCTACAAGCCTGCGGTCTAATTATATTCACTGAAACTACTCGAATCGATTCATCCACTCTAGCTCGTTTGGCATTCCTGTTTGCAGCACCAGAGGGTCCTAAATCCCTCCTGAATCGGTTTCGGTCCTTTTCATAATTCTGTCGTTTAGTTCGCTTCACCTCCTCAGCTATCTTAGCATTTTCCACCAATGCAGCAAAATCACGTTCCCTCTGCGGAGCTATCAGCACCCTTAGCTCATCCCTCAGGCCATCCTCAAAACGAACGCTACGCTCGTACTCAATAACAACTATACCGCTAGCATACCGGCTTAATCTTGGAAACTCCGCCTCATATTCAATAACAGACTTATTACCCTGGGTCAGGTTCAGAAATTCCTTCCTACGAGCATCCACATAGCTTGCTCCGACGTACTTTCCCTTGAAAGCCGTCTTAAACAGTTCCTAGGTTACCCGCTCAGCAAGGGTACTCTCCTTCACAGTGATCCACCACTGATACGCCTCGTCCCGTAGTAGCGATATCGCTTCTTTCAACTTTTGCTCCACTGAGCAATCTAGATCGTCCATGATCTGTTCCGTGGCCTCCAACCAGTATTCCGCCACATTCGGGGCCACTCCAGATATGCCTCCAAAGACCTCCGCGCCGTTAGCCTGGAGTCGCTCAGAAATGGATCCCCTATTCACAGTCCCAGTATTAGCTCCAGCAACCCTCTCTAGAACCCTTAACATTGCCTAGGACAAAGCATCATCCCCTGCAGCCCAATCTTACGGCCCATTCTCAGCTACCGGCGACGGTCGTGCCTCCTCAGCTGGCATGTGTTCTGAAGATGAAGACCCAACTTGAACACCACTTCGACCACGTCCACGGCCTCGTCCACGAGTTGCCCTCGTACTCATATCGACTTTATCTGATTACGAATTTTATGACATTAGTTTCATATTTCAGTGTTTATTACAAATGTCTTATGCACAGATAGAGTTTCAGAGTTTTTTTTCACAAACTCGTAGCCTAACTACAGTCTTAGTCTTCTAGGGTTTAGTTTCCCTACAGTCTCAGTCTTTATAGTTTCAGTACTACCCTATCTACAGTATCATAGTAGGGTCTCAGTTTTATCTACAGTAATATTCCAGTACAGTACATTATAAGAGAAGAATACTTACAAACTTGGTACCGGGGATTCAGTGTGCCACTCTTTAGAAACCAAATTTCAGAAAGCCCAATCAAAACTCAAACTTTTAATGTAAAACCTTAAAGAAGTATGTTTAAAAAGGAAATAAGTTTGAAAAGGGTTTTTCTTAGAAATTTCCCTAAAACTGATTTCAAAATACCCACCATGGGCCTTAGTTTTAAAATTTTATGAAAACGTTTAGACCCGATCCACAGCCGAGTTGTTGCAACTAGGCTCTGATACCACTAAATGTAACACCCCAAACCCAGCCCAAACGTTACGACCAAGTCTAATGTGTCACATCAACGACGGATTAATCATGTTCCTTTGCTATTGCGTTTAGGGTGAGTTTTGCAAAACCGTTACTAATGCTTGATAAGAAAATTCTAGGTTTAGTTTGTGATCATCCTATCCACTACCAGTTTAAAATTTATTTTGTTACAAGATCTAATTCGTCTATTTGTTATCCATTCGATACGTGTGTTTCATTTTGAAAACTTTGTTTAATTTTAATGAAAAACCCGTGCAGCCCTAATCTACCCATTTAAATCAAATTATAAATAAAGAATTAAAAACCCAAATTAAAATACTTAAGGCGGCCTTATTACAAGCCCAAACCAAATGAAAATTAATTTAAGTAAAAATACTGAAAAATGAATTAATTAAAGCAAATTTAAGTAGGTTTGATCTAGAAGAAGGGTGATGAAGTGCAATCGGTTTAGAGAAAGAAGAAGAGAGAAAAGAGATGAAAGAAGAGAGGAGAGATTCGATTATGGTCAAATCAGCACAAAAGATAAACAATGGTTGCGTTTTCGGCTTTTTTGGAACCAAGGGAGAAGAACAAAATAAGAGCAGAGAAACCCTAAAAGATACAACACCAATTCGGCAAAAAGAAAAGAAGTCAAAACTATCCTGAAAGGCCACTCAAGACAATCGGCACCCTAAAGCTTCTTTTGTCGAAAATGCTCACTCAACTCCCAAGTGCTGATTTTGCTGCTCCAAGACTCCTACAATCGGCCACCACTAGCTTCCATTCAAACTTCCTAAAACTTCTCTCCCTTATCCTACTTGATTCAATCCCATGAGCATCTCAACTCTTCCATCAGAGTTTCACTTAAAATCCATCACATGACTGGCACATGCCACAAAAACAATAAAATACCATCCTGCTTACCTTGAGACTTGAACCTTGGCCCTTGTACACATCCACACGCCACTTTCTTAGGCTCTAAGTGGCGCCATATTGCCACTTTACCAAGGGCTCACTTGCGTCTTAACTTACTTACTTTTTCTTAAAAGCTCACTTACTCGAGTCCCTATTCTCTTTAAGTCTAAAATTTGATAATTCTACTGGGTTTCAATTTAGGCTTGGGCCTTCTAAAGGCCCACTAACACACTTAAAACATAAATTATACAACCACACAACATAATTTCAAGTTCACACCAAAATCATAGAAATCCCGAAAAGTCTCGAAAATTAGGGTGTTACAGAATCATAGTAAGCATGAGATGATGTATGATTGGTGAGATGGTAATCACCTAGATGCACATTTTTGGGTCTATAAGATTGGGCGAACTCCAATATAAATGAGTAGACATGAATTCGCAGTCAAATTATGACGATGAGTGAAATCTAACTAGTAGCCATGAGAGAGATAAACTAAAAGAATGGGTATACGCCCATGATATAGCATAAATGTAACTAAAGTGGTTCTGTGCCAATCAATGTAGGAGATAGGCTAGTTTAGAACTAACTAAATGAGAACTATGAAAGATGAAGGCTAACGAGAGAGCTAAATAAGTTTTGAAAAGTGGCAAACAATGATAAAAAAATAGCTCAATTCTAATATGACATTTGCCTAGTTCCAAAGAAGACTTGGGTTAAGTTAAAGAGTACTCAAGTTGAGTGAAAGGAGGGTTGCCTTCCTCTTTAAATGTAAGGCTTAAGGCAAAGAGAAACATCTCTCTTTAGAAGCTGAGATCGATGGCTCAGGTTTTGTTAAGAAGTCTGCCTCTTGTTAAGGTGAGTCCCCTAATTTTGCTTGTTAACAACATAGATCTATAAGTATACATGAAGAAATGAAGCTACATCTATGTTAAAAGTGATAATAAAGGTTACCCGATTGAGGTCTAATGAAACGTTTTTTTCTATCGAGGAAAAAGGAGGCTGCAATGTCTGGCTGGGCAAAGGATCTAGAGTCAAACCAATGATGCTACAAGTAACTATTAGATATGAAGTTTAGGCTGCATTTGAGGCTAATAGGTGTCTCTAAACTACCTCTTACTTGCATGTTTGCATGATAGTCTTGTCTATTTTGAAAAGCTGATCTGTGAAATGAAAACATAATATATGTAAGTGTGATGCTTAAAGATGATGTGCCTCTGTTATGAAGAAAGTATGTACACGCATGAATGTGTTTAAAAGTATGATTCTATCATGAAAAAGTCTTTGCATGATGTTCAAGTACATGATTTACATGTCTAAAAATGTAAATGCATCGGTGTGAAAAAGTCTAAAGAAGTAAGTCTTTAAACTATGAGTGTGCATAAAGAGTGTACTTGGGTGTGAGTCTGTATGGATAGTAAAAACAAATTCTGATATTGTAACACCCTAAATTTGGGCCTAGAAGTATTGGGCCTTGGGCCTGGGTTCGGGTGTGAGATAGTTCTAAATAAAATTATTGATGTGTTGAATTCTGTTATGGAAGGTTATTATTAATGGGTTAATGTGGTATTTTAGTGAACTGCGAAGGATTAATAGTGTGGGGAAAAGTCTTGGGCTAATTTCTGGGATTCCGGGATTTTTGTGATATTTGGTGTAATATTGAAATTTTGATATATGGATGTGTAATTCGTGTTTGGAGTGTGTTATTGGGCCTATGGAAGGCCCAAGTGTTGGTTAAAAACCCGGAGAATTCTTGGATTTTTGGACTTAAGGAATAGAGGACTTGGAAAAGAGGAGTTGTAAGGAATTATGTGTGTAATAAGACACAAAAAATGAGTATGGTGTAGTGGCAAAGTAGCGCCACTTAGGGGACGAGGAAGCAAGGGGGTCCAAGGTTCAAGTCTTGGCTCTTGCAATTTATTTTGGTTTTTCTTTTAAATAAATCTGGAAGCAAGTAGGTGAGCTTTAAAGTTAAATGTGTTGGACTTATGACACAAAGGAGCTTGTGTCCGAGTGGTGATGGCCTGACAGGGTTACTGAGAGGACTTTGGTTCGAATCCTGTTGCACGTAAAGGTTGATTATTTTGCTAATGCTTTAATTTTGGGGGGATTGATGGAGAATCCCACATCGGAAAGCTAACATGAGAGCAGGTGAGGAGCTAGCTTTAAATAGAGCAACCAGGAGGAGAGTAGGCACAGCCTTCTTGGCTGATCCCTTTCGCTTTATGGCGTGCCCGTTTGGGTTGGGCATCGGCTAAGAGTGTTTGGAGCGCGGATTAACTTCAGTCTCCTATCAGGTGTGTATTTCTCACTGCTCTAGCGGTAGGACGGCTACTTCGGGCTGCGATGGGCCAAAGAGGCCATGTGGACCCAATGGACCTGCGGGCCCAATTGGATAAGTTGTTTGATTGTATAGTAAATATTGGGCTAGATTAGGTGAATCTCATATCTGTGGCTAGATCTAGGCTAAAAGGGCCACACGAGCGTGTGGGCCCATTTGGGCCGACAATGGGCCCTAGGCCCATTCGCATTGTTATCTCTACTTAGAAATGTTTTAGTTTACAAAGTTACTAAAATACCCTTGGTTTACAAAATTACTAAAATACCTTGGTTTACAAAATTACCGAATTACCCTCGATTTGGAAAATTACAAGAAATATCCTGATCTATAAAATTATCAAATTACCCTTGATTTGTACAATGACAGAAGTACCCTCAATTTGTAAAATGACGAACATACCCTTGATTTGTAAAATTACCATTTTTCCCATGATTTGTAATATTACCGTTTCACCCTTAATTTGTAAACTTACTATTTTACCCTTAATTTGTAAAATTACCATTTTACCCCTAATTTGTAAAATTACCATTTTACCCATGATTTGTAAAATTACCATTTTACCCTTAATTTGTAAAATTACCATTTTACCCATGATTTGTAAAATTACCGTTTTACCCCTAATTTGTAAAATTACTATTTTACCCCTGATTTGTAAAAATTACCATTTTACCCTCGATTTGCAAATTTACCGAAATACCCCTGTAGGGTAGAATTACCGAGACACCCCTATGGGGTAAAATTACCGTTTTGCCCCTAAGGTGTTAAACGACTGTTTTGCCCCTCGTGGGTAAATGACTAACTTGTGTGATGATTGGGCTAGTTTGACCGTGGATATAAGTTGGTGATATGAATGACTTGACTGTGATCTATTCTTATTTTTTGGATTTGGAAAAGTTGGAATCCCTATGTGTTTAGGGAGGCTGTCGAAATAGTGCCTAAGGCTTTAAAGGGCTGTTACCAATTATTTTACTCTGTGCTTGTAAGGGTTAAAGGCTGCTGACTAAGGGCTTGGATCAGTGGAGCGTTCGGATCCAAATTTGGATATCAACTTCAGCAAAGGTAAGGATTTAGGGCCTTGTTCATGGATGCCCGAATATGGTAAGAGTATGTTAAATTTAGTTATCATTGATTCGTGGTCTAATGTTTTAGTAATCGAATGTAGGATTGACTTGGATCGGATATAGTCATCGTTCGTTGCAATCAGGTGTGTAACAAACCCCCATAGTAGCTTAGATTAATATTAGCTGAAAAGCCGAAATGCCTAAACTTCGGCATTTCGAACTTGTAGTTTTGTGAAAGGTTTGAGACGCGATACATACGATAAGATTGGTAATTGGATCGATAAAACAAGTAAGTGCACGATTCTGTGCACGATGGTAAGTTGGGCCTCGATGGGCTGGAATTGGGCCCAATGGGCTTTCGGGCCCATTTGGGTAAAAGCGGTAGAAAATGGAATTTAGTTAGGTGGTATGTGAAAACTGTTAGTACCATTATGGAATTTAGGCTAAATGGGCCTAGTTGGTTAAAACGGCTTCGTAGGGCCATTAGGGGTCTTGGGCCCAAAAAGCCCGATTTGGTTAGAATGGATTAAAATTATCTTTTTAAACACTCAAAATTGTTAGTAATGGATAATGAGTATGGAAGACCCTAATAATGGATAGAATTACGTAATTACCCTTGTAACATGAAAATTACTATTTTACCCTTAGGCGAAAATGACTATTGTACTCTAGGGTGTTATTTTGATTGAAATGCATGTGACATTGTTATTGTACATGATTTGCCATGATATGTTCATTTTATGCATGGGTTGGGATTTATATGAATGGAGGAAGTGCTAAAGGGCTTTGCCCCAGTTTACCGAAAAGGGTTTTGCCCCAGTTTATCGAAAAGGGCTTTGCCCCAGTTACCGAAAGAGGCTAGGCCTCATGTTATATAATAAAGCAGCTATGCTGCTAGTGGAGAGTAGCGGCGGGGTGGGTTGAGTAGCATCCCCACATGGTGTGTTGGCTAGTACGGGTGGAGAGTAGCGGTTGGTGGGTTGAGTAGTCTCCCCAAATGGGCTTTGCATACATGCATTGCTGTTTATATGTGATATTGAAATAGGCCTATTGGCCATACCGTTTACAAAAAAAGGCTTCGGCCCAGTGCATTGATATATGAAAAAGGGCTAAGGCCCAGTAATCGAAAGTTGAAAAGGCTTCGGCCTAGTATATGTTGAGACTGAATTGGGGCTTCGGCCCAGTATGCTTTTGTTGATTTGGACTCTGAAAGGGCTTTGTTGCACACTGAGTTTTCCAAAACTCACCCCTTTTCCTTCTATCCTTTCAGGTGAGCCCTAGACTGTGGACTTGGAGCTGGGAGGGATTCAGAGTGGCCACGAAGACTGCGTTTCAAGTTTTAAGTTAATTAATCCAGTATTTTAATTTAATCCACGTTTTGTTAAAGCTAAGGTTTTATACAAGTTTAGCGATAAAAGTTTCTAAACATTACGAAGGGTTTTCAATGAAAACATGGTTTTCGAAAAACACTTCATTGTGCCACACCAGACTTGGCCGTAACGTCTGGGCCGGGTTTGGGGTGTTACATTTAGTGGTATCAGAGCCCGGTTGCAACAACTCGGCTGTGGAACGGGTCTAAAAACAGAAGTTTTTAGAGGGTAAAACAAAGATTTTCGAAAGTCGCTTTAAGAATTTGTTTTCGAAATTGTTTGTAAGATTTTCTTTCTACAAATAAATAATTTAAAAAAAAATTTGGGAAATTTTAAGTTTAAGTCCAAAGAAGGGTATTTTTGGAAAAATTAGATTTTTGGAAAATTCTGTTTAAAAGAGAATTGTTTCAAACTTGTTTTCTCTAAAATTAACATGTTTTGAGAAATTGATTTAAAAGGCTTGAATCTTTCTGAGTTTTTCTAGAATTTGATAAATTGAGATGTGGCACACTGAATCCCCGGCACCAAGTCTGTAAGTATTTCTGCTTTATATTCTGTAATGTACTGAACTGTACTGTAAATAGACTTGAGACTTTTCTATGATACTGTAGATAGAGTAATACTGAAAAATTGTAGAGACTGAAACTGTAGAGAAACTAAAAGTTTGAGACTGTAGCTATGATATGATCTTGAATAAAATAAAAGCTTTAAAATACTATCTCTGCATAAGACATGTGAATAAATAGTAGAAATTTTTGAGAACTCTGTAGTTATTTGATATGTGTACTGGTAATGTAGAGTATTGATATGGATTCTGAGGGTAAGCAAAGTTTGCCAATTTCGGGTAGCAGTAACTTGGAGCCTGGTACTGAGGCACTGGTTGAGCTAGTAAGGAAAGTGGTAGAAGAAGTTTTGGATACCAAAATTAAGGAAATTAGGGAAATGCTTCAAGCAGGGTGCTTGGAGTGTAAGAAGAGGAAAGATCCTAGTTCGCAAAGGACAGAGTCTCATTCAGTGAAACATGCTAGGGCACGACTAAGACCTCTGGTTTGCAACAACTGCGACAGACGTCATCTGGGTGAATGCGATAGGGAGAAAAGAGCGTGCTTTTTATGTGGGTCCCTCGAACATCGAGCTGTTGATTGCAAAGCTTATTCTAGTTAGGAATGTGTGATGTTTGGTTATGAATTGTGTGCGCTAGTGTTAATGTTTATTTCAGTAACTAGATGTTCTGGGTCGTACTAAAATTATTTGGATCAGAGTGCGCAGCAGAAGCATAGTGGTTGGACTTGAATAATACGGTTAGTTGATAGTTTAAAATTTCAAGGACGAAATTTCTTTAAGAAGGGTAGAGTTGTAACACCGTAAATTTGGGCCTAGAAGTATTGGGCCTTGGGCCTGGGTTCGGGTGTGAGATAGTTCGAAATAAAATTATTGATGTGTTGAATTCTGTTATGGAAGGTTATTATTAATGGGTTAATGTGGTATTTTAGTGAACTGCGAAGGATTAGTAGTGTGGGAAAAAGTCTTGGGCTAATTTCTGGGATTCCGGGATTTTTGTGATATTTGGTGTAATGTTGAAATTTTGATATATAGATGTGTAATTCGTGTTTGGAGTGTGTTATTGGGCCTATGGAAGGCCCAAGTGTTGGTTAAAAACCCGGAGAATTCTTGGATTTTTGGACTTAAGGAATAGAGGACTTGGAAAAGAGGAGTTGTAAAGAATTATGTGTGTAATAAGACACAAAAAAGGAGTGTGGTGTAGTGGCAAAGTAGCGCCACTTAGGGGACGAGGAAGCAAGAGGGTCCAAGGTTCAAGTCTTGGCTCTTGCAATTTATTTTGGTTTTTCTTTTAAATAAATCTGGAAGCAAGTAAGTGAGCTTTAAAGTTAAATGTGTTGGACTTATGACACAAAGGAGCTTGTGTCCGAGTGGTGATGGCCTGACAGGGTTACTGAGAGGACTTTGGTTCGAATCCCGTTGCACGCAAAGGTTGATTATTTTGCTAATGCTTTAATTTTGGGGGGATTGATGGAGAATCCCACATCGGAAAGTTAACATGAGAGTAGGTGAGGAGCTAGCTTTAAATAGAGCAACCAGGAGGAGAGTAGGCACAGCCTTCTTAGCTGATCCCTTTCGCTTTATGGCGTGCCCGTTTGGGTTGGGCATCGGCTAAGAGTGTTTAAAGCGCGGATTAACTTCAGTCTCCTATCAGGTGTGTATTTCTCACTGCTCTAGCGGTAGGACGGCTACTTCGGGCTGCAATGGGCCGAAGAGGCCATGTGGGCCCAATGGACCTGCGGGCCCAATTGGATAAGTTGTTTGATTGTATAGTAAATATTGGGCTAGATTAGGTGAATCTCATATCTGTGGCTAGATCTAGGCTAAAAGGGCCACACGAGCGTGTGGGCCCATTTGGGCCGACAATGGGCCCTAGGCCCATTCGCATTGTTATGTCTACTTAGAAATGCTTTAGTTTACAAAGTTACTAAAATACCCTTGGTTTACAAAATTACTAAAATACCTTGGTTTACAAAATTACCGAATTACCCTCGATTTGGAAAATTACAAGAAATATCCCGATCTATAAAATTATCAAATTACCCTTGATTTGTACAATGACAGAAGTACCCTCGATTTGTAAAATGACGAACATACCCTTGATTTGTAAAATTACCATTTTACCCATGATTTGTAAAATTATCGTTTTACCCTTAATTTGTAAAATTACTATTTTACCCTTAATTTGTAAAATTACCATTTTACCCCTAATTTGTAAAATTACCATTTTACCCATGATTTGTAAAATTACCGTTTTACCCCTAATTTGTAAAATTACTATTTTACCCCTAATTTGTAAAAATTACCATTTTACCCCTAATTTGTAAAATTACCATTTTACCCATGATTTGTAAAATTACCATTTTACCCCTAATTTGTAAAATTACTATTTTACCCCTGATTTGTAAAAATTACTATTTTACCCTCGATTTGCAAATTTATCGAAATATCCTTGTAGGGTAGAATAACCGAAACACCCCTATGAGGTAAAATTACCGTTTTGCCCCTAGGGTGTTAAACGACTGTTTTGCCCCTCGTGGGTAAATGACTAACTTGTGTGATGATTGGGCTAGTTTGACCGTGGATATAAGTTGGTGATATGAATGACTTGACTGTGATCTATTCTTATTTTTTGGATTTGGAAAAGTTGGAATCCCTATGTGTTTAGGGAGGCTGTCGAAATAGTGCCTAAGGCTTTAAGGGGCTGTTACCAATTATTTTACTCTGTGCTTGTAAGGGTTAAAGGCTGCTGACTAAGGGCTTGGATCAGTGGAGCGTTCGGATCCAGATTTGGATATCAACTTCAGTAAAGGTAAGGATTTAGGGCCTTGTTCGTGGATGCCCGAATATGGTAAGAGTATGTTAAATTTAGTTATCATTGATTCGTGGTCTAATGTTTTAGTAATCGAATGTAGGATTGACTTGGATCGGATATAGTCATCATTCGTTGCAATCAGGTGTGTAACGAACCTCCATAGTAGCTTAGATTAATATTAGCTGAAAAGCCGAAATGCTTAAACTTCGGCATTTCGAACTTGTGGTTTTGTGAAAGGTTTGAGACGCGATACATACGATAAGATCGGTAATTGGATCGATAGAACAAGTAAGTGCACGATTCTGTGCACGATGGTAAGTTGGGCCTCGATGGGCTGGAATTGGGCCCAATGGGCTTTCGGGCCCATTTGGGTAAAAGCGGTAGAAAATGGAATTTGGTTAGGTGGTATGTGAAAACTGTTAGTACCATTATGGAATTTAGGCTAAATGGGCCTAGTTGGTTAAAACGGCTTCGTAGGGCCATTAGGGGTCTTGGGCCCAAAAAGCCCGATTTGGTTAGAATGGATTAAAATTTTCTTTTTAAACACTCAAAATTGTTAGTAATGGATAATGAGTATGGAAAACCCTAATAATGGATAGAATTACGTAATTACCCTTGTAACATGAAAATTACTATTTTACCCCTAGGCGAAAATGACTATTGTACTCTAGGGTGTTATTTTGATTGAAATGCATGTGATATTATTATTGTACATGATTTGCCATGATATGTTCATTTTATGCATGGGTTGGGATTTATATGAATGGAGGAAGTGCTAAAGGGCTTTGCCCCAGTTTACCAAAAAGGGCTTTGCCCCAGTTTACCGAAAAGGGCTTTGCCCCAGTTTATCGAAAAGGGCTTTGCCCCAGTTACCGAAAGAGGCTAGGCCTCATGTTATATAATAAAGTGCTATGCTGCCAGTGGAGAGTAGCGGCGGGGTGGGTTGAGTAGCATCCCCACATGGTGTGTTGGCTGGTACGGGTGGAGAATAGCGGTTGGTGGGTTGAGTAGTCTCCCCAAATGGGCTTTGCATACATGCATTGCTGTTTATATGTGATATTGAAATAGGCCTATGGGCCATACTGTTTACAGAAAAAGGCTTCGGCCCAGTGCATTGATATATGAAAAAAGGCTAAGGCCCAGTAATCGAAAGTTGAAAAGGCTTCGGCCTAGTATATGTTGAGACTGAATTGGGGCTTCAGCCCAGTATGCTTTTGTTGATTTGGGCTCTGAAAGGGCTTTGTTGCACACTGAGTTTTCCAAAACTCACCCCTTTTCCTTCTATCCTTTCAGGTGAGCCCTAGACTGTGGACTTGGAGCTGGGAGGGATTCAGAGTGGCCACGAAGACTGCGTTTCGGGTTTTAAATTAATTAATTCAGTATTTTAATTTAATCTTAGTTATTCTTATTTTGGTTTTGGGTTTGTAATAAGGGCCTCTTTAATTATTTTTTATTTTGGGTTTTTATTCTTTACTTATTTAAATTGACTTTAGTTTAAGTAGGATATTATTTAAATCAATTTGAAAATGAATGATTTTAAGACGCGATTTTTATAAAAGTACTTGTTTTCAAAATAACATGATAACCAAGCAAAGCTTCCGCAATTTTAAATGTTCTTGTAAATGTTTTTCATAAATATATATCTTCAATATGTTTACACTTAATTTGAAAATAGACAAGTCACAAGGTTAAAGTGTGGCAATGGATGTGTGCATGTCTAGAAGTGGATCTAGGAAGAGCTTGGTACTTAAGCAGTCTAAATGACTCACCTCCTCTTCTCTTGAATCCTACCTGGTGCATAGTATCCATTCACTTTCAGCCATGACAAAGAGGATCTGATTTTCTGATAACTTAAACTATTTTTAAAATAACATGTTTTCCGCAGCTACAGATGTTTACGAGTTTTCAAAAAAATTTCCTATAAGATTTTACAAGGTTGTTCACAATGTTTTGATTATTACAATGTATCACGTTTTGTTAAAGCTAAGGTTTTATACAAGTTTAGCGATAAAAGTTTCTAAACATTACGAAGGGTTTTCAATGAAAACATGGTTTTCGAAAAACACTTCATTGTGACACATCAGACATGGCCGTAACATCTGGGCCGGGTTTTGGGTGTTACAGATATGGAAGTCCATGGCCATTGCAAGTGAAGACCATATAGTGTAAGACTTAATCTAGGACCATGACATCATATGAGGATACGAAGACTACATAGTGTAATACCTAGTCTGGGACTATGGTGTCATGTGCGGAAAAAGGATAAAAGACGGTTGGGCGAGTACTAGGCGATGAGGGGCAAACCTCAAGACATTGAGTTTAGGCAAATCTCTATCGTCGAAAATGCCATTTACTAAAATGTGAAAGCCTTTATGGTTGTTCTTTGATAAGTGGAAGCCTTTGTGGTTGTTCTTTGTTATACGTGAGCCTTTATAGTGATATGGATCCTTAGTGGAAGACTCTGTTAATGCGCCTTCATGGTGAAGTATATGAAAGTGGATAACTTTATGGTTAATTCTGTTAAATACACCTTCGTGGTGAAGTCTATTATATGAGGACACCTTTGTGGCTATCTAATGTTATGTGGACACCTTTCTGGCCATCTATTTATATGGGCGCCTCTATGGCTATCTTGTGTTTGTGTTTGGATGCCCTTACAGCTATCTAATATGAGTAGGCACCTTTTTGACTACCTAAAGTTATGAGGATACCTTTGTGGTCATCCGACAAAAGAAACCTTTGTAGTAAACTCTATTAATGAAATACCAACATGTCAAAGTCTGGGTAAATGACTCTTGGAAGGAAAAATCAAGATATGGTATCAGAAACATGGCAAGTGTCAGGAAAAATGAAGCAATGATCCAGGGAAGATAAGATATCTAATGAACTTTGTCAAAAAGGTTCCGAACATTAAGGATGAGGCAGACTTTGTATAAATGAAAAGGGAAAAAAGTCAGTAACGTGAAAGGGGCCAGAATGAAATATATGGTAAACAATAGAAGAGTAAGGACTCGAGATGGATAAGAGGATGCAGAAGTAATGAATGATGCATGAAGTACACTCTTAAGGAAGTCTTAGTCGATTACGTATGAACTGCACCATAAGGAATGGTAGAGTAAAGTACCCGGCAAAGAAAGACATAGGCTAAAAAATACACAAAGTGTTTAGTACACTACGACGTAATGAAATAGGTAATAGAAATTTACTAAGTTCTTAAGAACTTACATAAGTTATTTCCTCTTTCAGGTTGCAAAGAGTCTCGTGCAGAGGGACGATGCTAAGGCTATAAGTGGTTTTTTCTGATGTGCATATAAAGCAGAATTTTACGAGAGAGAATCTTACTAAAGGAATGGGATAAGAACTCATAATCTATGACAAGAAAGGCTACAAAAGTACAAGTTGTATAGAAAGTTATATGGCAAACTAAAGTTTGCGTTTAAGACGTCAAAGGCACAAATGTTTACATCTTTAGTAAATGCAAGGCATATTCGATGATTATTGTAGTTTATTGATTATGAATGTAAATGTGAAACATGCATTGTATGTAAAGATATTCGTAATGAAATGCTTGAGGTAATTCAAAACAAGAGTTAATGAAATTTTATTAAGCCCTCATTAGAATAGTTACATAAGCAAGCCAAGAGAAAGTATGGAGTCTTAGGAAGTAACACCCAATACTCAAATCTAGATGATTGGGTCGGGTGGAAGGCATTACAAAGACACCCTCCGACTGCTTCATCTATGCTGGACTTGATGTTACTATCTACACTGTTGTAGAAAATTTGGATTTGGAGCTACTCTTGCAATCCATAGTAGGGGCACTTCCGTATCATTGATTGGAAATGCTCTCATGCCTCGTATACTATTTCTCCTTCAAATTTCTTAAAGTTAATGATATTGTGTCTGAGTTGAATAGTTCTGTTGATAGGAAAAAATTATGAAGAAATTTTTCTGCTAGTTCATCCCATGTGGCTATAGAGTCTGATTGTATTGAATCTAACCAATCGGTTGAATTATCGCATAATGAGAATGGAAATAACCGAAGACAAATAGCATTTTAGTTACTCTATTATACTTAAAAGTGTTACAAAGTTGAAGGAACCACTTCAAGTGTTGATTTGGATCTTCTACCATATTTCCTATGTCTTCTATAACTTGACCACCACCAAACGTGTGAATGTTTGACTAGAAAATACCACACCAATATATGGTGTTCATAAGTATACGGGTCAATTTGTAATATAGATGTGTACAACAGAACATAGGGAAGTATTCCGAGGATCGTACCTAAAAAATGATGAATTAAGTCAAAAAGCTACTTCTATAATAACAAGTTTGAACAGTAATAGCTAAAAACCATATTACGGAAAATAATAAAATAAATGAAAATCATAAAATATATTAAACTGAATTGAATAATTAAGAAACTGACAAACAACTAAACCAAAATAACAAGTAGTAGATTAGCTCATTTCGGTGGTTGTAATTAACTTTAGAATTCGATTTTAGATAGAATTAACTATTAATTTACTGGTATTACCTCCCGACCTCTACTAATTAACTAATCGATAGATACTCACATATGTCTCAACCACACTTTCTGCATCGGGATAAATTATGACTTTCTCGGCAAACTTATCTCCTAATCTCGTTTAACCTAGATTACTTTCTAGGGTCATCACTCCTATGGTTTAAGAACACATAATTTAAAAAGTAGCTAATTCCTATGGGAAACTCACATTCCTCCATCAACTAGCCCCACATCCACTCCTTAATCACCCTAGAGACTGAGCCTCTCATGAACCTAGATACCATAACTCTTTGATTCAATTTAAACATGTAAGAAGACATAAATAAATTAAAATAAGAGAAAGGTTAAGAAATTGATCCGTTGGATGAATCAAATGTGCTCGGAGTTGCAAAATATCTTGACAATGAATTGATCTTGATGTTTGAAAAAGAACAATAAAAGAAAATTGTAACCTCCCAAACCCAACCTAGATGTTATGGCCGACTCATGGAGATCACATTTGTCACCTATGCGACAATGCTACCCCATCATTCATCGAAAACCTTAAGTTCCCTCTCTTTTAGGAAAAAATGTGGTTTACCTTTTGTTAATTTTGGGAAAATGTTCATTAATTCAATCAATCATTCTTGGGTCATGTTATTAGCAATAGTGTGGTTTTAGAAAACATTTAACCCATCATTCTTATTGAAACATTGTTAAATTTTATTAAAGCAGAAAACTTAATATTTAACAGATTAATCGTTTAAGCTGAGTATCATGCTTTGTCTAGTTTCAAATATTTATATGAAAACCAAATCTACATGACAAGTATGCTTGCATGAAAATCCCAAAGTAGAAAAAAGAACCAACCATAGTTCAAATAGCTTTACAATCCAAAGACCAAATAAATTTAATTAAAACTCAAGGAAAATAAGAATAAAGTCCGAAGCCTATCGTATGTCCACATGTCATATCTGATCCTAGTCTCAAGCATTACCTGAGATGGTTGAAACTATGGGGTGAGCTAACTGGCTCGGTATGAATCAACTCAATAAGTACATTCAATCATACATGCAAATATCATTCACCATTATTATAATTGCTACACAAACATAACATAAATAATATCATTCATTAGTGTCATGGACATATCATAATGCATAATGAAATCCTACCAAAACCATCTGCGACACACCACGAGTTCCTAGAACCCGTTTGCCAAACTCCAAATGTTGCGAGCAAAGCTCGATGTGGTTAAACCACCACAATACATAATACAGTTATACTTCCAATTAACTAAAAAATGTGATATAATCACCATTCTCCTCATTACTCCCGGTGCAGTGTAGTAACAACATATACACAGACTTAATATGCCACCATTAGTCCACGGAACTCCTCCTTCAACCATAATATTCCACCCCATACACATGTGATATGTCATACAAATACCAATCAAAACAAATTTCCATTAAATTATTATTTTAGTAGTATGCTCAGCATGCCCTCATATTATCATTCACTCTCATTTAGTAAGAGAACTTATTAAACAATCAGTTTAACCATTAATACAGTTTCGTTCAAATATGCCTTAATTTCCATATCATTTCATAAACATTGTTCTCCATGCATGTATTACAAGCTTTCATTTTGTACATTTCATAACATTTCACCCAATCATGCGTTTCATGAATTCAAACTTTATTTTCATTTGATTCATTCTATACACACAACCAAAATACAATATATTAACAACCCAATCATATCAGTACCAATCAAACAACCATTCAATCAATCAAGCAACTTACGAACATTCCATTAGTTAGGACTCATAACGTACATGATCCGACCCCTTTAAAATCATTTATTTAGAAATTTAACTAAGCCTGAACAACAAGCTTAAGCAACATTTATGAAATTAAAAATATTATTAAAGCATTCAAGTTAACAAGTTAGGACCCACACCTTATCTTTGCACTACTGCAGCACCACTTGCGAAACTCACTATTTCTCTTTCAGAACTTAAATCAAACCTAAATTAGAATAAATACATTATCGAGTTATGAAATTATCAAAAAAAATATTTAGAACACTCCTATAAGGGTTTAATCAAATGGATCTTACCATAAAAATTTTTAGATCCAAAAACGATTAGGCTACTTACACTGGTTTAATGCGAAACGTATGCGCGAATGTCTAATGGCTTCTCTGGTTGTGGATTGCCGGAATAATTTTTTCACTGTGTCACGGAGTGTATAAACAGTCCAAACTAAAGAATGGTGCAAAAACCCGTCATTAAAGAAGGAAAATTGGGTGGTGGAGCTTAGTGGTTTGGGCGACGATAGATAAGGGGAAAAGAAGAGAAAATTTGAAGAGAAAGTGAGAGAAAAAGGGGGTGGGGGTAGCTAGGGCTGATAAATAATGACTAAATTCTGAAAAAAGTAAATCAAAGTGATATTTATACCTAGGTGTACTAGGTAAGGGTAGCACAAAAATAGGGAAAAGGAAAAATTTTAGCAAAAATTAACTATTTTGCAAGGGAAGGGATTCACACTTGAGACCTTGATCCAATTACCTTGTTTCCTTATTGTAACAGCCCACTTTATACCCTAGTCGGAACCAGTGGTTTCGGGACCACTTAACCGAGTTGAATTATTAATTTTATGGCTTTAATATGTTTTACAGCATGATAGAATTACCGTGTGAAAGTTTTGTTTAGAAATTTTATTGTTTGACTAGTTAATTTGATAAAAAGGATTAAATCGCGTAAAGCGATAAATTAGAGTTCTATTTTATAAATGGCTTATTTGAGCATGGCTTTATAAAAGGAGGTACTTGCATGGCAATTATGCCATTTTTATTTGGAGTGGTTGGTGATGGACCATTATGTCCATATTTTATAAGGTTTTATAATAATTTTACAAAGGGTAAAATGGTCAAATGGTTTTACAATATGTTTTAATTAAATTAAACAAGAAAAATGGCTTCATATTTCTTCTCTTCCACCGATTCTTCAAACAAAATAAGGGTTTTAAAGCCTTCAAACATTCGGCTACTATTTTGCTAAATTGAGGTATGTTTTGACTTCGGTTTTTAGTGATTTTTACGTTTTTGAGATTGTTGCTTCGTATATTAGTCGACCCGTACATCAATTTCTGATTTTGTGAATATCCTTGAAAAATGCCATTGATGAATCCTTGATATATTGATAGATTTTGATGAATTATTGTATATTATGTGGAAATATACAAGAATTTTAAAGTGATTTTTGAAGAAAATGGGTTTTGAGGATTTGATTGTAAAAAGGTAGAATTTTTAAGGTTAAATTTGTGATTAATTGAAAGATATATGCTTGTATAAGTCCCTTGAATATTCGGCTATAGTGAATTGGGGGATTGATTGTGTAATTTGTCATTTTTGTGATGAGAGGACTAAATTGCAAAGTATTGAAAATATAGGGGCTAAATTGCAAATATGTCAAATTATATGTTTTTGGATTGAATTGAATATGTGAGTTAGTAAATAGCTGAATTTTGCATTAATTTAGATAAAGACGATCGAATCTCGGAACTTGATCGGGGAAAACGGAAAATAGACGAGTAGATACGGGATTACGAGGTAAGTTCGTATAACGAATTTAATGTATATATATATGTTCATACGTATTGTTATTTGAAAATATGAAATGCTAGATGATTAAATAGCCTAATGGAACGAGTATATATGAAATTGAAATAGAAATGTTAAATTGTTACAAGTGATAAATTGAATACCGAGCCCCGTTAGAACCGTAGAAGTCGATAGGATACAAGTGACATGTCACTAGGGCTACAGGGTGGTTCGAGCTCCTGCATTTGTTGCAGACTCACCATGTGCTCATGAGCTACAGGTTTATCCTTCGGGATTACATGTTCAGCCTACGGGCTTACCGATTATCCTTCGGGATTATATGTTCAACCTCCGGGCTTACTGTACAGGCTCGAAAGAGCATATATGACGCATTGACGGATTACAGGTTATATTTATATACACTGTGTGTGTATCACCCGAGTATCTTTCGATGTTCTTATAGGTTCAACGGGCAATACCGATACATGTTACAAGAAACACATTATATGGTACATGTGTATAAGAGATATATGTTATATGTATTACATGAATGTTTTGACATATGAAACCTAAACTATATGTTCCTCATAAGTCAAAGATGTATAAGAACTATGATGTTGTATGTGCCTATGGATGTGAATTACATGTTATACTCTTATATGAGATTGATTATGAAGTGATATGAACTAACATGAATGAGATTGTGTAATAGGCTATATGGTCATGTGATTGAAATAGCCTTACTTATATGGATTACCTTATCGAATCGGTAAGTTTAATTTCGTGTTATATGGACTTACTAAGCTTTAGAAGCTTATTCCGTTGATTTCTTTCACTGTCTTTTAGATTCGGAAGCTAGCTCGGATATCGGACGAGTCGGGGATCGCTATCACACTATCGATAAAGCTTCGGTACTTTTGAGTATTTTGCAAACGTTTGGTCATGGCATGTATAGGCTAGTACTTTAGTGAACATGATATATTTTGGTAAATGATCAAGCTATGAGATGTGGCTTGGGTCATATATGAATATAATCAAGTATTTGAGTTGTTCTTTGGCTATATGTGCTTATGGAAAGATATGTGATTTTGATGAGACTATAAGCTTGCATAGTTGATATGTTTACTATGTTATATGTGCAAGATATGTGCATTGTTAGCTTAGGTGAAAGGTAAGGAATGATTATGTATATTTATGTGTGGATGAGTTCATGAATGTGGCTATTTTAGCTATTGAATTGTTATGCTTAGTGAGTGCAAGATTTATGATGATTTTGGTCAATTATATGCTTGAATTGGTTTGTTTTTGGGTGGCAATTTGGCTTAAACCGAGCCTATAACGTGCCACACAGCCAGGGAACATGAGCGTGCGCTTCGACCGTGTGTCCCCTGCACCTTGATGTTTTGGTCAGTTTTGGTACACGGCCTAGACACACGGGCGTGTCTGGTAACTTGTAGCCGTGTGAAATTTGGCAGTATAGTCACACGGTCTGCTCTATTTTGTACACGGGCGTGTCTGGCAGCCGTGTGATATTTGACAGTTTCGACCACGGGGTAAGGGCACGGATGTGCCTAGGCCGTGGGCGACACACGACCTAACCCCATGGGCGTGTTGGACAGCCGTGTAGGGTAAGTCAGATTCGACCACGGGCTGAAAGGTTTGGGCGTGTCTGGAGGGACACGGCCGTGTGAGAAGAACACGGGCAAGGGGCATGGCCGTGTGTCCCTAACTTAAAAAAAAAAATTTCGCAAATTTTCCCTATCTTTTAGCATGTTTCCAATTAGATTTCCAATAGTTATATGCATCATTTTATAATCAATTGAAGCATGCTCTGATGATTGATGATACGTGTTGGATCTTGATTAAAAAGTTTAAAATTTTACTACTCCGATATATGTTACAAGTCCGGTAATGCCCCTTACCTATTCCGGCGACGGTTACGGGATAGGGGTGTTACACTTATTTTTCTTTTAACCACTGGGCTATTTAGTCATATTTGAAATAATTTCACATTCTTTTAAGCTAAAATTTGGGATGTTTCAATAAAAGGGACTTAGGTTGAAGTTGAACCTAGTCGAAAATAGCAAAGTATTAAGAAATGAAAAATAAAACAAATTAAAACATAAATCTACTAACTACGACTCCTAAATACTTGCCTACGAGTTAGCAATAACCTTCCTATTTATAGAGATGTTTAAAAACCCTAATTGGGTCTATTATAGGCCATAAACTCAAAAAATATTGATTGTGTAGATGATTTTAGTGTAAGAGTATGCCCAAAGATCAATCACGAGATGGTTGTAATAACATACTTGATTTATCATGTTTATTAATATAAGGCTTTGCCATTATTTTTTCAATTTCTTTTCTGTGTACATAAATAAACTATTTTATAATAATGTCCTGAGAATAATATGATTATTCTTAAAAGATCCTTAGTTAAGTATTATTGTTGGCTAGGACAATAATAATGCATTAAGACTAACATATAGTTGATTGATGATAAAGAGTTGTCATTGATATGGAGTGTCAGAATCAATGCATGAATATGTTTGTTAGAGAACAACATATTGGACTGACCCGCTATGAGTATGTTTCTTGGATTATTATGTAATTGTCACAATATTACTCATAGTGATTAATATGTATATGATCCTCATACTTGAGATCATCATCATCCCAATATCTTGAGTTGTATATTTTGATATAGTCAAACGAACACCGTAACTGGTTGTTCTATAAAGACTGATGTTAGATATACCACAATCTATGTAGAGGGATATGGTTGATCAATATAGGATAAGTCCCTCCTACATAATAGGAGTAATATCTCTGGCCACTTAATTGAGTGAGACTAGACTAGAAATACATGGCCATGCTCAAATAAGTTGATATGAGATGTTATACTTATTTGTGTATCATAGTCTACTCAAGGTATCAAGAAACATGGGATGGACTATGCAAGTGTGACTATTCCATGACTTGTGTCCATTCCAAAGATATAGGACTTAAGGATTAATACATGAAAGGTTAATCACAAAAGGTTATGTCGAATCATGACTTCTTGTAACTTAGGTAGCAATGATGCATTGCTAGATGCCACTCATTGTTTGTAACATTAGAATCGTTCTAATATTACTGCTAACGTTACAAGAACCTATAGGGTCACACCCTGTGGTTGAAATGAACGGAGTAAAACATAGTTGGTATTGTATTTTGATTGTCACATGAATTAAATTAATTATAGAATTAATTTAATTAGGCAATCAAATTGTTGAACATACTATATGTACAAGGATGTTGTACACATAATCAGAACATAATTTTTCTAATATATGAATTTGGTTCATATATATATGAATTTAAATAAATATAGTTTACCGAAATCTTTATTATGGTTATTGTAATTATAATTTTCGACTAAACACTATTATATTTATTTTAATAATGATTATTATGTTCGGTTTAATTTATAATTAATTAAAATTCGTTATAAAGATATACCAATTAAAAGGGTGTTATATATGGCAAGGGCAAAAACCCTAAAGATAGTATATATAAATAAGCCCGAAACTATGCTAAAGAGACTAGCAGCCGTCAAGCATAATAATCACTGAAAATAGTTTTCTGGGATTTTTACCGTTCAATGTCAATCGGGTGGACTACGTAGAGGCCGACATCGGAAAAGGTTGCGGCTTGGTTCGATAGTGATTCAGGATTCCCGTTGCCTAGGCATCACTGTCTACTCAGATTGAAGTTTTGGTAATTTCGAAACCTTTTATCACCCCGATTCGTTCCTTACACATGGATCCATGGTTTGGATCACCGGAACATTTTGTTTATTTTATTTTTCCGCTGCGCCTTGGAGGCACCAGCGTTACAACATTTAGCCTTGTCGATTCTTGCTCCCCACGTCTAGCCTTGTGTCGTAGCATGGCCAATTTGAGCTTTGAAGCCCGTTTTCACATGCTGCGTATTGGGAAACTTATGGTACACTCAAGACTCATCCATAAGGCTATTGGGCTTATAACTAATCATCATGCACCCTCCATTAAGCAGATTAAAACTACCTAATGCCCGTATTGGCATAATAGGTAAACTAACATCAATTATTGCATAAAATTGCTTATTTTGTAGATAATTAAATCTAAACTATGAAAGATGAAAATGAAATAATTAAATATAAAATGACTAAAAATAAGCCCCTTAAATGCCAAAATATACTAAAACTACTACCACAATTGGCGGCAGGTCACAACCCTAGACTCAAAATGAGCAAATAGCTACCAATTCAGTGATAGGATAGTGTAGCTTCGAGACGATCTGACTTGACATGTTCCTCAAGGTAATGATCTACAAGGAAAATGGAAACAAACAGTTAAGCATATAAAATGCTTAGTAAACTCATATAGAAATTAAAACTTATCTTGATCATTTAAGCATAAAAAAATATTCTATTAACTACCAAATTAACTTTCCTTGGCACTTGAATACATATATACATGCAATATCACTACAAATTGAATATGTTAGTTACGTTCTCGAATCGTAATATTGTCATCATTTGAAATATAATCACATAAGAATCTATATGTCCAGTATCATTCTTACGATTTCATTTTCAATTCATGATTTAAACTCCATTTTTAATCAATTGTACATCTCCTGATAGAGCTATAGTAAAATGGACTTGGATTCACAGGAATGTAATGCTCACACAAGCCTATAGTATTTCAAGGTTGCTCACACAAGTTGACATTTTATTAGAACTACTCATACAAGCTGTCATCAGATCAAGGTTACCCGTCTGAGATAATCCAATGATATGTATAATCTGAGAATCTGCAACAAATGTTAGATATCATAACATCATGTAAATCCCTGATCAATTACACGTATAACCCTAATGGCATGCCATACATATCCTAACCTTTTACTAAGTTCACTTGGACATCATTTCCATATAAATGACATTATCATTTCCTATACACCATTTAATTTCTCATACAAGACATATATTTAGTCAACATTTTCATTTGCATTTTGTTCTATTTTCATGTAACCAATATTCTCATAAATTTACAATTCAATATTTTTTGAGTTATAAGTGCCAAATTCTCTAATTCATTTCAATCAAATACATAAATGAAACAGAATACTAATTAACATAATGCAAAATACAGTAGTAAGTTTCATATGAACTTACCTGATCAAAACAACAAACAACCCAATTTTTAGGGACTAATCAACAATTTTGGCTTTTTCTCGATTATCACCAGTTTGATTCAATTCTTGATCTATACAACTATTCCATTCCATTCATCAATACCAAATATTTATAAACTATGCCATGATATGAATGAACCTAAACAATTTCATTTTTTGATACCCCTCAATTTTTACATTTTATTCAATTTAGTCCTTAAAATTGAAATAGTCGTAACTTTCAATTTTAAGTCTCGATTTGAAAACCAGTTTCAACTACATCCCTTAGGGACTCCTTACTACCTATTATTATCAAAATTTCACATCAATTTCACAATTTGTTTAGTTTAGTCATTAAGTCCAAAACTAACAATTAAACATTAAAATTTAGCACTTTTTCACATCTAAACTTAAACCTATCAATGTAACACAAATTTCTTCAAGAAATCATCAATGACAACTTTCAAAAACTTAAACAGTTTTACAAATTGGTAAATGGGCTAGCTAAATCAAGCTCCCATGACCTAAAAAACATAGAAATTACAAGAAAATGACTTAATTAAACTTAAAAATTAGGGGCCGAATGTTTGAAGCTTCCTTAAGGATTTTATTTCTTTCTTTGTACGGTGGAGAAGAAGATGAATAGAAAAATGGCCTTTTCTTTCTTTAATTTATCTTATATATTAAGATTGTGGTTAATTAACTAGGTTTTATTAACTTAATCATAATTTGTTTAACTTAATCAATCATTAACACTTATAAGTGGAATTTTACATCAGATTCTGTAAGAGTATGCCCAAAGATCAATCACGAGATAGTTGTGATAACATACTTGATTTATCATGTTTATTAATATAAGGCTTTGCCATTATTATTTCAGTTTCATTTCTGTGTGCATAAATAAACTGTTTTATAATAATGTCCTAAGAATAATATGATTATTCTTAAAAGATCCTTAGTCAAGTATTATTGTTGGCTAGGACAATAATAATGCATTAAGACTAACATGTAGTTGATTGATGATAAAGAGTTGTCATTGATATGGAGTATCAGAATCAATGCATGAATATGTGTGTTAGAGAACAACATATTGGACTGACCCACTATGAGTATGTTTCTTGGATTATTATGTAATTGTCATAATATTACTCATAGTGATTAATATGTATATGATCCTCATACTTGAGATCATCATCATTCCAACATCATGAGTTGTATATTTTTATATAGTCAAACGATCACCGTAATTGGCCGTTCTATTAACACTAATGTTGGATATACCACAATCTATGTAGAGGGATATGGTTGATCAATATAGGATAAGTCCCTCCTACATAATAGGAGTAATATCTCAGGCCACTTGATTGAGTGAGAGTAGAAATGCATGGCCATGCTCAAATAAGTATTTATGAGATGTCATACTTATTTGTATATCATAGTCTACTCAAGGTATCAAGAAACATGGGATGGACTATGCAAGTGTGACTATTCCATGAGTTGTGTAATATCCCGAATTAGGGCCTAATCGAAATAGTGGTTTCGTGACCACAAATCCGAGGTAGAAATAATTATTTTATAATTATTTTGATGTTTATGATATGATTTTGTGATGGTGTGAAAATTTCGTGAAGAAATTCTAAGCGTAAAGTGCTTAATTTGAAATTAGGGACTAAATTGAATAAGTTGCAAAACTTGCATTCAAGAAGTTTCTAGTATGAAATTGCTTTGGAATATTAATTAGGAGGTCTTAAATAGCAATTTGACCAATTTTAAGTTCATGGACAAAATTTGAACATGGATGGAATTTTTGAAAGTTTAGTAAGGAGGGGCATTTTGGTCATTTGGATATTAACATGAAATAAAAAGGGAAAAATAACACAAAATTGGTCATCTTCTTCATTACCACAAAATTTCAAGGGTTCTTCATAGCTAGGATTTGTTTCAAGCTTCCAAGATTCATAATCAAGAAAGATGTGGAATCAACCTTGATCAAGGAAAAGAAAAGATTTTGGACTAAATCGCAAAATTGCTATATTTTGTACCGAGGTAAGTTCATGTGTAAATAATGTAACATGATTGCTATTTTAAGTGATTTATGCTATTTATACGATATGATACTTGTTATTATGAATATTATGCTTTGTGAAATATTATGTATTGGTATGAAAATTATGTGATTAAATTGATAAGTATGAGATGCAAGCAACGTATTGGTTCCAATATTCCGAGGAGAATGACTGGGAAATGTGTGACTGAGGAAAATCCCGTTTGAACCTTAGGAATAGATTAGGATACAAGTGACATGTCACTAGGATGGTTGGGCATCCGAACTCGTTGAGTTGAGTCCGAGTTCACTTATGGATGCAAATGTCCGAACTCGTTGAGTTGAGTCCGAGTTCGTGAGATGTAACTAGGCATCCGAGCTCGTTGAGTTGAGTCCGAGTTCACTTATGGATGCGAATGCCCGAGCTCGTTGAGTTGAGTCCGAGTTCGCTTATGGGCGGGTTACATGATTGATTGATTACATATGTGGCACTTATGTGCAAATGATCCGTGTATCCGAGTTATATTCCGATGTGTTCAACGGGTAAAATTCTAGCGGAATGGAAGAATACTCAAGATGAAAATGATATTTTGGTAAGTGTTGTGAAATGGACAATTTGGACAGGTATGTACTTAACCCTCGGGTTGAAACTTGATACAACAGAAATAAGGTGGTAAGATGATACACGATAGCTAGAAATGTGGTTTGTATCTTGGTGATATCATGCTATTGTTGTTGATATAATTGCTTTGTTATGTTACTTGTTATTTGCGTGTGAACTTACTAAGCATTTATGCTTACTCCCTCCTTTACATTCATTGTAGTTTTTAGCGAGCCAACTTGGATATTGGGAAGGTCGAAGAAACGCTCACACTATCCGAGGAAGAATTGGTATATTGGTTTGTATGTTTTGATGTATGGCATGTATAGCAATATACTTGTTTTGTGTAAATAATCTTGTGATATGGTTGTGGTTTGGTTGAGAAAATGCTTGATAATGATTAGTCATTGGTATGGCTAGCCTAGATAATGTTGGATGCCTTGTGAGTTTAATATGTTATATAGTTCATGAGAATTCATAAAAAGATGAAACTTGCCATAAAACAGAACACTGCAGCAACAACGACGTGAGTTTGAAAAATCACCAAAAATAGTAGAAAATGAATTAGGTGAAGAATTAACTATGAAATTGAAGCTTATTATGTCTACTTTCAAATGGAAGAAGCAAAATAGGTAAAGGAGTTATTTGTTATAAAATATTTGAGTTTTAGTGAAACAGGGCCAGAGCAATTTCTGGATCCCCTGTTCCAATTTTGAAAATTCACTATAAATTGTAAAAAAAATAATTAGGAGGTCTAATTTATATTCTCAGAATCCTTATTGAATCTAATTTTAATAGAAATAAACAGTATAGTTATAAAAATTTTTTACAGGGAGAAAAGTGGTTCGTAGTAAGTAGATGTCAGTGCAGTCAAGTCCTGAAACAGGGGTAATTTTAACTAATAAAATGTACTAATTGGCACAACAAAATATTTTAGAAAAAAATTAGTAGATAGATATGTGAGTCTAGATTCAGGGAAAATTTACGGATCTTGATGTCGAGTTTCCTAACTCGAGATATGATTTTTTTAGCGACCATGATGCAGAAAAACTGCTTATTCCGAAAATCAAAATAAATGATGTAAAGTTGTTTAAATGATAAATTATGTTCGGTAACACCTCAAGCTCGACTCCGGCGACGGTCTCGGGCGTGGGGGTGTTACAACTTGTGTTCATTCCAAAGATATAGGACTTAAGGATTAATGCATGAAAAGTTAATCACAAAAGGTTATGTCGAATCATGACTTCTTGTAACTTAGGTAGCAATGATGCATTGCTAGATGCCACTCATTGTTTGTAACATTAGAATAGTTCTAATATTACTGCTAACGTTACAAGAACCTATAGGGTCACACCCTACGATTGAAATTAACGGAGTAAAACATAGTTGGTATTGTGTCTGGTTGTCACATGAATTAAATTAATTATAGAATTAATTTAATTGGGCAATCAAACTATTGAACATACTATATGTACAAGGATGTTGTACACATAATCAGAACATAATTTTTCTAATATATGAATTTGGTTCATATATATATGAATTTAAATAAATATAGTTTACCGAAATCTTTATTATAATTAACGTAATTATAATTTTCAGTTAAACGTTATTATATTTATTTTAATGATGACTATTATGATTCGGATTATATATGGCAATAAATATTCGTTATGAATATATACCAATTAATACAGAGTTATATATAGTAAGGGTAAAAAACCCTAAAGAGCTAATATATAGGCAATCCCGAAACTATGTTAAAGGGTCTAGCAGCCGTCAAAACAATATAATCTCTGAAAATAGTTTTCTGGGATATTACCGTTCATTGTCAATTGGGTGGACTACGTAGAGGCCGACATCGGTAAAGGTTGCGGCTTGGTTCGATAGTGCTTCAGGATTCTCGTTGCCTTGGCGTCGCTGTCTACTCAGATTGAAGTTTCAGTAATTTCAAAACCTTTATCACCCCGATTCGTTCCTTACACATGGATCCATGGTATGGGTCGCCGGAAAAATTTTATTATTCTAATTTTCCGCTACGCCTTGGAGGACCGGCATTCCTTTAGATTCCACTAACACATGTTATACTATGGTTTAATTTCCATTTTGATTGTCTCACTAATTGCAATTTAAGTCCTTAAATCTTTGGCCTATTACAAATTAATAGCAATAAAACTTTTTACAACTTAGTCGTTGTATCCTAATTAATCAATTAATAGGCAAAATTGAAAGAATAAACTTTAATATTCTATTACATCAACTACGTAAATATTTATATTTAATATTTACGTACCCAATTTACGAAAATGGGGTTTCAAAATCATCTTTTTTGGTACCACTAAAAATTAGGCTATTACAACCTCCCTCATTAAGAAATTTTGTCCTCAAAATTTACCTAAGAAAAGGTGAAGGTATTGGGATTTCATAGTTTCTTCCGGATCCCATGTAGTCTCTTCTATACCATGACGATGCCACATCACATGCACTAATGTTACCCATTTATTTCTCAATTGTTTTACCTTTTAGCCAAAATTTTAACCGGTTCTTCACTGTATGTCAAATCAGGCTATAACTCAATTTCATCAAAAGATAACACATGGGAGGGGTCAAATCTATATCTTCATAACATCGATACATGAAATATATTATGACTCTTATCTAGCTTTGGAGGCAAAGCTATTTTATAAGCAATAGGTCCAATTTTATCAAGGATCTCATACGACCCAAAATGCAACCTTTTTCTAGAGCGAAACTTTAAAAAAGACTTTATTTCCAATATTAAATTCAATGTCTTTTATTTTCTAGTCAACATGGTGTTGGGAAATGTGTCAATATTGTAGTAAATATGTAACTACTTTCTATGTATTTGAACGCTGAATAATTAAAGTTAAGTTTACATTTCACTATTATTTCTTTTGTGATTCTATATTTTATGTTTTGCATACATAGCAAATTGTGACAACCATGTATTAGCTTATTAATCGTCTAAGTTTGAATTGATGATAAGTGACATTGTGAGAATATTTACATTAAGAGAATGACAAATTACTTTTGTAGATAATCTAATGACAAATTACTTTTGTAGATAATCTAAACAAGCTCATAATCTCGTAAAAGAATTAAAGTAAGCATTTGATTCAAATACTCAGAAGAATTATTATGTCATCTACGATTCCAATTAAGGAGATGGTTAGTCTTGGCTATTGGAGCAGTTGGCTCCACAGGTAAAGACTTAAATGTACTCATTAGAAGAATGATACAGTGGGCTGGACCCAAGTTGAATTAATTTTAAATCTGTTTGTGAATTAATTCACTTGTGACGTTCATGGTGTGACTTACCTTAATCCTGAGTTAATAACTAACCATGCGTATGTAACTCATGTGCTTTGATATAAGTGGAGGCTTATGCTCTTAAAATTATCAATCTAATAGCCAATAAGTTGGGCACATGACTTGTGTATGGCATGACTTTACTAGCAACAATGAAATTCACAGCTCCAGTAAAGAGTTAACGATATTCTCCCATTAACATTGTGTGGATTGATAAATATACAATGTGGACATGGGTTCCTTACTCTCGAACGAGCAATTTATCACAGTCATTAGTTGACAATGATAATATTAATCATTAAGAAGACACAATGATGATAATGAGATAAAACAGGATTGTATTGAGTGAATGGGTTTAACTCAAAGGAATCAAGAATATCATATGAGGATAACACACACATTACGACATCTTTGGGCAAAGTAGTTGGATGCTTTGCTTTCGTAAAGAGTATACAATAAGGAGTTTTCAATCATTATACTTCTTGTGGACTGACTCCATGATTAAATATATTACATATTATCGGAACAATGCTTGTGGACATGAATGTAATTAACTCGAGCCTAGTTGTATATGTTTGATTGGTCCATCCGCTAGCTCAACCAAAGCTCGATCAAACTGCATTCTAATCAAAAGAAAATTCTACGACTTTAGAAATAATTTTATTGAGTCGGTTTATTTGATGTAGAATTAATTTTTTTTAGTTCATTATTTGCATATTTTTGTTATTTTTATTATTTTTAGTTGCCCTGTGAGCTATTTTAATTTAATCATGGATGATGATAAATGCAGCTGGTATGACGAATGGAACATACACGAAGGAGGATGGAGTTAGTTAAACGGGGCCTCGACAAACCAATTAAGTTACAATGACGAAGACGATAAGCATGAGTATTTAGAAAAACCTTTACACAAGCCCTTCGATGTGGACAGAATCAGCCGAGAATGCCAAGATATGTTCGAGAAAATCCAAACCATGGTCGATTGATTCATTACTCACTAACTAAGCTAATAAACCTATACCAATTATATTTTTTGTCACTTTTAGCTAGGATTCTCCTCTCGACCTCATCCTAAACTGAAAGATACCACCTAAGCTCTCCTTTCAATCTCACCTAGGCATATAGATCTCCTCTCGGTCTCACTATTCAACACAATTATATCAAACTATTTAAGGATGAACCCTCCTCAGTCTCATTTATCTAGATTTTTCACTAAATGCGTCAATTCTAGCGTATTAAGCATTTCTATAATCAAGCAACCAATTAATTAAGCATAAACATTAACTTAAACTAACAAATAACCAATCAACCAACCATCAACAAATTTAGTACATAATCAAACTTAGATTTCAAATAAACATTTTATCAAACACATGGTAGGCATAAAGTAAAAGTAAAGAACTTGAAAAATTGTAACACCTCTAACCCGTATCAGTCGCCGGAATAGGGTAAGAGGCATTACTAAACTTATTACATCATTTATACATTCATTTTCTCAATCATTAATATTCACCAACATTCTTCATTCAAACATAATCGGAATGTCCCTTAAATGAGCCTATGAGGCCCTAAATATGCAATAGAGGTGGTTCGGGATTGAACCGATAACTTAGGATCACTTCAGAAAAACTTAGAAAAATTTCTCAAAACAGGGGACACACGCCCTTATGAACAGGCCGTGTGGACATTCGAAATGGGAGCACATGGCTATGTCCAAGACCATGTTCTACCCCATGTAACTCTTTGACTTGTGTTACATGGCCGACCACACACCCTGTGTCTAGGCCTTGTAACTCACTGACTTGTTTCTATTAAATGCTTCAGGGGACACACGGTCATGGTATGCCGTGTACCATGATCGTGTGTCGCACACGGCTGAGACACACTTCCGTGTCTCTACCCATGTGGACAAAAATAGGATATTTACCTAGCCATTTTGCCACCCAACTTGCACACACCTACAACAATTCAAATGGTACCATTTCCATACACATTTAGGCATCCAACCAATATCATTTCATACACAAATCATGCCATTTCAACTCCATCCATTTCAAGACACAATTCAATACAATTTATATATTCAATTTACATACCAAAACATCATGCTTTTCAAGCCATAAACCACATACCAAACATAGCTTATAATTAACCATTGCATCAACTAAAATCAATCTACAACAAGCATATCACAACCAACTACATACATATTATGATAACTATTTGAGCATCAAAACTCATCATCAAACATACCAAAATTTCTCATAGCACATGAAAATATATACATCACATATCACATATCATTTGAACCACACAACATCATCATAACTACATTACCAAAATCATAAAAGAAGACAACCTATATGGCCTTATACATATCAAACCTTACATCATTTACAAGCCAAATCTCATGGATATAAATTCATAACTCAAAACATACCAAAAGATCACATAGCCTATATATGTCATATACCATAAATACACAATTTCAAAAGTATCAAATAGATGTTCGATAGTGTGATGAAGTCTCTGATGATCACCGGATCCGAGCTTGCTTTGAAACACTATAAAACATGAAAAGTAAAACAAAGTAAGCTTTATAGCTTAGTAAGCTCGTATGATAATAAAAGTAGCATATCAAATAAACATAATTCAACCATAAGAACATAACAAGTACTCACTATATTGAATCACAAACCTTTCACATGTTTAATATACGATTAAGCATGAATTCATCAAGTTACCTCCATTTGATACTTATATAGTTTCCATACGTATGTGTACCACTTAATTCGATCATACTTTCATTCTTATCTTGATTATGCCCGTTGAACCATTCGGAATCACTAAAGAATACAAAGGAATCACGCATTCACTGTACCAATGTCAGATCCTAGATATGGTCTTACATGTAATCTCATATCGATGCCATAGCCCAACTATGGTCTTACACGGAATTTCATACCAATGTCATATCCCAGATATCATTTTACAAGTAATCTTAGTAACCCTAATGTCATGACATTTGTATCCTATACTATTCCTAAGGTTCATACGGGACTTTCGACTGTCGTATCTCTGTCGATCATGTCTCGTAACTCATATTCAACTAGCTTCGCAATTCAATTCAATAATAATAACAAATTATTGTAACGCCCCAAGTTTGTTTTTTTTTTAAATATGTTTCTACTATACTTTGACTCAATTATCTGTCTGCTTTAGTGGTTAAGTGTTCTGGGTGTGTGTGGGAGGTCCCAAGTTCAAGTCACAACTTGGGTAAATTTTGACATTTTTATGAATAAAGCCCAATCTTTGGTTAATAGGCTTATAAGTAATTGTTAGTAAAAGAATATCAGAATGGGTCTGCTGGTCTAGTGGTTAAATGGAGTGTTATTATGCGAGAGGTCTTGTGTTCAAATCTCTGCTATGGCAAGGGTATTATTTTTACTACAAGAATTCGGCTAGAGTTTGTGTTTGACCGAAACTTTGAGTAATGGGCTAGTGGTGAGAGTTTTGAGGAGATTTTTAAAGAAAGTGATCAGAATTTTTGACGAGTCTGATTCTTTTCTCAAAATTCAATTTTTTTTCATAGTTATTTCTCTAGTTTGCTGCCGTTTTGCTCTCCCCAAACCCCCTTGCTGCCAAAATTTCTCTTTTTTTCCTGCACGGAATCGTTCTTTTTTTGTTAAGCCTTCACAATCTCTTATCTATGTCCTTTTGATGCAATTGGTAAGTGCAATTAGTGTTTTGTTGCTAATTTATGGTTTAGTGAATTGTTGCTAATCGGGTCGAATGGTGTTTAGGAGATAATCAAAGGGTTGGAGATCTCTGATTGACGTTTTGAGTGTTTGAAAACCCGATTGATCAACTAAAGGTAATGTTTTTATAAGTTTGGCATTTAGTCATCTTGTGCGATTTTGATGGAGTGTCGTTTAAGTGACTTAATTGGTTTGTTAATGGTCAATAATAGGTTCTGGAGTGCTCGTAGTCGCGTTAGCTTCAAATCAATATCAGGTGTGTACTCGATTACATAGAAAACAAGAATCGATGAAAACCAAGAAATGAATCTGTCAATGCCACACGGGCGTGTGGTCGCTCGTGTGGCAGGTCGTGTGGTAATACACGACCGTGTGAATGACAAGGCCAGGCCGTGCGCACATGACACGGGTGCATGACATGGCCATATGATGGCTAACGAAGCCATGTGCGAGACACGGGCTCGACCAATTACGCCGTATGGGCCACACGAACATGTGGGCCCACACGGGTGAACCACACGAGCGTGTGAGATTCTGGGTCAAGCCGTGTGATTCACACATCCAAGGCCAATTTGGGCCGTATGGGCTACACGGACGTATGGGCCCACACGGGCAGGCCACATGGGCGTGTGAGCCCATTTTTTGAAATGTTCTGTAAGGTTGCACGGGTCGCCCTAGTCGATTGTGGACCTATCGTAGAGTTGGTAAGCACACCTTAGACCTTTATTTATATGACTTGATTGTGTAATATCTGACTGAGTATGATATCTGTACTGAACTGAATGTATGTTCTGATATTAGCATATTTGCATGTCATTTGTGGTATGTTGCATTGCATTGGGGTGGGTTAATGAAGTTGAATGTAGTATCTGAAAGGCTTTTAAAGCCTGTTCTCTAGCAGCTAAGCTGCATATTTCCGATATGTGCCACATTCCAGTACTATATGATGTGTAGGGATGGAAGGGTAATATAAACCCTATTTGGTGTGTAAGGATGGGTGGGTATTTTAAACCCCACATGGTGTATAGGGATGGTCAGAGTTGATGTGTGGGCTGGTGGGTTGTAACCTATTTTCTATTCTGTATGTTTTATTTGAGATGGGCTAAGGCCCTAATTTGTATCTGATTCTGTATCTGAGTGGACTAAGGTTCACACTGATTCTGTAATGGGCTCAGACCCAAACTAATTTCTATAGTGGGCTCCGACCCTAAACTATTATTTTCGATTTCTGATGATTATTCTGTATGCATAACATCTGTGGGGATTACATACTGAGTTGCAAAACTCACCCTTTTCTACTTAATCTATGTAGGTAATCCCCAAACTTGATCGATCAGTGCAGCGGAGGACTCGATAGTGGCTACACATAAAGTTCTGGACTACATTCCGCTATTTTCTGATTTGGGTATTATTTAATATTTATAATGTAAATTTTAGACTCGGACTTTTGGTTTTTAATTTAACTTTTAAATTGTCGATGATTATTTTATTTTAGACAAGCATGATCAAAAACTCAGTTTTCACTAAAAATGAGGGGTTTTCCTCGAAATTAAGGTTTTTGGAATTAATAACAGATTTTCCTAAAAATAGTATGTTTTCTAAAAGCTTTTGCAATTAAAAACGTTTTGAAATTGAATAACGACTTGTAAATGAACAATGTTTTGAAAATGAACGTCATGATTTTAAACTAATGTAAGATAATGAAACAAGGTTAAGTAGATTTTCAAATTTCATTCCATGTGACATCGCCAGATTCGGCCATAACATTCAAGCCGGGTTTGAGGTGTTACAATTATAACATAATTCAACAACATTTATTAGCATACGAACTTACCTCGTATACGGAAATGATGAAACTAGCCGATTAGTCGAGTATTTTGTTCTTGCCTCGATCTAAGTCCGAATTCTTCCTTTCTTGATCTATATGTAATCAAAATCAGCTTATTTAATCTTCTAATTAATCAATTTAGTCCAAAATATGCATTTAGGCAATTTTTACACTTTCATATTTTTACAATTTAGTCCTAATTTCATAAAATCACAAATTCATGAAATTCCTTTAATACCCATGATAGCCAAATTACCATTGTGCCCCTAACAACCCATATTTATCACATTTTCACACATTTAACCACACATTTTCACCTTTTCACAAATTAGTCCCTATTTTGCATTTGCACTCAAAATCACTTAATAAAACTTGTAAAACTATCAACAAATATTCATATTTCATCATCAAACATCCAAGAACACATGTATTCAACAATGGCAACTATCAAAACATTTAACAGTTTTGCAAAATAGTCCTTGGGCTAGCTAGTACTAGTTACAACGATCACAAAAATATAGAGATCATTAAAAACGAGACAAAATCACTTACAATGCAAAGAAAATAGCTTGGTTGAACCCTAACTATGGCTTCCTTGATAAATTCGGCTATGGATGATAAAAATAAAGAAGATGGACATATTTTACTTAAGTTATTTTAACATTATTAACTAAATTACAAAATTATCCTTTTATTAAAACATTAAAATCACCTAATATAAGTCCATAATTGTCCACTTACCATATCAATGGTCTAATTACATCATAAGGACTTTCAATTTAATAATTCATAGTTGTTAAGCATTTTAAACTATAGAACACTTTTGCATGTTATGCGATTTAGTCTTTTCTATCTAATTAAACATTCAAACGATAAAATTAATTCATGAAACTTTCACACATACATACTATCATGCTGTAAATACTTAAAATAATAATAAAATAATTTTTTTCGACCTCAAATTTGCAGTTCCAAAACCACTGTTCTGATTTAGCTAAAAACAGGCTGTTACAGAAATTGTCATTTAATTGATTGAAATCCAACAAAGTCCAAGAGTTTCATCATCTCCCTTTTACATAGCCTTCAGCAATAAGAAAGACATGAAATAACAAAAATAGAAAAGAAAAGAGAAAACCTAATTTAAAATGAAAAGAAAAGAGAAACCTAACCTAAAACTATGAAAACTAAGGAAAGAAAATATTTTTCAACCACCAATTCTGAAAATACAAAGCTTATAAAGTAGTATTTATAGTCTACTAACATTTAACCTAACATTGATAATTATTCCTTTAAATGAAAACAAAGACTTAAGCTTGCTTGGACATAAAATTGCCCCTACAGTGTTTTCACTTGTTAGGCACTAGTATCGTGACACCCAAAAAAGTGTTGAACTTGGGGATCTCGATATCGGGATACCTATGCTCTAGTATCGCAATATCACTATAGTTGGCCTCAATTTTCCTCACTTCAAAATTGTCAAGGGTATCACGACTTTCATGCTTTGATATTGCGATACCCACATTCTAAGTGATACTTTCTTCAAGTTCATGTCATTATAAACTCCCTACACCACTCAAGCACATTATTAGGCTTCCCATGGCACGTTTACCAATTTGGGTTTCAAAAGAGTATAAAACTCACAGAAAAACAATTTATTAACAACAAAAACTAAAAATGGAAAAAAAGTAAATGAAGACACCTAAATTGCTTGAGAATAAGCTCTTTAAATGTAATAGATATCCTAGTTTGACGTATCAAATTACGACAGATCACCACCAAGGGTCTCCATTATTGCTACCATTGTCGATTGTATGACTACTACTGGTTGAACCACCACTGGCCCCTACCAACTTTTGCTGGTTGGCTAGGTTGGGTTTGCGTTGTCTCAATTGATTTTGGGTATGACTTGGTTCTTTGGGCTTTGTAGAAAAATTAGGTTACAAAAACCCTAAGTCCATTTCTAACTCACATGAATAATTAGAAAAAAAAATAAAAAACCTATGTGGAAACGATAGTCCATGATCTAATTACATATCCCTAAATTAATTAAAATATAAATTATATAGTCTAGTTTCTAAGAAACACAACTTTGAAAAAATTACTTTATCATATATATAATAAAATAATTAAACACATTTATTCATATACATAACCTAAAACATGCATATAATTAAAAGAATGTCACATCTTATCAAAATTAACCAAACATGAAGAAGAGAAAAAATTTGATATCAGTTTATAATATAAACATAGCACAACCTAACTCTGACACCAATAGTTGGAAAAATCAAGTTAAGAAAACAGTTTAAAGTTATAGCAAAAGTTTAAATTTTCAAAACTGAGTCGATTTGTGCTATTTATAATAGTAAAGTTTTTACTGAAAAGTAAATATGCTTTGTGTGAGACGAATTCGACTCAATCATGACATTCAAACAAATGACCTTCTTCACTATTCTCATACCACGAGTAGCGTTGAGTGTAGGCTTGACCAATATGCACCGAACACATAACAAGAAATAATATTATTACTTTTAGTAGGAAAATAATTCTCTCAATAAAATCCAATAAAGATAGTAATTCTTAGGAAATAAAGTTAATTCTAAGTAAATAAATTATCATAAGAAAATAATGATAACTTAATAATTAAGAAATGTGTGTATTAGGTCAACTAGTTCTATATATTTAGAATGAGAGATAGAAGAATCCTGGTTGGACAAGTTCTAAACAAATAATATTTACTTAATAGAAAACACAATCCTACTCTAATTAGATTGAGGGTGGGTGGCACACCTTAGTTAATAATACTAAGGTTGTTGCCCTTCTCATCTATCATAAGTGGTTTTGGGCCTCTTATGTTTTTAGTTCAATTATATGTGATTCGTGGACTTTTAATCCAATATTTTATAATTTTATCCAACAATATTTGTTTTCTACTTCCTAAATAAAAATTATCTATTCAATTAATTTAATTAACTATATTAATTTTCTAGTCAAATAATTTTCTCAACTTAATTCTAATTTCGTTAGAGTCATGATAACTTTATCGTAAAAGATTCTATAGGGAAATATATTTAATTTTTCTTGTTTAATGGATTCATAATGACTAATTAATTTAATTTCATTTTTGAACTACATTTATTTAATTATGATTACTGAAATAATAATTGAAAACCTAAAATTGATTTTCATGTCATTTCTATATTTAGTGAGAAAACGCATTCATTTGTGAATGCGACACATTTCTCTAACTTCATCATTTTAATTCATTTATATTAATTTGGTTCAACTTGCAATTCATTTTTAGTTTCAACAAGTTATAAGAGAGACGAATTGGACATATAGAATAAGGTTTCAAATAATCTATAATTAAATTTCATCTTTTCACCTATTAATTATAATTTTATTTAGTAACGAAGTCATTTCATTACAATACCATGAGTGAGCTCTCCCTAATTGCATATCATTACGAAAGGTACTTATTAAGTGCTCGTCCAATGACCTTCTCATAAGTGTATACCCCAATATACCAACTTTCTGCTCTATTATCATTTGAACACAGGCTATCAATATATCGAATGAGATGAGTCATGCATATAGTCACTTACGCAAGATTAAGGTAAGTCACACTTTGAACATCACAAATGAAGAAATCTATAAACAGATATAAGATCTATTCTACTTGAATATTGTCTAATACACTATCAGTTTAGTCAGTCACATCTGTCTCTATCTTTTGGGAGTCTTTTGCTCTGAAACCCAAAACAAAGTATCTCCCAATTTGAACTTGATAGATGACATATTAGTATTTTAGTTGATTTGATCAATTTCTATTAGACTAAGTACATGTTTAGATTATCTACTAATATAAGTTGTCTTCTCACACTATGGTTTGACCACGTAGTCTTGCTTAATGTTAGTTTAAACGTTAAATAATTAGTGAGTCAATATTTGCTTTCATTTTTCTTTGCCTGCAAAATCAATTGAGAACAATATACAAAAGATATTAATGATAATGATGGATTTTTATTAAATCATTTTGTTTGAAAAATTATGAGTACTTGGACGAAATCACTACAATAAGTGAACTAGATCCCAATATAATAGGGTATTTGATGAGGTGATCAAACTCTAATTATTCAATTTTCTCTAGATGGGAGAGCTAAGGATTGACTCAACTCTTTTCCCCAAACCTCTATTACCTCATGAGATTAATTAGTGTAAAATTTTTTGGCTAGATATTTTCTCCTCACGAAGACGGCTAGACTTTTGAAGGATATTCACACTTTCACTTAATAGGATAAGGAGACTTTATACGATGTACGAGTAAGGTACAAAGAACTTCTCAAAAAGTGCCCATACCATGGTTTAGAAAGTGCTCAATAGATATTGATTTTTTATAATGGGCTAGATGTTGCAACGAAAATTCAAGTTGATTGCGCATTTGCAAGTTCATTGGTGCAAAAATGTCTAGAATATACATATGCAATTTTGAAAAAATTAACCTTCCAAAATTATGAGTTTATCAGTGCATCACATCAAAAAAACTAGTGGGAGTTAATGAACTCAATCAAGCTTCAAACCTTTTGGAACAATTGATGACGTGGTTGAATGCAATAAATAAGAGGTTAAATTCTTTATCTTTACAACAAACTCGAATGAGTCATTCAGTGAATAGTGTGATAACTATTTTAGAGGTTCCCATCTTACCGAGCAATATTAGGGATATGTTGAAGAGGTAAATTACATGTGTTATTAGAGCCATCAACAAAACAATACTTTTCCCAACACCTATAATCCTAAATGGAGGAATCACCCAAAATTCTCATAAAGGAATAATCAAGGAATTAATGCATTGTTCAAATAAAATGCTTTGTTAGGGTTTCAAAAAAGACAACCACAATGCCAATAAGTTCCACATAAGAAAACAACTAAAATCTCTTGTTGGAATATGTGCAAAAAACTGATGTGTGAGTCTCGAGTCAAGAAGCTATTGTTTGACTATTTGAAGTATGAACAGGCCAACCTACAATTTATTTAAGTAGTTGACAACAAGAAACTTTATCGACTAACACACAACTGAATCCCAAGTTAGATGATCAGAATGAGCACTATAAGTAAATTATTCTTAGAAGGATAGAGAGATTCTTAATGGCTGTGGGTTGAATAAAGAGGTTATTCAATCTGAGAAACAAAGTGTATATTTAAGATTGAAGTGGAATAGACTGGATCTCACATCCCAAGTTTTGCAAATCTAAGAGCAAGGTGAAATAAATGTGAAGGTTATCTGTCTTGGCACACTTTGGTAGTTAGTCCACTAATTTGTAAACTTTTAGCGAACTGATGTTTGGTGCATAGAGTACCCGCCCATAAAAGCTTCTCAGGATTTAATTCTTGTAGTATTCTTCAATTGAAAAAGTACAACAAACTAAGAGTACGCCTTGGAAGTTCTTGTTGTGTATAACACATCATATATAAGTAGGTATAGTATGCCAAGTTTACTCGAACATGTGTAAAATGGGTTCTGTAATATGATTGGTTGGGAGTCAACTAAAGGGATTTACTAGTCAAATAGCATCGATATCATATTTTCTTTTATATTTCTTTCGGGTTTTGCAGGACCTTAAAAAGACAACTTATGTATGCATTAGACACTTGTCAATATCCATTAAAAGGTACTGTGGGATATATATATATATATGTTGAGAAAGGAATGTGTGGATTTTTTTTCTTCCTTCAATATTACCATCTAGTTCTTCTTCTTAAACTTAAATGTTTTCTTCTTCTTTATTAAGTTGGAAGCTAAGGGTTTGAGTTAATTAGTGGATGTTCCATCTCTTGGTAAGCCTGATAACTTTACATGTTGAGTATCTGAATGAGTAAAGAAGTTATGAAGCATAAACAATAAGATATGAATAAAAGACCTTACATGGGGGTTGTCTATAATTGAGATGTGCTAGCAATTTATCTGTAAATGAGTTTTAATGGTAATTCTATGTTCTTTAAGCAGGTATTATTTTTGCTAGTTCGAGAAGAATGTTAAAGTTTAGGGTCTCCAAGCTACAGTAGGTGAGTTTCAAGCGAGTCCTTATCCTAACTTATGCATGTTAAATTTACAAGCGAAGTACTTATGTTGATACAATCTCAAATGTCCAATAAGCGTGTGAGAAGTATCATCAAATTGCTGCCTATTATGAATGAAATATATTTGTTACTGCATGAATAATAAGAGTGTGAATCACTAAGATAAGTGCACGGATCTGAGTAAGTACCTGTGGTGTTAAGTAAGTCAATCTTCCATTTGTGATGTTTCCAGTAGGGCTGCTACATTGCTAACCAAATAGGCAAATCACGTTGACCACAAAGACCTTAATGGTGTAGTCTCCGGTGAGATGTAAACCGGATTGACAGAACATGACATAAGGATGTGTAAGTCCATAAGCCTAAGACCCATGGCATTGTATGTCAATAAAAGCACTCATGGTGATCCTTTCAGTGAGATATGGACTGGATTGTCAGATCAAGACATGAAGTTATTATAAGACTATGTGGGAAAAACCTCGTGGCAACCTCTAAGATAGTTTGACAGGACAGTAAAAATGTAATTCCCTGTGATGCCTATGTGGTGTGTTTTGTAAGGCCTTTATGGCATATTCAATGAAGCCTGTAAAGCTTAATCTATGATATCCTTGTGACATATTCTATAACACCCTTGAGGGGAAGCCTGGAAAAACATTTTGGTGTCGTGATCTGGGTAAGTTTTGAGACTTTTCTGCTAATTGATGCTATGTTAAAAATCTAGTAAGTTTGACTATAGCTCTGTTTGGTTAGATTTATGACAAAGAGTGAATATGACCTAAGGGAAACTTTTGAAAGGATTTCTGGAGGCGTAATTTGAAAGGTAAATCTGCCATTTGCCAGTATAGGAGATTTAGCGTATTCAAAATTATGAGTAGTATGTGTTTGTCAGATTTGAGTTTGGTAATGTTATGTATGAAAGATATGTAAATTCTATGGTATCGGCCAAATTGTGTATTTCACGCTATAAAGAGGTCATAAAAATGCATGTTGTCCGCCAATAATTGGTATTCTTATGGATTATGTTATGGTTGTTCGGGATTTCCTACGTTGACTTAGAGCATTGCCTCTATCAAAATATGGTGAGAATTGGATTGTTTCACGTTATGGCTGATTGTTGTTCTGATAGTTATCAAACTCAATATGAAAATCCGCCAAATGTAAGATCAGTAGGAAATTCATTACAAAAGATCAGTCTATTAATTATTCGCTAAAGAATAGTATCTGTGAGTAACCATCCTGGGGAAAATATTTAATGTTTGTTTGAAGAAGAATACATTGAAAATGGGCTCTGTATAAATATTCTTCAGAGAGGTACCTAGTTGTTCTAAGAAGGAATAAGATATGTATTGTGTGATAAAATCTAGAGCGAGCAAATGAGTGAAGTGAGAGTAGAAAATGAGTGAAATGGAGTTAAGTATGGAAGTCAGCGTATAGGTATATATTTGATATTATGAAATTATACGCCAAAGATAGAAATATAGTCTGAAAATTTCAAGATGAGGAGTTCAAATAAAAAAGGCTCCAAGGTATTCTGTATTAAAACTCACTAAGTTTGCGTGAACTTACAAAGTGTTTGTTCATGTTTCAAGTTTTCTATGAGAGTAGGTATGCCATGAGGGGTCAAGTCAAGAATGCACCAAGGAAGCGACAAGTTGGGTTATTATGCATACAGAGGACATCTTAGAAGTAGGGTGTATAGTATACCATGCCTTAAAGAGTCTGTTTTAATAAAATTTTATTTTGGAATGTTGTACACTGTTTAATACCTTAATTTAATTATTTGATGTTCTCTTATATACTATAGAATAGTACAAATTAATATGAAGTATGTTTATATATAGTTTACACTTATTGTATAAAATTTTTATTAAGTGTTTTGTGTTGTAACATCCAATATCTGAATTCGGTGATTCTGGTCAGGTAGAGAGCGTTACACTATAAGTTAAAACTAAAGTTCCGGTTTATCCACCCTTTCTTTCCCAAAACGATTGCAAAAGAGGAAATTGGATGAACAATTTCAACAGTTCTTAGATATGTTCAAAATATTGATTGAATATTCCATTTGTCGTAGCTTTAGAGAAGATGCCAAGTTATGTCATGTTCATAAAAGACATTTGTCGAATAAGAGGCATCTTGGAGATTATGAGACTATGGCTTTAATTGAGTAGTGTAGTGTTATCTTACAACATAAGTTACCTTCAAAGCTTAAGGATCCAGGTAGCTTCAATATCCCTTACTCGATCGATGTTAACTCTTACTCTAAAGGTTTGTATAATCTGGGATCAAGCATACACTTGATGTCGTTGTCAATTTATAATAAGCTTAGACTTAGGGAGGTAATGCCTAGATTAGTTAGTTTATAGAACTTTAGCATATCCTATGGGTGTTGTGAAAAAATGTACTTGTGAAGGTGGAAAAGTTCTATTTTCCTGCTAAATTTATTATTTTAGATATAAAGGAAGACAGGGATGTTCAACTTATCCTTGGCAGACCTTTTTTAGTGACAGTGTGAAAACTTATCAATGTCGAGAAAGGCAAACTCACTATAAGAGTAGAAAATGAATAGGTAATCTTTAAGGTCTTCTCTACTTTAAACTTGATGCAATATTTGAAAGAATGTTGTTCAATTTGAGTTCTTAGCAACATTACAAACAAGATAATTTTAAAACATCCCCTTGATGAAGTAAACCAACAAGTTGCTGCCCTCAAACTCCGTGATCCTTAGTGACTTGAAAAAGTCTTGCCAATACTATAAATAAGGTGCTTCTTAAGAGTTGGGAGACACGATATTCAAATAGGATGAGAAATAAAAGTTTAAGAGAGCACCCAATTTAGATAGAAATTTTCAAATTTGGTGGAGAAAAATTTTAGATGTTGCACATCTCAAACATATAGCAAATGAGTGGAGCGACATCTATGTGTTAGGTGGAGGATGCCAAAATTTAGGTGTGACACATCCAAAACAAAGAGAAATTGGGTGGAGCAAAAATATGTGTCCAGTAGAGCATACCAATTTTAGGTGTTACACGTCTCAAACAAATAGCAGACGAGTGGAATGAGATCTAGGTATTTGGTGCAGCGAGAAAGATTATTATTTAATTATATGTTATTAATTTTATTTTATATTTACATTTTATTAATAGTACAAAACCCAACACTAACCCTAAACATACCCAACCGACCACACCACTCCATAAATCCGTTGTCCCTTTCCTTTACTTAAGCAATCGCTACACTTCCTTTCTCTACCCTTTTCCCTCACATGCATTCTGTAATTCCTTCAGGCTTAGCATTTTAGTACTCTCCGCTATATTTTGGAGGATTAACATTTATAATCTCCCTGGTGTGTTTGAATGGAGTCCCGAGTACCTAAGTCAATTTTTGCTAAAGTTTATTAAGGGAGAAATGAATTAAATTTGATAATAAAACTTGTCTAGGAATATAAAATGTTATATGTGTATTAAAATGGCATGGACAAAAGGCTATATATTTAAAAAGTTGAAAAAGAATAGATTAATTGAGTAAGCTAAAAAAGAATGTGTTCTAATATCTCATTCGATCACTTATGGCAGAAATTGAAATTGGGTAATTCTAATTCAAATGAGAGATTAAGTACTCAACAAAAGAAAAACTATGAACTAGGATATGTTTATAAGGACTTTAAAATAATGATAAAAGATTGAAATCTTTTCTTTTTCCTTGTATACTCCTAATGAGAAAAACGAAAACAAAATGTTTGACTATATGTGTATGAAATAAAAAGGGTCATAAGTGTAACTTATATGAAATTATGAAAAGCGAACTCTGATAAAAATAAAAATATATATATTTGATGAAATATTCATCAAGCTCCATATGTCTGGACTTCTTAATGTGATAAGTTAAATAACTTAAATGTGTAACTTAAGCCTTTAAAATTAGGTATTAAGAAATGAATCCACTAGTAACATTAAAATGTGACAGAAGTAAATTTCGTGATAAATACTCCTAAAGGGCTCAACATTAGTAACTAGATAGGACTGGTACGATTATCCATGTATCATTACTAACCTCATCAAGTACATTAGTTCCTTATATGCGTAGGTCGGTGACTTGTCCGAGAATGTTATAGTTCCGACTTGGGAGCACCGCATCACCATTCAAGCTTTTAAAGTTGTATTCTAGCTATGTTGGCTGTCTTTTGTATTAGAATACTGACATGCACGTAAATCCTTAGATAGAATTTGTATTTGTAAATGTGAGATGAAAATTTGAGTCATTTTTGGTATTCTTAAATAAGCTTGCTTCGTGTTCAATTTGAATGTGTTTATGACATGTATTTAAGCTTAAATAGGTTTACGTTTTGCTCTATAATGTCTTGTGAGTTGTTGAAATGATATGAAAGTGTATAGGTATGTTTTTTTTAATGTTTTGAGACTAGATTTCAACCTTAGAAGTTTATGTTTTGGTGTCAATACTATAAATATTGGAGCATTACAAGACAATAACTAAAAAGCTACAATTTTTGGCACATAGGACCTATGTATCAGAACCTTATCCCAAGTATCGGTTCACAGATAATTTGTACTGATACATAGCCCCTGAACTTGGGCTACTACACTATTTTTTGAGTCTTAAACCCACCGAAGCTTGATTTTGGTCTCAAACACTTCTAGTCATCCACGGAAGAAATCTAAATGATTTGTAGATTATTTCAAAACATTGAAATTGATTCTTTCAAAGTTTTATGATTTAATTAAATTGTTCAAAGATTGGTTTCTTAAACGATTTTCGAGATTTTTGTTCTGTAAGTGTTTTAGTAACATCTCTCATTCATAACGCCAAGATGCGCGAATTATTAGAATATTCTTGCATTTCATCAACCAAACAACAAAATCTTATATTGCAATCAAATTAGCCAAACAGGACATTGCAACATAATTGATAATGTGCTAAGTAGTCATAGATTCTGATAAGCAACACTCCTAAAAGTAAAAATAAGTTGGCTTATTTTGGAAATATATTACCTATCCTTAAATTAAAACTCTAGATCACCCAAAAAACCAAATTGCGGTAACAATTTCCAAATCTATGCCTAGATTTCCTTTGCTATTTTACTATATGATTGTGTTGTAGCAGCTGGAAATAAGGAATCAAGTCAACATATTTTTAAAAAAGCATTGTAGAAATGGCTAGCTAAAGATTTCTAGGTTAGTTTCAATGAATAAGTATTAGTGCAATTCAGAGTTCGTATTTAGCATCCTTACCATGAATAATTTATGATACGAGGAGGCTTCCCTTAGTTTATTGGAGAATTCAGTGCCAATATAGAAGTAAAATGCAAAAGCAACCCTTACCGGCAAAGTAAATAAAGATGGCAAACTGAACCTCTGCAACAAAGTCGATAAAGAAAAGGTTAGATTTTGTTGATTCACTCATGAAGTCAAAGATAAATACGTAATGCCACGTGCAATGGTTAAAATGCAAATTTCACTATAAAATGCAGATTTACAAACATCAACTACGAAGTTGTCCACTCCATATATAAATAATATAAATATATTGCCTAAATGTTTATAAGCTACTTACAATATTTCACATGATAACAAAAATAATACATTCTTATAAAGGGAAAATATTACCAAGACAATCATCATTTTCCCCATTGCAAGTTCATGAAGAAATTCGACTCAACAGCTCAACAACTTGGCTCATGACAGGCCTTTCTTTCGAAAGTTCATTAGTACACATACATGCAATTCGGAAATACTCCTTAACCTCATCCTCGATTAACTCTTTATTTGGGATCTTTTGATATATCATTTCGATTTGTCGATTTTGGGCCACCATTTTTCTAGCCCACTCCACTAGTCCCACGTCTTTCCCCTCGAACCTCACCGGCCAATTAGGACGGTTTTGGGTGGCAATCTCGATCATTAATATCCCGAAACTATAAACATCGGCCATCACAGTCGCAGCAGTGTTTCCTTCACGGTACTCGGGCGGCATGTATCCCATAGTCCCGGCGACTTGTGTGGATACGTGTGAATGGGCCTCTTTGACTTGCCGAGCGAGTCCGAAATCAGCGATATGGGGCTCAAAATCGCTATCCAGCAAGACATTGCTAGCCTTGATATCTCTGTGGATAATGGGCGTATCAAGGCCATGTAAATATGCCAGACCATTAGCTATCCCATTCACTATCTTCTTCCTCGTATCCCAAGATAACGTTAAACGGCCAATCGAGTTTTCTTGTTCCTCATCGTACAACCATTGGTCCAAGCTTCCTCTCTCAATGAATTCATATATCAAAACCCGATCCACACCCGAAGAGCAGAACCCGAGGATCTTGATGATGTTGTCGTGACGCAGCTTGCCTAGAGTTTCCATCTCAGCTCGGAACTCCCGGAACCCCTGAAAGGCATTTGGGTCGAGCTTTTTAATTGCGACCGTGACACCGTAAGAGAGGGTAGCTTTGTAAACTATTCCGAAGCTGCCGTCGCCAATGATGAGGTCGGAGGAGAAGTTCTTCGTGGCGGCAGCGAGTTCCGCCATGTCGAGACGTTTGAGAGAGGGGTCGAAGGCGGCGCTGTCGCATGTGGTGAGATCGGGAGGATTAGGGGCCGGTTGGGTTCGGTTTAAAGACCGGGTTTGAGGAGGGTTTGGGCGGGTGGACTTTTTAGTTGATTTGCAGATTAAGATGAGGAAAGCTAAGACTACAGAGACTAGAAAGAAGCTTAAGATTGCTGCAATAACTGCTTGAAGACTTCGATCCATTTAGCGAAGAAGAAAGGAACCGCTATGAAATTAGATGAAAAAAAGAAGAGCGAAGGGAGGGAGAAGAAAGCGACCGTCCGGTTTTGTTTTTTCAATGATTGACGGGAGAGGGGAGGTTTGGGTCGTGGAAATTGTGGACGAATCAACGGTAGCGAGGGGAAGGACACAGTGGGGTTGATTTAGGATAAGAAAAAAAATGTCAGATTTCAAAATTAGCCTCACTCAATTTCCTTTTTGGGTCCCATTTTTATTTTTCCATCAATTAGGTTTGTTTTGAAATTGTAGGTTAAGTTTTTTATAATGGCAAAAAACTTCTTTCTCTACTTGAGAGTTTATTCTAATGTCTAAGTTGGTAACTAAAGTATTTTTCTCTTAATTATTACCGTACTTTACTCTAATTTTGGTGAGGTGGAATGCGAGCTAATGGGGTGAAAATATGTAGCAATTTTTTTTTTACTAAAAGTTTAAACATTTCGCCCCAATAATTCCAAATGTGCTTTTACTAAAACTAAACTAAAAAAATTTACATTTGAATAAATTAATATCAAATCTTATTATCAAAATAAAGATAAACAAAACCCTGTTGCTAGCTTCATTTTCTTAATATTTCCACTAAAACATACTCATTCGAGTTCTTTTTTTTTTTTATAGAATATTCAAGGTCTAAAAGTGAATAATCTATAGCCTCATGGCTTCTCTGCATCTGTCCTCTCTAAACCACCCAAAGTTTACCCTACATGTTGCTACATTTCAATTTAGTCTCTTAACAAAATACAACTTGAAGCAGAATCCAACAATCTTTACTTCCAAAAGGGCGTGTAATGCTCAACATCCTTGCCAAGTCTAACCTCACCGCTAGAGGAAACTTTAGCTTTAGAACAACAGGATGAGTGACCACTTCTCCAAATCTAAGTTTAAACTTTAGTTTTAGTTCTAGGTTCACAATAATAAACACAAAATCATGGAATGAAAAGATTAAAATTGTAACAACCTTAGTTTGCTCTTTATCCAACTTGATGTTTAAGCAAATGTTTGAACAAAACATAGGTAGTATGCAAAAAAGAGAATGAGAGAATATACAAAAGAGATTTATTAACATAGTTCGGATTTGCTAATCTTACTCTACAAAGCCTTGCTTAATGAATAATTTTATTCAACAATTGATCCAATCACCTATTGGCTAAAGCCAAATCTACTCTTACACAAGAAGCAATTGTAGCCCCAATAGATAGACGTAACTTGTTATAAATCACTCACCCAAAACATTACTTACAATCAAATTCAACACTAAAAAATAATGCTTATGAAACGAGTGAAAAAAAAACAATGAAAGTCGATAGTATATGAACTAACAAAATCAATGCAAGCACTCTTTGAAAGATGGATCTATTCATGCCAATAAGCTGCCTATATATTGGCTCGATATGGAAGCCTAACTTATCAGTACAAGTAGAGATAAACACATCATTGTGATGAGGAGTCTTCCCACGTCACGATGACGTGACAAAAACAGGCCAAAATATGGTTAATTCCTTAGACGACACTTTTGGGATATTTCCTTATTTGGACCCTAAGCATTTATCAAAATATTGCATTATTTAGAACCCCAAAGTGTGTCGAGGTTAAATGGTCACCAAGTAGCTCGTAGCCTATATAAGTCACCTTAGGGTCATTCGGATTGATATTGTAACACCCATTACCCGGGTTTATCGCCATACCCGAGCAGGAGGCATTACCAAACAAAATCACCATCATCCATACATAATCGAACCATAAATTTTCGTTCCAACTTAAAACTTATTCATAAAATATCATACAACCCTTAAAATGGGCTTACGAGGCCCAAAACATGGTTTGGGAGTGGTTCGAGACCAAACCGAGAACTTAGAAAAATTTTGGAAAATTTGACCTAATGCAGGGCACACGTCCGTGTGAAACAAGGGCACGCCCGTGTGGGCAGGCCGTGTGGTTACACACGCCCGTGCCCCCTACTCGTGTTGAATTATTAGGAATTTATTTTTCATTTTGAACCTAAAAGAGTTTTCACACGGCCGAGCACATGCTTGTGTCCTTGGCCCGTGTCCTTCACACAGCCTCGACACGCCCGTGTGGCTTCCCCGTGTGAAAAACTGGAACATTCTGTTTATAACGTCAGCATGCCATTTCGGTCACACGGCCATGGGACACGCCCGTGTGACCAAGCCGTGTGACGTCCCTAAACTTTGAAAATCCCATGCAAGGTTCACACGCCCTACACACATGACCGTGGGGGCTAGCCGTGTGTGTAACATCCCAAAATAGAGCCTAATCAGAATAGTGGTTTCGTAACCACAAATTTGAGATAGAAATAATTATTTTATAATTATTTTGAGGTTTATGATATGATTTCATGATTGTGAGAAAATTTCGTGAAGAAATTCTATGCGTAAAGTGCTTAATTTGAAATTAGGGACTAAATCGAATAAGTTGCAAAATTTGCATTCTAGAAGTTTTTAGTATGAAATTGCTTTGGAATATTAATTAGGAGGTTTTAAATAGAATTTCACCAATTTCTAAGTTCATAGACAAAAATTGGACATGGGTGGAATTTTTGAAAGTTTAGTAAGGAAGGGCATTTTGGTTATTTGGATATTAAATGAAATAAAATGGGAAAAATAACACAAAATTGATCATCTTCTTCATTAGTTGCTGCCGATTTTTGCTCTCCACCATAGCTAGGGTTTCTTCAACTTTCAAGCTTCATAGTAAATGCATCTAAGCCCCATTTTTGATGATTTTTATATTTTTGGAATCCCGGTAGCTCGATAAAGCTTATGCTAGCAATAATTTAAGTTAGGGTTCATATTTGGAAAAATACCCAAAGGTGAAAAGTGTTTATTTTGATGTTTTATGATAGAATATGAGGTTTTAGATTATGTTAGACAACTTGTGCTACTCGGTTTTAGGTAAAAACGAGTAAAAGGGCTTAATAGGTAAAAATACCTATTATACATAAGTGTATGTTATAGTAGGAATTTGAAGATGTTGTTGGTAAATAAATGATCAGCATGTCTTAAAATACAAGAATTTGTGATAAATTTTGATTTCCGAGCCTTGGGGCAAAAGTGTAAATATGTAAAAGTTTAGGGGCAAAAATGTAATTTTGCCAAAATTTGAATAAAGGGCTATTTGATAGATGTGAGTATTAAATAAGCTAAATTTTCTATTATAGATCAAGAAGAACGAAGTTCGGGAGAAGATCGGGGAAAGGAAAAAGTAAAGGACTAAATTGTAAAGTGTAGTCACATTTTGTATCGAGGTAAGTTTACGGTAAATAAACGCAATATTCCTTCATTTTACATTGATATTGTCAATTTCCAGCATTTATATATTTAACTTATGAAAATATCCAAAGTTGAATTAAAGTCGTTGTGACAGAGAAAAAGCATTAGAAAGCCCCGTTTGAACCTTAGGAGTGTTAGGATACAAAATGTCATGACATTTGGGGTCGACAGGACAGGAATGAGCCATGTAAGTCCATATCAGATATATGGCTTTGGAGACAGGAATGAGCCATGTAAGCCCATATTAGATATATGGCATTGGAGATAGGAATAATTCATGTAAGTCCATGTCAAGGACATGGCATTGGCAGGATATTGTTAGACAGGAAAGACCCTAGTATCCTTAGTATTCCAAGCGGTTCAACGGGCCATTGTACAAATTAAATTACAGTGAATTATCAGCAAAGGAAAGGTAGATTGTATTTATGAATAATGAAAGGTCAGGTAAGAAAGAAGGTAAGTGAATAAAGAAGAAGGTAGAAAATGAGATGTAAAGCAAGCTTATGATGCTAGATGACATTATGCATAATTATTCATTGTGTTGAATGTTGTGATTTATTTGCTTGTAAACTTACTAAGCCTAGTGCTTACTCTCTTTATTTCCTTCTTCTTATAGCTCTTGCCAAGCCACTTGGGGATCGAAGGAAATGTCGGAGATCCGATCACACTATTGAAGGAATCACTTTGGTATAGTTAGACAATTCGTTTCATGTATGGCATGTATAGGGACTTGGCTTCTTTTGGTATGAAATATTCAAAGAATGGTGTGTAAATATTTTCTAGTGAATAGCTAATGGAATGGCTGATGATATACATGGTTAATAGTATGTATGCTTGAGTGGTAACTATCACATGAAAACCAAGGAAAATGAGAAAGTAGCTTAAAAACAGATTTAAACAGCAGAAATGACGTGACTTTGAAAAACCACTAAAAATAGTAGGAATGGATTTAAATAGTGAATGAGGTACGAAATTGAAGCTTAATGAGTCTATTTTACTATAAAAGAAATAGAGGAAGCAAAAGAGTTGTATATTATGAGTTATTTACATTTGAGTGAGACTGCTTCAGACTGACTCTGTGATCCTCTGTTCTGACTTTAAAAATTCACCATAATTTGAAAAAAAATAATTAGGAGTTTAATTTATATTTTCAGAATCCTTAATGAGTCTAGTTTTAAGAGAAACAAATGGCATAGTCATATGAATTTTGTACAGGGAGAAAAGTAGTTCGTAGTAAGTAGAGGTTAGTGCAGTCGAGTTCTGAAACAGGGGTAAATTTAACTAATAAACTGTACTAATTGGCCAAGCCAAAAATTTTAGAAAACAATTAGTAGATAGATATGTGAGTCTAGTTTTAGGAAAAATTTATGGATCTTGGTTTCGAGTTTCGTAACTCGAGATATGATTTTTTTGTAACCGTGACGCGCATAAACAGCATATTGCGAATTTAGAAATAAAGGATTCAAAGTTCTTAAAATGGTAAATTATGTTCAGTAACACCTCAAGCTCGACTCTGGCGACAGTCTCGGGCATGGGGGTGTTACATTTATTGGTATCAGAGCAAGTTTAGTTGGTTCTCGGAATAGTTAGCACGAGTAAGAGTCTAGCTATACATGCCATACTTATATTTTGATAGTGTGATGGCTCCTGACGATTTTTGAATGTTTGTTTTATAGTAATGGATCCCGAACGAGCTGGTGATGATGATATGGAATGTAATGCGCCTGCTCCCACGGAAGGGGCAGTGCCATCCGAGAATAGGCCAGTAACAGTTGATCAGAGAGGAGTGACTCAAGAAGCTCTCTTCCAAGCTTTGAATGATTGGTTTGCCGAGTTCGTTCGTACGAATCCGGTAGTTAAACCTCCACCCCTCATGATTCTCAGGCTACCCATGTAGCTCAAGCTCCCCCAGTCACAGGTACAGTGATAAGAGAAAAGCCACCAGTTGATAAAATTAGAAAGTATGGGGCAGAAGAGTTTCGAGCAACAAAAGACGATGACGCAGAAAGAGCAGAATTTTGGTTAGAAAATACTATCAGAGTCTTTGACGAATTATCTTGTACACCTGAGGAATGTATTAAATGTGTAGTATCACTTCTTAGAGACTCAGCCTACCACAAGTGGAAGACACTTGTATCAATTGTACCAAAAGAGAGGGTCACTTGGGATTTCTTTCAGGAGGAATTTCGGAAAAAGTACATCAGTCAGAGGTTTATTGACCAGAAGAGAAAGAAGTTCCTGGAGTTGAAATAAGGTAATATGACAGTGACCGATTATGAGCGTGAATTTGTCAGGCTTAGTAAATATGCACGAGAATATGTGTCCACAGAGGCTATTATGTAAAAGGTTTGAGGATGGGTTAAATGATGATATCCGGCTATCAGTGGGTGGTCTAGAAATAAAAGAGTTCGTTATTTTAGTTGAGAGAGCCTGTAAGGCGGAGGAGTTGTTAAAAAGAAAAGGCAAAGTTGAAATTGAGACGCGAGATACGAGAAAAGATAGATGAGCAGATCATTTCAGGTTACATCCAAGAGGCCTAAAGAGTTTCCTACCAGACCTAGCTTTTCGGTAGGGCATTCTAGTTAGGATAGAGATAGCAGATTTAAGGATCTGAAGGCTCATACCACTTTGACCACCAGCTTGGGTAATGTTAGACCGGCTAGATCAGGGTGTCCACGGTGTGGTAGGCTTTATTATGGTCCTTGTCGGGCAGTGGAAAATGTTTGTTATAAGTGTGGTGCTCCAGATCATTTTGTGCGAGAATGTCCAAAGGTGGCTAACCGAGAAGTAACACAGAGTGCTAAATCCGAAAATACTCCTAATAGAGGCAGATCACCGAAGCAACTGGGGGTAGGAGTAAGTAACAGAGGCACCTCTAGAGATTCGGTGGTGAGACCAGATGTTAGAGCCCCTACAAGGACTTATGCTATCCGTGCACGAGAAGAGGCATCCTCCCCCGATGTGATTACGGGTACATTTTCTTTACATGATATTAATGCCATTGCTTTGATTGATCCGGGTTCGACCCATTCCTATGTTTGTATGAAATTGATGCCTAATATGAGTATGCCTATAGAATCCACAGAATTTGTGATTAAAGTATCGAATCCACTAGGCAAGTGTGTATTAGTAGATAAAGTATGTAGAAATTGCCCCTTAATTATTAGAGGTCACTGTTTTCCGGCCGATATCATGTTATTGCCGTTTGATGAGTTTGATGTTATTCTAGGTATGGATTGGTTGACTGCACATGATGTGGTAGTGAATTGTGGAAGGAAATTCATTGAGTTAAAAAGTGAAAATAGTGAAACCCTTCAGGTTAATTCAGATAAGTCAGAGAGTTCATTTGCCATGATTTCTATTATGACTGCTCAGAAATATTTGAAAAAAGGGTATGAGGCTTATCTTGCTTTTGTGTTGAATACTAAAGACCCAGAAATGAAGGTTGAATCAATGCTCGTGGTATGCGAGTATCCAGATGTATTTCCGGAAGAATTACCAGGTTTACCTCCTGTTAGAGAAGTTGAGTTTGGTATTGAGCTGATTCCAGGTACCACATCCATTTCTATTACTCCTTATAGAATGGCCCCATTGGAATTGAAAGAATTGAAAGCTCAGCTACTGGAATTAACTGATAAAGGCTTTGTAAGACCCAATAGTTCGCCATGGGGTGCACCAGTGCTATTCGGGAAAAAGAAAGATGGTTCGATGAGATTGTGCATAGATTATCGGCAGCTTAACAAGGTAACTATCAAGAACAAATACCCACTACCCAGAATTGATGATTTGTTTGATTAATTGAAGGGAGCCACTGTGTTTTCCAAGATAGATTTGAGATCCGGATACTATCAGATGCGAGTTAAGGAGTCAGATATTCCGAAGACTACATTCCAAACTAGGTATGGTCATTATGATTTTCTTGTGATGCCGTTTGGCTTAACTAATGCTCTTGCTGTTTTTATGGACTTAATGAACCGAATATTTAGACCGTATTTGGACAAGTTTGTAGTTGTGTTCATTGATGATATCTTGATTTATTCTCCTGATGAGACTGAACATAAAAAGCATTTGAGAACAGTTTTACAGATTTTGAGAGATAATCAGTTGTATGCTAAGTTTAGTAAAAGTGAGTTTTGGCTCCGAGAAGTTGGATTCCTTGGACATATTGTTTCAGGTGAAGGTATTAGAGTTGATCCAAGCAAAATTTTAACCATTATCGATTGGAAGCCTCCCAGGAATGTTTCAGAGGTTAGAAGTTTTCTTGGATTAGCTGGTTATTATAGACGATTTGTGGAGGGATTCTCTATGATAGCTACTTCGTTGACGAGATTGCTACGGAAGGATGTTAAGTTTGAATGGACTGAGAAGTGCCAGCAGAGTTTTGACAAGTTAAAGGCATTGTTGACTGAAGCTCCCATCTTAGTACAGCCAGAACCGGGTAAAGAATTCGTTATTTACAGTGATGCATCTTTGAATGGGCTCGGTTGCATACTCATGCAGGAAGGAAAGGTGATTGCTTATGCCTCTAGACAATTGAAGCCACATGAGAAAAATTATCCGATGCATGATTTGGAACTAGCTGCTATTGTATTTGCATTGAAGATTTGGAGACATTATTTGTATGGTGAAAGGTGCCGGATATTCACCGATCATAAAAGCTTGAAATACTTGATGACTCAAAAAGATTTGAATTTGAGGCAAAGAAGATGGTTGGAATTGCTTAAAGACTATGAGTTAGTGATTGATTATCACTCAGGTAAGGCAAATGTAGTTGCTGATGCTTTAAGTAGAAAAATTTTATTTACATTGCGAGCTTTGAATACCAATTTGGCCATGTCAGATGATGGTTCTATTTTAGCTGAATTGAGAGCTAAACCGGTATTTCTTGAAGAAATTTGTGAAGCTCAGAAAGATGATAGTGAGTTACAAGCTAAAAGAGTTCAATGTGAGTTAGGCATAGAATTAGATTTTCGGATTGGTCCTGATGGTTGTTTGATATTTAGAGACAGAATATGTGTACCAAAGAATGATGAGCTTATTCGGAAAATTTTACAGGAAGCACATAGCAGTTCTTTATCTTTGCATCTAGGTAGTACAAAGATGTATAATGATTTGAAGAAATTGTACTGGTGGGTAGGAATGAAAAGAGATATTTCAGAGTTTGTTTCTAGATGCTTGATTTGTCAACAGGTAAAGGCCGAACACCAAGTACCTTCGGGATTATTGCAGCCTGTACTAGTTCTGGAGTGGAAATGGGATAGAGTTACTATGGATTTTGTGACAGGATTGCCGTTAACGCCGAAAAAGAAAGATGCAGTATGGGTTGTAATTGATAAGCTAACTAAGTCGGCTCATTTTATCCCAATTCGTATGGATTATTCACTTGATAGGTTGGCCGAGTTATACATTTCATAGATAGTCAGACTACATGGGGTGCCATTATCGATTATTTCAGACAGAGATCCGAGATTTACTTCACGATTTTGGAAGAAGTTACAAGAAGCTTTAGGCACCAAGTTGAGTTTTAGTACGGCTTTTCACCCCCAAACCGACGGTCAGTCAGAGAGAGTTATTCAGGTACTTGAAGATATGCTTAGATGTTGTATATTGGAATTTCAAGGCAGTTGGAAAAAATATTTACCATTGGTAGAGTTTGCCTATAATAATAGTTACCAGTCGAGTTTGAAGATGGCACCTTACGAAGCTTTGTATGGACGTAAATGTCGTACACCTTTATATTGGACAGAGCTTAAAGAAAATCAGATTTACAGGGTTGATCTAGTTAAAGAAATAGAAGAAAAAATGAAAGTTATCAGAGATTGTTGGAAAGCAGCTTCAGACAGGCAGAAGTCATACGCAGATTTAAAAAGAAAAGAGATTGAGTATCAGGTTGGTGACAAGGTATTTTTGAAGGTATCCCCGTGGAAGAAAGTTCTCAGATTTGGCAGGAAAGGCAAGCTAAGTCCACATTTTATTGGACCGTTTGAAGTGATTGAGAGAGTTGGACCATTAGCATATCGATTAGCTTTACCGACTGAGTTAGAGAAATTCATGATGTGTTCCATGTGTCAATGTTACGACGTTATCGGTCAGATCCGTCACATGTGATTTCTCCGACAGAGGTTGAAATTCAGCCAGATATGACTTATGGTGAAGAACCGGTAAAAATTCTAGCTCGTGAGGTAAAGTAATTAAGGAATAAAAGTATTGCCCTTATGAAAGTCATAAGAAATAGACATGGGGTGGATGAGGCTACATGGGAAACCGAAGAGGCCATGTGAAAACAGTACCCAAATCTCTTCACAGGTAAGATTTTCGGGGACGAAAATCCCTAAAGGAGGGAGAAATGTAACATCCCAAAATAGGGCCTAATCGGAATAGTGGTTTCGTAACCACAAATCCGAGATAGAAATCATTATTTTATAATTATTTTGAGGTTTATGATATGATTTCATGATTGTGAGAAAATTTCGTGAAGAAATTCTATGCGTAAAGTGCTTAATTTGAAATTAGGGACTAAATCGAATAAGTTGCAAAATTTGCATTCTAGAAGTTTTTAGTATGAAATTGCTTTGGAATATTAATTAGGAGGTTTTAAATAGAATTTCACCAATTTCTAAGTTCATGGACAAAAATTGGACATGGGTGGAATTTTTGAAAGTTTAGAAAGGAAGGGCATTTTGGTCATTTGGATATTAAATGAAATAAAATGGGAAAAATAACACAAAATTGATCATCTTCTTCATTAGTTGCTGCTGATTTTTGCTTTCCACCATAGCTAGGGTTTCTTCAACTTTCAAGCTTCATAGTAAGTGCATCTAAGCCCCGTTTTTGATGATTTTTATATTTTTGGAATCCCGGTAGCTCGATAAAGCTTATGCTAGCAATAATTTAAGTTAGGGTTCATATTTGGAAAAATACCCATAGGTGAAAAGTGTTTATTTTGATGTTTTATGATAGAGTATGAGGTTTTAGATTATGTTAGACAACCTATGCTACTCGGTTTTAGGTAAAAACGAGTAAAAGGGCTTAATAGGTAAAAATACCTATTTTACATAAGGGTATGTTATAGTAGGAATTTGAAGATGTTGTTGGTAAATAAATGATCAGAATGTCTTAAAATACAAGAATTTGTGATAAATTTTGATTTCTGAGCCTTGGGGCAAAAGTGTAAATATGTAAAAGTTTAGGGGCAAAAATGTAATTTTGCAAAAATTTGAATAAAGGGCTATTTGATAGATGTGAGTATTAAATAAGCTAAATTTGCTATTATAGATCAAGAAGAACGAAGTTCGGGAGAAGATCGGGGAAAGGAAAAAGTAAAGGACTAAATTGTAAAGTTTAGTCACATTTTGTATCGAGGTAAGTTTACGGTAAATAAACGCAATATTCCTTCATTTTACATTGATATTGTCAATTTCCAGCATTTATATATTTAACTTATGAAAATATCCAAAGTTGAATTAAAGTCGATGTGACAGAGAAAAAGCATTAGAAAGCCCCGTTTGAACCTTAGGAGTGTTAGGATACAAAATGTCATGACATTTGGGGTCGACAGGACAGGAATGAGCCATGTAAGTCCATATTAGATATATGGCTTTGGAGACAGGAATGAGCCATGTAAGCCCATATTAGATATATGGCATTGGAGACAGGAATAATTCATGTAAGTCCATGTCAAGGACATGGCATTGGCAGGATATTATTAGACAGGAAAGACCCTAGTATCCTTAGTATTCCAAGCGGTTCAACGGGCCATTGTACAAATTAAATTACAGTGAATTATCAGCAAAGGAAAGGTAGATTGTATTTATGAATAATGAAAGGTCAGGTAAGAAAGAAGGTAAGTGAATAAAGAAGAAGGTAGAAAATGAGATGTAAAGAAAGCTTATGATGCTAGATGACTTATGCATAATTATTCATTGTGTTGAATGTTGAGATTTATTTGCTTGTAAACTTACTAAGCCTAGTGCTTACTCTCTTTATTTCCTTCTTCTTATAGTTCTTGCCAAGCCACTCGGGGATCGAAGGAAACGTCGGAGATCCGATCACACTATCGAAGGAATCACTTTGGTATAGTTAGACGTTTCGTTTCATGTATGGCATGTATAGGGACTTGGCTTCTTTTGGTATGAAATATTCAAAGAATGGTGTGTAAATATTTGCTAGTGAATAGCTAATGGAATGGCTGATGATATACATGGTTAGTAGTATGTATGCTTGAGTGGTAACTATCACATGAAAACCAAGGAAAATGAGAAAGTAACTTAAAAACAAATTTAAGCAGCAGAAATGATGTGACTTTGAAAAACCACTAAAAATAGTAGGAATGGATTTAAATAGTGAATGAGGTATGAAATTGAAACTTAATGAGTCTATTTTACTATAAAAGAAATAGAGGAAGCAAAAGAGTTGTATATTATGAGTTATTTACATTTGAGTGAGACTGCTTTAGACTGACTCTGTGATCCTCTATTCTGATTTTAAAAATTCACCATTATTTGCACAAAAATAATTAGGAGGTTTACTTTATATTTTCAGAATCCTTGTTGAGTCTAGTTTTAAGAGAAATAAACACCATAGTCATATGAATTTTTTATAGGGAGAAAAGTAGTTTGTAGTAAGTAGAGGTCAGTGTAGTCGAGTTCTGAAACAAGGGTAACTTTAACTAATAACTGTACTAATTGGCCTAGCAAAAAATTCTAGAAAAAAATTAGTAGATAGATATATGAGTCTAGTTTCAGAAAAAATTTACAGATCTTGGTTTCGAGTTTCGTAACTTGAGATATGATTTTTTTTTGTAACCGTGACGCAGATAGACAGCATATTGCGAATTTAGAAATAAAGGATTCAAAGTTCTTAAAATGGTAAATTATGTTTAGTAAAACCTCAAGCTCGACTCCGGCGACGGACTCGGGCGCGGGGGCGTTACAGTGTGGCCCTAAGTTAGGTTATTTTTGAAGCCATACTTTGCCCAAAACACATGCTATCACTACTACTTTTAACACCACATAACAAAAACATCTTTAGTAATTTAAAAGACTCCATTTACTCATCCATCACCTATTTCAAATTAAACACACCCAACCATACCAAATATTTCATGAATTTCCTTATCATAATAGATAAACAAAATGTTATTCATCAATGGCTAAATCACTTAGCCTTTGATTGCAAAATGACTTATCCCAAGACAATGACCATATCATAACCAAACCAACTTAACACCAACAACCTCACTAAGTCCCTACACATGCCATAGTCTAAGAGTTAGTTTCACTATACCAAAAGATAATGTTGATAGTGTTGGTGATCCTCTAACTTGATCTAATCCCGAGCTGGCTTGACTGAATCTATAAAACAAGGGAAAAGAGAAAGGAGTAAGCTTCAAAAGCTTAGTAAGTTTATATGTAAATAATTAACATTAAAATAACATTTAACCACACCAAGGATATCTCTCATATACCAACTTACCACCCAAAACTTACCAACCTTCCCATACAATTCATACACATTATTGTCACTTATTTAAGTCCACATGCACCCTCACAACCAAATGCATTTTTCTTCAATTATTCTTGCCCAAAGAATACACTTGCACACACACATTGAACTACTACACCAAATCTCTTTAGTGAGCATTCCCGTTGAACTTTTCATATTAACATTTGACACTCGGTGGATTTTCTACTCATGATTCCACCAACACATAAGCTCGACTCTCGGGTATGCATGGTGAATATCACTTTATCATCCATGTGACCTAGCCATTCATTCTCGTAGCCCTCGTATGCACATGGTTAAGGTTACTTTATCACCCATGTGACTTAGCTACATATGACATTGCTCTTATGTACACATGGTGAAGGTCACTTTATGACCCATGATGCATAGTCATTAAGTCCCATAATTATCATTGCCCATGGTGAAGGTCACTTTATCACACATGTGGCTTAGCAATTGAGCTCCATAGCCCTCGAGTGTACATGGTGAAGATCATTTTATCACACATGTAACCAAACTATATTTTGTCCGTATCACCCGTTATTTCGAAGGTTCAACCGGGAACTCTCATTTCCAACACAACCAACAACATAGAAGATTTTCCTTATCAACATTTCATAATATCCACTATAATTATTGATGTAAAAATAAAACGGACACATTACTTACATATAAACATACCTTGACAACAAAAAGCGGTATTTTACAAGTTAATCCAAGACCTTGCCCTTACCTCAATCAAGGTTGATTCCTCGATCTTCTTGATCTATAATAACACATTTAACTCGTTTAATGCACACATTACTCAATTGGACACAAAATCATCCTATGGAAACTTTTACCATTTTACCTCTAACTTTGTAAATTTTTACAACTAAGTCCTTATGCTCGTAAATTGAAATGTATCAATTCTCTTGGTTACCCAAGCCTAGCCGAAAATCCATGGCACTCAAAATAGCCTACATTTCTCACAATTTCTTACTTTTACCCTTCAATTTATTAACTTTTCAATTTAGTCCTTTAATTTATTAAATTTTTTGTTTAGCCCCTAATTTGGGCCCTTACAACTATCCCTCCCTTTAGAGATTTTCGTCCTCGAAAATCTTACCGGTGAATAGGTTTGGGTACTATTTCCTCATAGCTTATTCCGGTTCCTATGTAGCCTCTTCTACACCATGCTTTTGCCACAACACTTTCACTAAAGCTATACTCTTGTTTCTTAACTGTTTAACCTCTCGAGCCAAAACTTTAATCGGCTCTTTTTTGTAGGTCATATCCAGCTGAATCTCAATGTATGTAGGTGAAATCACATGAGAGGGATCTGAATGATACCGTCGTAACATTGACACATGAAACACATTATGTATTTTCTCCAATTCTGATGGTAAAGCTAGACGGTATGCCACTTGCCCTATTCTTTCCGTAACCTCGTACGGTCCAATGAAACGCGAACTTAACTTGCCTTTCCGGTCAAATCTTAATAATTTCTTCCATGGTGATACTTTCAAAAATACTTTATCACCAACCTGAAATTCAATCTCTTTCCTTTTTAAACCAGCATAAGACTTTTTCTAGTTAGAAGTAGCTTTTAAACAATCCCAAATTATTTTCACCTTTTCCTCAATCTCTTTAACCAGATCAACACCTTGAATCTATTTCTCACTCAACTCAGTCCAGTACAAAGGAGTTTGACATTTTCGGCCATACAATGCCTCATAAGGCACCATCCTTATACTTGACTGATAACTATTGTTGTAGGCAAATTCCAGCAAAGGCAAATAGTTTTCCCAACTACCCTCGAACTCTAGAACACAACATCAAATTATAACTTTAAGAACTTGAATTACCCTCTCGGATTGGCCATCCGTCTGTGAGTGAAATGTTGTACTAAAATTTAACTTCGTACCTACTGCCTCTTGCAACTTTTTCCAAAATCTTAAGGTGAACCTCAGATCTCTATCTGAGATGATAGACATAGGTACTCCATGTAACCTTATAATTTTAGCAACATATAATTCAGCCAATTTATCAATTGAATAATCCACACGTACCAGTATGAAATGAGCTAACTTTATCAATCTATCCACAACAACCTACACAACATCTTTCTTTTTCGGTGTCAAGGGTAATCTTGTCACAAAATCCATGGTAATCCTATCCCAATTCCACTCGGGAATCATTACTGGTTGAAGCAAACTCAAAGGTACCTGATGCTCCGCCTTTTCTTATTGGTGGATTAGATACTTTGCTACATATTTCGATATGTCCTTTTTCATGCCCGGCCACTAATACAATTTCTTCAAGTCATTATACATTTTTGTGCTACCAGGATGTACCGATAAACTACCACTATGTGTCTCAAGCAAAATTTCCCGAATCAACTCTTCATCTTTAAGAACACAAATCCTACTATGAAACATCAAGCAACCATCCGAACCAACTCAAAAATTAGAGTTACCATCTGTCTCACACTAAACTCTCTTGGCTTGTAATCCGTCATCATTCTTTTGAGCTTCACAAATCCACTGTAGAAACAATGGCCTAGCCCTTAACTCAGTTAATATGGAACCATCATCCAACAAATCCGTCATCATTCTACCCACTATGGCCTAAGCCCATGAGTTTGTTCATGACGGCCTTTTTCGTTGTACACCCATGTTCCATGGGTTTGTTTTACCACACGAGCGATCGCGTGCTTGCGTGGCCTCAAATGCCGTATTTCTGGGTTTTCGGCATTTTGCCGATCTACAGTTAAACAAAGGTGTGAATACACACCTTAATCGATTTTCACAACAATGGATTTCGATAACGTTACACACTTGATCGAGGAACGAATTGCCCCCCCAAATATCCTTGCACCAACAATAGAAGCACTTGCTTCCCAAACTTCCAAAGAATTGTTAGATCACCTTTGGCCACAACCTATACAAACATCCCTTCCATGTTAGATCCCAACAAGATATTTGATATTATCACAAGAATTGAAAGCCAAACTAGCCTTACTCTCAACTACTTACCACCTTGCAGAATCAGTTACAGACTAAAGGGTAACACACAAGGATAACGCGTTGAATTTGAGAGAAAAGATCAGAGAAGAGTAATCGATATGGGGAAATCACTAGAATAAAACCAAAGAAAGCAGAACAAAACATAAAAAGTTCAGAAAACAATAACACTTACCCCCACAATATTCATCCACAGAAGTATTGAAGAAGAAGACAGAGATGTGCAGCGAAACGAAGCAGTCAATGTCCTAACGACTGACAGAGACTAATGTCCAAACGGCTTCAAGCTACCCAAGTAAGGTTCATGACTTTTGGTCAGTATTGAAAATAAGATAGCGAAACAAAATAGGGGAAAAGAAGGTGTTGTTTTTGGCTTACCAACATTTATGCATAAATGAGAAAGTGTTAAGAGAACTAAGGCATTCGATCACCACCCTAAAAGACGTCGAAAGAAAAACAATAGGGGTAATGAGTTCAGCTAGAGAGGTAAGGCACAATCCAAAGCAAAGACAAAGGCTTGGATGTTTGACTTAGAAGGGGTTGCACAAAACATAGATAACACCAAAAACCAAAACGAAACAAATGCCCAAAAGATGTATAGCTAACTTCGGTAGGAGGAAAACTGAAGAAACTAAAATAGGTTACCCCCTATTGACAAGCAAAACAAGCGGCACGGAAACAAAATAATTGCCCAATTCCCCAATTCCTCCAAAACTGAAATCACATTAACCTCCAAACCAAATTCGGCATACTCACCCATAGCATTTCAAATTCTCCACTTTTTTTCTCCTTGAATCATGGCATAAGCCATTCCCCAACAACCAACATCAATCCCTTAATTTACTCCCCCTTTTACCAAGTCCACAACCTCACACAAGAGTTTGAAGCCACCACAAACTCTAGCCTTCCAAAAAGCAAAATAAATATATTTTGCTAGCAAGGGGATTCGAACCCAAGCCCTCTCAATAGCTCAACACACCACTTGCCTCCTTACCACAAGCTCTTTTGTGTCACACTTTATCCTCAACTAAATATAAGGTCTACTTCTAATCACCAAGGGTTTACTTAGGAGTAAAAATAATAATTTTCCAAACGCTAGGACTTGAACCCCAGATCACACACACACACTCCTAACGCCTCCTTGCCACTAGACCAAACGCTTCATTGCATCATATTTTAACCAAAACTATTTATAAGGTCTTCAAGCTAACGCCAAGGTCTATTTAAGGGAAATTTTAATTTTTTGCCAAAGCCCTGGTTTGAACCTAGGACTTCTCAAACATCCCCAAACAGTCCAAATCACTTAAACAACACACCAAACATGCAATTATGATATTTTCGCACACATAGAATTTTATGTGCTCCCATGCTCAGGGCCTAATCCTTTTAGGCCCAAAATTAGGGCGTTACACTACCAGCCCTATCCTCTCGGTGATCTCATACGGTCTGATAAAGCGCGAACTCAATTTGCCTTTCCGGCCAAATCTGAGAACTTTCTTCCATGGTGACACTTTCAAAAATATCTTATCACAACTTGAAACTCAATTTCTTTCCGTTTCAAATCCATGTAGGATTTTTGTCTATCTGAAGCAGCTTTTAAACAATCACGAATCACCTTTACTTTCTCTTAGGTTTTTCTAACTAAATCGACCCCATGAATCTGATTTTCTCTAAGTTCGGTCCAATACAAGGGCATTCGACACTTACGCCCGTACAATGCCTCATAAGGCGCCATTTTCAAGCTTGACTGAAAACTATTGTTGCAGGTAAATTCTACCAATGGTAAATACTTCCCAATTACCTTGAAATTCCAAAACATAGCATTGTAGCATTTTTTCAAGTATCTGTATTACCCTCTTCGACTGTCCGTCAGTTTGTAGATGGAAAGATGTACTAAAATTCAACTTTGTGCTCAAGGCTTCTTGCAACTATTTCTAAAACCGTAATGTAAATCTCAAACCTCTATCCGAAACAATCGACAACAGTACCCTGTGAAGTCTCACAGTTTCTAAAACATACAATCCGCCAATTTATCAAGCGAATAGTCAATGTGTACTGGTATAAAATAAGCCAATTTTGTAAGCCTATCAATTACAACCCATACGGTATCTTTCTTACTCAGCGTCAAAGGCAATTCTATTAAAAAATCCATAGTAATATGGTCCCATTTCCACTCGGGAACCATAATAGGCTAAAGTAAACCGGAAGGTACTTGGTGTTTAGCTTTCTCTTGCTGACAAATCAAGCATCTCGATACAAACTCAGAAATATCACTCTTTTTACTTGACCACCAATACCATTTCTTCAAGTTATTATACATCTTTGTACTATTGGGATGGATAGACAAACAACTACTATGTGCCTCATTTAGAATTTTTTGAATAAGCTCATCATCTCTTGGTATACAGATTCTGTCTCGGAATATTAAACATCCATCGAAACTAATCCAAAATTTTGATTCAACACCTGACTCACACTGAACTCTCTTAACTTTCAATTCACTATCACTTGTCTGAGCTTCAAAAATTTCTTGGAGAAACATCGGTCTAGCTCTCGACTCAGCTAGAATAAAACCATCATCCAATAAAGCCAACTGTGTAGTCATAACTCTCAATACAAACAATGATTTCCTACTAAAGGCATCAGCGACTACGTTCCACTTTTCTGGGCGGTAGTCAATCACTAGCTCATAATCTTTTATCAACTCTAGCTATCTTTGTTGCCTTAGATTCAATTCTTTTTGAGTTATCAAGTATTTTAGACTTTTATGGTCAGTGAATACTCAACATTTCTCGCCATATAAATGGTGGCTCCAAATCTTCAATGCAAATACAATGGCGGCTAACTCGAAATCATGGGTTGGATAATTCGTCTCGTGCGGCTTTAGCTGTCTAGAGGCATAAGCTATTACTTTGCCTTCTTGCATGAGTACACAACCTAACCCACTCAAGGATGCATCACTTAAACCACAAATTCTTTCCTCGGTTTAGGTTGCACTAAAATAGGAGCTTCAGTCAACAATGTCTTTAATTTCTCAAAACTCTGTTGGCATTTTTCTGTCCACTTGAACTTAACATCTTTTTGTAGCAACCTCGTCATCGAAGTAGCTATCATGGAAAATCCTTTGACAAACCGTATGTAATAACCAGCTAGGCCTAGAAAACTCCTAACCTCTGATACATTCTTCAACGATTTCCATTCAATAATGGCTGAAATCTTTCTCGGGTCAACTGTAATGCATCACCCGGAACAATGTGGCCCCAAAATCCAACTTCTTTAAGCCAAAATTCACTTTTACTAAACTTGACATATAACAGTTTATCCCATAAAATTTGTAAATTTGTCCTCAAGTGCCCATCATGCTCGTTCTCATCACGAGAATAAATCAATATATCATCAATAAAGACTACAACAAATTTATGCAAATATGGTCGAAAGATGCGGTTCATTAAATCCATAAACACGGCAGGGGTGGTTGTTAAACTAACAGGCATAACTAGAAATTCATACTGACTATACCTTGTCCGAAATGTAGTTTTCGGCACATCTAAGTCTTTGACCCTCAACTGATAATAACTAGACCTCAAGTCTATCTTGCAAAACACAGTGCCTTCCTTTAATTAGTCAAATAAATCATTGATCCTTGGCAAGGGATACTTGTTCTTTATAGTTACCTTATTAAGTTGTCGATAATCTATAGATAACCTCATAGAACCGTCATTCTTTTTCACAAATAATACGAGAGCACCCCACAGAGAATGACTTAGTCTTACGAAACTTTTATCCATCAACTCTTGTAATTGAGCCTTCAATTCTTTCAACTCGGTTGGAGCCATCATGTATGGAGCAATCGAAATAGGTGCAGTACCAGGGGCTAACTCAATACTAAATTCAATCTCTCTAATCGGAGGCAATCTGGGCAATTCTTCCAAAAATACATCTGGATACTCACATACTACCGACACTGATTCAATTCTCAACTCAGACTCTTTTACATTCATTACAAAGGCAAGATAAGCTTCATACCTCTTTCTTATGTATTTTTGAGTAGATATAAAAAAAATCACTGCAGGCAAACTATCCTGTTCATCTAATTCAACCCAAAGAATATCCCCATTTTTACATTTTAATTCAATAAATTTTCTTCCACAATTCACTATCACATCATGAGCAGTTAACCAATTCATACCAAAAATTACATCGAATTCATTAAATGGTAATAGCATGAGATTAGCCAAAAAATAATAACCTCTAATCACCAAAGGGCAATTCCTGCACACCTTGTCAACTAACACACATTTGCCTAGAGGATTTGACACTTTTATCACAAATTTTGTAGACTCTACAAGCATGTTCATACTAGATACTAATTTTATACAAACATACGAGTGGGTAGATCCCAGATCAATTAAAGCAATAACATGAGTATCATGGAGAGAAAATGTACCTGTAATCACATTAGGGGATGATGCCTCTTCGCGAGCATGAATGGCGTAAGTCCTCGCAGGTGTTCTACCCTCAGATTTTGCAGTCTGCTCTCTAGGTGTATTCTTACTACTCATTCCATTTCTTGAATTTCTCTGTGGTCTCCCTTTACTAGTAGTGTTGCCCGATCTTACACTCTAATTTCTATCTTTTTCAACCATCTCAGAACATTCCCTAATGAAGTGATCTTGGGAACCACACTTGGAACAAGCTCTCTCATTTGCTTGGCACTCACCGGGGTGACGTCTACCACACTGTGAGCATTCCGGTCTACTTGGTTGAGCATTACTAACACTAGCAATCGAAGTGGTCTGAGCTTTAGAAACTGAATACTGTTTACCTTTACTTCTGTTTGAGAACCCAACTGAAGCGGCTGATCGAGTAGTGAACTCTCTTGATTTCTTGGATGAGGATTGAAATGACTTACCAAATTGTCTCTTCCTCGAGTCACGGGACTCAATTTTTGCTTTTCTTGTCTTTTTGGCCAATTCCTTGGCCTTGCAAGCTCTCTCTACTAGCACAACAAATTCCTTCAATTTTAGAATACCAAAAACAACCGGATGTGCTCATTTAATCCATCCTCAAACCTCTTACACATGATGGCTTTGGTGAAAAAGCACTCCCGAGCGTATTTATTAAGCATTACAAACTCACGTTCATATTCAGTTACCATGATTCGACCTTGTTTTAGCTCAAGGAATTCCTTTCTTTTATAATCAATAAACCTTTGGCTGATATACTTCTTTCAGAACTCTTCTTGGAAAAATTCCCAATTAATTCTTTCCCTTGATACAACCAACACAAGGGTGTTCCACCACTAATAAGCTAAATCCATCAAGAGAGACACAACACATTTCATACACTCTTTGGGTGTGCAAGACAATTCATCAAATACCCTGATGGTATTTTTAAGCCAGAATTCTACTCTTTCTGGATCATCATCTTTATTAGCTCAGAACTCCTTAGCTCTTTGTTTTCAGATTCTATAAACTAGAGGTTTTTCCCTTCTTACCATTTCTAAAACTTGGGGAGCTACAAGGGTAGGCGGAGGGTTTAGAGGGGGTGGTGCTTGTTGTTGAGTGGCCAGGTCCATTTGAACGAACTCTAAAAACCAATCATTTGGAAGAAGGCTTCCCGAGCCTCTCTTCCCTGACTCACAGTCACTGGTCTATTTTTGTAACGCCCTGGAATTTTGGGCCTAGAAGTATTGGTCCTTGAGAAGGGAACAGTTAGGAGACGACACATAAATATTTAGTTGTGCAAGAAAATGACATAAATGTATGTCTGCTTCAATGATTAAGTGATTTAGGAGTGTTTGGGAGTGTCTCAGAAGTTAAGGGTTCAAGCCGTGGCTTTTGCAAAAATTCCTATTTTTGATTGAAGGAACCCCGACTCCAGCTTGTAAGCCTTATAAATTATTGTGTTTAAAATATGATACAGGAAGAGTTGTGGTGTAATGGTATGTGGCGTGTGCTACTTGTTGGAGGTTTGAGGTTCAAGTCCCGGGTTGCGTATTAGAGTATTTCTTTTGCTGGCTGGGGTGTGTAGGATGTGCAGTTGGACTGAGACTCTGAGGTTGAATGGGTCATGAGAGTTTGAACTGGTCATAGAGTAAATCAATGAGGGTTTCAAGGAGAAGATTATGTAGAGATATTTGGAGAGAAATTAAGGAGGTGTGGTTCGTGGTTGTTGTCTGAAAATGAGATTCTTTGGGGTGCCAACCGGTCTTAGGCAGTAGTTGCCGAATCTGGTCTAGAGATACTAGGGGAATTGGTTGTGGGGTGTTTTCCTCTCTTGTTATTTTATTTCAACATTAGTCTCTTAAATTTTCTTTTGACCAATTACTTTTCTATTCTTTTATTTTTCGTGCATTTTGGGGATTATTATGGCCGAGTCTTTGCCTCTCTTCTTCTTTTCTTTTGACTTTTTGTTAGCTGATGAGCTGAATCCCTTCTCTTGTTTATCTCTGTGGTGACGAATCTTTGCATTCTTTTTCTTTCTCAACTCCAATCGAATACACCCACTTCTCTCTTCTTTTCATTTGTTGTTCTCCCTCTTCTCTTACGTTTCTTTTTCCCTTTCCTTCAAATTGGTTATTTTGCTTGTCATTGGGGGTGCATATCATGACCGAATCTCAGCACTCTACCTCTCCATTTTAGTTCTGCAGGTGTTCCTGATAACCGGTAGGTGTCTTTGTGTTTTTCACTTTTTGATTAAACATGTTTGCTCTTGCTTTCTCTTTAGAGGCCGAATCTTCTTCTTCTCTTATGTGTTGATTTCATTTCTCATTCCATCTTCGCAATGGGATACTTATTGGGTTCTAGGTATTTCAGTAAAGCAAAGGAGTCCAGGAGATCCGAAAGTAATCAAAGCCCTTTTCTCACCATTATATAAGGTATAGGGTAAATATACCATGTGTCTTTATAAGGTTTTATTTGTGGATTTTAACCACATCTTTAGTTAATCCTTTCTAACGAGATCTATTGTCACGTAGTTATTTGGCAACGAACGTCTATTTGATTCTAGCCAGTGATCTTAGGGCATTAGATTGTATTGCTATCAGTCAAGGTTAGTAGTAATAAACGGTTTGGGGATTGTATGTAGTGAATCTTAACAAATGGAAGGCTAACGATATGTCTTATTGGAATGTAGGCTTTGGGCGCATAAGCGATTCACTCAACTTTGTTAATAGGTGTGTAACCGTACCCTATATCTGATGATCGACTGAAAAGCTGAAAGAGTGTGTGTACCTGAATAGACTGTTGATCAGCTGAAAAGCCAAAAGAGTGTGTACACACACACTGACTTGACTGTAAATCGGCAAAAGCCAAAAAGACGGGAAACTGGCGATTGATGCCATACCAGTGTGTGATCGTACGTGTGGTGAACCGAGCCCACAAAACATGGGCGTAAGACTGTAAAATGATCGAATTAACCTCGTAGGGTAAGATGACCGTAATACCCTTGTTTGGTAAAATGACCGAATTACCCCTAGAGGGTAAAATGACCGAATTACCCCTAAAGGGCAAAATAACTGAATTACCCCTATAGGGTAAAATGACTGTAATACCCCTATAGGGTAAAATGATCATAATACCCCCGTAGGGTAAAATGACCGTAATACCCCTGTAGGGTAAAATGACCGTAATACCCCTGTAGGGTAAAATAACCGTAATACCCTTGTAGAGTAAAATGACCGTAATACTTAGAATAGACCAAATTTTAGCAAAGTATGAAATAGTGGTTCGAGATCACCAAATTTGACAAATGAAATCGTAGATTATTATGAGTCAAATGTAGCTTTTAAAAGATTTTTGAAATAGTAAATTGTGATTTATTTGGTCAAGAAATTGAGAAAAAGAGGTATCGAGATATCGGTGTTATAAAATGAGTTGTAAATATTTTTATAAATATTTATGAAGTTTCATTAGGGTGGTATTAAAGTTTCGTTAAGAAATTTTAACGTTTTGATGGTTAATTGATTAAAAAGGACTAAATTGAAAAAATGCATTCCCGAGACTCCGTTTCGCAAATTGGACTTGTAAATATTTTTAATAAATATTTAAGAAGTTGGTTGTGTAATTAATTAGGCTGGTTGTGTAATTAATTAGGTTTTAATTAGGTAAATTTAGCTTAATCTAGAGTAATCAGTAAAAAGGACTAAAATGAATAAAGGGTAAAAGTCTAATTATAGATTAATAGAAAGAAAGAAGGACCAAAATGGAAATAAACCATTCCTAATAGTTGAAGCGGCAAATATTTGAAAAATCCAAGATTTTTCTTATGTATTTACTTATTAATTAATTAGTTATTTTTATTATTATAAATTATATTAAATATTATTATATTAAGAAATAAAATAAAATAAGAGAAGTGTATGGAAAAAATAAAATAAAAGTGTATTAATTTAAATAAGTACATTTGTATTATTTATTATTATTAATTAGTGAAAGATATTTATATAAATAATTAAATTATGAGATTTTTAATTGATAATAAATTAGATTTATGAGAAATGTAGGGTGGAGATAAAATACATGTGCAATAATGTGTATTATACAATTGTAATACATGTATTATTCATTAAGTAGATATTTATTAATTAAATAATGATATTATACGATTTTTGTTGTTAATAAGATAAATGATGACAAATGTATGGTATAAATGAGGTATAAATGTAATAACTCATGTGTGTACAAATGTGCATATATGATTAATTATACAATAGATATTTATTATTATTTAATAAAATATGTTTATTAGATAATTAATTAAATTATAAGATTTTTATGAGGTAAATAAATTAAATGGAGACAAGTGTAAAACAAATAATTGACCAATTGTAACATAAGCATTTGTTATTAAATAGATTTTTATAATAGTTATTATTATAAACTAATATATATATATATATATATATAAAAGTCGAAACAAAAGAAAAAAAAAAGAGAAATAGTTATAGAGAACCATACGACAATAAGAAGAAAGAAAGAAGAAATAAAAGAAAAACAAGAAACTAAGGATTAAAAGCTTGGAGTTTAATTGGTAAGTCAATCAAGTTATTTTCCTTTAATTGTGATATCTTAGAAGCTTTAGAATAATGTTTTGATGAAACTAAGTTGACATATTGGAAGTTTATGGTTTTCAAGTATAGTTTATGTTGAACTAGAAGATGAATTAAGGACATAATTTATATGTTTAGATTACTTAATGAGTTTATTTTTAGAAGAAATAAACGAGAACATCATTTGAATTCTATACAAAGAGATAATTAAATCTTAGTCAAAATAGTCAAACAGCAAAACAGGGGAGACTTTAATAAATAACTTGTACTAATTGGCTAAATCAAAATTTTGAAAATTTTATTGTAATAAGATATGTGAGTCTAGTTTCAGAGAAAATTAACGAATCTTAGTTTGGAGTTCTGTAGCTCAAGATAAAAATAATTTAGTGATTATGACACGAATGTACAACTTAAATTTCATATAAGTAAATAGTGAAAATTATAGACAATCTTACTTACAAGTGTGTTATTTATACTAAGGATGTGGATGAAGAGGAGGAGGAGGATAAATATATGAATGACTTGTGTATAAATTAATCACATGCCCGCTTATAATCGATAAGTTTTGAATTAGAAATGAGATAATGTTTTATTTGGAATATTTGTTATGAAATTATGAATATCGTTATAATACAAAAATCGAACTTGTGAATTTGTATGGCTAAATTTTAGTGATTATTGAAATTGGATTCAATAAGTGATTTGTCAATTTAGATTGTGATTGACAGGAAGAGTTAGTGAATTGCATGCTTATAAATTGTTACACATATTTGTCTAAAATACGAGAAAATGATGGTAATTGATACATAGAAATATGAGACTGATATATAAACATGGAATGTGTTTGATGAATGAGTTCATTTGTGATTATATATATTTGTACACCTTGAGTGTACTATCCGTATGAATTGGTATTTCAAATGAATTAATGAGAAAAGTTCTAATATGAAATAGTCTTGAGTTCGAAATGAAATATTATGAAATGTACTTGAAATACATTAATATGTCTTGTATACGTTATTTGAGTTGATGATATGGGAAGTAAATTTTGCATGTAATTAGTGTATCATTTTTAATTACATTTTCATATTTTAATATAATTGATGAAATAATGCCGAATATTTGATGTAATTGATAAAGTATCGGAAAGTAAGATAATTTCCTGGTTGAACATTAGGAAAAGAAAATGGATACAAGGGACTTGTGTGCAAATCTAAGTGAAATACACCCATGACACCTAAGTGAAATAAGTCCATGGTATTGTGCCAAGTGATATAAGTCCATGGCATTGTTTTAAATGTGATTAGCTTAAGAATGAGCCTATGTGATCTATGTGAAATGAAGTAGTTTTAGCAACAAGTGTGGCACTATGTGAAATGTCCCGATGTATCCATTATTATCCCGATGTGTTCAACAGGAATTGAATTAAAATGACAAAGTGAAAATGAATGTGATTATGATGATGATGATATTTCGAATGGTTTAATAAATAAAGTTCCGACATAGAATAATCTGAGTATGAGATAATAAATTATGAAATTAAACTTGAAATACGTGGAAATCATATTTATTTGATATATTAAAATTTGACATGGAAAATACATGTATGTGAAACTTACCAGATAATTATGCATATTCAGGATTATGAATTGTTACACGAAATTCATAAAAAATGATGGTACGTGAAATATTGGTACAATAAATTGAATGATTTATGTTTATGAAGAAACATCAAGATAATGATATACACCATGATATGTAAATATGTGACTATCTCTAATACGTGCTATATGAAAATTATGCAAGTTGTGATGAGTAATAAACTCAAGTGTGATATGCTGATAAAATAAGTTTACCAATATTGAATTTATATGAAATATGTTCAAGTATGTTAACAGGTGTTGTCGTTGTTGTTGTTAACGCTTAGACAAGTGCCAAATTATTGGTTCAATGGTAAAATGTTTATAGTATGATGCGTTGAAAGGGTAAGTGCTCAAATAAAAATATATTTGTGCTCGTGGAAAAGTGGTAAGTTTTAAGTTGTGAAATTTTTTTAAAATGAATTATCTGTATTTGTCCTAAAAACTTTGGTAATGTCTCATAACCCTATTTTAGTAACGGATTCAGGTTAGGGATGTTACAATACCCCTATAGAGTAAAATAACTGTAATACCGCTGTAGGGTAGAATGACTATTATACCTTATATGATGTTTGATTGATTGATATGTTATGTGATATTTATGTGTTTTGCATACACGCACTGCATGCTGCATGTGTTGGGTTATTGTTATGAAGGAAGTACTGATTTGTTAGGGTCGCACGAGTCGCACGAGACGACTGTGGACCCACCAAAGGCTTAAAGCCGTATATTCGTACTGATCTGTTAAGGTCGCATTGGTCACAGGAGACGACTGTGGATTGACCAATGGCTTTGTACCATTCATATTATCGATGGCTTAGTGTTATCCATTTTACTGATGGCTTGGTGCCATGAATATTATCGATGGCTTAGTGCTGTCTATTTTACTGATGCCTTTGTGCCACGCATATGAATATTGTCGATGGCTTAGTGCCATGAATATTATCAATGGCTTAGTGCTATCCATTTTACTGATGGCTTTGTGCCACGCATATTATCGATGGCTTAGTGCTGTCCATTTTACCGATGGCTTTGTGCCACGCATATTATCAATGGCGTAGTGCCGTTCATTTTACCGAAAGTAAGTTGTATTGATGGCTTAAAGCCACTTATCTTACTAGCAGCTATGCTGCGATTCTGATTACTAGCAACTAAGTTGCGATTATGTTGTCTGGCAGCCTTGCTACGATAATGGTTAGTGCCGCAACTGGTGCTAACATTGTAAGTGTAGGGATGGCTGGGTCGATTTAATTCCCTACAAGAGTGCAAGGTTGGATGGGATAGCTTGCATCATACATCATACATACTGCATTCTGATTCTGTTTCTGTTATAGGCTGAGGCCAACTGTTACTAGATTGGGCTTAGGCCCACATATGTTTTGCTTCTGATTCTGCTACTGTAATGGGCTAGGGCCCATCTAATACTGTCTGCTATAATGGGCTCAAGCCCAGACTGCTTCTGTATTCTGTATTTTTGACCAACTGTATTCCTATTAGGGGATTACACACTGAATTTTCATAAATTTACCCCGTTTTTAATTGTGTAGGTAATTCCCAGCATTAGGTGGACCGGTGCTGTGAGGGAGTCAAGGGTGGCCACACTACTACTTCCACTTTATTTTGTTGGTCTTTTAATTACACTTAAATTTCGTTTTGGGTTTTAATGTAATAAGGCCTCTCTCTAAATTTCTACTTTTAATTTGGGTTTTTATTTATCCCAATTTATATTTTCTAGACATAGGACGCGGTTTTCCAAATTATTAACTATTTTCAAAACATTACGTTTCCGCGACACAAATTTTTAAGCTTTTGCAACGAACCATATTTTAAAAGTAATAACATTAAAGACCATTGAGTTTTTAATGAAGTGGCTGTCACTTTCTAACGGGTTTTGTTAATGAGAAAAAAAAGGTTTTCAAAAAGGTACTCCAATGTGACACCGCCAGATTCGGGCCTAACGTTTAGGCTGGGTTTGGGGTGTTACATTTAATGGTATCAGTGCTCGGTTGCAAAACTCGACTGTGGAATGAGTTTTAAATTTTAGGAATTTTGGAAAATTATTTTCAAACAACTTGAAGTGCTTTGAAAGGTTTATAAATTGTGTTGCACACCGAGTCTTCAGTGCCGAACTGATAAGTTGTACTGTGATATTGGATTTAGATTTTGGTATTTTTTTCGGTATGCATTATGAAAATGTAGATTTTTAGGTTAGCAGTGATACTGATATAGATTTTGAAGCTAAGCAAGGTCTGCAATTTCGGGTGCTGATAACTTGGAGCTTGGTACTGATGCACTGACCCGGTTAGTAAGGGAAGTGCTAGAAGAGGTGTTCGAGGCTAGAGTTAAGGAGATGGGTGAAACGGTTTACTCTAGGTGCTCAGACTATAAGAAGAAGAGAGAGCACAGTTCGCTAAAGCCGGAGTCTCAATCTGTGAATGTGTTAATATGCGTCCGAACGTACCGATTTGTGAGATTTGTAAAGGGTGTCATTCGGGTGAATGCCAGAGGAAGTCAGTAGCATGTTTCAGATGCGGGTCTAGGGAGCATTGGGTTTGGGATTGTGCAGTCGGTTTTGGGTTAGGTATGTTTTGTTTGGGTATGATAATTAGCATATAGAAATTGTTTACATGTGATATCTATCCACACCGATGGATAGATGTTTTGGGTGTGCGTTAGTATTATTAGGATCAGAGTGCACAGCGAGAGCATAGTAGGTAGTCTAGGTTATACGACTGTTATGATAGTTGGAAATTTCGAGGATGTAATTTCTTTAAGGAGGGGTGAATTGTAACGCCCCGAATTTTGGGCCTAGAAGTATTAGGACTTGAGTAAGGGAATAATTAGGAGACGACACATAAATATTCAGTTGTGCAAGAAAATGGCATAAATGTATGTCTGCTTCAATGATTAAGTGATTTAGGAGTGTTTGGGAGTGTCTAAGAAGTTAGGGGTTCAAGCTTTGGCTTTTGCAAAAATTCCTATTTTTTCTTGAAGGAACCCTGACTCCAGCTTGTAAGCCTTATAAATTATTGTGTTTAAAACATGATACAAGAGTTGTGGTGTAGTGGTATGTGGCGTGTGGTACTTGTTGGAGGTCTGAGGTTCAAGTCCTGGGTTGCGCATTGGAGTATTTATTTTGCTGGCTGGTGTGTGTAGGAGGTGGAGTTGGACTGAGACTTTGGGGATGAATGGGTTAGGAGAGTTTGAAAGTAAATCAAGAAGGGTTTCAAGGAGAAGATTATGGATAGGTATTTAGAGAGAAATTAGGGAGGTGTGGGTTGTAGTTGTTGGCCAAATTTGGTCTAGAGATACTAGGGGAATCGGTTGTGGGGTGTATTTCTCTTTTGTGATTTTATTTTAGCATCAGTCTCTTAAATTTTCTTTTGGCCAACTATTTTTCTATTCTTTTATTTTTCGTGCATTTTGGGGATTATTGTGGATGAGTTTTTGCCTCTCTTCTTCTTTTCTTTCGGCTTTCTGTTAGCTGGTGAACTAAATCCTTCCCTTGTTTATCTCTGCGGTGACGAATCTTTACATTCTTTTTTTTTTCTCAACTCTGATCGAATACACCTTCTTCTCTCTTCTTTTCATTTGTTGTTCTCCCTCTTCTCTTACGTTTCTTTTTCCCTTTCCCTCAAATCAGTTATTTTTCTTGTCACTGGTGGTGCATGTCTTGACCGAATGTCAGCACTCTACCTCTCCATTTCAGTTCTGCAAGTGTTGCTGATAACCGGTAGGTGTCTTTGTGTTCTTCACTTTTTTATTAAACCTGTTTACTCTTGCTTTCTCTTTAGAGGCTGAATGTTCTTCTTCTCTTATGTGTTGATTTCATTTCTCGTTCCATCTCCGCGGGATACTTGTTGGGTTCTAGGTATTTCAGTAGAGCAAAGGAGTACAGGAGATTCGAAAGCAATCAAAGCCCTTTTCTCACCATTATATAAGGTATAGGCCGAATTTACCATGTGTCTTTATAAGGTGTTATTTGTGGATTTTAACCACATCTTTTAGTTAATCCCTTCTAACGAGATCTATTGTTACGTAGTTATTTGATAAAGAACACCTGTTTGATTCTAGCCAGTGATCTTAGAGTATTAGATTGTATTGCTATCAATCAAGGTTAGTAGTAATAGAAGGTTTGGGGATTGTACGTAGTGAATCTTAACAAATGGAAGGATAACAATATGCCTTATTGGAATGTAGGCTTTGGGCTCGTGAGCGGTTCACTCGACTTTGTTAATAGGTGTGTAACCGTACCCTGTATATGATGATCGGCTGAAGAGCCGAAAGAGTGTGTACGCACACACTGAATAGACTATTGATCGGCTGAAAAGCTGAAAGAGTGTGTACACACACATACACACACTTACTTGACTATAAATCGGCAAAAGCCGAAAAGCCGAGAAACTGGCCATTGAAGCCACACGAGCGTGCGATCGCATGTATGGTGAACCGAGCCTATGAAACTTGGGCATAAGATTGTAAAATGACCGAATTACCCCGTAGGGTAAACTGACTGTAATGCCCCTGTAAGGTAAAATGACCGAATTAGCCTTGTAGGGTAAAATGACCGTAATAACCCTGTAGGGTAAAATGACCGTAATACCCTCCGTAAGGTAAAATGACCGAATGACCCTTGGAGGGTAAAAGATCGAATTGCCTCTGGAGGGTAAAATGACCAAATTACCCCTGGAGGGTAAAATGACTGAATCACCCCTGGAGGGTAAAATGATTGAATTACCTTTGGAGGGTAAAATGACCGTAATACCCCTGTAGGGTAAAAAGACAGTAATAACCCCGTAGGGTAAAATGACCGTAATACCCCTGTAGGGTAAAATGACCCGTAATACCCCTGTAGAGAAAAATGACCGTAATACCCCTATAGAGTAAAATAATTGTAATACCCCGTAGGCTAGAATGACTGTTATGCCTTATATGATGTTTGATTGATTGAGTATGTTATATGATATTTATGTGTTTTGCATACATGCACGACATGCTGCATGGGTTGGGTTATTGTTATGGAGGAAGTACTAATCTGTTAGGGTCGCACGGGTCGTACGGGTCGCACGAGATGACTGTGGACCCACCAAAGGCTTGAAGTCATATATTTGTACTGATCTATTAAGGTTGCACGGGTTGCACGAGACGACTGTGGACCTACCGATGGCTTTGTGCCATTCATACTATCGATGGCTTAGTGCTATCCATTTTACTGATGGCTTAGTGCCGTGCATATTATCGATGGCTTAGTACTGTCCATTTTATCGATGACTTTGTGCCACGCATATTATCGATGGCTTAATGTTGTCCATTTTATCGATGGCTTTGTGCCACGCATATTATCGATGGCTTAGTGCCGTTCATTTTACCAAAATTAAGTTGTATTTATGGCTTAAAGCCACTTATCTTACTGGCAGCTATGCTGCGATTCTAATTACTAGCAGCTAAGCTGCGATTCTGTTGTCTGGTAGCCTTGCTATGATATTGGTTAGTGCCACAACTGGTGCTACCATTGTAAGTGTAGGGATGGGTGGGTCGATTTAATTCTCCACAGGAGTTTAGGGTTGGACAAAGGCAAGTGCAGGGTTAGATGGGATAGCTTGCATCATACATCATACATACTACATTCTAATTCTATTTCTGTTATGGGCTGAGGCCAACTCTTACTGTATTAGGCTTAGGCCTACATATGTTCTGTTTCTGATTCTGCTACTGTAATGGGCTAGAGCCCATATGATACTGTCTGCTATAATGGGTTCAAGCCCAGACTGCTTCTATATTCTGTATTTTTGACTAACTGTATTCTTATTAGGGGATTGCACACTGAATTTTCATAAATTTACCCCGTTTTTAATTGTGTAGGTAATTCCCAGCATTAGGTGGACCGGTGCTGTGAGGGAGTCGAAGGTGGCCACACTACTACTTTCGCTTTATTTTGTTGGTCTTTTAATTACACTTAAATTTCGTTTTGGGTTTTGATGTAATAAGGCCTCTCTCTAAATTTTTACTTTTAATTTGGGTTTTTATTTATCCCAATTTATATTTTCTAGACATAGGACGCGGTTTTCCAAATTATTAACTATTTTCAAAACATTACGTTTTCGCGACACAAATTTTTAAGCTTTTGCAACAAACCATATTTTAAAAGTAATAACATTTTAAATTGGTTAACAAATGACAAAGACAATTGAGTTTTTAATGAAGTGGCTGTCACTTTCTAACGGGTTTTGTCAATGAGAAAAAAAAGGTTTTCAAAAAGGCTCTCTAATGTGACACAGCCAGATTTGGGCCTAATGTCTAGGCCGGGTTTAGGGTGTTACAATTTTCATTTTTAGTTGGTGTTGTCCCTTGGGCGATGGCCGGCGTGTTATTTTTTACATCATCTACCACTGCTCTATCGGGATCCATTTACTATAAGAAAACATATTTCAAAACGTCAGGAGTCGTCACACTATCATTATGTATATACACATACGTATGGCATGTATAGCTAGACTCTCACACATGCTACGGTAGTCCCAGAAACGACTAAGCCATAGCTCTAATACTAGTAAATGTAACACCCCTTACCCATATTCGACGCCAGAACCAGGTACGAGGCATGACCGGACTTAACATACTTAATCATACAAAATCAAGCCATATATTTTCATTCTAACATAAAACTTTTCATTCGTATTCATAATGTCTCTATTATGGGCCTACGAGACCCAAAACATACATATACGAGACCCAAAATAGGGTTACATGCCCATGTGGAGAGGAATACTTCTGTGTGGATGGGTCATGTGGTCACACACACCCATTTCCCTAGCTCGTGCAGATTTTATTTTTCATTTCGAACCTACAGGGGTTTTCACATAGCCTGGCACATGCTTGTGTCTATGGTCCGTGTCCCTCACAAGGCCACGACATACCCTTCTCTTAGCCTGTGTGGCAACATTAATTCTCGCAATTAATGTGCAGACTTCACATGACCTGGGCACATGCCCATGTCCTGGGGCCATGTCCTTCACACGACTGAGACACACGACCGTGTCTCTGCCCGTGTGTTTAACTGGGCGCACTATTTTGCTAAATTTGGATGCAGGGGACACACAACCTATCAACACGCCCATAGAGCTGACCATGTGTCACACATGGCCTAGACACACGCCCGTGTGTCTACCTGTGTGGACAAATATAAGGCTATCTACCAAGCCATTTGCCACCCTGAAAAGCAACCACACTTATACCATTTCCAACAACACATAGCATGACAATAATACACCTCCAATATCCATAATCAAGATATCTACACCTCAATTTCATACTACGTTCATCATGCATATACTTCACATATTACTCATTCAATTGTGCAAGCTCGCACTTTCAAGAATTTCATCATCATTTAATAAATATAACATAACTAGGATTGGCCAATTCCATTGGCCATTTACAAAACGAAATAAGTAACGTCACTAGCCAACACATTTGCTAACCAATATGACATATAGCAAAATGACCAAGTTCCTATACATGCCATACCCAAAATAATCAAACTTTACTATACCCAAAAGAATAGCTTGATAGTGTGAATCGAGCTCCGACGTCCCTCGATCCCCGAGCTAGCTTAGCGATACTACAAGAATAGGGAAAAGAGAAGGAATAAGCATAAAGCTTAGTAAGCTTGCATGCAATAGATAAAAACATAAAAATCTTGTAATAACATCCACATATTACACTATGAATTAACACATAATTTCCAAGTGAACATTAACATAGCTTACTCATGCTCATTCTTACCAACCACATATCTCATACCAAACTAATTTCTCGTGAGTTTCGCATATGTACCTGTATCACTCCATCACATAAATTTAGCCTTTTTCATCTTTAGCATAAACTTTAATTCTTTTCCTTGTTGAGCCACTTAGAATATCGAATGATACTCTAAAAATGTCATACATGTGGTAAGATACAAATGCCATATCCTAGATATAGTCTTACATGGGATCACATGTGGATGCAGATGCCATATCCCATATATGGTCTTATACGAGATCTAATATCAACGTCGATGCCATATCCTAGATATGGTCTTAAACGAGATCATATGTTGATGCCATGACCCATACATGGTCTTATACGAAATCACTATTTAATGTCGATGCCATGTCCTAGATATGGTTTTACATGGGATCTCAATTCGGTGCCAATGCCATATCCGAGATATGGTCTTATACGGGACCTTATTTTTCTAATGTTTTGACAAGGTTATCCTTTCTATTCTTAAGGTTCAAACAGGACTTCGATATAGCATAACTTCATCATTTGTTCATCGAGACCTCATTAACCAATTTCATAAAAAGATTATACATTTCATGCAATATCAAGTATTTGAATACATAATCACATAATGTTGATTTATTACACACAAACTTACCTCGGTACCAAAATATAGATAGTCGTTCAATTTAGTCCATCACATTGTTCTTTCCTCGGTTTAGGTTTGGACTTCGTGTTTTTTGATCTATAATAACAAATTTCACTTATTCAATTATCACATTGGCTAAAACAGCCCATGGATCATACTTTGGCAAAATTATAATTTTGCCCCTAAACTTTTACATATTTACAAAATGGTCCCTAGGCTCGTATGATGAAATGTACTCGTTTTCTTGGTTACCCAAGCCAAGTAGAACCTATCTTAAGCTTATAGTAGCTCACATTTTCCTTCAAATCAGAATTTTTACTACACATTTTATCACTTTTACAAATAGGTCATTTTTAGTTGTTTCCATGAAAAATCACCTAGAGAAAGATGTTTATTACACATCAAACATCCATATTCCTCCATTAAACATCAAAATACATGCATGTCATACATGGTTAAGTTTTTGAACATGAACCCTAACTTGAATTATGGCTAGAAATAGCTAAATCAAGCTACGAGGATCCCAAAAATGTAAAGAACATTAAAAACAGGGCTAGGATGCACTTAGTATAAGGCTTGAAGATGAAAGAATCCCTAGCTATGGCTTCTTGATAATTTCAGCACAAAGGGAAAAAGATGGACACAAATTTTGACTTCTTTTTCCCTTTTTATTAATTTATTAACTAAATGAACAAAATGCCCTTAAGACCCTTCCTTGAGATTTTTCCCTTCCATGTCCATTTTTGTCCATCATAAGATATAATGGTCTAATTACTAAATAAGGACCTCTAATAAATCTTCAAATGCTATTTCACACTTAAAACTTCTTGTACCAGCCCAAATTAGGGCATAAACGGAATGGTGGTTTTAGGACCACAAATTTGACATAGAAAAATTTATTCTGAAAAACTTTTAAAGTCTATTATGTGATTGAATGCATAAGTGAAAATTTAGTAAATAAATTTTTATCGATAAAGTGCCCGATTGAGTGATAGGACTAAATTCCAAAAATTTCAAAATATGTGTTCTAGAAGTTTAGTGTGAAATTGAAATGGAATCCTAAACTAGAGGTTCTTAATTAGAAACTAGACCATTTTATGGTAAGATGGACAAAAATACCCATGGAAGGAAAATTTGCTAAGAAGGTCATTAAGGGAATTTTGGTCATTTGGATATTAAAAGAAATAAAAAGAGAAAATAAGGCCAAAAAGTGTCCATTTTTTCTTCCTCCTTGGCTGAATTTTACAAGCACCATAGCTAGGGTTTCTTTTAACTTTTCAAGCTCCAAGTAAGTGACTCCTAGCCCCCTTTTTTATGTTCTACGTATTTTTGAGGTCCTCATACCTTGACCTAGCTTTCTATACCACTATTTTAAGCTAGGGTTCATGTTGAAAAATTTACCCATGAATGATATGAAAGCATTTTGATGTTTGTTGGTAGGAAATGAAAGTTTGATGTGTAGTAAACAACTTTTGTTAAGTGATTTTTCTTGGAAATGCATTTAGGGACTAAAATGCAAATGTTGTAAAATATGTGCATAAGTTGTGAAATGTTGAGAATTGTGGGCTGCTATAATAGAGAAAGACAGTCGGCTAGGCTAAAAAATTTAGAAAAATGGATACATTTTAGTGTACGAGCCTAGGGACTAAAGTATAAAAATTAACAAAGTTAGGGGTAAAATTGAAAAAATTCCCATAGGATTATTTTGTGTTAAATGAGTAATGTATGTACTGAATAAGTTAAACTTGATTTTATAGATCAAGAGCGACGTGAAATCGACCTTGACAGTGGAAAAGGCAAGGTATCGGACTAAGTCGAAAAGATTTGCATTTTTGCACTAAGGTAAGTCTTATATGTAAATAGAGTTATTTAATCATTTTGATTAATTGTTTTAAATTATGTTGAATTATCTTAATTATTTGATATCTGAACTATCATAATGAATTATTGAGTATGTGATGTGATAAAACTGATAAGTGAAGAAAATGCCCCGGTTAAACATTAGGAATTATTTAGGATACGAGTGTCATGTCACTAGGAAACCATTGATAGTGATTGATTATTTTTGTGAATCCAGGTGCTAGTTTAGTTTGACTACCAGTGGCTAGGTAATCTTGCATTTGTTGCAAATACCTGTCAGCTTGTGTGAGCAGCACTGAGTAGTTTCGACTATATCATCAGCTTGTGTGAGCAGACCCATGATTAGCTCATCATTGAGCCTATATGTGATATGTATTAAGTGGTAGCTTCAGCTACATTATGTGTGGCACTTGTGCCTTATTCCGTGTATCCTTTAGCATTTCACGTGGTTCAACGGGTTATATGAATCGATTTGATAAAGTGTGACTGCATGTGAAAAGATTTGACCGTGTATTTAAGATTGTCTATGCACAGGTTATATGAAAAATATTGTGTATGCTAAGTGCTTAATGTATGTATTAAATCATGTGGTAAGATTACATGAGTAAGTGATAATTCCCAAACTTAATTATATGATAGGAAAGCTTATTTTCCATTAGCTATGTTTTATTGTCTTTAAATGCTCGTTAATTTTGCATATAGACTTACTAAGCTTTCTAGCTTACCCTTATCCTTTCCCTTCCCTTATAGGTTCATCAAGCTCATCCGAGGTTTGGTGATCAATGGAAATCCATCAACACTGTCAACCATCATTTGGTATTTGATAATAAACTTTGAAAAATATGGCATGTATAGGAGGTCGATTATTTTTTGTATATGTCATAGTTTTTTTGGGTCCATTTGTTGGTAGTAGTGTATTGGAATTTTGGCCATGAGAAATGAGCCATGAATGGTTAAGTCATATTTTGTTAAAATGTTGGAATTTACTAATGTGCAAGCTTGCATAGCAAATGTGAAATGTCTGTGGATGTGCATGCTTGATGATGGTGGATAAAGTTCATGTGTGGATGGCTCAAATTGTATGTTTGGATGGAATTTTATGTTATGAGGTCAATTGGAAAAATTAGTTGGTATGGGTTTGTGTTTCAGGGTGGCAATTGGCTTGGAAAATAGCGTATAATTGTCCATACGGGTAGACTCAAGGGCGTGTGTCTAGGTCGTGTGTGAGACTTGGCCAGCCCCATGGGCGTGTCGATAGGCTGTGTGTCCCCTGCACCTAAAATTATGAAATTAATTGCTTCATAGTAAAAACATGGGGTGGAGACATGACCATGTGTCTCGATTGTGCGCTTGACACGGCCTAGCCCACGGGCGTGTGGCTTGGCCTTATGACAAAAACTTCGCGATGATATCATAAATAGAATACCACAGTTTTTCACACAGGGTGATAACACGTGCGTGACGAGGCCGTGTGAAGAACACGAGTCAAGAACACAGGCGTGTGCTCAGCCGTGTGAAAACCCTTATAGGTTCGAAATGAAAAATAATTCTGTACGAGCTAGGGACATTGGCATGTGTGACCACATGGCCTGCCCACACGGGCGTGTCCCTGTCCGACACGGGTGTGTGCCCTATTTTGAGTCAAATTTTCATCAGTATTCATAAATTTCTGATTTAGTCCCGGATCATACCCAATGTATCGTTTGGGCCTCATAGGCCCTTAATAAGAATATTTTGGGTAAGAATGAAATTCTTTTTAATTTGACGTGGAAATTAGATATCGTACTTGAATGTTCGTGTGAGAGTAAGTATGGTAATGCCTCGTGCCCGTGTCCAGTGACAGTTACAGGTGAGTGGCGTTAATTTAGTTGTATCAGAGCTATGGTTTAATCGATCTTCGGAGTAACATAGTAAGTGTGAGAGTCTAGGTATACATGCCATAATCGTAAATATTGATAGTGTGATGGTTTCTAATCCTTAAATTTTGTTTTCATATAGTAAATGGATCCCGACCTGGCAGTAGCTGACGACGCTGAAAGTAACACGCCGGCTCTTGCTTACGGGATTGCGCTGCTTGAGTGTAGAAATGTTGAATCTAACTAAGGAGAAGAGGCTTAGGAGGCCTTTTTCGGTAGAATGAGTGAGTGGTATACAGAGTTCATTCGAGCGAACCTGAATGCCTGACCTGCCCCACCTTTTCCCATTCCTCAACCAGTCCCGGTAGCCCCACAAAGTACGAAAATGACAAGATTGAGTAAGCCTCCTGTTGACAATATTCGTAACTATGGGGCCAAAGAATTTAGAGCCAATGTTGATGATGACACTGAGAGGGCAGAATTTTGGTTATAGAATAGTATCTGAGTGTTTGATGAACTCTCCTCCACACCCGTGAAGTGTTTAAAGTGTGTCGTATCACTTTTGAAGGACTCAACATATCCGTAGTGGAAAACACTAGTCTCTGTAGTGCCTACTGAATGAGTTACTTGGGTTCGAGTGGAGTTTTAAAAGAAGTATATAAATCAGCGCTTCATTGATCAAAAGCAAAAGGAGTTTTTAGAGCTGAAACAAGGCTGTATGACTGTGTCCAAGTATGAGCGAGAATTCGTCTGACTTAGTAAGTACACTCGGGAATGTGTTTCTACAGAAGAAATTATGTGTAAAAGGTTTAAGGACGGCCTAAACGAAAACATCAAGTTGTATGTGTGGATTTTAGATTTGAAAGAATTTTTTGTGTTAGTTGATCGGGCATGCAAAGCTGAAGAATTATGCAAGGAAAAGAGAAAAATCGAATTGAAAGCTAGGGATGTGAAGAATAGGTCAATGAGTAAGTCCTTCCAACCGTCATCAAAGAAAGTGAGAAATGTGCCAAACCATTCGATCATGTCAGCTGGGAATTCGGGTAGAACTTGTGGAAGAAAAAGTACGGGTTGTAAAGTTCAGACTACTTCTGTAGCTAGTGTTGGCAATGTCAAGCCAAGTAGCCCTGATTGTCAACATTGTGGTAGGAGACATCCCGATGAGTGTTGGATGGTCATCGGGGCATGTTTTAAATGTGGTTCCCAAGACCACTTCATCAAAGACTGTCCAAAAATGGTAGCGAAAGAAACTACTTAGAGCACTAAACAGAGCAATGTACCTACTAGAGGGAAGCCTCCTAGAAATGGGAAAGAGGGAGATAGTGGCAAATGCATAGCTAGAGATTCAATTGCTAGATCGGAGGCTAGAGCGCCTGCGAGAACTTATGCTATTCATGCCTGGGAGGAGGCGTCATCCCCTAATGTGATCACTGGTACATTCTCCCTTTATGATAATATTGTTGCACTAATTGACCTCGGGTCCACACATTCTTATGTTTGTATGAAATTAGTGAATGATATGAAACTGCTTATAGAGTCAACCAAGTTTGTAATTAAGGTGTCAAGCCCCTTAGGAAAATATGTGTTAATTGATAAGATTTGTAAGAATTGTCCCTTAGTGATTCAAGGTCACTATTTTCTAGCCGATCTAATGCTATTTCCATTTGATGAGTTTGATGCCATTTTTGGCATGGATTGGCTGTCGATGGATGATGCTAAAGTGAATTATAGACAGAAGATTATTGAGCTGGAGTGTGAAAATGGTGAAATCCTTTGGGTTGAAACAAATTAGTCTAGGGAGTTTTCTGCTTTTATTTAGTCAATGACTGCTCAGAAGTGTTTGAGAAAAGGTTGTGAGGCATATTTGGCTTATGTATTGAATACGAAAGAGTCTGAGTTGAAAGTGGAGTCAGTGCTAGTGGTTTGCGATTTAGAGTTTACCATCGAGTTGTTGCCGAGAACTACCCCAATATCTATAAGTTTTTATAGAATGGCTCCGACTGAGCTAAAAGAATTGAAAGTGCAGCTATAAGAATTGACAGGCAAAGGGTTTGCAAGGCCTATTTTTTCTCCCTGGGGTGCTCCTGTATTGTTTGTGAAGAAAAAAGGTGGATCGATGAGACTTTGTATCAACTATAGCAACTCAACAAGGTAACGATAAAGAACAAGTATCCCTTGCAAAGAATTGATGACTTATTTGATAAATTAAAATGAGCAATAATGTTTTCAAAGATTGACTTGAGATCCGGATACTACCAACTTAGGGTGAAAGAGTCCGGTGTGCCAAATTAGAACAAGGTATGGACACTATGAGTTTCTTGTAATGCCTTTCTATCTTACTAACGCCCCAGCTGTGTTTATGGATTTAATGAACCAAATTTTTAGATCGTACTTGGATAAGTTTGTAGTGGTCTTTATTGATGACATCTTGATTTATTCTCGTGATCGAAGCAAGCATGCTGAGCATTTAAGGACAATTTTATAAATTTTGCGAGATAAATAGTTGTATTCAAAATTTAGTAAAACTGAATTTTGGTTCAATGAAGTTGGATTTTTGGGCCACATTGTTTCTAGAGATGGCATTCAAGTTGATCCGAGCAAGATCTCGGTGATAGTTGATTGGAAGCCACCGAAAAATGTATTAGAGGTTAGAAGCATTCTGGGTTTGGCAGGATATTACAGACGCTTCGTAAAAAGGATTCTCGATGATTGCTTCTTTGATGACCAAGTTGATGCAAAAAGATGTTAAGTTTGAGTGGACAGAGAAGTGTCAACAAAGTTTTGAGAAATTAAAAACAGTATTAACTGAGGAGCTAGTGTTAGTGCAACCTACATCCGGGAAGGACTTTGTAATTTGCAGTGATGCATCCCTAAATGGTCTTGGATGTTCAATGATGCAAGAAGATGAAGTGGTAGCGTATGCCTCAAGACAATTGAAGCCGCACGAGAGGAACTACCCGACACATGATTTGGAGTTAGCTGCCATTATCTTCGCTTTGAAGATGGTGACGCTATTTGTATGGTGAGAAGTGTCGTATCTTTACCGACCATAAAAGCTTGAAGTATTTAATGTCACAAAAAGATTTGAACTTGCGGCAACAAAGATGGCTCGAGTTGTTGAAAGACTACGAGTTAGTGATCGACTACCATCCAGGGAAAGCGAATGTGGTTGTCGATATTTTGAGTAGAAAATCTCTGTTTGCTTTGAGAGCTATGAATACGAGATTGACTCTATCCGACGATGGTTCGATTTTAGCCAAGTTAAAAGCTACGCCATTGTTCATTCAACAAATTTATGAAGCTCAAAAGGATGATAGTGAGTTACAAGCGAAAAGAGCTCAGTGTCAAAAGGATAATGAGACAGATTTTCAGATTGGTTCGAACGACTGTTTGATGTTTAGGGACGGAGTATGCGTTCCAAAAGATGCCGAGCTAATTCGAAAGATCCTACATAAAGCTCATAATGGTTGTTTATCCATCCACTCGGGCAGTGCAAAAATGTATAATGATTTGAAGAAATTATATTGGTGGCCCAATTTGAAAAAAGATGTATCTGAGTACATATTAAAATGTTTAGTTTGCCAACAAGTAAAAGCCCAACATCAAGTTCCTTCTGGTTTGCTTCAGCCAACAATGGTACCCGAATGGAAATGGGATCGAATCACAATGGATTTTGTAATAGGTTTACCTTTAGCTCTGAAAAGAAAGATGCAGTTTGTATCATAGTTGACTGGTTGACGAAATCGGCTCATTTCATTCTGATAATCACGGATTTCTTACTTGATAAGTTGGTCAGATTGTACATCGCTGAGATTGTAAGATTGCATAGAGTACCGACTTCTATCATTTCGGACAGAGATCTGAGATTTACCTCGAGGTTTTGGAAAAAAGTTGCAAGAAGCCTTGGAGACCAAGTTGAATTTTAGTACGGCCTTTCACCCACAAATAGATGGTCAATCTGAACGAGTAATTTAGACATTAGAAGATATGCTTCGATGTTGTGTACTTGAGTTTGAAGGTAGTTGGGAAAAATACCTACCTTTGGTTGAATTTGCTTACAAAAATAGCTTTCAATCGAGCATCAAAATGGCACTGTATAAGGCATTGTATGGCCACAAATGTCGAACTCCATTGTATTCGATTAAGCTTAGTGAAAAACTAATTCATGGGGTTGACTTGATAAAAGAGATGGAAGAGAAAGTGAAGATAATTCCTGACTATTTGAAAGCTACATCGGGTTTACAGAAGTCTTATGCAGATTTGAAGAGAAAAGAGATCAAGTTTCAAGTGGGTGATAAACTGTTTTTGAAAGTGTCTCCATGGAAAAGGTTCTTGAGATTCGGTCGGAAAGGCAAATTGAGTTTGTGATTCATCAAACCGTATGAAATTATAGAAAGAATCAGACTAGTGGCATATTGATTAGCCTTACCGACAGAGCTAGAAAAGATCCACGATGTATTTCATGTATTGATGCTACGGAGCTATCGCTCTGATCTGTCACATCTCACCGACCGAAGTGGAAATTCAGCCGGATATGTCATATAGTCAAGAACCAATCCAGATCTTAGCTCAAGAAGTGAAACAGTTAAGGAACAAAAGTGTAGCCTTGGTAGTAAAAGTATTATGGCAAAAGCATGGAGTGAAAGAGGCTACGTGGGAGTCGGAGGACGCTATGAGGAAATAGTACACACATCTCTTTACTGGTAAGATTTTCGGGGATGAAAATCCTTTAAGGGGGAGAGTTGTAACAACCCGAATTAGGACCTAAATAGAACCATGGTTTCTAGACCACGAATCTGACATAGAAAATTTTATTCCGATAAAGTTAAGGTCTATTGTGTGATTGAATGCATAAGTGAAAATTTAGTAAATAAATTTTTATCGATAAAATGCCCGATTGAGTGTTAGGACTAAATTGAAAAATTTTCAAAATATGTATTTTAGAAGCTTTTAGTGTTAAATTGAAATGGAAGCCTAAACTAGAGGTCCTTATTTAGCAATTATACCATTTTATGGCCAGATGGACAAAAATACCCGTGGAAGGAAAAATTTGCTAAGAAGGTCATTAAGGGCATTTGGTCATTTGGATATTAAAAGAAATAACAAGAGAAAATAAGGCCAAAAAGTGTCCATCTTTTCTTCCTCCTTGGCCGAATTTTACAAGCACCATAGCTAGGGTTTCTTTCAACTTTTCAAGCTCCAAGTAAGTGATTAGCCCCTTTTTTATGTTCTACGTATTTTTGAGGTCCTTATACCTTGGCCTAGCTTTCTATAACACTATTTTAAGCTAGGGTTCATGTTTAAAAATTTTCCCATGTATGATATAAAAGCATTTTGATGTTTATTGGTAGGAAGTGGAAGTTTGATGTGTAGTAAACAACTTTTGTTAAGTGATTTTTCATGGAAATGCATTTAAGGACTAAAATGTAAAAGTTGTAAAATATATGCATAAGTTGTGAAATGTTAAGAATTGTAGGCTGCTATAAGAGAGAAATACAGTCAGCGAGGCTCGAAAATGTAGAAAAATGGATACATTTTAGTTCACGAGTCGAGGGACTAAAGTGTAAAAATTGACAAAGTTAAGGGCAAAATGGTAAAAATTCCCATAGGATGATTTTGTGTTAAATTGAGTAATGTATGTACTGAATGAGTTAAATTTGATGTTATACATCAAGAATGACGTGAAATCGACCTTGACCGTGGAAAAGGCAAGGTATCAGACTAAATCGAAAAGATTTGCATTTGTGCACCGAGGTAAGTCTTATATGTAACTAATGAGTTATTTAAATATTTTGATTAATTGTTTTACATTATGTTGAATTATCTTAATTATTTGATATCTAAACTGTCATAATGAATTATTGAGTATGCAATGTGATAAAACTGATAAGTGAAAAAAATGCCCCGGTTGAACCTTAAGAATCATTTAGGATACGAGTGCCATGTCACTAAGAAGCCATTTATAGTGATCGATTGTTTATGTGAATTCGGGTGCTGGTCTAGTTCGATACCAGTGGCTAGGTAATCCTGCATCTGTTGCGGATACTTGTCAGCTTGTGTGAGCAGACCCTTGATTAGCTCATCACTGAGCCTACATGTGATATGTGTTAAGTGGTAGCTTCGGCTACATTATGTGTGGCACTTGTGCCTTATTTCGTGTATCCTTTAGCATTCCACGTGGTTCAACGGGTTATATGAATCGATTTGATAAAGTGTGATTGCATGTGAAAAGATTTGACCATGTATTTAAGATTGTATATGCACAGGTTATATGAAAAATATTGTCTGTGCTAAGTGCTTAATGTTGTATTGAATCATGTGGTAAGATTACATGAGTAAGTGGTAATTCCCAAACTTAATTATATGATAGGAAGGCTTATTTTCCATTAGCTATTTTTTATTGTCTTTAAATGCTCGTTAATTTTGCATATAGACTTACTAAGCTTTATAGCTTACCCTTCTCCTTTCCCTTCCCTTCCAAGTTTATCAAGCTCATCTGAGGTTCAATGATCAACAGTAATCCATCAATGCTATAAACCATCATTTGGTATTTGATCTTGAACTTTAAAAATTTTGGCATGTATTTGAGGTCGATTATTTTTGGTATATGTCATAGTTCTTTTGGGTACATTCGTTGGTAGTAGTGTATTGACATTTTGGCCATGAGAAATGAGCCATGAATGGTTAAGTCATATTTTTTAAAAATGTTGTAATTTACTAATGTGCAAGCTTGCATAGCAAATGTGAAATGTGTGTGGATGTACATGCTTGATAATGGTGGATAAAGTTAGTGTGTGGATGGCTCAAATTGTATGCTTGGATGGAATTTTATGTTATGAGATCAATTAGCAAAATTGGTTGGTCTGGGTTTGTGTTTTAGGGCGGCAATTGGCTTGGAAAATAGCCTATAATTGCCCACATGGGTAGACACACGAATGTGTGTCTAGGCAATGTGTGACACACAGCCAGCCCTATGGGCCTGTTGATAGGCCGTATGTCCCCTGCACCTAAAATTATGAAATTAATTGCTTCGTAGTAAAAACACGGGATGAAGACTCGACCATTGTAACGCCCCAATTTTTAGGGTTTTTGAATGTCTACTTGAATTTATTTTTACATGTTTTGATATGCTGAAGTAGTGAATTGAGTGTGGTTATTGTAATGGCTTAAATTCAAAGTTATCGGAACAGTGGTTTCGTAACCACAAATCCGATTTAAAGAGAAATTTATTTTAATATTTTTTTTACATGAATATTGTTGTGATAGGAAAATCGTATGAAAATATTGATAGAAAAATTTTACCGAATTAGTAGTTAGTTAATAAAAAGAAATTATTGAAGAAATTAGGTAAAGACAAGTTATCGGGAGCTTGATCTCGTAAAACCGAGTCGAAAATATTTTTATAAATATTTGTGGAATGTTAGTAATATTGTATTAAAATTTTGTTAGAAAATTTTAACGTTTGGGCAGTCAATTAAATGAAAAGGACTAAATTGGAAAAGGAGTAAAAGTTGTTAGGATGATTAAATAGCTTAAGTGTTTAATTAGAAAGGATTTAAAAAGAAAATAGACCCAAAATTTATTTGGGCTGGACGGCAAGGGCATAAAATCAGCAGAAAAGTGGATGAATTAAGGGCAAAATTGGAATATTGCATTATTAACTAAATAAAACTAGGACTAATATGGAAATATCTAGATTTCTTGAGATTTCTCTTCATTCTCATCAGAAAAACGCCATAGGAGGGGTTCTTTAAGCTGGTTTTTCATACTTTTTGCACCAAGTGAGTTAATCCTTGCCTTTTTCTTGTAATTTTTGTGTTTTTAAGACTTTTACAACTAGGTCCTACTATTAAATTCATTAGTTTTTGATTTTATGGATGAAATTGAAAGTCACCATGGTTGAGTTCTGTAAGTATATGAATATTTAGCATGGAATTTAAGCTTTAATATTATTATATGATGATTTTATGGAATAAAATGTAAAGAAAGTGAATATTTAGGACCTATTTGTAAAAGAGTGTGAAATTGAAGTTTGCTTCTGAAATTCTAGTTCCCAAAGGTTACAAGGTAGTTTAAAATGATGGAATAAAGTATTAATTGAGAAAAATCAGCTCAATTGAGAGGTTAATTGAGTAGGGACGAAACTATCACTTATTAAAAGCTTGGGGGAAAAATGGTAATAAACCTCTTGCACTAAAACAGTTTTGGACAGCAGCAGTAGTCCAACTTTGAAAAATCACCATAAATTGTAAAAATCGAATTAGAGGGTGAACAAAATATGGAATTAAATTTTATTGAGTCTAGTTTCTCATAGAAGAAAGAGAGTAAACAATAGAATTGTAAATCTTGAGATATAATGCATTTTGTGAGACAAGGTCAGAATGATTTCGGGTTCCCCTGTTTTGACTTTGGAAAATCACCAAAAATTTTATAAAAATAATTATGGAGTTAAATTTATATGTTTAAAATCCTTAATGAATCTATTTTCAAGAGAAACAAGCGGGAACATCATCCGAGTTCCGTATGAGGAGATAATTAATTTTTAGTGAAGAAAGGTCGGAACTGTCATATAGCAGAACAGGGGTAACTTTAAAGAATAAACTGTACTAAATGGCTAAACCAAAAATTCTGAAAATTTTATGGTTAGAATATATGTGAGTCTAGTTTCAGGGAAAATTTACGGATCTTAATTTGGAGTCCCGTAGCTCAAGATGAAAATAATTTAGTGACTATGACGCAAGTAGACAGCCTTGGATGAACTATAAATGGTAGTGGAATTGTAGAAAATGGTACATATGAACATGAAATGTTAATTTGATGAATAAATTTATTTATCTAGATCCGGAAGACTCAAACACGAAGCTAGATCGAGGAAAGGAAAAAGTTTGGGATTAGTAGATTTTTGTATACAAACAAGTATCGAGGTAAGTTCGTGTAACTTGAATTATATTCTTAAATACTTGAAATGCATGTTATGGATGTGAATATGAATTGAATGTTCATTATATGAAAATTGATGAAACATTGGTATATTTGATAAAAATGGGAAGAAATCCCGGTTGAATGGAAGGAAAATTCGATGGATCTCTGAAAAGGAATTGACGGTAAAAATGGATCTAGCCCGGACGGGTGATCCTATCTTGATATAGCCCTCCCGAAGAATATGTGGAAAATGGATTTAGCCCGGACGGGTAATCCAAATTAGGGTCTGAATTTAGCCTGGACTGGTAATTCAGATCCAAGCTCATTAGAGTAATTGTCGTTGCAGGGGATTTAGCCTGGACTGGTAATCCCGACAATACTCTATGAGTCTATATTACAGGGGATTTAGCCTGGACTGGTAATCTCGCTGTAAGGATGAGGTTCGCGGGAGTGTGCTCTCTGAAATGAAAACGTGCGCACATGAATATGAATTGACGGACCCGGATTTGTACACTAAAGTGTACCCCTGAAAATCCATCGAAATTCCAAGAAATTCAACGGGATAAATATGGGAAAATAATAATGGAATGGAAATCACGGTATTGATGAGCTCATCAATCTCAATATATATTATTGATACATTGAAATTATTGTACTAACTTGAATGTTGAGTTTGTGCATGTTAAGGTAACAATACATTGAATGGATGTATGTATGTTTATTGTATTGTATCGAAAATATTAGGTAAGTATAATTCTTGTTACATGAGCTTACTAAGCACAATGTGCTTACCCTGTTTTCTTTTTCCCTGTTTTGTAGTATCAAGAGCTCGGAGGTCGGATTCAGTCGGAGATACATCACACTATCAACCTCAATATTTTGGTATATCTAGAACTTTATTTTAGAAATCAATGGCATGTATAAGTTAATAAAGTAAATGTTGATGTGAAATGAATGTAAAGTTAGCCATTGGTATGGCTAACAAACCTTAGTTTGGTGTTTAATGTGATTATCTTATGAATGTGCATGAATCTATTATAAAGATATGCTGAATTGGATTGGTTGATTTGGATTGGTATCGGTTTAAGTTTTGCAGGGAAGGCTACATATTTATGAAGGGGATATATTGAGTTTTAAAAAAAAAAAATACTATTGTTCGGTAAACTTCGGTAATGCCTCGTACCCTATTTCGGTGACGAATACGGGTAGGGGGTGTTACATTTGTTGGTATCAGAGCTACGGTTTAGCCGGTTCTCGGACCGACGTAGCAAATACGGTATTAGCTATACATGCCATTTAAATTATTGTTGATAGTGTGATATCTCCTGACCATTTAAATGTGTTTTTCTTATAGTAAATGTCTGCCGACCGAGCTCAATCCGAGGAAGCCGGGAGTCATGCTCCGGCCCCGGAAAGGGAACAAAGAGAAGTCGAAGCTACTAGTAGGAGAAGGTCCGAGACAAGGGACCAAAGTGAAGAGGCTAAAATGGCCCTCTATCAAATGATGAATGATTGGTTTACTCAGTATATAAGAACTAACCCTGTAGTGCAGCAAACTCAAGCTCCTCCTCCTCCTCCACCGGTTCCCGTGACTACACAGGGTACAGGTATTGAATCTACCAGGAAAGGAAATGCTCCTGTTGATAAAATTAGAAAGTATGGGGCTGAAGAATTCCGAGCTGCAGTTGATGATGATTCTGAAAGGGCTGAGTTTTGGTTAGAGAATACTACCCGGGTTTTAGAAGAATTATCATGCACACCAGAAGAATATCTGAAATGTGCTATTTCACTGTTAAAAGACACAGCTTATCATTGGTGGAAGACTAAAGCTTCGGTGGTTCCAAAAGAAGAGATTACTTGGGAGTTCTTTCAGAATGAATTTAAAAAGAAATATATCAGCCAGAGATTTCTTGATCAGAAAAGAAAAGAATTTCTTGAGCTGAAACAGGGCAATAGATCGGTATCTGAGTATGAAAGAGAATTTGTTCGGTTGAGTAAATATGCTCGGGAATGGGTACAATCAGAAGCCGAAATGTGTAAACGATTTGAAGAGGAGCTAAATGAAGACATTAAGTTGTTGATCGGAATTCTTGAAATTCGTGAGTTTGCTACACTGACAGAGCGAGCTTATAAAGCAGAAGAGCTGAGTAAAGAGAAGAAACAAGCTGAAAGGGAAGCTCGAATTGCTAGTAAGAGACCGGTGAGCAAATCACAGTTTTCTACTTCAAAGAAATTGAAAAAGTATCAAGATCGCTTCACTTCAGTCACTGGACATTCAAGTAGAGAACGAGGCTCTCAACGCTCTAATCCAAGACCATCTACTCCATCAGTGACCAGTGTGGGCAGTGTCGGTACTCCTAAGCCGAGATGTCAGTACTGTAATAAAGTTCATTTTGGAGAATGCCGACTGAGAAGTGGGGCTTGTTATCGATGCGGTTCATTTGATCATTTTCTCAGAGATTGTCCAGAAAGGGGTGAAAAAGAAGCTGAACAGATATCGAAGCCGAGTAATCCAGTTTCGAGAGGCAGACCACCACGACCAGCTGGTAATGTCAGTGGTAGCCGAGGAGCTACGAAAGAATTTGCAGGCAGGTCTGAGACACGAGCACCTGCTAGGACATATGCCATCCGTGCCAAAGAAGATGCCTCAGCACCCGATGTTATTACTGGTACATTTTCTTTGCTTGACACTAATATTACTGCATTAATTGATCCTGGTTCTACGCATTCATATATATGTATAAAGCTTGCATGTGTTAAAAATTTATCTGTTGAACCAACTGAATTTGCGGTTAAAGCCTCGAACCCCCTAGGCCAGTCTGTGTTGGTGGATAAAATTTGTAAAGATTGTCCACTAATGGTAAGAGGTTATTGTTTCTCGGCCGATTTGATGTTACTTCCTTTTGATGAGTTTGATGTGATATTGGGCATGGATTGGCTAACCCAGCATGATGCAGTAGTAAATTGTAGACAAAAATATATTTTGTTAAAATGTCAGAACGGTGAATTGCTTCGGGTTAAATCGGGTCAGACAGAGGGGTTATCTGATGTCATTTCAGTTATTACTGCTCAAAGGTATATCAAAAAGGGGTATGATGCTTTTCTTGCTTATGTATTAGACACTAAAGTATCTGAGTCGAAGATTCAGGCAGTGCCAGTGGTATGTGAATTTTCTGATGTGTTTCCAGAAGAATTACCAGGGTTGCCACCAGAAAGAGAAGTGAAATTCTCTATAGATTTGGTTCCAGGAACTACTCCAATTTCCATAGCTCCGTACCGGATGGCTCCTACAGAATTAAAAGAGTTAAAGATACAGTTACAGGAACTTGTTGATAAGGGTTTTGTTCGACCGAGTCATTCACCTTGGGGTGCCCCGGTTTTGTTTGTGAAAAAGAAAGACGGATCTTTGAGATTGTGTATTGACTACCGACAGATTAATAAAGTAACTATAAAGAATAAATACCCGTTACCCCGGATTGATGATTTATTTGACCAGCTGAAAGGTGCTACAGTGTTTTCAAAGATTGATCTCCGATCGGGTTATTATCAGTTACGGGTAAAGGAATCAGATGTGCCAAAGACAGCTTTCAGAACCAGGTACGGGCATTATGAGTTTTTGGTTATGCCATTTGGGCTAACTAATGCACCTGCAGTATTTATGGATCTGATGAACCGGATATTCAAACCGTATTTAGACAGATTTGTGGTAGTATTCATTGATGATATTTTAGTCTATTCTCGAGATGAAAATGAACATGCAGAACATTTGAGAATAGTGTTGCAAATTTTACGTGAAAAACAGCTTTATGCTAAATTCAGTAAATGTGAATTCTGGCTTCGAGAAGTGGGTTTTCTTGGACATATTGTATCTGCTGAAGGCATTAGGGTAGACCCGAATAAAATCTCAGCTATTGTAAATTGGAATCCACCAAAAAATGTATCTGAAGTTAGAAGTTTCTTGGGCTTAGCTGGGTATTATCGGAGATTTGTACAGGGGTTCTCTATGATAGCTTCTCCAATGACTCGTCTACTGCAGAAAGATGTAAAGTTTGAGTGGACCGATGAATGCCAGCGGAGTTTCGACCGATTGAAAGATCTGTTAACGAAAGCACCTGTACTAGTGCAGCCTGAACCGGGTAAGGAATTTGTTATTTACAGTGATGCCTCATTAAATGGTTTAGGTTGTGTTTTGATGCAAGAAGGTAAAGTTATAGCCTATGCTTCAAGACAACTTAAACCTCATGAAAGAAATTACCCAGTACATGATCTTGAATTAGCTGCTATTGTATTTGCGTTGAAGATATGGCGGCATTACTTGTACGGTGAGAAATGTTATGTTTATACTGATCATAAAAGCTTGAAATATTTGATGACACAGAAAGATTTGAATTTAAGACAGCGCAGGTGGCTCGAACTGATAAAGGATTATGATTTGACTATTGATTACCATCCGGGTAAAGCTAATGTTGTAGCTGATGCTTTGAGCCGGAAATCTTTATTTGCTTTGCGAGCTATGAATACCCGGTTATCATTATCTGGAGATGGTTCAATTATAGCTGAAATGAAAGCTAGACCAGTGTTTCTACAGAGACCTGTGAGGCTCAGAAAAATGATGAAAAGTTACAAGCTAAACGGGCACAATGTGAGTCGAGTACTGATTCTGAATTTCAGGTTGGGATCGATGGTTGTTTATTATTCAGAGACAGGATATGTGTACCTCAGAATTCAGAACTCATACAGAAAATTTTACACGAGGCTCACAGCAGTACTATGTCTGTACATCCAGGGAGTAATAAAATGTATAATGATTTGAAAAAGTTGTACTGGTGGCCAGGTATGAAACGTGATATCTCTGAGTTTGTATCAAGGTGTTTGGTATGTCAGCAAGTTAAAGCTGAACATCAGGTACCTTCGGGGTTACTTCAGCCAATCACTATACCAGAATGGAAATGGGAAAGGATTACAATGGATTTTGTATCTGGATTACCATTGTCTCCGAGAAAGAAAGATGCTATTTGGGTGATCGTTGACCGGTTGACGAAGTCAGCACACTTTATTCCAGTACGTATGGATTATTCTTTAGATAAATTGGCTGAATTGTATATATCTGAGATTGTCAGGCTACATGGAGTGCCTGTCTCTATTATATCAGATAGGGATCCCCGATTTACATCTCGTTTCTGGAACAAATTGCAAGAAGCTTTAGGTACTCAATTATCTTTCAGCACTGCATTTCATCCTCAAACAGATGGCCAATCTGAACGTGTAATTCAGGTATTGGAAGATATGCTCCGATGTTGTATATTAGAATTTGAAGGTAATTGGGAGAGGTATCTACCTTTGATTGAATTTGCTTACAATAACAGTTATCAGTCCAGTATTAAAATGGCTCCGTATGAAGCTTTGTATGGTAGAAAATGTAGAACACCGTTATATTGGGCAGAGCTTAGTGAAAAGAAGATACATGGAGTTGATTTGATTCGGGAAACAGAAGGAAAAGTAAAGGTGATTTGGGATAGTCTAAAAGCAGCTTCCGATCGTCAAAAGTCATATGCTGATCTTAAACGAAAAGAAATTGAATTTCAGGTTGGTGACAAGGTATTCTTAAAAGTGTCTCCGTGGAAGAAAGTTCTCCGGTTCGGTCGAAAGGGTAAATTGAGTCCAAGATTTATCGGGCCATATGAAATCCTAGAAAGAATTGGACCGGTAGCTTATCGATTGGCATTACCACCAGAACTTGATGGAATCCATAACGTTTTTCATGTGTCTATGCTACGACGGTATCGGTCGGATCCTTCACATGTTATTTCTCCGACAGAAGTGGAAAGAACCAATTAAGATTTTGGCACGAGAGACAAAGGAGCTCAGAAATAAAAAGATAAATTTGGTAAAAGTATTATGGCAAAAGCACGGGATTGAGGAAGCGACATGGGAACCGGAGGAGGCAATGAGGAAACAATATCCGAACCTCTTTACTGGTAAGATTTTCGAGGACGAAAATCCTTAAAGGGGGGGAGAGTTGTAATGGCCTAAATTCAAAGTTATCGGAACAGTGGTTTCGTAACCACAAATCCGATTTAAAGAGAAATTTATTTTAATATTTTTTTTACATGAATATTGTTGTGATAGGAAAATCGTATGAAAATATTGATAGAAAAATTTTACCGAATTAGTAGTTAGTTAATAAAAAGAAATTATTGAAGAAATTAGGTAAAGACAAGTTATCGGGAGCTTGATCTCGTAAAACCGAGTCGAAAATATTTTTATAAATATTTGTGGAATGTTAGTAATATTGTATTAAAATTTTGTTAGAAAATTTTAACGTTTGGGCAGTCAATTAAATGAAAAGGACTAAATTGGAAAAGGAGTAAAAGTTGTTAGGATGATTAAATAGCTTAAGTGTTTAATTAGAAAGGATTTAAAAAGAAAATAGACCCAAAATTTATTTGGGCTGGACGGCAAGGGCATAAAATCAGCAGAAAAGTGGATGAATTAAGGGCAAAATTGGAATATTGCATTATTAACTAAATAAAACTAGGACTAATATGGAAATATCTAGATTTCTTGAGATTTCTCTTCATTCTCATCAGAAAAACGCCATAGGAGGGGTTCTTTAAGCTGGTTTTTCATACTTTTTGCACCAAGTGAGTTAATCCTTGCCTTTTTCTTGTAATTTTTGTGTTTTTAAGACTTTTACAACTAGGTCCTACTATTAAATTCATTAGTTTTTGATTTTATGGATGAAATTGAAAGTCACCATGGTTGAGTTCTGTAAGTATATGAATATTTAGCATGGAATTTAAGCTTTAATATTATTATATGATGATTTTATGGAATAAAATGTAAAGAAAGTGAATATTTAGGACCTATTTGTAAAAGAGTGTGAAATTGAAGTTTGCTTCTGAAATTCTTGTTCCCAAAGGTTACAAGGTAGTTTAAAATGATGGAATAAAGTATTAATTGAGAAAAATCAGCTCAATTGAGAGGTTAATTGAGTAGGGACGAAACTATCACTTATTAAAAGCTTGGGGGAAAAATGGTAATAAACCTCTTGCACTAAAACAGTTTTGGACAGCAGCAGTAGTCCAACTTTGAAAAATCACCATAAATTGTAGAAATCGAATTAGAGGGTGAACAAAATATGGAATTAAATTTTATTGAGTCTAGTTTCTCATAGAAGAAAGAGAGTAAACAATAGAATTGTAAATCTTGAGATATAATGCATTTTGTGAGACAAGGTCAGAATGATTTCGGGTTCCCCTGTTTTGACTTTGGAAAATCACCAAAAATTTTATAAAAATAATTATGGAGTTAAATTTATATGTTTAAAATCCTTAATGAATCTATTTTCAAGAGAAACAAGCGGGAACATCATCCGAGTTCCGTATGAGGAGATAATTAATTTTTAGTGAAGAAAGGTCGGAACTGTCATATAGCAGAACGGGGGTAACTTTAAAGAATAAACTGTACTAAATGGCTAAACCAAAAATTCTGAAAATTTTATGGTTAGAATATATGTGAGTCTAGTTTCAGGGAAAATTTACGGATCTTAATTTGGAGTCCCGTAGCTCAAGATGAAAATAATTTAGTGACTATGACGCAAGTAGACAGCCTTGGATGAACTATAAATGGTAGTGGAATTGTAGAAAATGGTACATATGAACATGAAATGTTAATTTGATGAATAAATTTATTTATCTAGATCCGGAAGACTCAAACACGAAGCTAGATCGAGGAAAGGAAAAAGTTTGGGATTAGTAGATTTTTGTATACAAACAAGTATCGAGGTAAGTTCGTGTAACTTGAATTATATTCTTAAATACTTGAAATGCATGTTATGGATGTGAATATGAATTGAATGTTCATTATATGAAAATTGATGAAACATTGGTATATTTGATAAAAATGGGAAGAAATCCCGGTTGAATGGAAGGAAAATTTGATGGATCTCTGAAAAGGAATTGACGGTAAAAATGGATCTAGCCCGGACGGGTGATCCTATCTTGATATAGCCCTCCCGAAGAATATGTGGAAAATGGATTTAGCCCGGACGGGTAATCCAAATTAGGGTCTGAATTTAGCCTGGACTGGTAATTCAGATCCAAGCTCATTAGAGTAATTGTCATTGCAGGGGATTTAGCCTGGACTGGTAATCCTGACAATACTCTATGAGTCTATATTACAGGGGATTTAGCCTGGACTGGTAATCTCGCTGTAAGGATGAGGTTCGCGGGAGTGTGCTCTCTGAAATGAAAACGTGCGCACATGAATATGAATTGACGGACCCGGATTTGTACACTAAAGTGTACCCCTGAAAATCCATCGAAATTCCAAGAAATTCAACGGGATAAATATGGGAAAATAATAATGGAATGGAAATCACGGTATTGATGAGCTCATCAATCTCAATATATATTATTGATACATTGAAATTATTGTACTAACTTGAATGTTGAGTTTGTGCATGTTAAGGTAACAATACATTGAATGGATGTATGTATGTTTATTGTATTGTATCGAAAATATTAGGTAAGTATAATTCTTGTTACATGAGCTTACTAAGCACAATGTGCTTACCCTGTTTTCTTTTTCCCTGTTTTGTAGTATCAAGAGCTCGGAGGTCGGATTCAGTCGGAGATACATCACACTATCAACCTCAATATTTTGGTATATCTAGAACTTTATTTTAGAAATCAATGGCATGTATAAGTTAATAAAGTAAATGTTGATGTGAAATGAATGTAAAGTTAGCCATTGGTATGGCTAACAAACCTTAGTTTGGTGTTTAATGTGATTATCTTATGAATGTGCATGAATCTATTATAAAGATATGCTGAATTGGATTGGTTGATTTGGATTGGTATCGGTTTAAGTTTTGCAGGGAAGGCTACATATTTATGAAGGGGATATATTGAGTTTTAAAAAAAAAATACTATTGTTCGGTAAACTTCGGTAATGCCTCGTACCCTATTTCGGTGACGAATACGGGTAGGGGGTGTTACAGTTAGTGGACCTTTAGAGGGCTTGGGTTTAAGTCTAAAGCCTGACAGAATCTTACATTATAGCCCTATGTGAGAATGGACATGGCCAAAGTGGGCTTTTAAATAAATGTTTGGGTTTTATGGCACAAGTGAGCCTGTGGTAAAGTAACAAGGTAGCGCCACTCAAAACACATGGAGGTGGTGTGTGGAGGCATGTGAGGGAGCTAAGGCTCGAATCCATTGGTGAGCAAGGTACTTATTTTATTTTATTGCATGTGCATAGTAAGAGGTCGAATCCAAGTTGAACTCTGAGGTAAAGTGTTTGAGTTACCCATGGGATTGGATTAAGGAGTGATAAGGGGAGAAAATTTAGGGATTGGGTTATGAAGGGAGAGTTGGCCAAATGTGGGATGCTTGGAAGAGCAAATTCAGCTATTGGTCTTTTGAGAATGCATTTTCGGCACATGTGGTAGGAGTGAGCCGAATTTTGTAGAGTATACCTTTTGGGATTTACATTTTGGGTCATTTTCTTCTTAGTGCCGATTAGGTAAGCAGAAAAGTGCCTTTTTGTTCTTTTCTTTTCTTTCACTTCTTCTCCCTTTTTGTTCAAAAAGCTGAAAGTCCCTAAGCTCTCAACCTCTCCCTTAGTCGATTGGTGCAAGGATCGAACCCTTCCATTTCTTGTTCTTCTCGAACCAAACCTATCTTATTCTTCCCCTCTTTCTTCTTTTCTCCATTGCTTGAATTGACTCACCTAGAACCCTTATTGGTCGATTGCCTTAAAAAGCTGAAACTCGAACCATTTGGTCTTCTTCAAGCCGATTTTTTCTTTGACCGAACCCTTCCACATCTCTACTCTAAAAAGCCAAAACCTTTGCGTAACTTCTTCTCTTATTCTTTCACTTTTTCTTTCAAAACTGAAACCCCAAACTCTTTTTAGTGTGCTCTCTTCTCAAAACCAAATCCCATCTTCACTTCTCTGTTATTCATCCAACCCTTCCAGTTATTCATCTTCTCCCTAAGTGCTTTGATTAGATCAAGTGTAGATCTGGGCCTAGTGTAGTGGAAACAACCTCTAGCGGTATTAATCAGGCTAGGAAACCCCTGTGGTAAGTACTCAATTCTTTTTCTTCGTGTTCGTGGGATTAAAGAAAAGCTGAAGGTTCTATCTCCCTATGTACTAATCAGTTTTGGGTCTATGTCTAGTAAGCTAATTTAAACCCCTTACTCTTGTGGTCAATGGTGTTTTCAGTTATTCGTGATGACGGATCCGGTAAAGGAAGGTTGGTGGTAGGACAAAGGGAGGCAGTCTAGTGGTTGGGGCTAGATTTCAACAAGGTAAGAGATAGGTGATTGGTTAATGGTAGCTGAATATGTATAAGGTAAGATGATGGTGGTTTCAATTAAATTATGGATTAACATAGTGAGTAAACTATTGTAGGCTGATTGTTCGTAGGTTCTCGACGCAGTTTGCAAACAGGTGTGTAACGACACCCTCTAGTAGCTTAGATCGCCAAAAGCCGAAATGCCGAAATGCCGACATTTTGTGGACTTGCGAGCATGTGAATGCTCGTGGGTCAATCTGAAATCGTGAATCTGAGTTAATAGACAGTAAGGGCTGCTGTGTGTGTTTTCGTGTACTTAGGCTATTTTGGGCTTCGATGGCCGAAATTAGGCCCAATGGGCTTACGGACCGTTTGGGTAAAAGTATGCGGCAAGTGATTTCTGGTAAACTGGATATTAAATCTACGATAATATGTGTAAAATTAGACTGAGCGAGCCACAGTAGCATGTGGGCTCCCTAGGGCCCATTAGGGGTTTTAGGGCCCGATGGCACTATATGAATGTATAGATAATGTGAGTCACTCGAAGCGACGTTAGACCTACTAGAAGGTCGTATTAAGCATAAAACCTAAAAATGTAGCTAAGTGACCTAAATACCCCTGAAGAGTGAAAATTACCGTTTTATAGATGCTAAATGACTGTTTTACCCCTAGAAATAGCTGACTGATTTGCGTGTTACTGTATCTGATATTCTATATGCCATGTCATGTAGTACTCTAATTTGCATGGGGTTGGGTTATGGATATGGAGGAAGTGTTAAAAGTGGCATTGCCACGTAATCTGCTTGGAGGCTCTGCCTCATTTTCTGTTCTGGTAGCTCTGCCATGATTTCTGTATTAGCAGCTTTACTGCGACTATAGTGTGTAGGGCTAGTGGGTTGAGTTCTGCCCCACATGGTGTGTAGGGCTGGTACAGGTGGTGTGTAGGGCTGGACTGGCGTGGGCTTTGCATACATGCATATATATATACTCTGATATATTTTTGTAATGGGCCCAAGGCCCACTTTATTTATGAAAAGGGCCAAGGCCCAGTTTGATTTGTATCTGAATAGGGCTTCAGCCCAGACTGAGTTTTGACTAGTCTTTGACACTAGTTGGGTTACTTTACACACTAAGTTTTCACAAACTCACCCTTTCATTTCCATCCACGAAGGTGACCCCCAACCATTCAGGGTGGCCACGTGATTCATACTTCTGGTTTTTAGTTTTTTTTAAATTAAATTATTTATATTTCATTCTTAATTTTGGATTTAAGTTGTAATAAGGCCGCTCGGGTATTTTGTTTTGGGTTTACTTTATTATTTGTTTTACAACGGTAGACTAGTCTATGCGGGTTTTTCCAAACTTAATCAAACATTTTCAAAACATGCTTTACGTAACGTTTGGATAATGCATCAATGGTAACACATCAATGGGATCTTTTCAAGAATGGGTCTTACTTGGTAATAAATATGATTTCTAAAACTGATAATGTTTCTAAATTTTAAGCTATTAAACATGGTTTTACTACGAACAATATAACATTTTGTTAAAAGAAGATCATAGTTAAATCAATTGTTCATGTGACACACTAGATCTAACCATAATGTTTGGGCTGGGTTTGGGATGTTATATTTAGTGGTATCAGAGCCCGGTTGCAACAACTCGGCTGTGGAATGGGTTCAAACCTTTTTTTTAAATCTAAGTTCTAACTTGTTTTGAAATCGGTTTCGGAAAACTCTCTTAAGAAAAGTCTTTTAAAATCGATCTCTTTTCCAAAAAAAATAAATATATATATTTTCTTTATTTTTCTAAAGATTAAGAGTTCTTGAGAAATTTGCAACAAAGTACATTTAAAACAATTACTATCGACGAAACTTGGATTTTTTGAATTTGATTTCTAAAGAGTGGCACACCGAGTCTCCGGCAGCAAGTCCGTAAGTATCTTCTGCTCTACTGTATTAAATTATGCTATTGTGATTCTATGATACTACTGTAGGTAGTACTAAGACCCTGCTAAGATTCCGTGGTTAGGGTAACGCTGAGACTGTAAAAGACTGAGACAGTAGCTAGATTGCGATTCTGCGCAAACAAAACTCTAAAATACTATCTCTGCATAAAACATTTGTAATAAATACTGAAATATCGAACTAATTCATAAAATTTGTAAATCAAATAATACGATATGAGTACGAGGGCAGCACGTGGAAGAGGCCGTAGTGGTGGCCGAGGAAGTACTTAGGCTGCATTTTCATCCTTGGGACATATACCAGCTAGGGAGGCACGAGCGCCATCAGCAACAGAGATGGTGAATCGGGTTGCTGAGGCGAGTACGGGGACGATGAACTGGGGGTCAATTTTTGAACAGCTTCGAGCTAATGGAGCAGAGATTTTCAGTGGTGTATCGGTGTAGTCCCGAATGTGGTCGAATATTGGTTGGTGGCCACAGAGCGGATAATGGACAACCCAGACTGCTTAGTGGGGCAGAAGTTGAAAGGAACAGTATCTTTGCTATGTGATGAGGCCTACCAGTGGTGGATCACTGTAAGAGACGGTACACCATTTGACGAGTGACTTGGAAGTTGTTTAAGACGGCCTTCAAAGGGAAGTACGTTAGGTTGAGCTATATGGATGCCCGAAGGAAAGAATTCTTGAATCTGACTCAGGTAGTAGGATTGTCACGGAATACGAAGCTGAATTTTTAAGGTTAAGCCGGTATGCTACTGGTATAGTCGCTACGGAGTATGAACGCAGTGTGCGATTCGAGGATGGCCTCAGAGATGAGCTAAGGGTACTGATTGCTCTATAGAGGGAGCGTGATTTTGCTGCTCTGGTAGAAAAAGCCAAGATTGCTGAGGAGCTGAAGTGCTCAGAGCGCTAGAACCGTGAAAAGGACAAAAACCAATTTAAGAGGGATTCAGGGCCCTTGGGTGCTGCGGGAAGGTCTGTTAAGAGAGCTAGAGTGGACGAACCAGTGCGAGCAATTCCAGTGGATGTGGTTAGACCACAAGCTTGTACAAATTGTGGAAAGGTACATTTGGGCGAATGTTGGAAACATTTTGGAGCATGTTTCCTGTGTGGGTCCAAAGAACATCGAGTTAAAAATTATCCTCAAAGGCCGACGCAGATGCAAGCTACTGAACTGAGGGTTGCTCATCCACTGACAGGCGGTCAACACCCACCGAGAGGCAGTCAACACCCACCGAGAGGCGTGGTCAGGCTAGGGGTGACAATGGAAATGGACATGGATGTGGAGCATCGGGCAAGGGTGTTGGAAATGCTGAGGCACGACAGCCGGCTTTGGTTTATGCTGCTCGTCGCTGAGAGGAGGGTGACGCACCTGACGTCATAACCGGTACATTTTTAATTTATAGAACGCCATACACTACTCTAATTGATATTGGATCTACCCATTCGTATGTTGCTTGTGATGTGTCTGGGATGTTGGGTGTGCAATCTGAGAAAACTGTGAGTGGGGTATCTGTGATAAGTCCACTGGGTCACTCGGTTAGGGTAGACAAACTTTTTAGGGATGTACCCTTAGAGACACAACGTAGAATTTTCTCTATGGACTGGATGGAGTTGCCATTTGGAAAGTTTTATCTCATCTTGGGTATGGATTGGCTTGCCAAGCATTGGGTGACTTTGGATTGCACTGCCAAGTGGATGATGTTAAAGACCATGGAGGATAAGGAGGCAGCTGTAATAGGGGAGCGAAGAGATTACTTGTCTAACGTTATCTCGGCTTTAAGAGTTGAAAAGCTTATTCAAAAGGTTGCGAAGCATTTTTGGCATATGTGAGTCAGCCAGATTTTGAGGGTTTGACCATAGGAGAAGTTAGAACCGTCAAGGAGTTTCAGGATGTTTTCTCGGATGAGCTTCCTGGGTTGCCTCCGAACCATGAAGTCGAATTTGGAATCGACTTATTGCCTGGAAAGGCTCCGGTGTCCATCGCTCCTTATAGGATGGCACAGAAAGAGTTGGTGGAGTGGAAAGTGCAAATCTAAGAACTTTTGGATAGAGGTTTTATCAGACCAAGTGTGTCTCCATGGGGAGCATCGGTCTTATTTGTTAAGAAGAAGGATGGGACGATGCGCATGTGCATTGATTATCGTCAGTTGAAGAAACTGACTATTAAGAACATGTACCCTCTGCCAAGGATCGACAACCTATTTGACCAACTAAGAGGAGTTTCGGTATTTTCCAAGATCGATCTTCGGTCTGGATATCATCAACTAAGGGTCAAAGAGGTGGATATTCATACGACAGCGTTCAGGACTCGGTATGGTCATTACGAGTTCTTGGTAATGTTGTTTGGGTTTACGAATGCACTAGCGGCCTTCATGGACCTTATGAATCGGGTATTTCAACCCTATTTAGATCAGTTTGTGGTCGTCTTTATAGATGATATTCTAGTGTATTCGAAAACTGAAGAGAATCATGATGAGCATCTCCGGGTTGTTCTGTAAGTATTGAGAGAGAAGCAACTATATGCAAAATTCAGCAAGTGCAAATTTTGGTTACAAGAAGTGACATTCTTGGGTCATGTTGTTTCTGCTGAGGGGATTAGGATGGATCCTCGGAAAATCGGGGTGGTTCTGGAATGGAAGTCATCTAAATCTGTGTAAAAAATTTAGAGTTTTCTGGGTCTGGAAAGGTACTATAGAAGATTTGTGGAAGGGTTTTCCTTGATAGCGGCACCGTTGACGAAACTTTTGAGAAAAGGAGTACCATTTGTCTGGACTAAAAAACAACAAGAGAGTTTCGAGAAGTTGAAGAAGGTTTTGACTAAGGCACCTATGTTAATTCAGCTAGAGTCTGGTAGGGATTGTATTGTGCATAGCGATGCATCACACATTGGATTAGGCTGTGTGTTGATGCAAGAGGGTAAAGTAGGTGCATATGCATCGCGACAGCTTAAGCCCTATGAGACGAATTACCCTACGCATGATCTAGAAGTGGCAGCGGTAATTTTTGCGCTTAAGATCTAGAGGCATTACTTGTATGGAGAAAAGTGTATCATATACACGGATCATAAGAGCCTCAAGTATCTTTTGACTCCGAAAGAGTTGAACCTTAGGCAATGAAGATAGATAGATTTGCTTAAGGATTACGACTATTCTATTGAGTATCACCTAGGCAAGGCTAATGTGGTAGCCGATGTACTGAGTCGAAGAGCTGTAACTGAGCTGAGAGCGATGTGTGCTCATCTTAGTCTTTATGATTGATCTCGTGATTGTGATGAAGTAATAAAAAATCGATCGTACCTGGAAACTAACTATTATCATGATAGAAAGGCAAGCGCACCTATCGAATAGTAGTACAGTTAGTGGCAAGACCGGAATATCGAATCCAAGGAACTAAAAGTACTAGTAATGACTTCCTTCCTATTATCCAGCCTAAAAAATAAAAGGGGTTTGGTTGTAAACTAATTAACTCTAAATTAACTAAGGATGCGACAAAGAGTAAATTGGGAAATTGCTTTTGGGAAAACTGATTGATGAGGGCAAATACCTAAGGAAGAATCCACCTAGACTTCACTTGTTATCTAACTCTGAACCAGATGATTTCTTCATTTGATTTGATCCTTAGAGATCCTTAAATTATGTTAATTTCTCCGTCGAGTATAAGAACAACTAATCCTAGGTTGATTAATTGAAATCTCCTTCTAATTAGAACCCCTAGTCTTGCATTAACTCGCTCTATGGCTCCCCATATTAGATTTAACTCTAATCTGGCAGATTTTCGTCGTCCTATGTCTAGGATTGCGATCAACTCTGCTTAATTGTGTTGGATCTACTCCTATGTAGGGACATTTGCTCCTCTACATAAGCACATTTGACTTAAATCAATATCCCAGAAATATCAATTTAAGAATTAAAAACACAATTGAGAACAAATCAAATATTTATCACACAATTCAGATAACAATAACATGATCTGTCTTAGGTTTTATCCCCCTTAGATATTTGGGGTTTAGTTCATAATTGTAAAAAGAAACATCTTAGAATATAGAAAATAACAAAACATAAGAAAACCCAAAACTCCTGAAAGGATAGAAGGGATATCCTCTGTCTTGATGTAGATCCTAGCTTCTGAGATGGATCAATTGGCTTTCCTTCGAGTAATTCCCTGCCTTTAACTCCCCGTCTTGGTAGGAATAATGTGTTTTCTTCTAGTTTCCTCCTAGGGTCTTTATATAGAGTTTAGAATGTTTTTCTTAGCCCCTAAGTAGCCTTTTCCGAGTGAAATTGAACTTTCTCACGACAGAGACACGCCCGTATGCCATGCCCATGTGAGTTGTCTTCTAGGCTGTGTTCGAGCCTGTTAATGTGGCACGACCGTGTGACACACCCGTGTGACGAACTTCCAGGCTGTGTTGATTATTGATTTGGGCCTAATTTGCCCATTTTTGGCTAGTTCCTTACTCTTTTCTCTTCCTTATGCTCACCTAAGTATAAACCATGAAAGAAAAGGATTAGGAGCACCAAATTCCACAAATCCAATGATAATTCATCCAGAATTTAGGCTAAGCATTAGGTAAAAATATGTATAAGTTACAGTTTATCAAATACCCCCACACTTAAGCCTTTGCTTATCCTCAAGCAATATCTCAATTCACAATTAAAAATCATTCTTCTTAACTTATAATCCTTATCAATAATGTTTCAAACTAATCCACAAGTAATCAAACAATGAAAATTCAACCAAAAGAGAATTAAAGTCTCAAACACTCTAAGTTGAGAATTTAATCACAGAAACATAGGTTTTCTCCCTTCTCCTAAGTAATTACCTTTAACTCAAAATCATCAAGAGTTGACATCCTTACTAAAGATTCACTCCATCCACTCAAAGTGTGTAGGGTTAAAAAATTTGACCACTCATTAGTCAACCTGAAAAGTTATTACCATAAGCTTGCAGGAAAATCAAATCTCCACCACTATAGATTGATATAACAGATCGATCAAAAGGTCTTTCGATGGTTGTAATGGGGCTTTGGTTAGAGGTGTTGTCACAAGGTGAAAAAGAGGGTTAGAATCAAGATTGAATTGAAAAATCATCTAGCTAAAGAAATCTCTATTACTGAAACATATTCCTAGAGATAAAGCCTTTTTGATGACATCATTCTGGAAGCTTATAATAGAAATATGCAAAAACATTGAATTACAACTGAAATATGAATTACAACTGAATTAACTGTATATAAATTTTTTTATATCGAATCAAATAACAATAAATTGAATATTTATAAACTTTACAAACTGAAAAAGAGAACAAAGCTAGACAATTATTCAACTCAAATCTCGATAAAAAATAGGGATCAAAATAATTGAAGGGAATTCAACGAAAATTGGGTTATAGGTTAATATTGAAGGTAAGTCAAGGAATAGTTTGTTAGGCTCAATAGGGTTTACTAGGGGTTAATTTATGGAGGTAGGCTTTTATGGAGTAAGTGGGTTAAACCTAGGTGCCTTTATCATTTCGGTATATCAAATCAATGATGTGGTCTCGACATGTATAATCGAAGCAAGTTCTAGAATAACAAATCAGTATTGACTCACTCAAAGCAACAATAAAAGTGAGCACGAAAGGATGTTTGCTTAAAAGGCTCAAAAGTCTCACTAGAATTATGGCTTTTGATGTCAATCCTGCGAATTTCAAATTTCAAGATAATATTTTAAATTGGGGAAAACCACCTAGAAAAATTGTAAATTCTCAAAAATTTCAACTTATCATGCTTGATTCCCTAATGTCTTAAAGTTTGAATAATCAAAGGCATAAGTACCTATGTCTTAATTCTCAACATATCAATAAAAATCATAAATCAATCAGAATTCATCTTAATAGGGGATTGAGAATAATGCAGAGAATTCGAAATTTAAGAACAATGCAACAAGTTAGTGGTAAAAATTTTTCAGGGGTTTCAAAGATAATACAATAAATGAAAGTGAGTTCCCCCCACACTTAAGATGTACATTGCCCTCAATGTACAAAGATACATTAATAGCAATAGAAGCATAAAATCATAAGATAGGGAGAGAAGTAAAACTCCCTGAATATTTGGATGAATTCCTTGAGTTGGAGGTGTGAAGATTTGGAGAAAGGACTATTTGAAGTTCGTGATTCTAGGTGACTGAAGAGAATAAGTACAACTGTGTGTAAAATTCAAGTATTACTCGATAAGAATTTAAAAAAAAGGGAAAAAGGGGAATATAAAGTAAAGAAAATGAAAATTTAGAATTAAAATTTAAATAGTAGGGATTGGATCCACGGCCGTAGCGCACGCCCGTGTAACATGTGGGTTGGCCGTGTGTTTCGTGATCCTATCAGTGCAGCCACGGTTGGTCGACACGGGTGTGTCCTATACCCGTGTTAATTTCTTAGTTTCGCCCACGGCTCATTGGCACGGGCGTGTTGGGACACACAGCCATATAGCATGGTCGTGTCTTTTGGTGTTCGCTTCTCCCACGGTCAGGTTTGGAATTGCACACCCTTGTATGAATTGAAAGGTTTGGCCACGGCAGTATGTCACAGTTGTGTTTCTAACTGTGGGGTGTCCACGGCCTTAAGCACACCCGTGTGTCTGGTCGTGTGGTCCTGGGGGATCTGCATTTTAAGGAGTTAGTTATGAATCTAAGAAAATCAAACTTGTTAGTGGTCGGGTTGCCTCCTGAGAAGCTTTTGTTTATAGTCTAAGCTCGACTTTTTACCTGCATCTTTGTGAGGGATTGTGGAGCCTAAGCTCCTCTCTATCATTCTTAAAGTCGTCACCATAATATAGTTTGAGTCGATGACCGTTTACCTTGAAAGTGCCTTGAGTTGGATGTGTTATCTCAATTGTGCCATAGGGAAGAACACTTTGGACGATGAATGGGCCTGACCATCTCGACTTTAGCTTTCCAAGGAATAATTTAAGCCTTGAGTTGTATAGCAAAACAAGATCGCCAGGCTTAAATTGTTTATGTTGCTTCAGACGAGCATCGTGGCGTCACTTTGTGATTTCCTTGTATAAGCTTGAGTTTTCATATGCATTGTAACACCATTTGTCCAACTCGTTTAGCTGTATGAGTCTCTTTTTACATGCAAGATCAGGGTCGAGGTTTAAAAATTTAATGGCCCCAAATGCTTTATGTTCTAGCTCAAAGGGTAGATAATAACTTTTCCCATAAACGAGTTTATAAGGCGATGTTCCTGTGGGAGTTTTGAAGGTGGTTCTATAGGCCCATAAAGAGTCATCTACTTTCATTACCTAATCTTTTCTATTTGCTTGTACGGTTTTCTCTAGGATGGGTTTTAGCTCTCTATTAGCTACTTCAACTTGTCCACTGGTTTGAGGGTGGTAAGGGGTGGCTGTTTTATAGTACACTCCATATTTCTGTAAGACCTTCTCAAACTGAGCATTGCAAAAATGCGTTCCCCTATCACTGATAATTGCTCTTGGTGTTCCAAATCGAGAAAATTTTTTTAAGGAATCTTACTACCATTCTAGCATCATTAGTAGGTAAGGCTTGGGCTTCTACCCATTTAGACACGTAATCGACTGCTACTAAAATGTATTTATTTCTGAATGAACTAGGGAATGGACCCATGAAATCTATGCCCCACACATCGAATATTTCACATTCAAGCATATATGTCTGAGGCATTTCATCGCGTTTAGAGATAATACCTGCTCGTTAACATTTATCACAAGAAATAGCATACCTGCTGGTGTCTTTGAATAATATGGGCCAATAAAAACCTGATTCGAGTATTTTATGGACGGTCTTAGTTCCGCTGTAATGTCCTCCTGTTGGTCCTGAATGGCAATGTTCCATAATCTTGTTCACTTCAGTTGTTGTCACACATCTTCGAATGACTTGGTCTACACAAATACGAAAAAGAAAAGGGTCTTCCCAAAAGTATTTTTTCACATTAGTAAAGAATCGCTTGTTGATGTGTCAACCCTTTTAGGATTATGTTAGCAGCTAAGTAATTTGCGATGTCAGCAAACCAAGGTACCTTAGAATCAGATATGACTAAGAGTTGTTCTTCAGGAAACGAGTCATTTATTTCAGCTTCATCAAGTTCTTTGAGATGTGAGTTCTCAAGCCTGGAAAGGTGATCTGCTGCTAAGTTTTCAGCTCCTTTTTTGTCTTGTATTTCCAAGTCAAATTCCTGCAACAATAGAATCCATCTTATTAGTTGAGGTTTTGCATCAGACTTAGTTAAAAGATAGCAAAGAGCGGAATGATCAGTATAAATAATGACTTTAGACAATATTAGGTATGGTCTAAATTTGTCGAACGCAAAAACCACAGCTAGCAATTCTTTTTCTATGGTAGTGTAGTTCTCTTGTGCTGCTGTTAGAGTTTTGCTAGCATAGTAGATTGGCTGAAAATGCTTGTCTCTTCGCTTTCTAAGAATTGCACCTACTGCAAAATCACTTGCATCACACATTAGTTCAAAAGGTAAATTCCAATCAGGTGCAACTATAATTGGAGCATTGGTGAGTTTCTCTTTGAGAGTGTTAAATGCCTCTAAACATTCCTGATCAAAATTGAAAGGTACGTCATTTTCTAGTAATTTCGTTAATAGCTTAGCTATTTTAGAAAAGTCTTTAATGAATCTTCTATAAAAACCAGTATGTCCTAAAAAGCTTCTAATTGCCTTAACTGAACTAGGGGAGGTAGTTTTTCAATGGTCTTAACTTTTACTTTATATACTTCTATCCTTTTACTAGAAATTTTATGTCCTAGCACAATACCTTCTCGTACCATAAAATGGCATTTTTCCTAATTGAGAACAAGATTTGTTTCTTCACATCTTATCAAGACTCGTTCTAAATTTTTGAGGCAAAGTTGGAGAGAGTTACCGAATACTGAGAGGTCATCCATCAATACCTCCATGATACCCTCCACAAGCTCGTTAAAAATTGCTAGCATGTAACGCTGAAAAGTAGCAGGAGCATTACATAATCCAAAAGACATTCTACGATAAGCAAACGCATCGTAGGGACAAGTGAATGTCGTCTTCTCTTGATTTTCAGGAGCTATCGGGATTTGGAAATAGCCAGAAAGTCCATCCAAAAAATAGTAGTACATATGTCCTGATAGTCTTTCTAACATCTGATCAATGAAAGGTAAGGGGAAGTGATCCTTTCTTGTGGTGTCGTTCAATTTCCCGTAATCAATGCAGACCCTCCAACTTGTGACAGTTCTTGTAGGGATTAATTCATTCTTTTCATTGGCAACGATAGTCATGCCACCTTTCTTAGGAACCACCTGCACAGGACTTACCCAAGCACTGTCAGAAATAGGATAAATAATTCTAGCATTTAGAAGTTTAATTACCTCAGTTTTGACCACTTCCTTCATATTGGGGTTTAGTCTCCTTTGAGCTTGCACACATGGTTTGTATTCATCCTCCATCAAAATTTTGTAGGTGCAAAAGGAAAGACTGATCCTTTGATGTCAAAAATTTTCCAAGCTATGGCTCTTTTATGCTTCTGTAATACTTGAATTAATTCCTCTTTTTCCTTAGGTTGCAAGTTTGATGCAATAATGACTGGTAGTGTAGAATTGTCTCCCAAAAATGCATATTCTAAGTGCTTGGGTAATTGTTTGAGATATAATTTGGGAGGTTCGTCAATAGAGGGTTTCTGTCTTAGCTTATCCTTGATTTCAATGCCATAATAATCTATTTGTCTTGAGGAAGATTCGTTGGAGTTTAGCTCAATTATTACCTTTTTCATCTCAGTGGTAATTTCATCTTCTCCCTCACCTTGAACAAGACACAGTTCTAACGCATCTTTAAGAGTGATTTCCTGAAAAGAATCTTGAACAAAATGATCAATAGAATCAATAAAATAACAGGAATCATCTTGTTCCCTAGAAAATATCATAGCATCATAGATTTGAAATAAAATTTCTTCATCCCCTACCCTAAGCACAAGTTTTCCATCTCCCACATCAATAACAGCTAAAAATGATACCCTTAGGATATTTAACAGATCTATCAGCTAATTGAATATAAATTTATCCACCTTAACTAATACATATTCAATGATACCCCTAGGATATTTAATAGATTTTTCAGCTAATTGAATACTCATCCTAGTGGGTTTTGGTGTCCCTAGTCTTAGTTGCTTGAACAATTTATAGGGCATTAGATTAATGCTGGCATCTAAATCTACTAGTGCCTTTTCAATATTTAAATTACTGATCAAACAGGGAATAGTAAAACTTCCTAGATCTTTCAATTTGATTGGGAGTTTATTCTAGAGGATCGCTGAACATTCTTCGTTAAGTTCCACTATGGATATCTCTTCAAACTTCCTTTTGTTTGTTAGAAGTTCCTTCAAACATTTTGCATATGTGGGCATCTGTGAAATAGCTTCAACAAAAGGTAAGTTAATATGCAATTGTTTAAAAAGTTCAAGAAATTTACCGAATTGAGCGTCCATGCGGTCTTTCTTTAATTTTGCTAGGTATGGGATGGGTGTTTTGTATTCTTTGAGTATTGGTGGGGTGTCTTCTTTGGGCTCGGCTTTCTTAATGTTTTCCTTGTCATGTTCTTGTACTACCTCCTTTTTAGGTTTGGCTAGTGTTTTTCCACTCCTTAGAGTAACTGCTTTAACATGCTCCTTAGATTTAATCTTTGTGTTGCTGAGTGATCTCTCGGAAATTAGCTTAGCGAGCTGGCTTATTTGAGTTTCAAGCCCTTAAATGGATGCTTGCTGGTTCTTCAGTGCCGTTTTGGTATTCTAGAAATAGGTTTCTAGCACGGTGATAAATTTTGTGAGCATCTCTTTAAGGTTTGGCTTTTTCTCTTGTTAGAACGGTGGTTGTTGAAATCCCAGAGGAGGTGGTTGCCTTTGATTTCCTTGTCCTCCCCATGAGAAATCTGGGTGGTTCCTCCAACTTGCATTGTAAGTGTTACTATAAGGGTTATTTTAGGATCTAGAATTATTATCCATATAGTTGGCTTGCTCAGTTTCCATACCATGTCCATAGGAGGAGTAATCGGGATTGTACATGTTTCCTTGAATTGAGTCACACTACATCACTAGGTGTACCTGCATAGAACCAACAAAATTATCAATCTTTTTATTAAGAAGTTTTACCTGATTAGAAAGCATGGTGACTGAATCAATATTAAAAACTCTGGCAGCTTTTTGTGGCTCTGTTCTCATGACTTGCCACTGATAGTTATTCAGTGACATCTCTTCTATAAACACGGAAGCTGCTTTTGGTGTTTTATTGTTGATTGTTCCACCAGCGGCTGTGTCGATCATTTGTCTCGTCGAAGGATTCAAACTGTTGTGAAAGGTTTGAACTTGTAACCACAGAGGTAACCCATGGTGAGGGCACCTGCTCAATAAGTCCTTGTATCTCTCCCAAGCATCATAAAGTGTTTCTAATCCATCTGCACAAAAGAAGAGATATCATTCCTTAATTTAGCAGTTTTAGCCAGCGAAAAAAATTTGAGCAAAAATTTTTCTGTAATTTGTTCCCATGTAGTGATAGACCCTCGTGGTAAAACATATAACCACTGTTTAGCTTTATTTCTCAAAGAGAATGGAAATAACCAAAGATGAATGGCATCATCAGAAACGCCATTTATTTTAAATGTGTCACAGAATTCCAAGAAATTGGCTAAATGAGCGTTAGGATCCTCATCCTACAAACCATCAAACTGAACAAACTGTTGTATCATTTGAATAGTGTTAGGTTTCAGTTTAAAATTATTTGCAGCAATAGTAGGCCTAACAATGCTAGACTCAGTGCCTACTAAATTAGGTTTAGCATAATCATATATAGTACGCAAAGCAGGATTTTGCTCAACAGGATTTGCGGCTACTACAGGAGGTATTTGATTATCTTGATTTGCCTCAATCTCTTCAGCAGGTTCAGGTTCTTCTTCTTGACTTTGTTTTGGATATTGCAAGCTTTTTCTTATCTCTCTGCGAGTTTGATGGACTGTAGCTTCTGAATCGTCGTCAAAAAATAATGGTCCTCCTGAGTTTCTTCTAGTCATAAACTAGAGGCACCTAGAAGGGAAAAAGCAAAAGAAAATTTTAGTAAATAAAACCTAAAATAAAAATAGGAAATAAATTGCAATAAAAAATGGCTAAAGTAACAGAAATCGAGTGTTCCTAATATTTCAGTTCCCCGGTAACGACACCAAAAACTTGATCTCGTGATTATGATGAAGTAATAAAAAATCGATCGTACCTGGAAACTAATTATTATCACGATAAAAAGGCAAGCGCACCTATCGAATAGTAGTATAGTTAGTGGCACGACCGGAATATCGAATCCAAGGAACTAAAAGTACTAGTAATGACTTCCTTCCTATTATCTAGCCTAAGAAATAAAAGGGGTTTGGTTGTAAACTAATTAACTCTAAATTAATTAAGGATGCGACAAAGAGTAAATTGGGAAATTGCTTTCTGGAAAACTGATTGATGAGGGCAATACCTAAGGAAGAATCCACCTAGACTTCACTTGTTATCTAACTCTGAACCAGATGATTTCTTCACATGATTTGATCCGTAGAGATCCCTAAATTATGTTAATACCTCCGTCGAGGATAAGAACAACTAATACTAGGTTGATTAATTGAAATCTCTTTCTAATTAAAACCCCTAGTCTCGCACTAACTTGCTCTATGGCTCCCCATATTAGATTTGACTCTAATCCGACAGATTTTCATCATTCTATGTCTAGGATTGCGATCAACTCCGCTTAATTGTGTTGGATCTACTCCTATGCAAGGACTTTTGCTTCTCTACATAAGCACATTCGACTTAAATCAAGATCCCAAAAATATCAATTTAAAAATTAAAAACACAATTAAGAACAAATCAAATATTTATCACACAATTCAGATAACAATAACAAGATCTGTCTTAGGTTTCATCCCCCTTAGATATTTGGGGTTTAGTTCATAGTTGTAAAAAGAAACATCTCAGAATATATAAAATAACAAAACATAAGAAAACCCAAAACTCCTGAAAGGATAGAAGGGAGATCCTCTGTCTTGATGTAGATTCTGGCTTCTAAGATGGATCGATCGGCTTTCCTTCGAGTAATTCCTTGCCTTTAACTCCCCGTCTTGGCGGGAATAATGTGTTCTAGGGTCTTTATATAGAGTTTAGAATGTCTTTCTTAGCCCCTAAGTAGCCTTTTCCGAGTGAAATTGAACTTCCTCACGATAGGGACTCGCTCGTGTGCCATACCCGTGTGAGTCAACTTTCAGGCCGTGTTTGAGCCTGTTAATGTGGCACGACCATGTGACACGCCCGTGTGACAAACTCTAGGCCATGTTGATTATTGATTTAGGCCTAATTTGCCAGTTTTTAGCCCGTTCCTTGCTCTTTTCTCTTCCTGATGCTCACCTAAGTATAAAATTTGAAATTAAAGGATTAGGAGCGCCAAATTCCACAAATCCAATGATAATTCATCCAAAATTTAGGCTAAGCATGAGGTAAAAATTTGTATAATTTACAGTTTATCAATGATGATGGTAGCTTGTTAGCTGAGTTGCAAGTAAGACCGACTTGGATGGAGCAAATTAAGGAGAAGCAATTACTGGATGAATCTTTGGTTCCTCGAATTCGACTGGTTGAAGAAGGTGGAACTTCAGATTTTGGTTTGAATAATGAAGGGATTTTGTGTTTTCGTGGGAGAGTTTGTGTCCCAAAAGACTCTGGTTTAAGGCAATCTATACTGCAAGAGGCTCATTGAGGTCTTTGTGCCATGCATCCTGGGGAATAAGTTGTATCAAGATTTACGAGAGTTGTATTGGTGGCCTAGACTTAAATGGGAAGTAACGGAGTTTGTGGGTAAGTGTCTGACATGCCAGCAGGTGAAAGCTGAGCATCAACTGCCTTCTGGACTTCTGCAACCGGTGAAGATTCCACTGTGGAAGTGGGAAAGGGTAACCATGGACTTTGTTAGTGGACTACCCTTGACGCCTACCAAGAAAGACTCGATTTGGGTGATTGTGGATAGGCTGACCAAATCTGCTCATTTTATACCTGTCTGAACCGACTATTAACTTCAAGAATTGGCCAAGTTGTATGTAGTGGAGATAGTGCGACTTCATTGAGTGCCAGTTTCGATTATTTCTAAGCGAGACCCTAGGTTTACATCTCGATTTTGGCAGAAGTTACATGAGGCGTTGGGTACACGGCTAGACTTCAGCACTACTTTTCACTACTAGACGGATGGACAGTCGGAAAGGGTGATTTAGGTTCTAGAAGATATGTTGAGAGGGTATATTATCGATCTCCGAGGTAGCTGGGAAGATTACTTGCTGTTAGCGGAGTTTGCATACAACAATAGTTACCAGGCGAGTATTCGAATGGCACCATACGAGCCGCTGTATGGTCATAGGTGTCGTATGCCTACTTGTTGGACAAAATTGGGAAAACATCAGGTTCTTGGGCCAGAGTTGGTAGCGGATATAGAAAATAAGGTTAAGCTGATCAGTGATCGGTTAAAGGAAGCATCTGATAGGCAGAAATCTTCTGCCGACTTGAAGCGTAAGGAAATTGAGTACTCGGTAGGAGATTTGGTTTTCTTGAAGGTATCACCTTGGAAGAAAATCTTAAGATTAGAAAAGAAGGGCAAGTTGAGTCTGCGATCTATCGAGCCCTATCGAGTTCTTAAACGGGTGGGTCTGGTAGCATATCAGTTGGAACTACCACCGAAATTGGATCAGATTCATGACATTTTTCATGTCTCCATGTTGAGACGGTATCGGTTTGATCCTTTCCACATTGTACCAGTTGAGGAAATCAAAGTTAGATTTGATCTGACATTCGAGGAAGAGCCTGTGCAGGTTCTGGACTGTGATGTCAAGATGTTAAGAAAGAAATCCATTCCTTTAGTAAAAGTGCTTTAGCGTAATCATAGTAGAGAAGAAGCTACGTGGGAGCCAGAAGAGGCGATATGTCAACAATAGCCTCACCTGTTTGGATCAGGTAAAATTTCGAGGCCGAAATTTCTTTAAGGGGGTAGAGTTGCAACGCCCCAATTTTCAGGGTCTTCGAATGTCTACTTGAATTTATTTTTACATGTCTTGATATGCTAAAGTAGTGAATTGAGTGTGGTTAGTGGACCTTTAGAGGGCTTCAGTTTAAGTCTAAAGCCTGGTAGAATTTTAAATTTTAGCCCTATGTGAGAATGGACTTGGGAAAAGTGGGCTCTTAAATAAATGTTTCGGTTTTATGGCACAAGTGAGCCTGTGGTAAAGTGGCAAGGTAGCGCCACTTAAAACACAGGGAGGTGGCGTGTGGAGGCTTGTGAAGGAGCTAGGGCTCGAATCCATTGGTGAGCAAGGTACTTATTTTATTTTATTGCATGCGTATAGTAAGAGGTGGAATCCAAGTTGAACTCTGAGGTAAAGTGTTTGAGTTGCTCATGGGATTGGATTAAGGAGTGATAAAGGGAGAAAATTTAGGGATTGGGTTATGAAGGGAGAGTTGGCCGAATGTGGGATGCTTGGAAGAGCAAATTCGGCTGTTGGTCTTTTGAGAATGCATTTTCGGCACATGTGGTAGGAGTAAGCCAAATTTTTGTAGAGTATACCTTTCGGGATTTGCATTTTGGGTCATTTTCTTCTTAGTGCCGATTAGGTAAGTTGAAAAGTGCCTTTCTGTTCTTTTCTTTTCTTTCACTTCTTCTCCTTTTTGTTCAAAAAGCCGAAAGTCCCTAAGCTCTCAACCTCTCCCTTGGTCTATTGGTGCAAGAACTGAACCCTTCTATTTCTTGTTCTTCTCAAACCAAACCATCTTCTTCTTCTCCTCTTTTTTCTTTTCTCTATTGCTTGAATCGACTCACCTAGAACTCTTCTTGGCCTATTGCCTCAAAAAGCTGAAACCCGAACCATTTGGCCTTCTTCTAGTCGATTTCTTCTTTGACCGAACCCTTCCTCATCTCTACTCTAAAAAGCCGAAACCTTTTCATAACTTCTTCTCTTATTCTTTCACTTTTTCTTTCAAAATCAAAACCTCAAACTCTCTTTAGTGTGCTCTCTTCTCAAAACCGAATCCCATCCTCACTTTTATGTTTTTCATCCAACCCTTCCACTTATTCATCTTCTCCCAAAGTGCTTTGATTAGATCGAGTGTAGATCTGGGCCTAGTGTAGTGGAAACAACCTCTGGCGGTATCAATCAGGCTAGCAAACCCCTGTGGTAAGTACTCGATTCTTTTTCTTCGTGTTCGTGGGATTAAAGAAAACTCGAAGGTTCTATCTCCCTATGTACTAATCAGTTTTGGGTCTATGTCTAGTAAGCTTATTTAAACCCCTTACTCTTGTGGTCAATGGTGTTTTCAGTTATTCGTGGTGACGGATCTGGTAAAGGAAGGTTGGTGGTAGGAAAAAGGGAAGCAGTCTAGTGGTTGGGGCTAGATTTCGACAAGGTAAGAGATAGGTGATTGGTTAATGGTAGCCGAATATGTATAGGGTAAGATGATGGTGGTTTCAATTAGATTATGGATTAACATAGTGGCTAAACTATTGTAGGTTGATTGTTCGCGGGATCTTGACGTAGTTCGCAAACAGGTGTGTAACGACAACCTCTAATAGTTTAGATCGGCAAAAGCTGAAAAGCCAAAATGCCGAAATGCTGACATTTCTTGGACTTGCGAGCGTATGAATGCTCGTGGGTCAATCCGAAATCGTGAATCTGGGTTAATGGACAGTAAGGGCTGCTGTGCGCGTTTTCGTACACTTAGGCTATTTTCGGCCTCGATGGGTCGAAATTGGGCCTAATGGGCTTACGAGCCGTTTGGGTAAAAGTATGTGGAAAGTGATTTCTGGTAAACTGGATATTAAATCTGTGATAATATGTGTAAAATTAGACTGAGCGGGCCATAGTAGCATGTGTGCTCCCTTGGACCCATTAGGCGTTTTAGGGCTCGATGGCACTATATGAATGTATGGACTATTTGAGTCGCTCGGAGCGACGTTAGACCTGCTAAAAGGTCGTATTAAGCGTAAAACTTAAAAACGTAGCTAAATGACCGAAATACCCCTAAAGAGTGAAAGTTACCGTTTTACCCCTAGATGCTAAATGACTATTTTACCCCTAGAAATAACTGTCTTATTTGCGTTACTGTATCTGATATTCTGTATGCCATGTCATGTAGTACTCTAATTTGCATGGGGTTGGGTTTGGATATGGAGGAAGTGCTAAAAGTGGCATTGCCACGTAATCTGCTTAGAGGCTCTGCCTCGTATTTCTATTCTGGTGGCTCTGCCACGATTTTTGTATTAGCAGCTCTGCTGCGACTGTGGTGTGTAGGGCTAGATGGGTTGAGTTATCCCCCACATGGTGTGTAGGGCTGGTATGGGTGATGTGTACGGCTTGACTGGGCTTGGGCTTTGCATACATCCATATATGTATATATACTCTGATCTGTTTTTGTAATGGGCCCAAGGCCCACTCTGTTTCTGAAAAGGGCCAAGGCCCAGTTTGATCTGTGTCTGAATAGGACTTTGGCCCAGACTGAGTTTTGACTGGTCTTTGACACTAGTTGGGTTACTTGACACACTGAGTTTTCACAAACTCACCCTTTCATTTCCATCCATGCAGTTGACCCCTAACCACAGGGACTTGGAGCTACGAGGGATTCGAGGTGGCCACGTGATTCATACTTACGGTTTTTAGTTTTCCTAAATTTAAAATATTTATATTTCATTCTTAATTTCGAATTTAAGTTGTAATAAGGCCGATCGGGTATTTTGTTCTGGGTTTACTTTATTATTTGTTTTACAGTGGTAGACTAGTCTATGCGGGTTTTTCAAAACATGCTTTACGTAACGTTTGGATAATGCATCAACGATAACATATCAATGGGATCTTTTAAAGAGTGGATTTTCCTTGGTAATAAATACGGTTTCTAAAACTGATAATGTTTCTAAATTTCAAGCTATTAAACATGGTTTTACTATGAACAACATAACATTTTGTTAAAAGAAGATCATAGTTAAATCAATCGTTCATCTGACACACCAGATTTGGCCATAATGTCTGGGCCGGGTTTGGGGTGTTACAACCGTGTGCTTGATACGGCCTAGCCCACGGGTGTGTGGCTTGGCCGTGTGATGAAAACTTCGCGATGATGTCATAAACAGGCATTTCGAGGCCGTGTGAAACCCTTGTAGGTTTGAAATGAAAAATAATTTTGCACGGGCTAGGGACATGGGCGTGTGTGACCACATGGCCTGCCCACGCAAGTGTGTCCTTGTCCCATATGGGCATGTGCCCTATTTTGAGTCAAATTTTCATCAGTATTCTAAAATTTTTGATTTAGTCCCGGGTCATACCCAATGTATCGTTTGGGCCTCGTAGGCCCATAATAAGAATGTTTTGGATAAGAATCATTTTTTTAAAAATTTGACGTGGAACTTAGATATCGTACTCGAATGTTCATGTGAGAGTAAGTATGGTAATGCCTCGTGCCCGCATTCGGCGACGGTTATAGGTAAGGGGCATTACACTTCTAAAATCTCATATTTTGCAATTTTTACAATTCAGTCGTAAAAGATAAATTGATCACTTAATAATAAAATTTCTTCATGAAATTTTCACACAACCATCCAATCATATCATAGGCCTTAAAACAATCATTAAACATATATTTCTACTACGAATTTCTGGTCTTGCAACCACTATTTCGACTAGGCCCTAAATCTAGCTATTACAGATCCACTATATTTCTGACAGTTCAACCATTGATTTAGGTCTAAACATTAATCTGACTTTCACTAATATAGTGATTTCACCTTTGTACAAAGATTAGATCACTCTCCCACTAAGCTTCCCCCTTAAAAGCTTAGTTTTGCAATTCAAGAGACTCTATTGATTGCTTATGCAACACTTTTAACTCGTATCTGTCGCCAAAATAGGGTTATAGAGAATTACTATAAAATCAAAACATCAAAACATACATTTAGTACCTCAATATAAACATGGCATAAAACGTTCATCCACATGCATTTCGTCCTTTAATTGAGCCTTAAAAACACTTTAGAAACAATTCAGGACTAAATTGAAATCATTTGAAAAGTTCAAGAAAAATTTAGAAAATTTAAACTACAGGGGTCACAAATCCGTGTGGCCAGGCTATGTAGCTCACACAGTTGAGACACATGCCTGTGTCTCAAACCATGTAACATTCGAAATAGGGGCACACGGTTGTGTCCCAGCCTGTGTCCATACCCATGTAACTTTCAAAGCTAGGTTACACGGTCAAGCTACACGCCCATGTGCCAGGCCGTGTGCTAGGTCGTGTAACTATGTGAATTGCATACCTTAAAAACCTCCAGGGGACACACAGCCATGTTGCATTGCTGTGTGTCACACATGGCTGAGTCACATGCCCGTATAGACACGAAATTGGCCAAAATCAAGCCATTTCCATCACCATTACAAGCATGTAATTTGCACCCATGACCAAGGCATCACAAGCATACCAAAACATTATAAAATGACCAATTCAAAGTACCAAATCCATTCAACCAATATGCCATATAAGGCACCTCAATTTCAATTAAGCAAACATACCTAAACATGTATAGTTACCATATCTCAATCATAATTACATAATTCCATACCACTTCCAAACATACCATAGTCTTGACTATTAGAACTTCTTTATAAACATACCATTTGGTCTCTCAAGCATGCATCATATCTTAGCCATATTATCACATACCAATAAGGCATCAAAAGTACCAAAAGTACATCAACCAAAATAGCATATACATTCCAAACTTATCAACTAATATTCAAACACAAGTCCACTGATACATGTCATTACAACCTAGGCAAAAAATTAAAAACTACTGATATAATCCCTAGATAGTTTGATAGATCTCTGACGAGCCTCTAAAACTAATCAAGCTTCTGATTATCTATAAAACCTAGGAAAGAAAACTACATAGTAAGCATATAATGCTTATTAAGTTTGTAAAACATGAACATAACTTACCATTTCAATGCATAACCTTAAAATTTAAACATGATACAATCCAATCATAAGCTTGGCATAGGGCTAAGCATCATCAACAACATATGTTAGTTCATCCACTCACAATTCACTTGAATTAACATAAGGTAAGTCATTATACATGAACAACATCATTTGAAATCATCAATTTCATTAACATAGACATGCTTTCCTTAAACATTTCCTTTTCAATCCTTTCCATAGATTCATGACATAAGTCATTTGAACACTTACCATTCCTTTCCTTTTCATGCTCGTTGAACCATTCAGAATAACATCGGATACACGGGGAAGCTCACACAAAGTGTGCTAAACATGTGACCTTTCCTTTCCTTTTCCTTTACATCGTTGCTCACATGAGCTGTGAAATGAGTTTGTTCACACAAGTTGTAGGTCAGAATGTAAGCTACACGATGCTGCTCACACAAGCTCTAGAGTATCCGCGACAAAATTAGGACCACAGCCATTGGTAGGACATTCAAGACCAGCACATAAAACATGGTAAACCTAATAACATGTCATTTGTATCCTAAGTATTCCTAAGGTTCAAACGGGGCTCGATAATCGTCATAACGTTGTTTGATTTCCATCATTTAATTTCATGGAAAATAATACATGAATATATAGATCAATATAACATTAAAACGTTATTTAATTATACGAACTTACGTCGATGACAAAGACATAGCAACGAGATCAACTAATTCGAGGCTTTAGCTTTTCCTTGATTTAGATCCGTATAAGGTCTATCTTGATCTAAATAGGAAAATTCAATCCATTTAATATTTATACTATTCAATTCAGTCTAAAATTTATACTTTTGCAAAATTACACTTTTCCCCTAATATTTTAACTTCTTTACAATTTAGTCCTTAAGCTCATAAATTGAAATTTAAGCAATTTCATCCACATTTCATGCTAACCAAATTCATTAGGGACTTATACCAACCTATACAAATCAGCATTTCACAATTTTACTAAGAAATTTTACTATTATAAATAAGTCCCTAAATGGCAATTTCATCAAAAATCCCTTTACAAAACTTGTTTATTTAACAAGGTCTAAAAATCTTCAATTAAACTTCAAAAACCATGCAAACATATCCATGGAAGAACCCTAAATCTTTAACAATTTTGCAAATTAGTCCCTGGGCTAGCTAGATTAAGCTACAACGATCCCAAACACAGAAAAATCATTAAAAATGAAATTGAAATAATTACCATGCAAGCAAAAATGGAGTAGTTGAACCCTAGCTATGGCTTCTTTGACAATTTTGGTTGAAGAAGAAAAATAAATGGAAGAAGATGATATTTGTTTACTTATTTGTTTTATGACTTATTTACCACTTTACCAAAATAACCTTTAAAAACTTTAAGAATTTCAATAAAACCTTGGCATATAATTCCACTAACATTATAAATGGTCTAATTGCCATCTAAGTCCTCTTACATTTAAGTTCCATAGCTATTTAACACCTTTAGTACTAGAACTCTACTTTAGCACTTTTTACGTTTTAGTCCTTTTCACTTAATTAAGCATGCAAATGTCAAAATTTCTTATTGAAATTTTTATACAACCTTACTAACATTTCATAGACATTAAAATAATAATAAAATATTAATTTAGTTGTTATATTTGTGATCCCAAAACCACTGTTCTGATTTCACTAAAAACGAGTTGTTACAGCTTATATAATTAATGCACATATATGTGTTCTTGACTTGAACAAACTTGTGCTCTACCAAGCTCTCAATCTCTCGGTTACTCTCTGTAATCAACTTAACCTATATAAAACTTGAATTCATATACTACTTTAGTTTTGTTTACATAAAAGTCATTGTCTAATCAATTTTGTATAAAGTAAAATTAAAAATCAGCATGGGATTATAGTTCCATAAGAGTTTCGGTGTAATCCAAAGTTTTCAATTATAGAAACTGATTTTACTTATTCTACAAGTAACCAGGCTTAATCCACAAGAAATCAATCTTCAAGTCTTCAATTTCAATTCAATTAGTCTTCATGTTTTGGAATCTAATTTGTTCAAATAACTTCAAAATAGATAGCTCAATACTCTTGTTCTAATATTTGACAACTCTTAAAATAGGCAAGTAAGACAATGAAGCGATGCCTGAAGTTGTGGCCATTGTTTCAGCCATTGAAATAGTCACTAGATTAACCTTGCCTTCAAATGTGTTAGCAGATATATTTCCTCAATGATAAAAATATTAATTGATGTAAATAAAAATAAATTATTTTGCATTTGGTAAATTTTAATTAAACAATAAAAATATTTTTTGTTCTCATACAATAATTTTTTTCTTGAATAATTTAATTGTTTTTATTTAAATTTATCATGCTTTCAAATGATATTATATAGGAAATCAACTTTTCTTTATACCAATTATTTTTCTATCATTTATTGCATATGATAAAAGGCAATATTTGAATGGAGTATCAATTAAATTTTCTTAGTGAATCCTTTTATGGAAATATATAGATCTCAGATTTCTATAAAATATCATGTTTTTAATTGGTTTCAAACAATTTTCTTTCAATATTACAATAAAGTATGGATAAAGGTAACTCTTTTATAAAATAACTACGGAGAACATCATACTATAATTGCAATACAAAATGGATAAGGGTCAATACTTTTTTTTTTAGCTAGAGAAATTGTCAATATTATTGGATTAAAGAATTAATGAAAATGTGAAACTAAAGTTAAAAAAGGCAAATCACACGAAAAGTTATTTGTTTACATTCTTAATTAAAATAATATTAATATGTCATGGGCCAATGGGTTGAATATGACTATAAGTTGATTGAGCAATAGAAGAAAACCAACTATTTTTTTACTAAATATAAAACACAAAATACAAAACTAACTAAATAAATATAAAACTGAAATATCATTTCAAGTTTTATTCCAAATATCATTCAAATAAAAACTATCGTTAAATGATCTTTTAAGAAATCCCTTGAATTTCTATATAATTAAAAATGAGAAAATAATATTTTTTGATAAAATGAATATTAGATCATATCTAATTACCTACGTTATGAAATCAGAAATTTCATAAATTCAAAAAATAAACAATATAAAACATTTACTTTATAAATTTTTTTAATAACTTTCATATATTTATTTTTAAGTAAATCTAATATATACATATATATATATATAAGAAGAAAAAAAGACAAACCCCACACTTGTAGTAAAAAGATAAAATTGACTAATCTTATTTTATGAATAGATCTCTTTACTTGTATGACTTAGATGTCTCGTGTTTCTCAAAAAAATGATTCGATTGATGGGATTTTGTATGATACTTATGAGATCGATGATATTGATGAGATTGATACTCAAATATTTCTTCTTAGAACGTATTGATTTGGCCCCATAAGTCAGACCACTACACCATAGTATGTTGCCGCCAAAAGCAGAATCTCCTAATTGTTCCAGAGCAACTAGAAAGAGATTCTTTAACCAGAAAGAATGCAATTCAGATGTAGGATACCTATCTAGAATTTTTTGCAACTCAATCATGTATGATGGAATCATCAAAGATTTGACCTTTTCGAACTTTGTCTGTAACTCATTATAGGCTCGGGAAACAAAGAGAAGATGTGTACGAGCGAGATATCCAATAGCATGAAGAAGGAAAAGGATTGAAGAGAGGAACTCCTGAACATTTGGCGATCTCAGATGTGTCGATATCAATGGTGACTCATTATTTCGATGAATCATTTCTTCCGACAGAAGAAAATTATGTAAACACTTACTGAAAATCTCACTTATCAAATTCCATTGTGGAAGACAAAATTTTTTCTAAAGAATTCACCATGATATATCTGATCCATGCATAATATCATGAAAAATGGATACAAATTTTTGTACCCGATCGAAGTAAGGAACCACGGCATATATGTTTGGAATAGATTCCATTTTGAGAGGGTAGAAAAAGCATTATCTCGTTGAAAGGTTCTATACATCCACTCTTTCTCAATGCATTTCTTTAGACAAAGACTTCGTTTTAGATATTTGTACCCTATCGAAGTAAGGAACCATGACATATATGTTTGGAATAGATTCCATTTTGAGAGAGTTGAAAAAGCACTATCTCGTTGAAAGGTACTATGCATCCACCCTTTCTCAACGCATTTCTTTAGACAAATACTCCATTTTTTTCCTGTAACACCCTGAATTTGGGCGTAGAAGTTTTGGGCCTTGAGCATAGGAGCGGTTGAAAGTAGCTTATAATATTTTGTTGTGTATGTAAATTTCGTTAATAAAGGCTTGTTTCAGTGGTTAGGTGTGCTGAGAAGTGTTGGAGAAGTCCTGGGTTCAAACCTGGACTCTAGCAAAAATTTTGGTTTAAGGTGAATTAAACCCTGGGTGTAGTAGGTAGGCCTTAAGAATATTGTTGGAGAAATTGTGCCACAAAAAGCCTTGTGGTCTAGTGGCAAAGTAGCGCCACATAAGAAGCAGGAAGGTGGCCTCATAGAGTTGGTAAGGAGGTTTAGGGTTTGAAACTCATGGCAATCAAAGAGCTTTTATTTTGCTAACAGGGGGCGGCAAGAGTTGGTGTTGAATTTAAACTCTAATGATGGAGGGATCCCACATCGGGAAGCTAACATAAGAGTGGATGCAAAGCTAGCTTTAAATAGGGAGAACCATGAGGAGAGTAAAGGTACCTTTCTTGGCTGATCCCTTTCGCTTTATAGCGGGCTCGTTTGGGTTGGGCGTCAGCTAAAAGTGCTTGGAGCGCGGATGAACTCCAGTCTCCTATCAGGTGTGTATTTCTCACTACTCTAGCTGTAGGACGGCTACTTCGGGCCGCGATGGGCTGAAAGGGGCCATGTAGGCCCAATGGGCCTACGGGCCCAATTGGATAAGTTGTTTGATTGTGTAGTAAATATTTGACTAGCTAGGTGAATCTCATATCTGTGGCTAGATTTGGGCTAAAAGGGCCACACGAGCGTGTGGCCCCATTTGGGCCGAGAATGGGCCCTAGGCCCATTCGCATTGTTATCTCTGTTTAGAATACTTTAGTTTACCAAATTACTGAAATATCCTCGACTTGTAAAATTACCAAAGTACCCCGATTTACAAAATTATCGTTTTACCCCTAATTTGTAAAATTATCGTTTTACCCTTGATTTACAAAATTACTGAAATACCCCTGTAGGGTAGAATTACGGAAATACCCCTGTAGGGCTGAATTACTGAAATACCCTTGTAGGGTTGAATTACTGAAATACCCTTGTAGGGTAGAATTACTGAAATACCCCTTTAGGGTAGAATTACTGAAATACCACTGTAGGGTAGAATTACTGAAATACCCCTGTAGGGTAGAATTACCGAAATACCCCTGTAGGGTAGAATTACCGAGATACCCCTGTGGGGTAAAATTACCATTTTGCCCCTAGGGTGTTAAATGACTATTTTGCCCTTGTGGGCAAGTGACTGACTTGGACTGTGTGTTTGATGGATTTGATTGTGAATATATGTTGGTGATGTGAATGACTTGACTGTGATTGTTTGATTCAAATATGGGCATGACATTCTGCATATATGACATGTTGCATGGGTTGGGATTCTGTATGGAGGAAGATCTGATCTGTTAGGATCGCATGGTTGCTTGACGACTATGGATCCACCAAAGGCTTAAGAGCCATATATTCGTACTGATTTGATAATGTTGTACGGGTCACCCGAGACGACTGTGGACCGATCAATGGCTGAGTGCCGATCGTGTTACCGAAAGCTGTGTGCCGTTATTGTGGGCTTTGTATTGATATTATGGGCTTCGTGCCATTATTATGGGCTTGTGCCATTACCGAAGGCTTTGTGCCAATTTCACAGGCTTTGTGCCGATTATAGACACGTTACCAATGGCTTTGTGCCACGTATTCTGTTAAGTGGCTTTGCCACGTTATCTGATTGTGGTGGCAATGCCACATATACTGTTAGAGGCTCTGCCTCATTTTATTATTCTGGTGGCTTGGCCACAAATACTATTACTGGCAGCTATGCTGCAACTGAAGTGTGCTGGCTGGGTGGGTTGAGTTATTCCCCACATGGTGTGCTGGTTGGTACGAGTGGTGTGATGGCTGGACTGGGTTGGGATTGCATTCACATTTTGATTCTGATTTTGTTTCTGTTAATTGATTCTGATTCTGTTTCTGTTAATTGATTTTGATTCTGATTTTGATTTTGATTCTGTTAATTGATTCTGATTCTGATTATGATATTGATACAAACTCTAATTCTGATTCTGATACTGATTCTGGTTCGGATAATGTCTCTGATTTTGTATTGGGCTAAGGCCCATCTGGTACTGCCTTTTAGAATGGGCTAAGGCCCAATTGATACTGGAACTGTGGTAGGGCAAACTTTTTAATTCTTTTACATGACTAACTGTTCGTATTTGTAGTAGGGGATTACACACTGAGTTTTCGTAAACTCACCCCATTTATTAGCCTTTCAGGTAATTTCTAGCCTTAGACGGATAGGATCTGCAAGGGACTCGAAGGCGGCCATACTACTGCTCTTGTTTTCTTTTATTTGGCTTTTATTTACCATTTAATTTCATTCTGGGATTTTATTTTTTGTAATAAGGCCTTTTATAATTTCTGAATTTTAAGTTTGGCTTTTTATCTGCTCTAAGTAGAACTCGATTTCCCAAAAACGTTAATTGTTTTCAAATCAACACGTCCCTACAAACTACTAAATTTTTTCAACTTTCGCAAACTTACTTGGTACTCACTTATGACAGTAATTAAGGTTTTAAAAGTAAATTATTTTTCAATGAACCATGTTTTGAAAGTAGCGAACACAAACTGAGATTTAAGTTTTTAAATAATGAGAAGGGTTTTCAATAAAATAAGGTTTTCGAAAAACACTTCAATGTGACACACCAGATTTGGGCCTAACTTCTAGGCCACGTTTGGGGTGTTACATTTCCGCTTTTCGGATGGTAAATATTTCTTAGAAGATGGAAGGTGAATCAAACCCATCTCTTCTGAATTAGATGGATTCATATTTGAAAGAGATTGAAAATAAGTTCTTTCAAAATTGACTATTTGTCCCTCTGTTAGAGGTGTTCCAGAAATGTCTACAATCGAGTATATAGCTCTAGAACTAATAGATCGGAACAAATTGCAAACTAGAAAGATTTGTACAAGTAATACCTTTTGTCACCACTTTGTGGAAAATCATTATATATGAATATGTTAGATACCTACGACTCGATTGGTAAAGGTGAAATAGTATCTCTCCTAAAAAAGCATTTTTTTTACCATCGCACAAAGAAAATATTTTGTTGTGAATGAACAAAATATTAAGGAATTGTCCATACGTAAAATCATAATTATTGATATGGACCTTTTCCACATAAAAAGGGAATCTTTTGTTACAATAGATGCAAAAGTGATGTGGATTATTCAAGAATCGAAGTCGATTTGCTTTATAAAAAGAAGATATCAATGAACTTCTATGAAAGAATTTCACAGGATTCAGCCAATTATCTTGATCGTGGGATATCATTGAGAAATAGAAATCCATGTTATCAAAAGGTTTCCTTAGGTTCTAACACAAATGGTCTACAATCTCTACTCGTCAAAATAAGTCTTACAAAAAAAAATCAAACTCATTAAAATTTTTACCTATTGAGCATTTAATAAAAAATAATTAATCTTTCTATTAATAAAAATTGACATTGTTGAAGTAATAAATGATGCTAACATAACAATTATATTAACAAAATTTAAAAACTAAAAAAATCCTATATATATCTAGAATGAATGAACATGGAAAACTATTCGTTGAAATTCATTTTAGATGAGTACAAAATTATAAATAAATTAAAAAATATTAAGAATTATTAAAAATTAAATATGTAAAAAAATAAAAAAACTAAAAGATTGTTAAAAACTTATATAAAAATATAAAAATAAATAAAAATAAACTTCTAAAATGAATTTGGACAAATAATTACATAGATTAAAATAAACGAGGACTTCTAAATATATTTTTTATTATAACAAAAAAAATCCATTTTCAATGACAACAAAGAATATACTTATATAAAACATGAAAAAAATGTCAATTTTTGGCACTGATTAATAGCTTACCAAGTTTATGGTAACCCATTTTGATAAGCTCTGATCTAGCATCTTCTACAACTTGCAAAGGAAAGATCATGAGCCAAATGAAAAACAAAGGGTTGAATTTGAATATTATGATCAAATGATTAAATTAAAAGGCTGGAAAAGAAAAAAAAAAAGGAAAAAAGAAAAAACTACCAAGAGATGATATCAATTGATGAAAAGGTTGAATTTTACATATTTTAAACTTGTAACAATTTTTTTTTTTATAATTTGTAGTAATTTTTAATAATTTCTATAATGTTATAAATATTTTATTATGTGGTGTCCATCAAGATCTAGATAAGTTTTGATACACTTTAAATTTTAATAGTCATTTTTGATACACTTTAAATTTTAATAATCATTGGAAGTAGAGTTCTATTTTATTTATACTTTTTATGTCTATAAATATAGACTTTGGAGAAATGTTGTAAATATTCCGATTGATCAATAAAATATGCTTTCCCTTTTGCTTTCCAATTTTCTTTTTTCTGTTTTTTTAGTTTATAACATGTTATCAGCACGATTCTCTTTTATTTTATAATACGGTCAGTCCAAATTTGTTGCTCAAGTTGTTGTCGATTTCCATTTAAAGCTGTTGCAATATTAGTTTTCAATTGAGGCCTGCACACTATCGGTAGTCATTATCCAAAGAAATTTATATAATCCTTACATGGGTGATGACGATGATGTTAAATATCTTTAGATAGATTATGATTTGAAATCCACGTAGGTTTGCGATGATGATTATGAAATAAAGAATCAATGGAGACGTTTAGAACTCTGTCCTACTAGATTTGTTGGATTCCTCGAAATGAATACAAACATAAAAAAAATAAAAGATATAATCATGGACCACTAAAAGTGGAGACCAAGTAATAAATAAGAGAACAATGAGAGTTCTCAAGATAACTCCTCAAGAGAATTTGGGGTTAGAAGTTTTAAGGTTTGTAGTTGGGGTCAATTAGTAGGTCGACCAGTTAAGTTTATTTTCATGTTTTAATCTCAGAATGAGGCTGCTGGTTCAGTGGTAGTGGGTGTGTTAGTTTGCCTTTAGATCTCGGGTTCGAGTCCTAATTAAGGACTGCTTTCCCACTGCAAAGTCACGACTTTTGGTCTATTTTGATATGGTTTCGTGACCACATAGGTGGCCACACGGGCGTGTGCCACACACGGGCAGTCCACACGGCCATGTGAGGTTGGAAAATTAGGGATTTTTATCTTCTCTTGTGCCACAGGGCCTAACCACATGATTGTGTGGCTATTGTTTGGGGATTTTGTCCGTTTTCACATGGGTGTATGCCTTACACACACGACTGTGTCCTTTAGCCACACAAGCATGTAAGTTTTCCATATGACTATGTCTACTCAGCTCCTTAATTTGACACTTTTGGACAGTGAGTTACATGAGCTACTCGTACGGCCATATAACTCAGACACACGGGTGTGTGCTTCTTGTACACAAGCGTGTGCCCCTTCCACATAGTCATGTTGATCTTCACATGGCCTAGACCCTTCCACACAGCTAGGGTACACGGCTGTGTAGCCCTATTTTACATGAAATGCCCTAAAATTTTAAATTTTATTTTTGTGTATGTGTGACACAAATATTTGTCTGCTTTCTGGGTGTGTGTGAGAGATTGCAAGTGCAAGCCATGACTTGGGAAAATTTTGGTTTTTTTTTAGAAAGCCGTAACCTTACTTAAAGGGTTTAAGTTTAATTGTTGGTAAGTTTATATCAAAATGGGCATGTTGGTCTGGTGGATAAGTGGAGTGTTAAGTGGTTGGAGGTCCTGAGATCGAGACCTGGTGTTAGCACTATTTTTGGTTGGATCTTGGAACAATGTTACGGTAGAGTTTAAATGCTGATGGGGGTGTATGTGGTCGAATTTTTAGGGGATTGAGTAGTTGGTTGTGATGTTGTGGGAGTCAAATTAGAGGTGTCAGATTTCCAGTAGAGTTTTTGTGCCATTTTCTCTTTCCAAAATTTCTTTTTGCTTTTGACATTTTCTCCTTTTCTTCGCCAACTTTCTGACACCATCATTCTTTCCCCTCCTTTGTTTTGCCATTTCAATTATTAGTTACCCTTCACGATTCATTCGTTTTTGCTTTACTGAACTATCCCTACTTTGTTGATTGGTAAGTGGTCTTTCTCCATGTTTCCTTTTCCTTTGATTTTGGGGAACAAAAGTTTAGGGGATTAATTGACTAATGATGTGTTTAAAAGAAGATCAAAGTGCTGGGGTTTCGAATCGGCATGGTAGATGCACGAGTTTCCATTGTTAATCCATAGGTAAAGTTCTTAGTCGTTTAAAGGGCATTGTTTGTCACTTTGGGTTCGGTTTTAAGTTGTTCTAAACACTTATCTTGTGGTTTGTTTCATTGATTATAGGTTCAGGAATACTTGAGGATCATTTGAGCATCTATCGAAACCAAGTGTGTACCCGAAAACGAAGAAAATAAGGTTTCAGTGAAAGTTGAAAACCCCACTGTCGACGCCACACGGGCGTGTGGTCACCCGTGTAGTAGGCCATGTGCCATAACATGGGCGTGCGGACGACGAGGCTAGGCTATGTGCGAAGAACACGGCGTGTGATGGCTAGGTAGGCCGTGTATGATACACGGACTAGACTGATTTTGTAACACCCTTACCCGAAACCGTCATCGAAATCGAGTAGAAGGCATTACCAAACTTACCAGACTACAAACTCTAATTTTTAGCCAAATTATTATAAGTTTATCTTATTGAAGGTTTTCTAAATCAATACGGACATCTCGGATGATTAGGATTCAAATCCTATCACATCGAAAACCCAAAAAATTTTTCTCTTTCAAAACAATGTCACACGCCCGTGTAACATACAGCACGGCTGTGTGATAAGGCCGTGTGGCCTTCATACGCCCATGTCCGGAGACCGTGGTTGAATCTATCAAATTTGCCACGGTCACCTTACATGGTCATTTGGGGGCCGTGTACTTCACACGGTCAAGACACACGGCCGTGTCTCTAGCCCGTGTGGTACTCAAAATTCAATTTAAAGTGCAGGAGAGGCACGGTCCAGGGACACACCCATAGGGTCAGACCGTGTGTCACCCACGGCCTAGGTACGCTCGTGCCATGAGACCGTGGAGCATTCTGCCAAATTCCACACGGTCATGACACACGCCCGTGTGTCCTACTGTGTAGGTCGTGTTAGGCTATATGCCAAGCCTTGGCCCTTCCAAACCCAACAAACAGCCATACCATTCCAATTCAACTAAAATAAGGCATCTACCCACAAGAACTATATTTACAAATACCATTTACAAGGCAATTATCATTTACACACCTACTTGATAGGCTTATAAAAGAATATCTATGCTAAGACTAGCCACCTATACATGCCAAAAATCAAAATACAAACTATGTTTTCAAATACCAAGATGACTTGATAGTGTAGGACGAGCTTCCTTCGATCACCAATCCAAGTCGTAATGTGCTCGGTAATCTAAAAGAAGGACAAGGAAGAGAAGTAAGCTACAAGTAGCTTAGTAAAACATAAGTAATTTAAAAGCAGATGCACATTATCTGATTAAGGCAATTGATTTCCACATAATACAAATGCAACATTCGTGAACTTACTCATTACATACTCCTACCATATTGTTCAATTATAGATATTCCATGCACATGTCCTATTCAATTTTATTACCCTACACTATGGCTTCGCACATTAACGTTAATCTTTTCCCGTTGAACTTTCAGAAATGAAAAAGGATATGCAGAGGTTGGCATCAAGTGCCTCACAATAATATGGCCGAAGCTACCACAATACGTAGCCGAAGCTACCTCAATATGTAGCGAAGCTACCACAATATGTAGCCGAAGCTACCACAATATGTAGCCGAAGCTACCACAATATGTAGCCAAAGCTACCTTAATATGTAGCCGAAGCTACCACAATATGTAGCCGAAGCTACTACAATCAATGAATCGCAAACGTAATCCACGGGTCTGCTCACAAAAGCTGACAGGTGACTGCAACACATTCTAGTACACCCAGCACCCGGGATACGGAAGCGGAACCCTCAAGTGACATGTCACCCATATCCAAAATCAATCTTACAGTTCAAACGGGATTTTCCATAATATACAAATTATGCAATTATTCAATTCACCATTCATATTCATACATTTTCACATGTAATTTATCAAATAATTAACGATAATGCAAGTGCATGATAATTTACTTATGACTTACCTCGATTACGAAACGACTAGCTCGTACTAATCTACTATCTTTTCCTTTCCACGATTTCGATCACCCTCTCTTCTTTCTTGATCTAAATAAATGCATTTAATACATTTTATCAATATTCTATCCAACCACATTCATAAACCGGACTTTTGGGCAAAAAGACCATTTTGCCCCTAGTATCAGAAATTCAATTCCACTTCATTTTCTTGCATTTTAGACTCAATTTAACCTTTTTACCAATAAAACAATCCAAGAATCACTCACATTCACATACTTATGAACAAAATTTTCTCTTTTCTCATTTTAGTCCCTTAGGGACGTTTTTATCGAAAACTACTTGCAAAAACACGTAATTAATACATTAATAACTCATTTACTACCAAAACTCATCAAATAACAGATTTCTCTAAAATAGGGGATTTTCAAACCCTAATTTCTTCTCAAATAAATGGAAAAATCATGAAATTCAAGCCTCAAGGAACTCAAAAATACGAAAATAGTTGAAAACGGGGTTGAAATGCACTTACAAATTGCTTGAAAAAGTCCAAAGCTCTCTTGGCTATGGAGGAGGAAATTTCGGCAGAAAAATTGGGGAAGAAGATGAACATTTTCATCTTTTTCTCATCTTTTATGATAGTTTTTACAAAGTGGACAAAAATGCCCCTAGCCTTGTTTTTCAAAAACTTTTCTAAAAATGCCCTTTTGTGTCCATACTACTAACTCATCACATAATTACATCATAAACACTCCTATATTCATATCACATTTCAATCAAGTCCCTATTTCATCTAATACTCATATTTTTCACTATTTGCAATTTAATCCAAAATTTTTAATTAATCACAAAAGCAATAAATTTCTAAATGATTTTCTCACAGAACTTAATCAATAAACAAATGCGATATAAAATTCACAAAATTAACTTATTTTATCTCAGATTTGTGGTTGCGAAACCACTATTCCGATTAGGCCCTATTTTGGGCTGTCACAGATTTGGGTCGTATGTGCCACACGAGTGTGTGGGTCCATATAGGTAGTCAACACGAGCCTGTAGAAATCTAGGCCAGGCCGTGTGATCCATACAGCCAAGGCCAAATTGAGCCTGTAGGCCTTATAGACGTGTGGGCCCACACGGGCAGGCCATATGGGCGCGTGAGCCCATTTTTTTGAAATGTTTCCTAAGGTTGCATAGGTCGCCCAAGTCGACTGTAAACCTACTGTAGGGTCGGTAAGCACTACTTAGATCATTAAATGTGTGAATTGATTGTATGGTTTATGTATTGAGCTTGTTAATATTATGCATGTATATTGATCTGAATATATGTACTGATAACCACGTAATAACGTGTCATATATTGTACATTTGCATTGCATTCAGTTGGGATGATGAAATTTGGAGGAAGTGTATTGGATGGCTTTAAGCCTATTTGCTAATATATATACTGAAAGGCTCTTAAGCCTATTGACTGGCAACTCAGCTGCATTATACTGATATGTGCCATGTTCGGTATAGCTTAGAGTGTAGGGCTAGTGGGTGTTTTAACCTCACAGGAAGTGTAGGGATGGACGAAGATGGTGTATTAGAGGCTGGTGGGTAAGATTCTGTTTTCTAATCACTGCATGCATAACTATTACTGTAATGGGCTAAGGCCCTAATGCATATCCGATACTATTACAGAAATGGGTTAAGGACCAAACTGCTACTGACATTGAAAGGGGCTTAACCCAGACTGTGTTTGACTATTTATTATGATTGATTATATATTTGTTTTCATGGGAATTACACACTGAGTTTACGTAAACCCACCCATTCTGTTTAATGTGTATATGTAATCCCTAGACTTAGACGAATTGGTGTGGCGAAGGACTCAACTAAGACCACAGTTATTAGACTTTTTTTTATTATTTATGGTTATATTTTTATTGGATAAATTTGATGTACTTTGGGACTTTTTGGACATTTTCATTAATTGTGGTTTTCATTGACTCTTTTGGATTTTATAAATGTGCTATTTAACGAACAAACAGTTTTTACTAAAACAAAGGGGTTTTCCTAATATGAACAGACTTACTAAATTATCACGATCTTGTTTTCCTTAAAATAAATGAGTTCTAAAGCTTCCGCAATGAATTACATTTCACAAACCAAATGAATTGGTGAATGGTTTTTGAAGATATTAAGAGTTAACTAAAAATAGACAAACCAAAAATGTTAGACGTGACAACTTAGCTTTTAAACACCCTAAGATGTGACATTGCCAGATTCGGCCATAATGTTTAGGCCGCATTTGGGGTGTTACATTTAGTGGTATTAGAGCCAGGTTGCAAGACTCGACCGTGGTTTTTGGGTTTTAAAATTTTGTTTTTGAAGAACTGATTTTCAAATTATTTTAAATAATTGGACAGTGTATGTGGTACACCGTGTCTCCAGCGTCGATCTTATAAGTATTCTGAAACTTTGATAAGTTTAATCTGAAAATACTGTAGATAGTATATTTTGAAACTACTATAGGTAGTATGCTATGGAAATACTCTAGTTAGTGTATACCGAAACTATAGCAAGACTGATAGATATTGCAACATACGAAAATGAACCCTAAATTACTAAAACTGTTTACACAAAACATTTGCTAATAAATATTAAACTGTAACTGATAGATAAAATTCCTAATATAGATAAATCCGATTAGATATGAGTGCATGGTGTATCCGTGGATAGGGTACTAGAGGTCAAGGTAAATGCCATAGAAGGCTCGCGCCGAGTCTTCTTTACACTAGTGAGACATTAGTGTCACTAACTACTGAGACTAGGTCTCATGATCGCATGGTTGGGGATGACGCATTGTCCCAGGCTATGTTAAGGATTTTGGAGAGGGTCGCTGGGCCCAATACTGGATCTAGGGGCTGAGGGTCAATTACAAAATGACTCTGGTCCAATGGAGTTGAGCTTTTTAGGGCTGTCACTGGAGTCGCCCCTAATGTGGCTGAGTTCTGGATGAAGGCCACGGAGAGGATTATGGATGATTTATATTGCACCCCTAAGCAGAAATTAAATGGTGCAGTTTCACTACTGCGTGATAAGGCTTATCAGTGGTGGCTTATTGTTAAGGAGGGCACTTAGTCCAAACGTTTAACTTGGGATTTCTTTAAGACTACCTTTGAAGGGAAATATGTTAGAGCTAGTTACATCGATGCTCGTAAGAGGGAGTTTCTAAACCTTACCCAAAGAGACCGATTAGTTGCTGAGTATGAGGCCGAATTCTTAGGACTGAGCCACTATACATGAGGTATGGTGGCATCTGAGTATGAGAGGTGTGTCTACTTTGAGGATGGCCTCAGAGATAATTTAAGGGTGCTGATAGCTCCACAGAGGGAGCAAGAGCTCTCGATTCTAGTAGAAAAGGATAAGATCACCGTGGAGGTTAAGCGTACTAAGCGCCAAAATAGAGATAGAGAGGGGTAAGTAAAAGAGGGATTCGGAGCCCTCGAGTTCTATTCAGAGGCCTAAGAAAAAGGCCAAATCTAATGGGCCAGTTAGAGTTGGGCCCCATGTTACCCCTACAGGACTTCAACCTTATAGAGTTTGTGGTAGACACCATCAGGGCGAGTGTTAGAGGAGGACTGAGGCGTGTTTGAGGTGTGGATCACTAGAGCACTACATTCGAGAATGTCTGCTGAGGCTCGATTTGATGCAAGCTCTAGGTACTAGTACTGTACAGCTATAGAGGGTAGTTCAGCAGCCACTGAGAGGCCATGGTCAGGCTAGGGGTGGTAATGGTATGGGCCGTGGATAGAGAGCACCGGGTAGAGGTGCTGAACAGATTGAGGCAAGGCATCCTACTCTTGTTTATGTCGCTCATCACTGAGAGGACAGAGATGCTCCGGACGTCATTATGGGTACATTCTTAATTTTTGATGTACCTTACTTTGCATTGATAGACATAGATTTCACACATTCCTATATAGCTAGCACCGTATTTGAAAAGTTAGAGATTTTGATTGAGAGCACTACGAGTGAGGTTACTGTACTGAGTCTGTTGGGGTAGTCCATCCGGGTTAGTAAATTTTGTAAAGACGTTCCTTTAGAGGTTCAAGGGGTGATATTTCTAGCTGACTTAATAGAGCTTCAGTTTGGAGAGTTCAATCTGATCCTGGGAATAGACTGGTTTGTGAAGCACCGTGTCAGTTTGGACTGTGCGACTAAGAAGGTCGTCTTGAGAGCAGAGGAGGACACTGAGGTAGTCATGATTAGAGAACGTTGGGATTATTTATCTAATGTGATTTCTGCATTGGTGGCTAAGAAACTGGTTCGTAAGGGATGTGAGGCATTCTTGGCCTATATAAGTGTTTCTGTTTCTAAGGACTCCACTGTTAGGGACATCAAGGCCGCAAGGGATTTTTTGGATGTTTTTCCAAAGGAGCTACCGGGTTTACCTCCTAACCAGGAGTGGAATTTGGGATTAAGTTTCTTCCTGGTACAACTCCGGTGTCTATCGCTCCCTATCGAATGGCACTGAAGGAGCTTATGAAGCTTAAGGCTCAGATTCAAGAGTTGTTGGATTGTGGGTTCATCTACCCTAGTGTGTCTCCGTGGGGAGCACCGATATTATTTGTTAAGAAGAAGGATGGATCCATAAGGATGTGTATTGACTACCGGCAACTGAACAAGTTGACCATTAAGAATAAGTATCCACTTTTGAGGATTGATGATCTTTTTGACCAGTTCCAAGGTGCTTCTGTGTTCTCCAAGATTGATTTGCATTCTAGGTATCATCAGTTGAGGGTTAAGGAGGTTGATGTACATAAGACCGCACTTAGCACTCGTTATGAACATTACGAGTTCCTAGTGATGCCATTTGGTCTGACTAATGTACCGAAAGCTTTCATGGATCTAATGAACCGAGTGTTTCAGCTCTATCTGAATCAGTTTGTGGTGGTATTCATTGATGAAATATTGGTGTATTCGAGGATTGAGGATGAGCATGACGAGCACCTTAGAGTTGTTCTTCAGACTTTGAGAGAAAAGCAGCTCTATGCTAAGTTCAACAAGTGCGAGTTTTAGTTATGTAAGGTAACATTTCTTGGTCATGTGGTTTCTGTTGAGGGGGATTCGAGTCGATCGTCGAAAGATTGAAGCTGTGTTGGATTGAAAGCAGCCTAGGAATGTGTCTAAGATCCGCAATTTTCAGGGACTGGTGGGTTACTATCAACGATTTGTGGAAGGTTTCTTACTTATTGTATCACCCTTAACTAAGCTACTATGTAAGGGTGTATCATTTGTTTGGACTGATGTATAAGAAGAGAGCTTCGAAAAGCTCAAGACTGCACTGACTGAGGCTCCTGTATTGATACAACCTGAACCTAGAAAGGAATTCACAGTTTATAGTGATGCATCACATGTCAATTTGGGATATGTGTTGATGCAGGATGGTAAGGTGGTAGCATATGCATCTCGTCAACATAAGACACTCGAGGCGAAATATCCGATGCACGATTTGGAATTGGCTTCCATAGTATTCACTTTGAAATTTTGGAGGCACCATTTTTATGGTGAGAAGTGTATCATCTGCACCGATCACAAAAGCGTCAAGTATCTCCTTTCTCAGAAGGAGTTGAATCTTAGGCAGCGTAGATGGATTGAGCTACTTAAGGATTATAACAGTACCATTGAGTACCATCTAGGCAAGTGTGATAGCTTGATTTAGACCCTATTTGGAATGGTGGTTTCGGGATCATGAATTCGAGTTAGAAAAATATTTAAAATTTATTTTTGGTGTTTATTATGTTTGAATAGACATCCGTGAAATGTTTGTGTTTTAATTTTGCTGTTTGGATGCCCAATTTAATAAAAGGGCTTATTCAGGTAAAATGAAAAATTTGTTGGTTAAATTTGTAATGGCTGAATTGATATTGTCTTTTAAATTTGGAGTGTTTAAGATATAAATAGTCCATAATTTTAAAAGATGGACGGCTCAGGACATAACATTTATGTTTATATAATTCAAACATAAAGGTTATTTTAGTAATTAAAACATTATTATACTTTTAATATAATAAAACATAATGGAATAATGCATTCATCTTTTTCTTACTTGACTGAATGTCAAAAAGAAAGAAAAAAATAAAGCTTTTAAGGGTTCGGCCAAATATTTGCTTGATTAAGGTATGTAACTAGCTCGATTTTTGATAATTTTTACGTTTTTTAGATCGTTGTAGTGAAATGTACAAAGCCCATGCTTGAATTTCTGATTTTGATGAACATTTTGAGTTATGCCATTGATGAATAATTGAGCTTTGTGATGTTAGTTGATGAATTATGGAAGATATGGTTTGGATTAATATGTTATATATTGGAATTTTTGATGAATTTGAGTAATTAGGGCTAAATTGCAAAAATGATAAATTGAGGGACTAAAATGTTAAATAAATGAAATGTATGGACTTGTATGAGCATGGGTAATATTCGGTCTAAGCATGAGTGTGCAAAATTTGCATGTTTTGTGTTTTGTGTAATTTGGACTAAATTGTAAAAAGTATGAAATGTTAAGGGCAAAATGGTAATTTTCCCATTTATGTGTTTTTGGATTAAATTGAATGAAATTGCATTTGAATGAACTTAATTTGAAAATGTATAGATCAAGAACCAATGAAATCGAACTTGGATCGGGGGAAAACAAAAATAATTAAATAGTCGTTATCTTCCGTTCGTCAATCTCCAAGGTAAGTCTGTAAGCAAATAAATGTTGGTAGTTTTGAATATGTGTGAATTTAAAATGCTGAATTGAATATTATGACTATGTATAAATGTTAGCCGAATGGTATTTTACATGGGAACAATGTGTACAAATTTGATTTGATCAAAATACGACGTCCGGAGGTCCCGTACGAACCATAGGAATTTCGATAAGTGTTATCGTGTAAGACCCTGTGTGGGACAGTGGCAACGATATGTGATTACGAGTAAGACCCTGTGTGGGATAGTGGCATCGCTACGTGATTACATGTAAGTCCACATTTGGGACGTTGGCATTGTACGATATGTGTGATTATCTAAGTATCCTATTCAATTCCGAATGGTTCAACGACAGTGATAAGTCATGATCGAATGTGAAATCAAGCTAAAGTGATCAGGTATGTGATAGTTGATTACCTATTTGAAAATAAGGTAAGTTGGCTATTGGATATGTGATACAAATTATACATGATGATAATGAAAATATATGTGTATATGAAAAGTATATTTGGCCACATATCATATATGAGTATGTGATATTAAAGTTTGATTCATGAGTATATTATATAAATGTATATATGTTCGGTTATATAATGACATTATGGATTTGATATTGAAGGATACTTTGATAATGGATATAGGTGTATTCGACCTTATGATTATAAAATTATGAATATACATGAGATAATTCTTAGGGTACAAGCTTGATTATGTGTATTTGATTAAATATAAGTTATTTCGGCCAAATGATAGATGCATGAATTAGTTAAAATGTGAAATACATATTTGTACTAAAAGTTGATTGTGTATACGGCTATGTGATAAAAGTTAATTGTGTATACGGCTATGTGATAACTTATGTAAATGAATTTATAAAGAAATATGAAATTATGTATAAGATATGTATATTTTAGTAATTTATTTACTTAAGATTTACTAAGCTATGATAGCTTACTCTGTGTGTATGTTTGTCTCTATTTTATAGATTTTGGAGTCTAGTTACCGGCTTGGGGATCATCAGCGAAGTTTATCACACTATCGCCTATTTCGGTACTTTTATAAAGTTGAATTTAAACCTATGGCATGTATAGGCTAGTTTGTGATATGTTTTATTTTGGGATATGTACGTATAAGCCATGCAAAAATGGCTAAATATGATGCTTAAGTGTAAGTAATTTTAGTCTTGGTAAAAATGCATGATATGCTTGGTATGAATTGCCATGGTGGTTTGATATAATTTGATTCAAGTTAATTATGCAAGGTTGATGAATGAGTTTTATGTGGTGGTTAATGTTAGTGAATATTTGTTTGTGTTTTAAACTCATTTTGGGGGTAAGTTTCATGGTGATTATGCTTGTGATGTTGATTTAATATTCGACATTGAGTAATGTGGGGTAAGATGATTAATCAGCTATGAAATTAGCTAAATTGAGTAGGTGTGTTTAATGATATGCTTAGTGTAATGTATAATCTTATAATTCAGTTTGGTATCGAGATAAAGGTTAGATGTATGTCTAGACTTTGGTATGTGTTAAATTGGTTAAGTAATGTTTATATCATTGCTAGTATTTAGCCATTATGTAAGGCTAGAAGAGACAAGAAATGAATATGTTTCTTGGATGTTTTGGATAAATGTTTTAATATAGTTTTTAAACGGCAATTGATGTCTAAGATTTAAGTGTTTTAACTAGCTTGTAATGAAAAGTTAAAGGTGAAAATTTGATGATTATGTTCGGCTAATGATAGGTAAAAATGAATAAATACATATGCTTAGAACGTGGTTGTACTTGGTTCAATTTTAAAAGGGCAAATTGCTAAATAATGTTTGATTTAAAATATGTTTTACATGTCATTGTATATTCGGTTATATTTCTTGACTCATTTAAATAAATATGAAATATTGGTTTTTGTATGAGTGCTTTTATGTCATGTATTGTTCATGTCATTGTATATGATTTGATTATTTAGGTTCATCTAGAATAGCAAAGAAAGAGCATAATTTAAAAAGTCATATTGAAGTTATTTTGAATGACCGAATGTTAGTTACTTGTTGGGTTGTGATTATAAAATTTTAGGTATGGTAATAAGCATGCGAAATGGGTGTACTTTTGGTTCTTAATTGTATTCAAAATGGTTCAATTTAATATGTTCATATGCTCATAATTTGTGATAATAGAAGAGGTACATTTAGCCATTTAATAACTATGTTTAGTTATAATTTTATATTAATTGTGAGATGCGTATGTAGTAAAAACAACTACGGTGAGATTGGCTATATTGTAATGTTGCCAAAGTACATATGTTTTATTTAATTCAGTATGCGCATGGTCTTGTGTTTATAAAAGAGGTATGTTTGGTCTTAAATGATATTTATTTAAGTGAAGTATATGCAAATGTTTTGATTATTGTTGTGTGAATGTTTTAACTTAAAATAATGTGCAAAGCATATTTGTTTTTATTGACTAATACTCATGCCGTAGATGTGAGTAGTATTTCAAGTTGAGTAATATGACTCATGTAGTTTAAAAATGTGCATGTGTATTGATTATGAAGTGATATATTTAATATTTAGCTAATGTATTAACCATTTTTTCACATGATCGGTATATGTTAATTAAATATAATGATTGATTATAAGTAAGTATTAAATTATAAAATTTTGAAATTTTATTAAAGTTTTGAAATTTCTGATTGAAATAAGTGTTTTTAAATATGGATCAATTGCAAAGTATGGAATGTAATGAATGTATGTTTGAGTTATATTACATCAGGTAATGCCTCGTAACCCTACTCCAGCGAAGGATACGGGTTAGAGGTGTTACAGTAAGGCCAATGTGGTGGCCGATGCATTGAGCTGCAGGGCATAAACTGATCTGAGGGTGATGTTCACTTGACTTAGTATGTTCAATGATTTTATTTTGTTAGCAAGCTTTAGGTTAAACCGACTTGGATTGGGCAGATTCGAGATAAACAATTGGAGGATGAGTCACTTAGGTTACGATTCCGTCAGATTGAGAGTAGCAGCAATACGGATTTTGGACTGAATAGTGAAGGGGTACTCTATTTTTGTGGACGAATTTGAGTTCCAAATGATACTGATTTGAGACAGTTTATATTAAGAGAGGCACATAGTAGTCCTTATGCTATGCATCCTGGCAAAATAAGATGTACCGAGATCTCCGTGAGTTGTACTGGTGGCCAGGATAGAAACGAGAGGTTACTAATTTTCTGGCTAGATGTCTGACATGCTAGCGAGTTAAGGTTGAGAATCAGTTACCTTCGGGTTTGCTGCAGCTTGTTAGGATTCCTCTATAGAAATGGGAGCAAGTAACGAAGGACTTTGTTAGTGGGTTGCCTCTAAGACCCACTAAGAATGATTCAATATGGGTCAGTGTGGATCGATTGACCAAATCTGCACACTTTGTTCCAGTTCATACTAATTATTCACTACAAAAGTTGGTGAAATTCTACAGATTGGAGATAGTGAGACTGCATGGGGCACCTGTCTCGATCATTTCTGATAGGGATCCTCGCTTGACATCTTGGTTTTGGAAAAAATTACATGAGGCTCTAGGTTCGAGATTGGAGTTGTAACACCCCAAACCCAGCGTAGACGTTATGGCCGAATCTGGCAGTGTCACATTGGAGGGTGACTCACACAAATCATATACTTGGAAGATTTTGAAAGATAATTGCCCGCATGTGGTTCAAATAAGGGTTCATTTTCAAAATAGTCTCGTTAGAAAATTTAACTTAGTTTAAAATGTGCTCATTAGAAGGTTTGCATAATAAAAAATTTAGGTGAGTTTAAGTAAAAGCTTTGAGTTTGTAAGTTGAAAACTCAAGTTTACATATCTTGTTAAATTGTAGTGGAAGCTCATGTTTTAAGAAAGCGTTCAAATATTTATGATAATTTAGAAAACATGTTTAATTTTAGAAATCTGTTTGAGTTTGAAAATTTAGCAGTTAAAATAGTAGTAAAATTTAAATCCAAACATAAAAACCATACCGGAGATAAAAGGTCTTATTACAACCCAGATAATAATAAACAAGAATAAATAAAAGCAACTACTAAAACGGTAAACAGCTTGTTGTGTGGCCACCTCCGAGTCCTCTCCTACGTCGAGCTGCCTACCGACGGTCACCTGAAACATTAAAAAGAGAGGAGGTGAGTTTTCGAAAGCTCAGTGTGTACAACCCTTGTCAAACAGATAACATGCAACACTTAATTTTGGCTTAACCCATCTCAGTAACAGTGGTATTTGGGCCTTAGCCCACATCACCTCAGTTGGGCCTGAGCCCATACCAAATATCACATATCACATTTATCGGGCCTAAGCCCATATCAAATATCAAAATCAATATGCAATGCATTAATGCCCATACTAACCCTGCACTCCATCTCCTATCCAGCCCTACACTCCTATGGGGATAAAATCGACCCACCCATCCATACACACCAATGTAGCACCGGTTGCGGCACTAACCAATGTCCATCGATAGGTCAACAGTTGTCTCGGGTGACCCGTGCAACCTTACCGGAATAGGTCCACAGTCGTGTCGGGCAATCCATGCGACCAGAACAAATCGAAACGGTGGGTCCACAATCATCTCGAGTAACTCATGCGACCCTAACAGATCAAATTACTTCCTCCAACAATATTCCCAACCCCATACAGCATAATATCACATGAATGCAAACATATCATAACATGGCATACAAAATCAATCATATAGCATATAGGGGTATTTTAGTCATTTTGCCCTTCAGGGGCATTACAGTCATTTACTATTATTATGGCCTAAGTACATATCTCGGCCCATTAGCAAGTCCACTATCATTTAGTACACATATAATGACATTTTGAACAATTACACACTATAGAGCCCAAAAGCCCAATACACGCCCCAAATGGGCCCATACTCCTATATGGCCTGTTAGGCCCAAATCTACCAACAACCATGTAATTAGCCTAATTGGCTCATCAAATCCAACTAATCCATCAATTTTACTTGTGATGGGCCTACGGCCCATTGGGCCCATTTGGCCCATTTTAGCCCAGTTTTGGGATCGTCCACAGAGCTTTTGTTTTCATATCGGTATCTCCACACGAGTGTTCACACACTCATGTGGTTGTCGGTACCAACCTTTTGGCTTTTCAGCTTTTCGACATTTTGGCTTTTCGGGATATTAGCTTTTACCGATTCGTCGTGTGTGTAACGTATGTACACACCTTTTTTTGGAAATAGCACTCAAGCCTTCAAGTCTCGAACCTTGGACGAACAAGCCTTAACCACCCTTCGCTTATTCAGTAACAGCAATTGACTCCAAAACCTATGTTAAAGAACCTCAACCATCACAGATCGAATAACCACGTGACCTATATCCATCATAAGTCACCCTTAACCCCTTGTAAGGGCATTCGACCTTCACTTAGACAAGGGAGAAACGCTAACACATAAAGGTACTTTTATAAACCAATAGGAATTCTTACCTCACCAAATCTAGGTATACCAAGAATAGTTCGACAAAGATCCAGAAAGATTCACCACAGCTCTTAGAAGCCAAAAAGAAAGAAACACTCATTCCCTAACTCAATAGGGAAAACGGCACATGAAGAAGTAGAGGGACAAAGAAAGGTTTCGGTTAAGGTAATTCAAAGAGGAAGAAGATGATGGCGGCATTTAAGGAATTCAGCAATGGGTCACGAAAAGAAGGAGTCACAGAAGAGAAGAAAAGTTTAAGAGGAAGTGATTGCCTTACGAGTAAAGTAGAATAGAAGGCTCGATTTTGGTTTCAAGAAAAGTGAGGGCACAAAGTCGACACAAAGAGAAGAATAGAGAAGCGAAAGTTGTCGGCAAAAAGTTACAAAGAAAAGAACAATTCGGCTTCCCCCAAAAGAGAGTATAAAACTTGCCCAAAACCTATAGATGCCAAAATGGCAAAAGAATTCGGCAATAGCAAAAAAATCCTAAAATGCCAAAATAAACTCCAAAACCCTTACTAGTTGAATTTTCACTTTACACCCCTCAATACGGCACTCATCCAAAACCTAATCCGATTTTACCTTCCTCTGATTGCCAAATCATCTTCAACTCTTCCCATAACTCCATCCTTGATCTTTTCCTAATATTTCTCCCCTTAACATGCCTTAATCCACTCCTTAAAATTCTCCTTTAACCACTTCAAATTTATCCCTTCAGAGTTCAACTCCATAATGCCCCAAAATTGGGTTTGGAAGAGTGGGCCGTGTGGGCCCAATAGGCTTGTGGACCCCACATGGGTGGCTGTCTTTGGACTTGTGGGAATTAGTGGGCCAGCTGTGTCGTGCATGTGGCTATGGGTAAATCTAGCTTAGCGGACCATGCGAGCATGTGGGCCCCACTTGGGTTGTGTAATGGGCCCTGGGCCCATGTACACTAAATGACATGTTTGTATGTTGGCTAAAAGGTTTGAGAGTGTTTGGGAGTGTTGGAGAAGTCTTGGGTTCAAACCTGGACCTTAGCAAAAATTTATGTTTTTCCCTTATGAGGGCCTTGACGTTAGTGGGAAGACTTTGAGAATATTTTTGGTGAAAGCATGACACAAAAGGAGATCTGGTCTAGTGGCAAGGAAGTGACGCCATAAGGGAAGTAAGGGGTCTAAGGTTCAAGTCTTGGCTCTTACAAATTATTTTGATTTTTCTTTTAAATAAATCTGAAAGCGAGAATGTGGGCTTTAAAGTTAAATGTGTTGGACTTATGACACAAAGGAACTTGTGTCCGAGTGGTGGTGGCTAGACAGGGCTATCGAGAGGACTTTGGTTCGAATCCATTTGCATACAAGGGTTGGTTATTTTGCTAATAAGTTGGTTTTGGATGATTGATGGAGAATCCCACATTGGGAAGCTAACATGAGAATAGCGAGAAGCTGGCTTTAAATAGAGCAAACCATGAGGAGAGTAAGCATACCTTTCTTGGCTTATCCCTTTCATGTTGTGGCTGTTCCTTTGGGTTAGGCGTTGGATCATTCGTTGATCTGTATGCCGTTGGGTCACGGTGGTGATGTCGTAGTTGATCGACACACCCCCTAGGGAGTCAAGGGTGTGATTATTATTGGCTTCTAGGCATAGCAGCGTTCAGAGCGTGGATTAACTTTAGATACCTGTCAGGTGTGTACTTCACCCTACTCTAGCTGTAGAACGGCAAATGCTGGAATGAAGAAATGGGCCATGTGGGCCGAATGGGCTTGTGGGTCCAATCAGGCAAATTGTATGATTATGTAGTAAATATTGGACTAGAGTAGGTGAATCACATATCTGTGGCTAGTTTTGGACTAAAAGGCCACATGAGCGTGTAGGCCCACCTGGGCTGAGAACGGGCCTTAGGCTGCTCATTCGCAACGTTATCTCTATTTAGAATACTTGAGTCGCCCGAGGCGACTATAGACTTTCTGAGGAATTGATAAAATTACCAAAATACCCTTATAGGGTAGAATTACTGTAATACCCTCGCTTTGCAAAACTACCGAATTACCTTCAATTTAGAAAGTTACAAAAATACCCCTGATTTGTAAAGTTACCATTTTACCCCTGGTTTGTGAAATTACTAAAATACCCTTGTAAGGTAAGAGTTCCGAAATACCCTTGTAGGGTAAAATTCTCGAAATACCCCTATAGGGTAGAATTACCGAAGTACCCTTGTAGGGTAAATGACCATTTTGCCCTTAGGGTGTAAAATGACTGTTTTGCCCATGCGGGCAAGTGACCGGCTTAGATAATGTATCTGACTGACGTGACTATGATCGTATGATAGTGATCTGATTGACGTGACTGTGGTTGTGTGATTGATATGTTTTAATATATATTTGAATGACTGTTACTGTGCATGGCCATTATGCATACATTGTGATGATGAGCATGACATACATGATGTTCTGCATGGGGTTGGGCTTGTGTTGGAGGAAGTTCTGTACTAGTGGCTTTGCCGCGTATTCTGTTAAAGTGGCTTTGCCGCGTAATCTAATTTTGGTGGCTCTGCCACGTTTTCTGTTATTAGCAACATTACTATGTCATTGGTGTGTAAGGCTAGGTGGGTCGAGTTATTCCCCATATAGTGTGTTGGGTTGGTACGGGTGGTGTGATGGTTGGACTGGGTTGGGATTGCATTCACATTCTGATTCTGATTCTGATTCTGTTAACTGATTCTGATAACTGATTCTAATTCTGATTCTGTTAACTGATACTGATTCTGATACTAATTCTGATTCTGATTCTAAAAATGTTTCTGATTCTGTAATGGGCTAAGGCCCATCTGGTACTATCTGTTATAATGGGCTAATGCCCAATTAATACTGAGATTGTAGTAGGGTTAGGGCCCAGACTTTTAATTCTCTTGTATGACTGACTGTTCGTTTTATATAGTAGGGAATTACACACTCAGTTTTCATAAAACTCACCCTGTTTAATAACTGTGCAGGTAATCCCTAGCTTTAGGAGAATCGATGCTGCGAGAGACTCGAAGAAGGCCACACATTACTTATGCTCTGTATTGATTTACTTTTAAGTACTTTATTCTAGTTTGGTTTGTAATAAGGCCTTTTAAACTTTCTGGTTTTTACATTTTAGATTTTATGTATTGTTTTATAATTGCTAGAAGTCAGACACAATTTTTCCAAAACAGCAACTATTTTTCAAAATATCACGTTTCCGCAACTATTTTAAATTAGGCTTCCGTACAATTAAGGTTTTAAAGGTAATAATATTTTATAAGAGAATGTCTTTTAATAAACCACGTTTTAAAATATGCATACGAAATTCGAGATTTTACACAAGTTTTAATAAGAAGGGTTTTCAATGGAAACAAGGTTTTCAAAAAACACTTCAATGTGACACACCAGGTTCAGGCCTAACTTCTAGGCCGGGTTTGGGGTGTTACAAACTCGAAGTCCACCACTGGCTATCCAGATTTACAAAATAAATACTAATCAACATACCTTGACCACGCTTGAATCTTGGACCCCTAGCCTCCTTGTGACGCCACCTCCTTGCTCCCCATGTGGCGTCATTTAGCCACTACACCACAAGTTGATTTGTGTCCTATTTCTGCCCCAATTATTTAGGAGTCACACTATTTGAGGTCAGGGTTCCACTAAGGTCAAAAACCAAAATTGTTCCTATAGCCTGACTTGAACCCGAGACTTCATAGAACCCTCCAAACACTCCAAAATCACTAACCCAACAATTCTAACTTGCAATTTTGTATCGTTGTCTTACTTTAAAAAATTTTAAACTCACTTAAGTGCGAGGCCCAATTCTTCTAGGCCCCATATTTGAGGCGTTACAGGAGTTCAGTATTGCATTTCATCCTTAGACCGATGCTCAATCTGAGAGGGTGATTCAGATACTAGAGGATATGTTGATGAGCTGTGTTTTTTATTTTCGAGGCAATTGGGAGGATTATCTGACGCTAGTGGAGTTTGCTTATAATAACAGTTTCCAATCTAGCATTCAGATGGCACCTTACGAGGCTTTGTATGGTAGTAAGTGTCACACTCCTCTATGTTGGACTGAGTTGGGTGAACGACGTGTTCTGGGGCCTGAGTTGGTTTCCGAGACAGAAGATAAGGTTAGATTGATTTGGGATCATCTAAAAGCGGCTTTTAATAGAGAGAAATCCTATGCGGATCTGAAAAGATGAGAGATTGAGCATTCCATGGGATATTTTATGTTTCTTAAGGTTTCACCATGGAGGAAGATTCTGAGGTTCAAATAGAAAGGCAAGTTAAGCCCGAGGTTTATTGGGTCGTACAGGATTCTGAAGTGAGTGGGACTGGTTACTTATCCATTAGAGCTACCTCTAGAGCTAGACCATATACATGATGTGTTCAACGTCTCGATGTTGAGGTGCTACCACTATGATCCTTCTCATATTGTCCTTGTTGAGGAAATTGAGGTTAGGCCAGACTTGACCTTTGAGGAGGAGCCGGTTCAGATTCTAGACTATGACGCAAAGGTTCTATGGTGTAATCATAGCACCAGGGAGGCCTTGTGGGAGCATGAGGATTCGATGTGTCAGCAGTATCCTCATCTGTCCTAACTAGGTAAATTTTGAGGACAAAATCTTGTTTTAGAGGGTAGAGTTGTAACACCCCAAAATTTTAAATTTTGTTTTTGTCTTTGTATGACACAAATATCTGTCTGCTTGTCACACCCCTTACCCATATTCACACCAAAACAGGGGACAAGGCATTACCAGACGTAAACTGATATCCGTGATATGAAGTAATAAAATTTATAGACTATGATCGTACCCAAAACGAACTAATATCATGATTTAAGGCAAGCGCACCTATCGAATAGTAGTATAGCTTAGTGGCAAGACCGAGATATCGTACCCAAGGGAACTAAAAGTACTAATACTAGCTTTCTTTCTATTATTTAACCTAGAAATAAAATGGGTTTTTATGAAACTAAACTAATTCTAAAACTAAACTATGAATGCACAAAAAGTGAATTGGGGAAAAACTCTTAGGAAAAACTGGTTGATTTAGACAATACTCAAGGGAGAATCCACCTAGACTTCATTTGTTATCAACTCTTGAACTAGACGATTTATTCACTTGACTTGATCCGTAGAAATCCCTAACTTATGTTAATATCTCTCTCGAGACTAAAAACAACTAACCTTAGGTTGATTAACTGAAATCTCTTTCTAATTAAAAACCCTAGTGTTGCCTTAACTCGTTCTATGGACTCCCTTATTAGGTTTGACCCTAATCCGGCAGATTTTTGTCGTCCTATCTCTAGGATTGTGATCAACTCTGCTTAATTGTGTTGGATCTACTCCTATGCAGGGACTTTTTCTCCACTACACAAACACATTCGACTTAAATCAATATCCCAAAAATATCAATTTAAGAGTTAAAAACACAATTAAGAACAAATCAAATATTTATCATATAATTCAAGAGAAAATAATAACAAGATCTGTTTTAGGTTTCATCCCCCTCAAGTATTTGGGGGATTTAGTTCGTAATTATAAAAGAAAACATCTCAGAAGAAATAAAATAACAGAACATAAAGAGCCCTAAAACCCCTGAAGGAAATTGAAGGGAGATCTTCAGTCTTGAGGGAAAATTCAACTTCTGGGATGGATCAATCGGCTTCCCTTGGAATAATTCCTTGCTTCTATTCTTTGTGTTGACAGGGAATAAGCACCTTCTTGAGGGAAGAAAAGCACTCTTTTGAGGAGAGAAAAGTATATCCTTGAAGTTGCCTCCCAGGGTCTTTATATAGAGCTTTAGAATGCCTTTCTTAGCCTCTAAGCATCCTTTTCCAAGTGAAATTGCACTTCCTCACGATAGCGACACGCCCGTGTGCCACGGCCATGTGGATTGAGGCCTATCCCATGCTCGGGTCTGTTAAGGAGGCACGACCGTGTGGTCTGGCCGTGTGAGTCGGGGTTTGGCTGTGTTCGAGCTCAAGGTGGCACGGCCGTGTGCCATGGCTGTGTGGCTAACCTTCAGGCCGTGTTGTTTTCATTCTTTGGCCCATTTTCTCCGTTTTCGACCTATTTTTCGTTCTTTTCACTTCCCTATCCTCACCTAAGTGTAAAACATGAAATTAAAGGCTTAAGAGCATCAATTTACACAAATTCAATGATAATTCATCCAGAAATTAGGCTAAGTATGAGGTAAAAACATGTATGATTTATCATTTATCAAATAACCCCACACTTAAGCCTTTGCTTGTCCTCAAGCAAAATCTCAACTCACAATTAAGAATCATTCTTCTCAACTTGTAACCCTTATCAATAATGTTTCAAACTAATCCACAAGTAATCATACAATGAAAATTCAACCAGAAGAACATTAAAGTTTCAAACACTCTAAGTTGAGAATTTTATCACGGAAACATAGGTTTTCTCCCTTCTCTTAAGTAATCACCTCTCAATCCAAATCAATAAAATTTGATAATGTAACACCCCAAACCCGGCCCAGACATTACGGCCAAGTCCGGTGTGTCACATCACCTACACCTAACCACGTTACCTAGCTACTAACATTAGGGTAAGCTTTGCAAAACTGATATTAGAGTTTTTAAGAGAAATTCCCGGTTTATTAGGTGAACGTCCTATCCACTACCGGTTATTAGGAGGTTCATTATAAAGATTTACTTTGTTGTTTAAATGACTCATGTGACTGGTTTTGAAAACGTTTGATTAATTTTAAGGGAAAAACTTGCGCAGCTATGTTCGAAATAATTTAGATAATGTAAGAATAAATAATTAAAAACCCAAAATAAAAATAAATAGAGCGGCCTTATTACAAACCCAAATCAAACATAAAAAAACGAATGAAATAAGTAATAAATAAAAATAGAGATAAAATAGGTAATTTAATTAAACTAGCATTTCAGTCTTCGTGTCCACTCTGAATCCCTCCCAGCTCTAAGTCCACTGTCTAGGGCTCACCTGTAAGGATGGAAGGAAAAAGGGTGAGTTTGATAAACTCAGTATCTAAGAAAAGCCCATCCAGAGCCCAAATCAGCTCAAACCCACTGGGCCTAAGCCTTATCCAGTCTCAGTAATTACTAGGCCAAAGCCCTATCCAGATATAGTAAACTGGGCCTTAGCCCTTTTTAGATAACAGTACGGCCCAAAGGCCCATTTTAGTAGCAGAACAGATATTAATTATGAATGCAAGCCCATTACATGTAGGGAGACTATTCAACCCACCCAACCGCTACACTCCACCCGTACCAGCCCTACACTCCATGTGGGGAATAACTCAACCCACCCAACCCTACACTCCACAGTTGCAGCATAACTGCTTAGATAACAGAAAGATGAGGCAAAGCCTCCAGTACGTGGTCAAGCCACTTTCAGAACTTCCTCCATCAATAACCCAGCCCCATGCAACAGATATTCATGATATGGCATACAGTAAACAGAAATAGTAAAACATGCATTTTAGTTAGATTTAGCCCTAGGGGTATAACGGTCATTTAGCACCTAGGGGTAAAATAGTCGTTTCGCACCTACAAGGATATTTCAGTAATTATACCAATTTTTAGGGTTTTCATGCACATTTTAATCAGTAATAGACTAACCTTTACCTCGGTAGCTTATTTAGCCCATTTTAGTAGATTACAATCATTGGGCCCTAAAACCCCTAATGGGCCCTACAATGTCATTTAGCAAATTTAGCCCGTTTAGTCCAATTCTAAGCCCAACTTAATAATCTTAATCTACAGAATATCAGAATGCACTTACCGCTTACTTTTTCCCCATATGGGCTCGTAAGCCTATTGGGCCCAATTTCAACCCATCGAGGCCCAAATTTACCGAAGTGCATGAAATTGCACACTCAACTATCTTACCACTTGCGATTATAGATCCAACAATTTCCAACTGACTTATGAGCATTCACACGCTCACAAGCCCACGAAATGCTAGAATTTCGGCATTTCAGCTTTTGCCGAATTGAACTACAAGAGGATGTTCAATACACACCTGATTTGCGATGACTGCTAACAAGATCTCCCACGATATCCTACAATCGATTACTAGACACATCAGATCCAAAATACAATGACAATCTCCATAATTCTACTTACCATAATCGGCCATCACCACCTAAGGCCCTTGAAATCTTACCTTTTGTCGAAATTAGTGACTAGATCTAGATCTAGTCGTTCCAAAGATCCAAGCCTCTTATGCTCCTTTCTAGATCGCCCCTTCCACAACAAGTACACATAAAACCAATAAAAAGAATTATCTTTACCTATCATCACCTTCGACAGCCTCCCTAAAGAGTTTAGGGATTTCGGTTTTTTCTTAAATTCAAAGGTAACGAGTAAATCTGAGATGTCGAGTACTTACCATAGGTTTTCCTTAATCAAGGCAATTCTTTTACTCAGATCTAATGCAGATCTAGCCCCTAAACACTAGCAGAATTTGAATCTTAGAGATCTAAGGATTCGACAATAAATCCCTAAAAACTATGGTGTTTTCAGCTTTTTAAGACTGTGAAGAGGAAGACGATTTGGTGTGGGGTTTTGAAGTGATGTTGTCGACAGAGGCTAGGGGTTTAGAAGATGTGAAAATCGGCCAAAAGAGATGAAGAAAATTGGAGGATTTTGGCTGAAGAAATCGGCATAAGAACAACTTTTGGGATTTCAGCTTTTATGGCAATCGGTTATAGAGGTTTAGAAAAGAATGGGAATGAAAGAAGAGATGAGTAGAGTGGAAGGGATGTTTCGGCTAGAGAAGAAAAGAAAATAAAAAGAAAACAATGGAAGAGAGGAGAAGAGAAGGAAGAATTCGGCACTTAGGAATCTACCTGCGTTTTCGGCTTTTTGTGACACTAAGAAGAGAATAGAACGAAAGTGAAGGCTCTAGGTGGGTAACCCTAATTCGACAAGACAAAAAGAAAATAAAGCTTGCCCTAATGGCCATTCAGACCCACGGCCCAACCTTCCTAAAGCCCTAGCCGAATTTCCACTTAAGCTCTATCACATGCCCGGCAGATGCACACAAAAATAAAAGTACCATCTGCTTACCTTGCGACTTGAACTTTGGCCCTTAAAATCAGTCCACACGCCACTTTTCCTTGCCACTTTACCAAGGCCCTCTTTGTGTCTCAACTTACTAACTTTTTCTTAAAGGCCCAATTAACCAAGTCCCTTTCACTTAAAATCCAAGTTGATTTTTCTATTGGGTTTTAACTTAGGCTTGGGCCTTTTAAAGGCCTACTAACATACTTAAACATAATTTCAATAATCAGAACACTAAAATTCCAAAATTTCACCAAAATCACAAAAACCCGAAAAATCTCAAAAATCAGGACGTCATCTAAATTACTCAGGCTGTCTTTCATCCGAACCCAGACTCAAAGCCCAATTCTTCTAGGCCCAAATTCAGGGTGTTACAGATATCCTCACTAAAGATTCACTCTATCCACTCAAAATGTTTAGGGTTCAAGAATTAAGCACTCCTTAGTCAACCTGAAAAGTTATTACCATAGGCTTGCAAGAAAATCAAATTTCCACCACTATAGATTGATATGACACATCGATCAAAAGGTCTTTCAATGGTTATAATGAGGCTTTGGTTAGGGGTGTTGTCACAAGCTGAAAAAGAGAGGGTTAGAATCGAGATTGAATTCAAAAATCATCTAGCTAGAAAAATCTCTATCACTGGAACATATTCCTAGAGTTAAGCCTTATGATGACATCGTTCTGGATTTAGAAGCTTGTAGAAATATGCAAAAACTATTGAACTATTACAGATTACAATTGAATTGACTGTATATACACATATTTTTTAAAGAACAAATCAAATAAATTACAATAAATTGAATATTTACAACTTTACAACTTGGAAAAGAGAATAAAGCTAGATAATAATTCAACTCAAATCTCGACAAAAATAGGGATCAAAATAATTGAATGGAATTCAACAAAAACGGGTTATGGGTTAATATTAGAGGTGAGTCAAAGAATAGGTTGTTAGGCTCAATGGGGTTTACTAGGGGTTAATTTATGGAGGTAGGCTTTTATGGAGTGAGTGGGTTAAATCCTAGATGCCTTTATCATTTTGTTGTTTCAAATCAATGATGTGGTCTTGACATGTATAATTGAAGCAAGTTCTAGAATAACAAATCAGTATTGACTCACTCAAAGCAACAATAAAAGTGAGCACGAAAGAATGTATGCTCAAAAGGCTCAAAAATATCACCAGAATTATGGCTTTTGATGTCAATCCTGTGAATTTCAAATCTCAAGATAACACTTAAAATTAGGGAAAATAACCTAGAAAAAATTTAAATTCTTAAAAATTTCAACTTATCATGCTTGATTCCCTAGTGTTTCAAAGTTTGAATAATCAAAGCATAAGTACCTGTGTCTTAATTCTCAACATATCAATAAAAATCATAAATCAATCAGAATTAATTCCTAATAGGAGATTGAAGATAATGTAAAGAGTGAAAGTGAGAATTCAAAATTTTGAGAACAATGCAAAATGTTAGTTTTAAAAATTTTCAAGGGTTTCAAAGAGAATGCAATGATTGAAAGGAAGTCCCCCCCCACACTTAAGATGTACATTGCCCTCAATGTACAAAGATACATTAGTAGCAATAGAAGCATAAGATCATAAGATAGGGAAAGGCATGAAACTCCCTCGATTGGATGAATTTGTGAGGTGGTGGTGCCTATAGAGTATCTGGGACAAAGGAAGGTGCGAAGGTGGATACTCCGGTGGTGGTAGTGTTTTTTTGTCCACAGCTCTAATGTTGGGAGTGTAGGCTTTAGCGGTGTCAACTGTGTGAAGTTGTGGCAAGGTTCCCTTTAGATTTTGGATTTGAACTGTAAAGCTCCTTTAAAACTGCAAAAGCATTTATCAGTTTTAGGAAATTTGGATTAATAGAATATGTTCGTTAGGGGATAGCCGATATGAAATAATTAAAATAAAGGAATAAAATAAATTAAGTTCTAAAAATACTAAAATTCAAATAATGAAAAAGATAAGATGAAATAAAATAAAAGGAAAAATAAAAAGGAAAATAAAGGATAAGATAAGAGGATTCGGAAGTCCCAATCCTCAGATGGTTCATGCAGTGGGGGCGGTGAGGAGATGTGAAGGTGCTGGCATATCTGCTGAAGAGTAGCGTCGATATGATCTAAGTCTTGGAAGCACTGCTGCTCGAATCATATGAGGTGCTCAGATATGTCAGCCTATGAAGCTACCGCATAAGCTGGGCGGTGAGGGTGTGGTTGTAACACCCCTTACCCGAGACCGTCGCCGGAGTCGAGCACGAAGCGCTACCGGACTCTACTTACTCAATCGGGCATAAAAATTTGCTTTTTAAAATTAATTTATTTTCATTCATTCAATATGTCCCTAGAAAGGGGTCATCGAAACCCTAAATCATGGTATTGAAATAGTTCGGGACAAAATCGGGATCAATCAAATATTACCGGTTACTTAAACGAGCCAAAATGAATTATTTCTCTATTCCTTATAAAACTGTCCAACTGTATCACAGTTACAAAAAAAATCATATCTCGAGTTACAAAACTTGAAATCAAGATCTGTAAATTTTTCATGAATCTAGACTCATGTATCTATTTACTAATTTTTTTCTAGAATTTTTGGTTTAGCAAATTAGTACAGTTTATTAGTTAAAGTCTCCCCTGTTGTACAGTCTGGCTACTCTGACCTCTATTCACTACAAATAAAGTTTCTCTCTGTAAAAAACTCAAATAGGCATGAAGTTTATTTCATTAAAAACTAGACTCAATAAAAAATCTAGGCATATAAATTATAACAGCTAATTATTTATGTACAATTTATGGTGAATTTGTAAAGTCAGAACAGGGGATCACAGAGTCAGTCTAGAGTAGTCTCACTCAAGTGCAAATAACTCATAATATACTATTCTTTTGCTTATTCTATTTCTTCTACATGAAAATAGACTTATTAAGCTTTAATTTCATGCCTCATTAACCTTTTAATTCCATTTCTACTATTTTTAGTGATTTTTAAAACTCACGTCATTGCTGCTGTTTGAATCTGTTTTTAAATTACTTTCACCTTTTTCATAGTTTCCTTGTAATAGTTACCATTCAAGCATACATACTATTGAACATGTATATGATTAGCCATTCCATTAGCTATTTAGTAACAAGTATTTATACACCATTCATTGAACTTATCATATCAAAATAATCCAAGTCCCTATACAAGCCATACACGAAATGAGACATCTAACTGTACCAAAATGATTCTTTCGATAGTGTGACCGGATCTCCGATATTCCTTTTGATTCCCGAGTGAGCTTGGAAATAACTATAAAAAGAAGGAAAATAAAGAGAGTAAGCACTAGGCTTAGTAAGTTTACAAGCAAATAAATTACAACATTCATCATAAACGATAATTATTCAATATATCACCTAGCATCATAAGATTTCTTTACACCTCATTTCCTACCTTCTTCCTTATTCACTTGTCTTCTTTCTTACCTGATCTTTTCAGTACTCATGAATATAACTTACCTTTCCCTTGCTGATAATTTTTCCATAATTTAACTTGTACAATAGCCCGTTGAACCGCTCGAAATACTAGGGATATTTGGGTTTTCCTGTCTGATAATAATCTACCATTGCCATGTCCTTGACATGGACTTACATGAAATGTTCCTATCTTTCCAAAGCCATATATTTGATATGGACTTACATGGATTATTCCTGTCTCCAAAGCCATATATCTGATATGGGCTTACATGGCTCATTCCTGTCCTGTCCTGTCAACCCCAAATGTCATGACATTTGTATCCCTATATTTCTAAAGTTCAACGGGACCTTTCGATACTCTTTCTTTGTCATCTCGTCTATGATTCGACTTTGAATATTTTCGTAAAATAAATGTATAAAAGCTGGAAATCAACAACATTATTGTAAAATAATGAAATATTGCATTTATTTACCGTAAACTTACCTCAATACAAAATATGACTAAACTTAACAATTTAGTCTTTTACTTTCTCTTTTCCCCGATCTACTCCTGAATTTTGTTCTTCTTGATCTATAATAGCAAATTTAGCTTATTTAATACTCACATTTATCAAAACAGTCCCTGACTCCAACTTTGGCAAAATTATATTTTTGCCCCTAAACTTTTACATATTTACACTTTTTCCCCAAGGCTCGGAAATCAAAATTTATCACAAATTCTTATGTTTTAAGACATGCTGATCATTTATTTACCAACAACAACCTCAAATTCCTACTATAACATGTACTTATGAACAATAGGTATTTTTACCGATTAAGCCCTTTTACTCGTTTTTACCTAAAACCGAGTAGCCCAAGTTATCTAGCATAATTTAAAACATCATATTCTATCATAAAACATCAAAATAAACACTTTTCACCAATGGGTATTTTTCCAAATATGAACCCTAGCTTAAATTATAGCTAGCATAAGCTTTATCGAGCTACTAGGATTCTAAAAACGTAAAGAACATTAAAAACGGGGCTTGGAATCACTTACTATGGAGCTTGGAAGCTTGAAACAAACCCTAGCTATGGAGAACCCTTGAAATTTCGTGCTAATGAAGAAGATGGACATATTTTGCCATCTTTTTCCCCTTTTTTAATCTTTTAACTAACAAATGACTAAAATAACCTTCATGCCTTTCTTTGAAAATTTTTCATGTACAAGCCCATTTTTGTCCAAAATTTTAGAAATTGGTCAAATTGCTATTTAAGACCTCCTAATTAATATTCCAAAGCAATTTCATACTAAAAGCTTCTAGAATGCAAATTTTGTAACTTATTCGATTTAGTCCCTAATTTCAAATTAAGCATTTTATGCATAGAATTTCTTCACGAAATCTTTACACCATCATGAAATCATATCATAAACATCAAAATAATTATAAAATAATTATTTCTATCTCAGATTTGTGGTCACGAAACCACTGTTCTGTTTAGGCCCTATTTTGGGATGTTACAGTGGTGGCTCAGCTGGGGCCTCCTCTGGTGGTGGTGGGACATCATCAGTAATGTCTTCAGGATCCTCCTGCTTGGTGTCTCGAAGTAGGTGGTATTGTGGAGGATCAATCCCACGTCGGCACTGGATCATCCTCATATGTAGCATAGATTGGATGCCCTAAGGGGACATCTGGCCGATCAAGGTGTAGGAGGATGTCTGGCCCGTGGTGTTGAGCAGGACAAAGTAGCGGGCCAACCGAATGATGTATGGACCCATAGATATCATGCCCCTATGATGCCTCTCGGTCTGGTGCTAGATGGCATGAGTGATGAAGTAGGCAAGGTCGATGGTATGTGCGTTCACCGTGCTCTATAGAAAATAGGCATCGTGGGCGTTGACGACACCTGTGTCTCGAGTCTGCCCGTCAGTGTGTGTGCGAGGAGGGTATGTATGTACCTAAGAGATAGGGCGGGATTGGTTGCTTTGGAGCGACTAGGGTCGTATGTGGGCTGCTCAGGGACGATTGCGCACCAGCAGTTGACTGGAGAGACGTGGATGTGGCGGTGGAGTGTAGAAAGGTCTTTTTTCTCCATGGACTGCTCGGTGTAGAGGCCGAGAGCTGTACCGAATTCCAGTACACTAAGCTGACGTACAAGGCCTCCTAAATGAAACTGGATCGTCCTTGGATCGTCATGTCTGCTCATCACAGTCTGTAGATGGAACGTGGAGCAGAACTCTAGAGTGAGTTTGAAATAGGTGGGCTCCACGATCTGGAAGAACTGCTCCCATGGGTCTGTCATGAACAAAGCTCGGACCTTGCCTGCTAGGTGGACCTACTCTAAAGTGGTCCAATCAATGCACCTTCCCGCTCTAAGGGGTCTGGCCCGTAGTATCTGAAATAACTCCTCTTGGGAGTTCTGCGGGAATTGAATAAATGGGTGGCGAACTTTGGCTGTGGGTCTGGAAGATGAACCATCCGGCCTCTTTTGCTTCTTTGAAGTAGGGACGGCAGCTTTCTTACCGCGTGATGAAGACATAGTTCCTAAAAAAATAAAACGATATGCATTAGTCCTAATAAAAATTGAAAGTAAAATATGAGTATTATTTTTAAGATTAAATGAAAATTGAAATAAAACATGACATATTGTATGGAAATGTTGATTTTACAAACCTAACCAAAATGATCTACCAATTCTAATCATAGCCTAGATGTCATTTTATAGTAAATGTTAACTACTCTAGATAAGTAAAAATGGCAGCCTAGGGAGAGTCTAAATGGCATCATGAAATTCTCTTGTAGTATTCTAGATTGTTCATGCTTAAATCAATGAATTTCATGCCCAAAAATAATGCAAAAACTAAATAAAACATTTTATTAACAAAAAAATAAAGAAAAACATTAGAAATTAAAGAGGAAAATAAGAAAAAGGAACCAAATAGGTGACTAATAGGGTGCAGCAAGGTCGTGGTATGGGTGGCACGGATGTAGAGGAGCTTTTGAGGCCAGCGGTGGCGCTAGGGAGGCTTGATGTGGCTTTGGGTGGGAGGATTTTAGGGTTTCAATTGGAGAAGAAAGTGAATAGTGGCCTGCTTATATAGGTTTTTGGGTCATACGGGCACGTCACAGGCTCGTGTGACTCAGGTTTTGCCCGTATGGTTCGAAAATTAGGGATTTTGGTGTGCCTGGTTCGAGACACACGCCCATGTACTTAGGGCGTGTTGAGGCACACGGCCGTGTCGCATGGCCGTGTCTTTTGATGTTCGCTTCTCCCACAGCCGTGTAGGGAGTTACAAGCCCGTGTCGGAATTGGCAAGTTCGACCATGGCTTGGGGGCACGGTGTGTCGCACACTCGTGTTGGAATTGGCAGTGTTGGTCACGGCCACATCCACGATCGTAGCGTTTTGTCGAAGCCCGTGTTTGGATTGACAGGATTGGCCACGACCACATTGCACAGCCGTGGAGATTTGTCGAAGCCCATGTCTTAGGAAAAATTTTACCCTACTTGTACAAGGCCAAATTGCACGGCCATGTCTCCGTCCATTATGTCCATATGGCCTTAGGCACGCCCGTGGGCATGGCCGTGTTGTCCAAAAATCCTGCATTTAAAAGGGTTAGTCGATGTATTAGAAAGTTGAAATAAATGGATTTACTAAGCTAGTGCTCGGGTTGCCTTCCGAGAAGTGCTTATTTAGAGTCTAAGCTCGACTCTGCTTGCGTGTGTCATTACGAGGGTTCGTGGAGCTGAATCTCCTCCCTATTATTCCTAAAATCCTCACCTGTATAATGTTTAAGCTGATGGTCATTTACCTTGAAAGTGTCGTGGTTTGGATGAGTTACCTCGACTGTGCCGTATGAGAAGACAATTTGAACAGTGAATGGGCCTGACCATCTTGATTTATGTTTTCCAGGGAATAGTTTGAGCCTCGAGTTGTATAGTAAGACAAGATCACTAGATTTGAACTGCTTAGGTTGTCTCAAACGATTGTCATGGTGTCGCTTTGTGGCTTCCTTATATAATCGTGAGTTTTCGTAGGCATTGTAGCGCCATTCATCCAGCTCATTTAGTTGCATTAGACGTTTCTCACCTGCAAGCTTAAAATCAAGATTTAGGAATTTAATAGCCCAAAATGCTTTATGTTCGAGTTCAAATGGTAGATGACAACTTTTTTCGTAAAGAAGTCTATAAGGAGATATTCCTATGGGAGTTTTGAATGTAGTTCCATAGGTCCATAAGGCATCATCTACTTTTCTTGACCAATCTTTCCTATTTGTTTCTACCGTTTTCTCTAGAATGCATTTTAGTTCTCTGTTTGTCACTTCAACTTGTCCACTAGTTTGTGGATGATAAGGGGTAGTTGTTCTATGGTGCACTCCATATTTTCTTAAAACTTTATCAAATTGAGCATTGCAAAAATGAGTACCCCTGTCACCGATAATTATCCTAGGTGTACCAAATCGAGAGAAAAGTTTTTTAAGAAAACGTACTACCATTCTTGCATCATTAGTAGGTAAGGCTTGGGCTTCCACCCATTTTGACATGTAATCTACTGCTACGAGTATGTACTTATTCCCAAACGAAGTAGGGAAAGGAACCACGAAATCAATACCCCATACATCAAATATTTTACATGGCAGTATATAGTTTTGAGGCATTTCATTATGCTGAGAGATATTACCTGTTCTCTGGCATTTATCACAAGAGGTCACATACTTGTTGGCATCCTTGAAAAGGGTGGGCCAGTAAAAACCTGATTCGAGTACTTTGTGAGTAGTTCTACCTCCACTGTGGTGTCCTCCTATTGGTCCCAAATGGCAATGATCTAAAATTTTATATGCTTCTATCTCAGTAACGCATCTTCGAATGACTTGATCTGCATAAATACGAAAAAGGAAAGGATCTTCCCAAAAGTAATTTTTCACATCAGTGAAGAATCGCTTCTTTTGCTGATGGGTCAACACTTTTGGGATTATGTTATCTGCTAAATAATTTGCAAAATCAGCAAACCAAGAAACAACAGCTTTTGCTATGGCTAGTAGTTGTTCTTCAGGAAACAAGTCGTTTATTTTATTGAAGTCCTCGAGGTGTGGATTTTCCAATCTTGAAAGGTGATTTACTGCCAAATTTTTAGCTCCTTTCTTGTCTTGTATTTCTAGGTCGAATTACTATAACAATAGAATCCATCTTATTAATGGAGGTTTTGCATCAGTTTTAGTTAAAAGATAACGAAGAGCAGAATGATCAGTATAAACGATGACTTTCGACAATATTAAATATTATCTAAATTTGTCAAACGCAAAAATAACAGCTAGCAATTCTTTTTCTGTGGTAGTATAGTTTGCTTGCATGGTTGTCAAAGTTTTGCTAGCATAATAAATCGGTTGAAAGTGCTTGTCTCTTCGTTGTCCCAAAACTGCACCTACTGCAAAATCACTCGCATCACACATTAGTTCAAAAGGTAGATTCCAATCATGTGAAATCATAATTGGGGCATTAACTAACTTTTCTTTGAGAGTGTTAAAAGACTCTAAATATTCCTAGTTAAAATTGAAAAACAAATCTTTTTCTAGTAATTTTGTTAAAGGCTTAGCTATTTTAGAGAAGTCTTTAATAAATCTTCGATAAAAGCTAGCATGTCCTAAAAAGCTTCTTATAGCCTTAACCGAATTAGGGGGAGGTAATTTTTCAATGGTTTCAAATTTTGCTTTATCTACCTCTATACCTTTACTAGAAATTTTATGTCCTAGTACAATACCTTATTGAACCATAGAGTGACATTTTTCCCAATTGAGCACTAGATTTGTCTCTTCACATCTTATTAGAACACGTTTTAAATTATTAAGACAAAGTTGAAAAGAATTACTGAAAACTGAAAAGTCATCCATAAATAACTCCATGATGTCTTCCATGAATTTGTCAAAGATAGCTAACACGCATCGCTGAAAAGTAGCAGGAGCGTTACATAATCCAAAAGGCATTCTACGAAACGTACCGTATGGACATGTGAATGTTGTCTTTCTTGATCTTTTGGAGCTATCAGGATTTGGAAGTAACCAGAGAGGCCATCCAAGAAGCAGTAATACATGTGTCCTGATAGTCTTTCCAATATTTGATCGATGAAGGGTAAGGGGAAATGGTCCTTTCTAGTTGCATCATTCAACTTTCTATAATTAATACAAACTCTCCATCTAGTGACTATTCTTGTAGGTATTGATTCCTTTTTGTCATTAGACACCACAGTCATGTCTCTCTTTTTAGGAACAACCTGCACAAGACTTACCCAAGAACTGTCAGAAATAGGATAAATAATGCCTGCATCTAGAAGTTTAATTACGTCGGCTTTTGCGACTTCCTTCATGTTGGGATTCAATCGCCCCTGATTTGCACCGATGGCTTATATTCATCTTCCATTAAAATTTTGTGGGTGCAAAAAGAAGGGCTAATTCCTTTTATATCAGAAATCTTCCAAGCTATAGCCTTTTTGTGTTCTCTTAATACTTGAAGTAGTTTTTCTTTCTCTTCAACGCTTAAATTTGATGCGATAATCACTAGTAATGTAGAATTATCTCCCAAAAATGCATATTCCAAGTGGCCAGGCAATTGTTTTAGTTCCAATTTAGGAGGTTCATCTTCATAACTTATGTGCCTTGTGACAAGCTCGTTAGAGTTTAGCTCATTCATTACTTCCTTAACTTCAGTAGTGGCTTCATCTTCCTCCCCACCTTAGACGAGACACAGTTCCAACGTGTCCTCAAGAGTGATTTCCTGAAAAGTGTCTTGAACAAAATGATCAATAAAATCAATAAAATAACAGGAATCATCTTGTTCTCTAAAAAATCGCATAGCATCATAAATTTTAAAGACATATTCTTCTTCACCAACTCTAAGCACTAATTTACCATCCCCTACATCAATAACAGCTCTAGCAGTAGCTAAAAATGGGCGTCCTAGAAGTAAAGGTACCTTAATATCTTCATCCATGTCAAGCACAACAAAATCAACAGGGAATATAAATTTATCTACTTTCACTAATACATCTTCAATGATTCCCCTAGGATATTTAACAGATCTATCAGCTAATTGTATACTCATCCTAGTGGGTTTCGGTTCCCTTGACCTAGTTGCTTGAACATTTTATAAGGCATTAGGTTAATACTAGCACCTAGATCAGCTAAGGCTTTCTCAATGATTAAACTACCAATTAAGCAAGGAATAGTAAAACTTCCTGGATCTTCCAGTTTGGCTGGCAGTTTATTTTGGAGAATAGCTTAGCATTCCTCGTTGAGTTCCACTGTGGACAATTCTTCCAACTTTCTTTTATTTGTGAGAAATTCCTTTAAAAACTTTGCGTACTTCGGCATCTGCGAAATTGCTTCAACAAAAGGTAAGTTAATATGTAGCTGTTTAAAATGTTCAAGAAATTTACCGAATTGAGCATCTGTGCAGTCTTTCTTTAATTTTGCTGGATATGGTATGGGTGGTTTATATTCTTTAACTGCTAGTGGAGTGCTTTCCTTAGGTTCCTCTTTCTCTACCTTGTCTTTTTTTTTAATTCTTGAACAGGCTTCTTTTCCAGTTCAGCTAGTACTTTCCCATCCCTTGAGCTACTAATTTTCGAAACTAGTCGATGGCTTTCTCTTTTCCCTGATCTCGGGCCTTATCAGACCGTTCTTGAGCTAAATTAACACATATAGCACAAATATCAATTATCTATTTCAATACAGTCATAGTTCACATTTGGGGCAAATTTCCAAATTTACCCCTCAACTTTTCAATAATTACTAATTAGTCCCTTGGACATCAAAAACTCATTTTCTTTATTTCATGGGCTTCTATAACCCATTTTCATAATTATAATACTCAAATTCTCATTATTTCACACATTTAGGAACAATTTGTAATCTCTACAAATTAGTCCATTTTTATGTACTTTCATTCAATTCCATCCATTAAAACATGTAAATAACACAATAAACCTTCATTGTCCACCATTAGTGAGCTAAACATACTCATATCACAAATGGGTAAATTTTTTGACCTTAATTTTTCTTCAAATAAATGGTAGAATCATGAAATCCAAGCTCAAAGGAACTCAAAAATACAAAATTATGGAAGCTTGAAAAATTTGGAAACCCTAGCTATGGTGAAAGGGGAATTTTGGTAGCACATAGATGGAATGGGGAAGATGAACACCCCATTTTAGTTAAAAATTTTGTCTTTTCTCACTTTTGCCAAAAATGCCCTTCCATCTATTACTTAGATATTTTTCCCATGCATGCCCATAATTGTCCATAACACTCACTAATGGTCTTATTACCACATAAAAGCTTCCTATTTCATGTCACAATTCAATCAAGTCCAATTATCATCTAATAGGCACATTTTGTAATTTTCTCAATTTAGTCCTTATCGAGATTTTAAGTATCAATACAGTAAAATTTTCAAACAGTATTTTCACTCTAATATTCAATCAAGCAGATATCATCAAAAATTCACATAATTAAAAATTTTCACTTTGGATTTGTCGTTACGAAACCACTATTTCGACTAGCCCCTAATTCGGGTTGTCACACCATCACTATATGAAAAACATAGTTCATTCGTCAGGATTCATCACACTATCACAGTTCAGATATATGGCATGTATAGCTAGACTCAAACACGCTACGTTAGTCCTAGAATTAACTAAATCGTAGCTCTGATACCAATCAAATTATAACACCCCTAACCCGTGACTGTCGCCAGAATAGGTAGGGGCGTTACCGAAAATTCAAAACAGATTAGAATAGAATATTCAAAAATTATAACAATATTCAAACCTAAAGACCCTTTTGAAAGTCTACTAGACCTCAAACATGCATTGAAATAGGGTCGAAACTAAACCGAACACATTCATAAACTTCAGAACACATATAAAAATTTCCTAATTTAGGAGGTCACACTCCTGTGTGACCAGGCCATGTGCTCCACACAAGACTCAGGCACGTCTATGCACCCAAGCCGTGCCAAAACAGAATAAGTATATTGACTTTCTGCCACAACGACAAGACACGCCCATGGGTCTTGGCCATGTGAGTTTTTGTGTCAATACTGGAAAATTAGCACGGCCATAAGGCACGTCCGTGTGCAATAGCCGCGTGGTACTAAGCAGACTTGGTTTAAGTCACACTTTCCACCCACTAAGGGTCATTCCCTACAAGCCAATTCATGCCACAACAATACCACAATTTCAACTAAAATTCAATGCCTAATCATACCTCCACATGATCAAACCATTCATAAACACATTCATATTCAAATCTCACACCAAGCATGTCTATATCACAAACAAGTTCATGACTAAACACAAAGTACATATCTCATTCATACCACATCCAAATTTTACCATTTCTTCACCTTGACATGTTTCAAGATGACCAAAACAAACTAAATCATAAAACCATTATAAACTTACAAAATTTGGCATGGCAAGCCATAACCCAAAACCAAGCACAAACATACCATTTGCTAGCCAATTCTCATGGCCTTAAAAAATAAACATATCTCGAGCTTAATACATAGACATTCTAGCCTATACATGCCATACTTAAACTTTATACATTCAAAAGGTACCAAAATCAAACTCGATAGTGTGGTGATGATCCTTACTATCCCCGAGCCCTCAGTAGCTACGATATCTGAAAACAGTTGAAAAGAAATACAGAGTAAGCTACAATGAGCTTAGTAAGCCAAATACAAATATATGCAATTCTTAAACACAATATGATAGCAATCTCATGTAGATAACTCATGAACCAAACATACTCATTCATCACATACTCATAGTTCACAATAGCATACATTTCATGCTCGTAAATTCAATAAAGAACAGACGTACTTGAGTCAGACAAATAAAATATGCATTCATTCATTTCTCGGAATTTCTTTTCAACCATTTAGAAATGTTACAGAATTTATAAATCTTATTCAATGCTGACGTCACTGACGTGGTCTTACATGTCATTCGATATCGATGCCACTGTCTCAGACAGGGTCTTACACGAAACATAGATGATGCTAGTGTCCCAGACACGGTCTTCCACATATTTCTGTGATAAATTCCTATGTCCCGAATGAGGTCTCACATGATATCATTTTTCTATGCCTTAATCAGAATTGACTCAGAATTAATACGTCAGGCTCTCACGGCCATCCAAATGCAATTAAAATATCATGATTACATAATAAACATCATTACAATGCATATTTTGTATATTGACTTCCTCGTACAGATTTAACGAATTTGAGCTGACTATTCAACGATTTTTGACTTTCCTCAATCTAAGTCCGATTTCCTTGGTTCTTGATCTTAATCACTAATCCAAAGTGCCGAAACCTAGGAAGCTTTATGTCCTTCTTTTATTTTGTAATTTTGGTTGAAGAACATGCATATGAGACCATGTTCTTTTGTTTAATCAATTATAACTCATTAAAAGTCTCATTTACTAAATTACCCCTATACAAAACCATGCAAAATCACATGTAAAAAGGTCATTTATGACCACTTAACTATTCAATGGTATAATTGCCCCATAAGGCCAACAAATCAAAAGCCATTTCCAATTAAACATATTGAACATATGGCATGTTAATTTTACTTATTATACGATTTAATCCTTTTTCATAATTAAACACAGAGACAGACAAATTAATTCACAGAAATTTCACAGATGCATATTTATACATCACAGGCACAGAAAATAATATCAAAATATTTTTCAGACTCGAATTTGTGGTCTCGAAACCACTATTTCGATTAGGGTCCAAACCGGGCTGTTACACGCCATCACTTCCTCTATTTCCCACTAGGAACCCATGAGGAACTATTTCAGATCCTTTAGATGAGACCTTTTGGGGTCTACAGATGCATCGATTGGGCCGCACTAGAGCAAGTCCAACTTGTAGGCTCAGTTCGGGCCCTCCTCACTATTGACACATGGGGGCGTTTCTTTGAAATCATTGAGCCGACATACATGGAGCTCACCTTAGAGCTCTGTTCTACATTCCATCTACAGACAATCATGTCTGAGTTCGACGATCCAGGCATAGTTCAATTCTGTCTCGATGGCATAGTATGCTAACTATGTGTCCCAGAGTTTGGAGTCACCTTGGGACTATATACAAAGGAATTTATGGATGAAGACGAGTTCTCTAACCTTCATCGCCACATCCACTATGCTCTTTCCTCCTAAGGAAGGACTTCATCCTTACTTCAACCACCTATGATCCCAGTCGCTCCAAGGCATCTACCCTCTCTCCATCATTACGGTATCTACACACCATACTAGCTCATACTTTGACGGGTCAGCAAGAGAGTACAAGCGTCATCAACACTCATGACGCATACTTTTTATGGAGCATGGCACACGGGTACATTTTTTTATTTGGCATAATTCATCGCCCTCGCCATTCGCCATCAGACTGAGCGACGTAGGAAGGGAACCATTTGCATCGGTCTTTATGAAACATGACTCGCATGGCACTTCAGTCTCCTCAACGCAGTGGCGCAGTCCTCATCACTCACACTCATAGGCCAAATGTCCCCACAAGGCATCTCGAGTATGCTACATATGAGGATGATAGAGTGTCGTCGTGGGTTCGATCCTCCTCAATACCGTTTAGCTCAGTCTACCGAGTAGGATGACCCAACGGATATTACTGATGATATCCCCCCACCTCATGAGGATCCACCTTCTTAGCCACCGCTGAGTCATAGACCAGTTCATGCGGCTGCTTTATTGTTTAACATTTTTTAGCACCACACTCAATTTGAGCAGCAGTGCTTTTAGCGATTTGACCACATTATGCTACTTTACAACAGATTTGTCAGCACCTCCACATTTCACCACCACCGCCACCACCTCACGACCCATCTGGCGATGAGGACTTTTGATTCCATTTATTTTTATTTTTAATTTTATGTTTCTTTATCTTTATCTTTATTTCTATTTTTCTTTATGTTCTATAAAACTTATCTTAGTTTATCTTGAAAACTTTATTTTTATGGTTGTTTCTTAATGAGTAACCATGTTAAGCTATACCCCCTAAAACACTATTGATGCTATTGCAGTTACAAAAAGCTCAATAGCTCAATATTATTCAGGAATATACAACTCCACTGGGAAAGGTACTCCACGACTACCATGTCCTGTTCGACGACTATTTCCATTTGGAATCACGATTATGGAACCCAACCTATACCACCACCGAAGTATCCTTCCCCACCTTCACCTCTGCCTAGTTTATCATGCACTTCAAAAGCTTCCTTTCCAAATCTGCTCTCCCTACTCCAAGGATTTCATCTAAAATTCAGGAAGTTTCACTTCTTTCCCTATCTTATGACATTATGCTTTTAATCTTATGACCTAACTTTGTACATTGAGGACAATGTATATCTTAAGTGTGGGAAGGTTATTTATATCTTTATTAGAAAACCCCTGAATTTTATCTTATTCTCAAATAAGTTCCTCATATCATTATTAGAATGAATTTTGATTGATTTATGATTTTTATTGATATGTTTTGGACTAAAATATAGGTATTTGTGCTTTGATTATTTCATCTTTAAGACATTAGAGAATCAAGCATGAAAAGTTAATTTTTGAGAATTAAAATTTTTCTAGGTTGTTTCCCCAAATTTTGGTATAACCTTGAAGTTTTAAATTCGTAGGATTGACATCAAAAGCCAAAATTTTTGTGAGATTTTGAGCCTTTAGAACATATATCCTTTCTTGCTTACTTTTCTTGTTGATATGAGTGTGTCAATTTTAATCTATTATTTTAGAACTTGCTTCGATTATACATGTCGAGACCACACCATTGATTTGATATACCGAGATGATAAAGGCAATTAGGTTTCACCCACTCACTCCATAAAAGCCTACAACCCCTTTGAGATTAAACAATTTATTGATTTACCCTTAATATTAACCTATAATTCATTATTGTTGAAATCCCCTTAATTAATTTGATCCCTATTTTGTCGAGGTTTGAATTGAATAATTATCTGGCTATGTTTTCCTTTTTAGTTAGTAAGTTTAAATATTTGATTTGCTCTTAAAAAAATTTAGTTGTTAATTTGTCGTTTAGCATATTTTTTATGAAGTTATGTAACTCTTGATCTTAAACGATGTTATTCATAAGGAAAAGCTTAATTCTAGGAATTTATTCAGTGATGAAATTTCTCAGTATTGGTTATTTTTCTAGTCAGGTAACTTTTCAGCTCAATCTCGATTCTAACCTTCTATTTCAGCTTGTGTCTACACCCTTAACCAAAGCCCCGTTACAACAATCTAAAAGACCTTTTGATTGATGTATCATCTCAATTTATAGTGGTGGAGATTTGATTTTCATGCAAGCCTATGGTAATAACTTTTCATGTTGACTAATGAGTGCTTAATTTCGAACCCTAAACACTTTGAGTGATTTGAGTGAATCTTTAGTGAGGATGTCAACACTTGTTAGTTTAGAAGTAAAGGTGATTACTTAGAAAAAGGGGAATACTTATGCTTTTGTGATAAAATGCTCAACTTGGATTGTTTGAGACTTTGATGTTCTTTTAGTTAGATTCTCAACGTATGATTACTTGTGAATTAGTTCGAAACAGTATTGATAGGAATTATAAATTGAGAAAAATAAATTTTCAATTGTAGTTGAGAATTTTGCTTGAGGACAAGCAAATGCTTAAGTGTGGGGATATTTGATAAACTATAATTTACACATATTTTTGTCCCATACTTGGCACATTTACGGATGATTTATCATTAGATTTCTGGAATTTGATGCTCCTAATCCTTTAATTTCATGTTTTATACTTAGCTGACCATAGAAAAGTGAAAAGAGTGAGAGATGGGCCAAAAATGGACAAAATGGGCAAAATCAGTATTCAATATGGTCTAGGCATTTTCACACGGGTAAACCACATGCCCGCGTTTGACACACAGAATTGCACACGGCTTGAGCATCCTCACACGTGCGTGTCACATAGGCGTGTCCCTATCGATCCCTGTTTCAATTCTACTCGGAAAAGGCTAATTTTTAGGTAATTTAGGCATTCTAAAGTCTATAAAAACACCCAAGGGGAGGAACAAAGGGGACACACTGAGTAGAAAGCAAGGAATTACTCAAGGAACATCGATAGATTCATCTCGAAACTAAGGATTTACATCAAGGCTGAAGATCTCCCTTCAATTTCCTTCAGAAGTTTTTGGGTTTTCTTTATGTTTTGTTGTTTTCCTAATTTTGAGATTTTTTCTTTTATAAACATGAACTAAATCCCCTAGATACCTAAAGGGATGAAACCTAAGATAGATCTTGTTATTAATTTCTGAAGTATATGTTAAACATTTGATTTGTTCTTGCTTGTGTTATTAATTCTTGTGTTAATATTTCAGGATATTAATTCAAGTTGAATGTGCTTATTTAGTAGAGCAAATGTCCCTATCTGAGAGTATATCCAACACAATTAAGCAGAGTTGATTGTAATCTTAGAGATAGGACGACGAAAGTCTGCCGGATTAGAGTCAAATCTAATAGGGAAATCCATAGATCGAGTTAATGCAATACTAGGGATTTTAATTAGAAAGAAATTTCAATTAATCAACCTAGGGTTAGTTGTTCTTAGTCTTGAAAGAGATATTAACATAAATTAGGGATTTCTACGGATCAAGTCAAGTGAATAAATCATTTAGTTCAGAGTCGAATAACAAGTGAAGTCTAGGTAGATTCTTCCCTAGGTATTTTCTTAACTAATCAGTTGTCCAACAGTACTTTTCCCAATTTACTCTCTGTCGCGTTCTTAGTTAATTAATTAGTTTAGGTTAATTAGTTTGAAACAAATCTCCTTTAATTTTAGTCTAGATAATAAGAAGAAAGTTAATACTAGTACTTTAGTCCCCGTGGGTTTGACATCCCGGTCTTACCATAAGCTATATCACTATTCGATAGGTGCGCTTGCCTTTATCGTGATAATAGTTTAGTTTTATACGTACGATCATAAATATCACAATCAGTGAGTGAAAAGAATTTTGAATCAGTACTAGTTGTTTGCAAGTATTCGGATGTGTTTCCTAAAGAATTGCCAGGTTTGCCACCTATCCGAGAGGTAGAGTTTGGTATTAAGTTAGTGCTGGGGATGACTCCGATTTTGATAGCTTTGTATGGCACCGACCGAATTAATAGAATTGAAATCTCAGTTGCAAGAGTTGACAGATAGAGGTTTCGTGCGATCGAGTTTCTCTCCCTGGGTGCACCAGTTCTGTTTTGAAAAAGAAAGACAGAACTGTGAGAATGTGCATTGATTACCGACAACTCAATAAGGTGACCATAAAGAATAAATATTCCTTGCCTTGGATTGACGACCTGTTTGATCAGTTAAAAGGGGCTACCATGTTTTCGATGATAGATTTGAGATCAGGCTACTATCAGCTGCGAGTTAAAGACTCCGATGTGCCAAAAATTACATTTCGAATGAGGTACGGACATTATGAGTTTCTGGTTATGCCTTTTAGACTTACTAATGCACCTGCTGTTTTCATGGATTTGATGAACTGGATCTTCAGACAATATTTAGATTGGTTTGTGGTTGTGTTCATAGATGACATTTTGATCTATTCTCGTGATGAAACTAAGCATGCTGAACATCTGAGACTTGTGTTACAGACTTTACGAGATACACAGTTGTATGCGAAGTTCAGTAATGTGAGTTCTGGTTACGCGAAGTCATTTTACTGGGACATGTTGTATCAGTATCTGATATTCAGGTTGGTCCGAGTAAGATCTCGGCTATACTTGATTGGAAACCTCCGAGAAATGTTTTCGAAGTCTGAAGTTTTTTGGGACTAGCTGGTTACTATAGACGGTTCGTGAAAGGTTTCTATATGATTGCGACCCTGATGATGAAGCTATTACAGAAATATGTTAAGTTTGAGTTGTCTGAAAAGCACTAGAAAAGTTTTGATCAGTTGAAAGCCCTTTTGACTGAAGCTCTAGTGCTAGTTCAGCCAGAGCCGGGTAAAGAATTTGTTATGTTTCGCGATGCATCTTTGAATGGTTTGGGCTATGCTTTAATGTAGGAAGGCAAAGTCATAGCTTATGCCTCGAGAAAGCTAAAGCCACATGAAAAGAACTATCCGATGCACGATTTGGAATTGGTAGCTATTGTGTTTGCGTTGAAAATATGGCGCCACTATCTGTTCGATGAGAAATGTCATGTTTATTCCAATCACAAAAGCCTGAAATATTTGATGACCTAGAAATATCAGAATTTGAGATAGCATCGATGGTTAGAGTTGCTAAAAGACTACAAGCTTGTAATTGACTATCATCCAGGAAAGGCTAATGTTGTTGCTGATGCTTTAAGCTAAAAATCACTGTTTGCTCTGCGTGCAATGAATGTGCATATAGCTATGTCTGATGATGGGTCGATAATAGCTGAGTTAAAAGCAAGTCCTTTATTTATTCAACAGATTTGCAAAGCTCAAAAAGTTGATCATGATTTGATAGCAAAGCGGGTTCAATGTGATTCGAATGTTGATTTAGAGTTTTTTGAGGTTCAAAGACCGAATATGTGTTCCAAGAAATTTAGACTTGATTCGGATGATTTTGAATGAAGTGCATAATTGTCGGTTATCTGTTCACCTAGGTAGCACGAAAATGTATAATGATCTGAAATAGCTTTACTGGTGGCATGGTATGAAACAAGACATTTTTTACTTTGTTTCGAAATGTTTAGTCTGTCAATAAGTAAAAGCCGAGCATCAGGTACCTTTTGGATTGCTTTAGCCAATCATGATACTTGAGTGGAAATGGGACAGAATCACGATGGATTTTTTATCTGGTTTATTGTTGACAACGAGCAAAAAAGATACAATTTGGGTTATTGTGGATAGATTGACAAAATCGGCTCATTTTGTTCCGGTCCATATAGATTACTCACTTGATAAGCTTGCTGAATTATATGTTTCTCAGATTGTTAGATTGCACGGAGTACCTATTTCTATTGTTTCGAATAGAGATACGAGGTTTACATCATGGTTTTGGAAGAAACTTCAAGATGCACTAGGTACTAAACTGCACTTTAGCACTGCTTTCCATCCCAGACAGATGGTTAGTCCGAACGAATCATTTAGATACTTAAGGATATGTTGAGATGTTGTATTCTTGAGTTCAAAGGTATGTGGGAACGATACTTGCCTCTGATTGAATTTGTGTACAATAATAGCTCTAAATCGAGTATTAAAATGGCACTTTACGAGGCTTTGTATGATTGTAAATGTCGTGCACCATTGTATTGGACTGAGCTCAGCGAAAACAAGTTACACGGGGTTGATTTGATTAGAAAGACTGAACAGAAAGTAAAAGTGATACGTGAAAGCTTGAAAACAAAGTTAGATCATCAGAAATCGTATGCGGACTTGAAACATAAAGATATAGAGTTTCAGACCGGGGACAAAGTATTTTTGAAAGTCTCACTATGGAAGAAAATACTTAGATTCGGTCACAAAGGCAAATTGAGTCAGATATTTATTGGGTCATATGAGGTTATAGAGCGTATCGAGCCAGTTGCTTATAAACTGATGTTGCCTCCTAAGTTAGAAAATATCCATAATGTATTTCATGTTTTGATGCTTCAATGGTACAGATCTGATCCTTCGCATGTGATTAATCCGTCAGAGATTGAGATTCAGTCTGATTTGACTTACGAAGAAAAACCGATTAGTATTTTCGCTCGTGAGGTTGAAGAAACGCGGAATAAGAAAATTTCATTAGTGAAAGTATGTGGTATAAACATGAAGTTGAAGAGGCAACAGGGGAGCCAGCGGATGCAATGAAAGAACGTTCTTCGAACCTATTCACCAGTAAGATTTTCAGGGACGAAAATCCCTAAAGGGGAGAGCTGTAATAGCCCGATTTAGACCCTATTCGAAACGGTGGTTTTAGGACCACGAATCTGCATCAAAAAAATATTTAAAAATTATTTTCTGTGTTTATTATTTGTGACTTTATATCAGTGAAATTTTCGTGTTTTAATTTTATCGTTTGAGTGCCTGATTTAATAAAAGGGCTTAATCACGTAAAATGAAAATTTGATGGTTTAATTTGAAAGGGCCGAATTATTGATGTTTTGATAGCATGAGGTATTTAAGATGCAATTATACCATGATATTAAGTGATGGACGGTTTAAGACTTATATTATAATGGTTTTATAATATGTTTATAAGGTTAATTTAGTAAAATGTTTAATAACATATATTAAATAAAACATAAAATAAAGAAACATGTTCATCTTTCTTTATGCATGACCGAATATTAAAGAAAAAAAAAGAGAAAGATTAAGCTTTGAAGTTTCGACCTTGCTCAAGCTTGATTCAAGGTGAGTTTGGTTTCAATTTTTTATAATTTTTATGTTTTTGAGATCGTTGCTATGAAATCTACAAAGCCCATGTCTCAATTTTTGAATTTGGTGATGATTTTGTATTTTGCCATTGTTGAAAGCTTGTGATTTTTTGTTGTTTGATGTTAGAAAATAAAAGATATGTGATAGATAAATATGTTTTGAATTGGAATTTTTGATGAATTTGAGTAATTAGGGCTAAATTACAAAAATAATAATTTAGGGACTAAAATGTGAAACAAATGAAATGTATGGACTTGTATGAGCATGGGTCACATTCGGCCTACGCATGATGTGTGCAAATTTTGCATGTTTTGTGTTTTGTGCAATTTGGACTAAATTATAAAAGGTGTAAAATGTTAAGGGCAAAATGGTAATTTTCCCATTTATGTTATTTTGGACTAAATTGAATGAATTATGCTGAATGAGTTTAATTTGAATTTGTTTAGATCAAGAACTAAAGAAATTGGATTTGTAACGGGGAAAACCAAGGCTCTCGACTAATGAACTCGTTTTTTCATTTTAGCATCCGAGGTAAGTTCGTACAATATATGATTTATTTTAACAATGTTAATTGGTTTTGAATTAAATGAAATTGTGAATGAGAAGTGTGAATGTGATCGGAAATGATCGAATGAAAGATGGCACTAAGTGTGCGAGAACGTATTAGCTACGGCTATGTGATGGCACTAAGTGTGCGAGAATGTATTAGCTACGGCTATATGAGAACGATAAAATGAAATGTGATGGCACTAAGTGTGCGCTGTGTTACGAGGCTTGAATATATAATGGCATTAAATGTGTGAGTCTGCTGATCAGTTAAATGTATCAATTTATGAACGCGATAAGCGAATCGGTGAAAAATGTGTTAATTATGTATAAAAGAGTACAAGTACGTATATAACCTATGTGGTTGAGAAATTTAGATAATATACTTGATGGTTTGGTATGATATTGGAATGTGCTCATATGAAATAATATAAAAAGATTGTGTATTGATATGCAATTTTGGCATGAAATGCTTGTTGACTGAATTGTTTTAATATTAGATAAATTAAGTTTAATAGTAAACTCCCTTGCATCCTTAATCACACCACCAACCACTGGACCATAGGCGCTTCTTATGTCCTATATTAATCGCAACAATTTAAAAGCCTACAAACCAAAGTCAGAGTTCACTTAAGTAAGAAAACAAAAATTCTGCATACGCTAAGACTTGAACCTCAAACCCCAAGGAAACATCCACACACCATTTACCAATAGACCACTAGGCTTTTTGTGTCATGGTTTACCCATATTTACTTATAAGCCTATTGGCCCAAAGCTAGGGGTTTACTTCAATAAAAACAAAATTTTTGTCCAAGCTACAGCTTGAACCCTATACTTTTCAGACACTCCCAAACACTCCTAAATCACTTAACCAGTGAAGCAGACATTCATTTATGTCACTTTCTTGCACACATAAATATTTATGTGCTGTCTCCTAATTGTTCCCTTGCCCAAAGCCTAATACTTCTTGGCCCAAATTTAGGGCGTTACATGTTACATAACATCTCCATATGCTCATGAATTTAATATCATCTTACCTTAACTTATAAATTAATATTAAAGGAGCTTTCATAACTATACCCTAACAATTGTTACAAATGTCACTTAACGTTAGTATCAAAGCATTCAATAGAATAATTCATGTACCATAATAGTTCAAAACCAACAATTCATACATATATATATATATATCCATAAATCACACTTTACGAAAAGGCTTAATCAATTCCATCAACCATAATTTCTTAATATAACTGTAACACCCCAAACCCGGTCTAGACGTTATGACCAGATCTGGTGCGTCACATGATCCTAACCTACGCTTATAACCTTTTAACTTGTTGAGACTTAGGTGAGGTTCGAATCAAATTAGAGAGCTTGCGAAAAACCAGTTCATTAATCCTTAAAGTTATCCATAGTTAATCTTAAAGCATTTTGAAAACATAGTTAAGATTTTGAAATCCGCGCAGCCTACGTCTAGTAGATTCGATATAGCAGGATTTAAAACATTAAAGAAAATAAACCCATAAAGAAAATTTAAAAGCGGCCTTATTACAAATTTAAAACCCAAAAATAACTTAATAATAAAATACTTTAAACAAAATGAAAACCAGTACTGCAGATACTGTGGCCACTCCGAATCTCTCGCAGCTCCAAGCCCACTATGGTTGAGGGTTACCTGCAGGGATTAATTAAAAAGGGTGAGTTTGGCAACTCAGTGTGCAACAATATCTCAACCATAGGCCAAAACAGATCAAGCCTCAGAAACAGGTTTAATTGGGCCTTGGCCCATTACAGGAGTCAGATTAAGCCCAAAGGCCCATAACAGAAACAGATCAGATATAACATTATGCAAACAAAACCCAACCCAAATCCATCCTTAGCACCCCCGTACCAGCCTTACACCATGTGGGGAGACTACTCGACCCACCCAACCGCTACACGCCACAGATATTTGCAGCGAGGCTGCCAGATATAATTTGCAGTAAGACTGCCAGATAACATTTGCAGCGAGGCTGCCAGATATATTTGCAGCGAGGCTGCCAGATATTGTGACGAGGTCACCAGATATAAATATTGTGGCGAGGCCACCAGATTTGCAGCGAGGCTGCCAGATAATAATGTGACAAAGTCACCAGATTGCAGCGAGGCTGCCAGATAATAATGTGACAAAGTCACCAGATTGCAGCGAGGCTGCCAGAACGCTTCCTCCATCATAAACCCATGCCCCATGCAACATAAGAACATAAATACTAGCATGCAACATATAACATCTCATGCATCAGATATGCTCACATTAAATGGTAACTCATGTAGAAACATAAAATCATACATTTCATACAGAATTGACCCTAGGGGTATAATAGTCTTTTTACACCTAGGGGTATTTTGGTAATTTTCCATATTTAAGGGTATTTTAGTCCTTTTTCATATTTTCAGAGGTTTTGTGCGAATCCAATAAATTATTAGCCCCCATATAACCATGGAAGTCGAATTAAGCCAAATTTCCAATTTTGCCCTTTTTAGCCTAAAACCCCTAATGGGCCTTCCCATGTCCAATATCGTCTCAAACCCGTTAAGCCCAATTTTAGGTTCTAGTTTACCAACTTAGCCATGTTTTTATTATTCAAGTTTACCAGAAAGTCCTTTATGAACATATTCAAATTTGGGCTCGGAAGCCCTTTGGGCCCGCTTTGGCCCACTGAAGCCCATCTTACCCCAAACGCTCGAACTTGCACCTTCTACAATTTCGCCAATGCCAATTCCTAATGTGACTACAACAGAGTAATCGGTTACTCTTATTTCCTTTCAAGACTGACTTTTCGGTCACTTTTGATCGGTCACCTAGCACAGCTTCGATTATTTCGGCTTTTAGCCGTCCTAGTCTATGATGGGGATACGTTACACACCTGCTACCGATGAAATGTTGACGAAATCCACGTACGAAGAACCTACAATCGGATACTAACTATTAGTCTAATAATTGATGACCCAAGAGTTATAAGCCCCTTACCATAATCGGCCTATATGGCCTAAGATCGAAATCTTACCCCTTTCGGTTATGAACTAGATCACGATGTCCAACCACGCTAATCTACAATAGCCTCCTTTGCTGCACGCCTCTTGTCCACCCTAACGCATATAAGCCAGAGAAAAACCACAAGATCCTTAGTCTAGAACGTTAACCTTCCCCTAAGGGGGTTCGGCTTCTAGCCTTAATATCATAAGACTAATCGCTACAAGACCATGAGACACTTACCAATCTAAGTCCCAAATCACAGCTACTCCACTTGTTTCAACGAGGAAGAAAGAGTGTTGGAGGGTTACGATTTTTAGAAGAGAAAGAAATAGGGTCCCAAGCATCAAAGGTCTGACTAACAAGAGAATCAGGAAAAGAAGGAGAAATGATAAGTTTCGGTCAATAGGTAAACAAAGGAGGTGTTTCGGTCATACAGGGTATTCGGCCAAGGGGGTTGTAGTCAAAAGAATATTCGGTTTAGGGGTTTGAAGAAGAAGAGAAGAATAAGAGTGTAAAGGAAGTGTTTCGGCAAAGTGGTGTTTGCTTCCGGCTTTTTGTGACCTTTAACCAGAGAGTGAAGTCAAGAGAAGATGTGTGAATGATAGAAGAAGAAAATGGAGAAAAGTAAATGAGAAAGGAGGTTCGAGAGAGTAGAGAATGAGTATTCAGTTTAACCAAAAGAAGAACGGTACACAATAGGCTTCTTTAGAAGTTCCAAATTCGGCAATGAGGTGCAATAGTGGTTCGGCTACAAGGTTATTGAGAGGAACGAAATGGCCAAAAGAAATACCTAATAGACTTATGAAAAACGACAAAAGAGTGAGAGTTTTGCTAACCTAAAGGGATCGGCTCATACACCTCAAGAGGACCTTAGGCAATCGGCATACTAAGTCCCTAATTGCCGAAATTACCTACACCAAAAGTCCTTCAACCGATTATCATTTTTTTTAAAATTCAAAGGCTCCACAAATCACTCCTTGATTTGCTCCTCAACCTCCTCCATGATTTACTCTTTGACCAATTCAAATCTCTTCCAACCAGAGTTCAATTCCGCCTCAAACTCCTACCTGCACAAGCTGAAAAAAAATAAAACGCTACCTCTGCAACTTCTGGCGCTTGAACCCCTGACCTCTAAGCTCATTTAGGCGCCACCCTTTAAGGAACCTAGTGGCGTCTCCCTTGCCACTTTACCACTGATTCATTTGTGTTATACTTCTCACGCAATTCCTTAAGACCCTTATTTCCACTGATCCCCTATTTCCTAAGGCAAAAATTAAAAATTTTGCCGAGCTTCCAACCAACTCATGGGCCTTCCATAAGCCCATTAACACTTCCCAAACATGCATTACACACCTGCTTACCAACATTTAAACATTTTAACAGACAAAGACAAATCTAAGAAAACCCGAAAATTAGGGCGTTACAATAACAATCAACATTTATAAGCAATAATTACATTATAACATATATCATTTAGTAAAACTAGAAATTTGCAATTTAATTTGGCAAGTAATTAAGTTGTAGATCAATTAACAAATAGCTTAATGAACTATAGTAACTTGACTTGGATAGTTGGGTAACTACACCACACCAAAGGCATCATAGATGCATAACAGAGGCACCAAAGTGCAAATAGAGGCATAAATGTGTAATTAGAGGCACTTAAGTGCAAATAGAGGCACCAAAGTGCAATCCCGTACAAGCGTGCACACTAACCATATTGGCATGCCAGTCGTATCCTAATCATTTACTACGTTCAAATGAGCATTAATTTGAATTCATCACATTAACAAAATTTGTGACAACCATATATCTATTTAATCCATTTTGAGACAATATCATTCATATTTCACAAGCATTTCTCAACTTTGGAATAATACACTTTTACTTTACACTCAATTATAAGCAATTCATAGTTAAATTTCATTGATATATACTCAATCACGACTCAATTTAAATAAATAGAAAACAACATAATTCATTAACATATAAATTTATTCAATACTGCTATGAACTTACTTAGATATGCTTTTGATTGACTCGTGGGGACTAATAAACAATTTTTCTCATTTCCCCGGTTAATTCCCGTATGATTCAATTCTTCATGTATGTAATGATTAAATTCAATATATCAAATTCAAATACATATTCCAACTAATTTTATGCATATGACCCCTAAGTTTTATTATTTACACATTTTCCCTAAACATTTACATTTCTCACAATCTAGTCCTTAAGCTAAAATTTTAAATTTATCAAAATTTCACAGCTTCTCATGCTAACAAAATTTTCACTTATACAACTACAGCTCGTAATTATTCCAAATTCACAAGAATTCCCTATAAATTTTAATATTTTAACAATTCAGTCCTTTAACTAAAAATTAATAAAAAATCACTTTATATAATAATCTTAATCAACAATAAGACTACAAATTTACCATTTAACATCAAGAACAATTAAGATTCATTAATAGTAAAATCCAAAACCTTTAACAACTTCAAAAATGGAGATACTAGTTAGAAATTAAAAGAAACAAGTAAGAAAACGCTCACATGCAAAGAAATTAAGATGGCAAAACTTCAAACCTTCAATGTTGATTTCTTCCTTTCAAAGTTTCGATCAAAAGCATTTAGGAAGATGATCTTTTTTTTTTTTTTTTGCATAAGTTTAATATCCAATTTATCATTTTAACCTTAATAAAAACATACGTTCAAATACAAACATAAACTAAAACCGTCCTTTTAAATCTATTATGGTCTATATACCACATAAGTCCTCCATTTTTTATTAATTAAACCATTAAATCATGAAATTCAATAACAATTAAGTTTTTATGTCTATTTTGATTTACTCTTTTTTAATTAATTAACTATTCAAACATTAAAATTTCTAAATTGAATCTTCACATACCTAAATAATAACTTCGTAAATATTTAATAAAAGTGTTTACAGTCTTGGTTTATAGAAATGAAATCTCAATACCTCATTTCCTGAAACCACTTAACTTTCGGGACAGAACCACTTAACTTTCGGGACAAACACTTCAACTTGGCCATTTATTTAATTAACTAAAATTCAAGAAATCAAAATGCAATACAAATTATGATGGACTCGTACAAATTGAATAACAATTATTACAGACTTACTCATTAGATTTGTGGTCTCGGAACCATTATTTTCGATAGTACTGACAATCAGGTTGTAACATTCTGGTTGTGTCATTTATACATCCTCTTTTAGTTTCCCTTTAAAGAAGTTTTGATGTCCATCTGTCAGATTTCATAATCATGAAATGCAGCTATTGCATGTAAGATCTAGATGGATTTAAACATAGCAACAAGAGAAAAGGTTTAATCATAGTTAATACCATGAACTTGCTAAAAACCTTTAGCAACTAATTGTCCTCTATATGTTTGTAGATTATCATCCATGTCGATAGTCTTTTTGAATGCCCACTTGCACCCTATGGGTTTAACCCCTTTAGGTGGGTTAACTAAGATCCATACTTGGTTTTCTAACATAGAATCCATCTCAGACCTCATGGCCTCAAGCCATTTATCAGAATTTAGGCTTGCCACCGCTTTTTAATAAGTCCTAGGCTCATCTTGATCCATAAGTAGAATATCACCATGTGTTGTAATGAGAAATCCATATCTCTCAAGTACATGGCTTTCTCTAAAAAATCTTTACGGTAGTTGTGTTTCCAAAATAGTTGATTGGTCTGCAATAACTTGTGGAACTTGTTGTTTATCAATCTTTGCTTTAGTGATCTGTTGTTGTTCTTGAATTTCTCCAAGTTCTATTCTTTTACCACTTCTTTTTCTAAAGACAAACTCTCTTTCAAGGAAGACTCTTGTCCAAGCAACAAACACTTTGTTCTCAGAAGTATTGAAGAAATAATATCCTTCAATTTCTTTAGGATATCCCACAAAGAGGCACTTTTGAAATTTGAGTTCAAGCTTAATAGACGTGTGACGTTTAACATAAGCTTCACAACCCCAAATATTCATGAAAGACATACTAGGATACTTTCTAGTCCACATCTCATATAGTGTACTTTGAAATGATTTAGATGGAAAATGATTTAATGTGAAAGCAGTTGTTTCAAGTGCATGACCCCAAAAGGAAGTAAGAAGATCAACATGACTCATTATTGATCGAACCATGTCTAACAGTGTTCTATTTCTCCTTTCATAAACTCCATTCCATTGTGGAGTACCAGGAGGTGTAAGTTGTCATAGAATCTCATATCCCTTCAAAAACTCATCAGAGAATCCCATATCCCTTCAAAAACTCATCAAACTCTAAGCTTAAGTCTTCTCCTCATCGATTTGATCGAAGTGCCTTAACAATTTTACCTAGTTGGGTTTGTACTTCATTTTTAAATTCCTTGAACTTTTTAAAGGCTTCATATTTATGTCACATAGGATAAATATAACCAGATCTACTGAAGTCATTAGTGAAAGTAATGAAGTATTGAACCCCTCCTATTGCTTCTATGTTCATTGGTCCACTATGTATTAAGCCCAATAAATCACTAGCTCGCTCGCTTTTAATATTAAAAGGAGTTTTAGTCATTTTACCAAACAAGCAAGACTCGCATAAATGCAATTATTCAAAAATAAAAGAATCCAAAATATCATCTTTATGGAGATTTGATATGAGTTTCTCATTTAACTGGCCCAAAAGAAAATGCCAAAAATAAGTTTTATTAGAGTAATTTATTTTTGATCTTTTAGTATTTATGTTGTAAATAGGTCTATCTTCATCTAAAATGTAGAGGCCATTTACTAATTGTGTCGAACCATAGAAAACATTATTGAGATAAAATGAGCAACAATTATTCTTAATAATTATCTCAAAACCAATTTTGTCCTAACAAGAAATTGAAATAATGTTTCTATAACAGCTTGTTTTTCTGTGGTGATGGAATAGTGGTTTTAAGGCCACAAATTTTTTGTCGTGTTGACACGTAAATATTATTTATAGAATATTTATGAGGTCATTAAAGTCGTATTAAAATTTGGTTAAGAAAAATTAACGTTTAGATAGCCAATTAAATAAAAATGACTAATTTATAAATGGTGTAAGACTTAGTAATTATTGTATTAGGTGATCAAATAGCTTAATTATTAAATGAGGAGTGACCTATGTAGCAATTAGCCTTTACCGCTTAGTGTTGGATAGCAATTAGAGTGAAAATGATAAAATAACATGTGATTAGTGGCAAAATTGTAAGTAAAGCAAAATTAAAGCAAAATTAAAACAAAATTAAAGGAAGAAAAACATTTTCTTCTTCATTTTGATGCTAAAATCACCATTGAAGGGAGCTCCAAGCTTCATTTTCATTCTCTTTGTTCATGTGCACTAAATTCTCACTTATTTATTGTAATTTTTATGTTTTTGAGATTGTTACAACTAGGTCCAGCTAGCCCGTACCTTTATTTTTGAATATGTTAAAAAATTTAGAATTTCTATTGATGAATCTTGAATAATTTTTTTATGATAACTATGTGGTTGAAGCTTTAATTGTGGTATTTGGTTGTTTTGTGAAGTGATTTTTGTTAGAATTTGATTTAAGGATTAAAGTTTTAAAATGTTAAAATTTCAAAGTTTGAAAATGAATTTTAAGTTGAATAGGGACTGTCTAAAGGTCTTGAATATTCGGCTGTAATTTGATTCCTAGAAAATGGTCAATTTGATTTTTGGGTTAGAGGACTAAATTGCAAAAGTTATAAATGTTTAGGGAAAACATATAATAAATGAAAAGTTAAGGGTCATATACATTGAATGGAATGTGAAATGGGTATGAGATTAATATATTGTGTTTAATTATTATTTAGATAAAGACTTGAATAAAAAAGATAATAACTAAGGAAAGGGGAAAATAGCGGAATAATCCTTACATGTTAATCGGAATTAAATCATAAGTCCATAGTATTTTAATAGGTAAATAAAGTTTGACCTGTAATCTTATATTCTTGTTCTTTAGTTAATATGTTTATAGGTAATTATTGTCTGAATGCACATATGTGCCCTTGTTTGTACTTAGATACCCCTGAATGCACATACGTGCCCCTGTTTGTACTTTGGTAACCCTGAATCAAATATTATGTAAATTATGTCTATTGTATTTAGATTTAATGTTATACTATGTCCTTACTAACTTATGTAAGCTTATTGATTCTTGTGGATTGTTTTGTAGATAATCGTTGTTGACATTTTGGAAGGATCAATCAACTGGCTCACACAATCCATCTAAGTTGGTAGTTTTTGTACCTCCTAGGGTAGTGGCATGTATATATAGATAAATATATGGTTTTGAAATGTTGATCAGTGTAGTTTATGAATGAGATGTGTGCATATTTGGAATGGTGGAATAGGTATGGTTTGGTCTTATAATGGCATGCTTTTTTGGGTCAAATTTGGTGCACATGACCTGGGACACAAGCTATCACACGGATGTGTGTCATTTGAGAGTTCCTTAGTGTTTCAAGTTAGTGAGTTACACGGCCTAGCACACGGCCTGGCACACAGGTGTGTGGGGCAAATCAGAGAGTTACACGGCTGTAACACAACCATGTGTCCCTAGTTCGAATGTTACACAACCTAGAGTGTTTTTAGATGGCCGTTTGACCTGTAACATCTCGTTTTCAATGAAATTGGAACACTAGTTTTGGGACCACTAATCTGACAAGCAAAGTTTTGTTTTATTATTATTTTAATGTCTAAGGGATATTATTAAGGTCGTATTAAAATTTTGTTTAGAAATTTTGAGGATTGCATGATTAATTAAGTAAAATGACTAAATTGTAAAAATTGTAAAAGTGGAATTCTATTAGTTAAAATGGCTAAAAGGCTATGGAAAGGAAACAAAATGGACTTAAATGGTAATTAGACCATTTGTGTGGTTAGTGGATGTTTATGGTATGCTTTTAATGAAATTATTAAAATTTTTAAAGGTTAAAATGGTAATTAGGTAATTAAAGTTAAAACAAGAGACAAGAAATGATATCATCTTTTATTTTGCTTCATGTTTGACCGAATATTGTAGAAGAGAGACTCCATTGTTGATAGCTTGCTTCGATTAGGCTTAAATTGGTGCATGGTATGTGATTTCAACCCCATTTTTAATGATTTTTATGTTTCTGAAGTTGTTTTAGCTTAATCTAGCTAGCCTGGGGGTTAATCTATAAAACTGTTAAGGATTGAGGGTTACATCATGATTTTTTATTGTTCTTGATGTTAAATGGTAGAATAAGAACTTTTGCTGAGGAATAAACAAGTTCGGTAAATTGATTTTTGATAAAATTTACATTTAGGGATTGGTTTGTAAAAATAGTAAAAATTCATGTTTAATTTATAAAATTATGATTTATTTGGGTTGATATAAGACCCTAATAGATTCGGTTAGCTTGAATGGGGGATTAAAATGCTTAGATTTCAATTTATGAGCTCAAGGACTACATTGTGAAAAGTTAAAATGTCAGCGGTAAAATAGTAATTTTGCATAAATATGAATTGTAGACTAAATTGAATACTAGAGGCATTAAATGGATTGAAATTTGTCTATTTAAATCAATATAGACCACATACGGGCTTAGATTGAGGCAAAGCAAAAGCTTTGGAATAGCTTGTTTTAACTTCTACGCCCCTAGTTGTCAAGGTAAGTTCATATGAGCAATTGTTATATTCATGTTATTCAAATGTATGTTATTATATATTCATAATGTAATTGCATGATGTATATCCAAATTAATGCTATGACAATTACTCAGTCTCGGTTGAACCTTAAGAATTTATAGGATACGAATGACATGTCATTAGGGATTCCACGTTTTGGGTGCTAGTCTTTAGTGTCCAATCGATGGCTAAGGTCCTCCATTTGTTGCGAATATTCCACAACTCATGTGAGCAGCATCGTGTAGCACACATTCTGGCCCACAGCTTATGTGAGTAGGCTTATTCCACAACTTGTAAGCAACGATGTGAATTAAAGGTTACGGTTATGTAAAGGCAAACTTTGTGTGAGCTTTCTCGAGTATCCGATGTAATTTTAGATGGTTTAAATGAGCATGAAAAGGAAATAAAATGGTAAGTGTTCAAATGTAATGTATCATTAACTTATGAAAAGGAAATGGTGATCTAAATGATATGAGTACATGTATAATTACTTGTTATGGATGAATTAATTTGAACCATGTATAAATGCACTAACTTGTGTATTTGATGATGTTGTATAGGCATTATGCCAAGCTTATGGTTTAGTTGGTATTACAATTATTCTATTTACATTATGTAAATGAAATGGTAAGTTTTGTTTATGTTATGCGAGCTTACTAACCATTATGTGCTTACATAGTTTCTTTCTAATGTTTTTATAGATTATCAAAAGCTCGATTGGTTTGGAAGCTTGTTAAAGATCTATCACACTATCCAGCATAAATTTCAGTAGTTTTTGAATGTTTTGGCCAAGGTTATAATGGCATCTATAGCTTTAAATGTAATGGTATTTTGTTGAATGATTAGTTGATGAATTGGTATGTATAAGTTATGTAAGTTAACTTTGTTGGTACCATTTGATGCCTTGCCAGATTGTGTCATTTTGGCTATCTTATGTTGCATGTTTTAAATGGCTCATATGGTATGTTTTGAATTGGTATGGATATGGTCAAGTTATGCATGTTTTGGGAAAGTATTGAATTAGATATTGATGTTTGAAATTAGGTAAATTGACATGTTTAGGTAAGTCTTAATGATTGCATTTGAGGTACCTTTGAAGGGCATATTGGTTAGTTGAATTAGGACTTTTGTAATGGAAAATATATGTATGTTTTGATGCGGTTTTGGTGCCTTGAAAATGTGTACAAAAGGCCTAATTGTTCATGTATGAACTGGTATAGGAAATGGCTTGATTTTAGGCTAATTTAGGTCCACACGGCCTAAGAAACGGGTGTGTGACTTAGCCATGTGTGGCACACAGGCTGTTAACACGGATGTGTGTCATTTTAGAGTTCCTTTGTATGCAAGTCAGTGAGTTACACGACCGAGCACATAGCATGGCACACGGGCGTGTAGGGCAACTCAGAGAGTTACACAGCCTAACACACGGTCGTGTGACATGACCGTGTGACCCTACTCAGATAGTTACATGGGTGAGGACACGAGTTGGGAAATGGTCGTGTGTCCCTAGTTTGAATGTTACATGGCCTAAGACAATGGCGTGTGTCTAAGCCGTGTGAGGCACATGGCCGTGTGACCCATGTTTCCTTTCTAAATTTTCCTACACTTTTCAAATGATTTCAATTTAGTCCTGAATCATTTCTATGGTATTTTTAGGGCCTCGAGGGCTCAATTTATGGATGGTATGTGTATGTATGATTGGTTTATGATATGTTTATGATAGTGTATGAAATCCGTAACACCCCAAAATTCTTATTTTTGTTTTTGTGAATGTGTGACATAACCGTCTATCTACTTTAATGGTTAAGTGTTCTGCGTGTGTGTGTGAGGTCCCAAGTTCAAGCCATGCCTTTGGCAAAATTTTGGAATTTTTCTGAATCAAGCCTTAACCTTGCTCAGTAGGCTTAAGTTTAATTGTCAGTAAGGATATATCAGAATGGGCTTGCTGGTCTAGTGGATAAGTGGAGTGTTGGTGTGGTGGAGGTCCTGTGTTCGAATCCTTATGTGGGCAACGGAGATTATTTTTGGTCAGTTTGGTGATTGAGAGTTTGAGTTGTAGTGGATAACTGTGTAGTGGGTGGTTGAGATAATGTGGATGTAGTGGGATTTGGATGAGTGTGTTTTCCAAAAATCTCTCCTGCTAAAAAAAACTGACGTCCACCTTTCTTCCTCCTCCGTTTTTTGCTTTCCTTCTATATTAGAATAGAATTTTTCATTCTTTTCTTTCCCATTTTAACAAAGATTATTCTTCCTTATTCCGGTGTTATGAAGCACTGTGTTTTTACATTCGGTAAGTAAGGGACTTGTTGCTTGAGCTAAGAGTCCTTCTTTTAGCCCTATGAGCGATGTGGTTATTTGTCCACTAATGTTGAACTCGTGTTTTGGGTAGCAGCAGGACATCTTAATCGTGACTCTTCTGTTGCAGAATCGTAGTCAATCATTCGGAGGGTTAGGGTAAGTGATGAATGTTTATTTGAGTTCTCGATTTAATTACGTGTTAGGATTGTTTTTGAGCAGTGGTATGTCAATTTTTAGGTTTTGGAGGCTTAGGATTGTGATACCATCAAAAACGAACTAGGTGTGCACCAAAAAATGTAGAAAATGGGGTTTTGACGAAAGCCAAAAACCCCACTATCAAGGCCATGCTAGCATGTGGTTGCCCACGTGGTAGGTCGTGTGGTAAGACAGAAGTGTGTGATCGACGAGGCTAGGCCATGCGTGTAAGTCACGGTCATGTGATAGCTAGGTAGGCTGTGTGCGACACACGGGCTAGACTAATTTAGGACGTGTGGGCCACATAGGCTTGTGGGTCCATAACAGTAGTCCACAAGGGCGTGTGGGATTCTGGGCCAAGCTGTGTGATCCACACAGCCCAGGCTAAATTGGACCATGTGGGTCACACGAGCGCGTGGTGTAACACCCCTTACCCAAGACCATCGCTGGAGTCGAGCACGAGGCGCTACCAGACTTCACTTACTCAAACGGGTATAAAAATTAGCTTTTTAAAATTAATTTATTTTCATTCGTTCAATACATCCCTAAAAAGGGGTCATTGAAATCCTAAATCATGGTATTGAAATAGTTTGGGACCAAACTCGGATCAATCAAATATTACCGGTTTCTTAAACGAGCCAAAATGAATTATTTCTCTATTCCTTATAAAACTGTCCAACTATATCACGGTTACAAAAGAAATCATATCTTGAGTTACAAAACTCGAAATCAAGATCTATAAATTTTCCCTCAATCTAAACTCATGTATCTATTTATTAATTTCTTTCTAGAATTTTTGGTTTAGCCAGTTAGTACAGTTTATTAGTTAAAGTATCCCCTGTTGCACAGTCTAACTACTCTGACCTCTGTTCACTTCAAATAAATTTTCTCTCCGTAAAAAACTCAAATAGGCATGAAGTTTGCTTCATTAAAAACTAGACGCAATAATAAATCTATGCATATAAATTATAACTCCTAATTATTTATGTACAATTTATGGTGAATTTTTAAAGTCAGAACAGGGGATCACAGAGTCAGTCTAGAGTAGTCTCACTCAAGTGCAAATAACTCATAATATACTACTCTTTTGCTTATTTGTTTCTTCTGCATGAAAATAGACTCATTAAGCTTTAATTTCATACCTCATTCACCTTTGAATTCCAATTATACTATTTTTAGTGATTTTTAAAACTCACATCATTGCTGCTATTTGAATCTGTTTTTAAATTACTTTCACCATTTTCATAGTTTCCTTGTAATAGTTACCATTCAAGCAAACATACTATTAAACATGTGTATGATTAGCCATTCCATTAGCTATTCACTAACAAGTATTTACACACCATTCATTAAACTTGTCATATCAAAAGAAGCCAAGTCCCTATACATGCCATACAAGAAATGAGACATCTAACTATACCAAAATGATTCCTTCGATGGTGTGACCGGATCTCCGACGTTCCTTTTGATTCCCGAGTGAGCTTGGCAATAACTATAAAAAGAAGGAAAATAAAGAGAGTAAGCACTAGGCTTAGTAAGTTTACAAGCAAATAAATTACAACATTCATCATAAACGATAATTATTCAATATATCACCTAGCATCATAAGCTTTTTTTACACCTCATTTCCTACCTTCTTCCTTATTCACTTGTCTTCTTTCTTACCTGATCTTTTCAGTACTCATGAATATAACTTACCTTTCCCTTGCTGATAAATTTTCCATAATTTAACTTGTACAATAGCCCGTTGAACCGCTCGAAATACTAGGGATATTCAGGTTTTCCTGTCTGATAATAATCTGCCAATGCCATGTCCTGGACATGGACTTACATGAAATGTTCCTGTCTTTCCAAAGCCATATATTTGATATGGACTTACATGGATTATTCCTGTCTCCAAAGCCATATATCTGATATGGGCTTACATGGCTCGTTCCTGTCCTGTCCTGTCAACCCCAAATGCCATGACATTTGTATCCCTATATTTCTAAAGTTCAACGGGACCTTTCGATACTCTTTCTCTGTCATCTCGTCTATTATTCGACTTTGAATATTTTCATAAAATAAATGTATAAATGCTGGAAATTAACAACATTAATGTAAAATAATGAAATATTGCATTTATTTACCGTAAACTTACCTCAATACAAAATATGACTAAACTTAACAATTTAGTCCTTCACTTTCTCTTTTCCCCGATCTACTCCCGAATTTCGTTCTTCTTGATCTATAATAGAAAATTTAGCTTATTTAATACTCACATTTATCAAAACAGTCCCTACTCTAACTTTGGAAAATTACATTTTTGCCCCTAAACTTTTGCATATTTACACTTTTACCCCAAGGCTCGGAAATCAAACTTTATCACAAATTCTTATGTTTTAAGACATGCTGATCATTTATTTACCAACAACAACCTCAAATTCCTACTATAACATGTACTTATGAACAATAGGTATTTTTACCGATTAAGCCCTTTTACTCGATTTTACCTAAAGCCGAGTAGCCCAAGTTGTCTAGCATAATTTAAAACATCATATTCTATCATAAAACATCAAAATAAACACTTTTCACCTATGGGTATTTTTCCAGTTATGAACCCTAGCTTAAATTATAGCTAGCATAAGCTTTATCGAGCTACCGGGATTCCAAAAACGTAAAGAACATTAAAAATAGGGCTTGGAATCACTTACTATGGAGCTTGGAAGCTTGAAACAAACCCTAGCTATGGAGAACCCTTGAAATTTCGTGCTAATGAAGAAGATGGACATATTTTGCCATCTTTTTCCCTATTTTAATCTTTTAATTACCAAATGACTAAAATATCCTTCATGCCTTTCTTTGAAAATTTTTCATGTACAAGCCCTTTTTTTGTCCAAAATTTTAGAAATTGGTAAAATTGCTATTTAAGACCTGCTAATTAATATTCCAAAGCAATTTCATACTAAAAGCTTCTAGAATGCAAGTTTTGCAACTTATTCGATTTAGTCCGTAATTTCAAATTAAGCATTTTATGCATAGAATTTCTTCACGAAATCTTCACACCATCATGAAATCATATCATAAACATCAAAATAATTATAAAGTAATTATTTCTATCTCAGATTTATGGTCACAAAACCACTGTTTCGTTTAGGCCTTATTTCGAGATGTTACACGTGGGCCCACACGAGCAAGCCACATAAGCGTGTGAGCCCATTTAACTGAAATGCTTTCTAAGGTTGCACGAGTCTCCCAAGTCAACTGCGAACCTACTGTAGGGTCGGTAAGCACTACTTAGACCCTTAAACGTGTGATCTGTATGTGTGATGTATGAACTGAGTATGATAGTTATATGCATGTAAATTGAACTGTATGTACAACTGGTTACCATGTAGTAGCTTGTCATTTACTGTGTGGTTGCATTGCATTGGGTTGGGATAATGATATTTGAGGAAGTGTACTAAATGGCTTTGAGCCTATTGACTGGAAGCTCAACTGCAATATATATTGAAAGACTCTTAAGCTTATTGATTGGCAGCTCCGCTGCACTATACTGTTATGTGCCGCATTCGGTACAGCTTGGAGTGTAAGGCTGGGTGGTTGTTTTAAACCCCAAAGGAAGTGTAGGGATAGTCGGAGACGGTGTATTAAAGGCTGGTGGTTAGGACACTAGTTCCTGATTACTGCATGCATTACTATTACTGTGATGAGTTATGGCCCTAATGCATATTTGATACTGTAAATGAAATGGGCTAAGGCCCGAACTGCTATGTAATTGTAATGCGCTTAGGACGTAGACTGCATTTGACTATTTATTGTGTTTTACAGTATGTTTGTTTTCTGTGAGGATTACACATTGAGTTTACGTAAACTCACCCTTTCTGTTTAATGTGTACAGGTAATCCCCAGACTTAGACGGATCGGTGCGGCGGAGGACTCAGCGGTGGCCACACGGTTATTGGACTATTTTATTTACATTTATGGTTTCTAATTTAATTTGGTTAATTTTTATTGTAGTTTGGGACTTTTGGACTCTTTGCCTAAATTTGGGGTTTATATAGTGTTTTATGGATTTTCAACTGCTAGATGTGGTAAGCTCGATTTTTGAAAAGAAAAAGTTTTCCCTAAACACACGGTTTACTTAAAACAGTTTCTAAAGCTTCTGTAATAAACTATGTTTTAAAACAATTGATTCATGAGTAAGCGATTTTGGAATTAACAAGAGATAAAGAAAAGTAATTAAACGAGAATTGTTTTATCGTGACGACTTAGTTTTCAAACAACTTATCATGTGACATCGCCAGATTCGACCATAATATCTAAGCTAGGTTTGGGGTGTTACATTTAGCGGTATCAGAGCCAGGTTGTAAAACTTGACTGTGGTTCTTGGGTTTTAGAATTTGGTTTTTGAAGAACTGATTTTCAAATGATTTAAAATAATTGGACTGAGTATGTGGTACACTAAGTCTCCGGCGCCGTTCCTGTAAGTATTCTGAAACTTTGATAAGTTTAATATGAAAATACTGTTCATAATATATTTTGAAACTATTGTAGGTAGTATACTGTAAAAGCACTTTAGCTAGTGTAAATTAAAAACTGTAGTAAAACTAATAGAGATTGCAATATACGAAAACAAACTCTGAATTACTGAAACTGTTTACATAAAACATCTGCTAATAAATATTGAAATGTAACTGATTCATAAAATTCGTAATACAGATAAATCTGAGTTAGAAAATGAGCGCACGTCGTACCCACAAACATGGTATTTGAGGCCATGGTAGAGGTCGTAGGGGGCACGAGCTGAGTCTTCCTCTTCTCAGGGTTGTATACCAAATCTGGACACTAGCGAGACACTAGTGTCGCCTGCTACTGAGATAGAGTCGCGTGATCGCATGGCTAGGGATGACGCATTTCCCATGTTATGCTAATGATATTGGAGAGGGTCGTTGGGCCCAATACTAGATCTAGGGGCCGTGAGTCAGTTACTGAACTTCTGTCCAACGAGGCTGAGCTATTTAGGGTTGTCACTAAAATCGCCCCTAAATTGGCCAAGTACTGGATGGAGGCCATTGAAAGAATTATGGATGGTTTGGATTTTACCCCTAAAAAGAAACTGAAAAGTGTTGTTTCTTTACTTCGCGATGAAGCGTATTAGTGGTGGCTAACCATTAAGTAGGGGACTCAACCAGATTGATTAACTTGGGATTTCTTTAAGTCCTCCTTCCAAGGAAAACATGTGGGTGTGAGCTACATTGATGCTAGGAGGCGTGAGTTTCTGAATCTCATGCAAAGTGACCGATCAGTGGCTAAGTATGAGGTCGAATTCCTACGACTAAGCCGCTATGCGTGAGGTATGGTAACATCGGCGTATGAGAGGTGTGTCCGCTTTGAGGATTGCTTCAGAGATAATTTAAGGGTGCTGATAGCTCTATAGAGGGAGAGAGAGTTCTCGGTTTTGGTAGAGATGGCAAAGATCATCGAAGAGGTTAAGTGGACTGAACACCAAAATAGAGATCGAGAGAAGGGTAAGAACAAGAGGGATTCGGAGCCCTCAAGTTCTGTACAGAGGCTTAAGAAAATGTAACACCCCTTACCCGTGTTTAATGCCTTACCCGAGCACAAGGCATTACAGGACAATATCACATACACACAAACACAATAGAACCACAAGATTTCGTTTCAATTTAAAACATATTCATAAAATATCATACAACCCTTAAAGTGGGCCTACGAGGCCCAAAACATGGTTTCAGAGTGGTCCGGGACCAGACCAAGACTCAAAAAAATTTTAGAAAATTTGACCTATTATAGGGCACATACCCGTGTAGGATAGGGACACGCCCGTGTGGGCAGGCCGTGTGGTCGTACACGCCTATGTCCCTAGCCTATGCTGAATTATTTTTCAATTCAAACCAAAATGGGTTTTCATACGGTCGAGCACACGCACGTGCTCTATACCCATGTCTTGCACACGGCCGGACACACGCCCGTGTGAAAGCTAGGGGTTATTTTGTTTATGATGTCATCACGAAAACTTTGTCACATGGCCAAGCCACACGCCCTTAGGCCAGGCATGCCTATCACATGGTTGAGACACATGACCGTGTCTCTAACCTGTGTGTTTATTATAAAGCATTTAATTTTCATAATTTCAGGTGCAGAGGACACACGACCTATCCACACTCTTATGAAGCTGGCCGTGTGTTACACACGGCCTAGTCGCACGCCCGTGTGACTATCTGTATGAACAATTATAGGCTATTTTCTAAGCCAATTGCCACCCTGAAAACAAGCACAAACTTATACTATTTTCACCACCACACATCATGACATTTATGGACAACCAAATGGCCACATTTGATGGTTTAACAACATACCCCAACTCATTCCCATGCATGCACACTAAACAATTCATGAATTACCTCATAATAATATATATATATATAACATCATTATTTGCCATGTCATATGGCCTTAGTTACAAAATGACACCAAAAAGAGAGATATACCCACATGGTCAATAGTCCTATTCAACATTTCAATACCAATAAACCCATATACATGCCATAGTTTAAGGAATTCATTTAACTATACCAAAGATAATGTTGATAGTCTGGATGATCCTCCGACACGTCCCAATCTTGAGCTGGCTTGACTGGATCTATAAAATAAGGGAAAAGAGAAACGAGTAAGCTTTAAAAGATTAGTAAGTCTATATGTAAATAATTAACACCAGAGCAACATTTAGTAATAGTAAGAGTTGTATCTCACATACCAACTTACCACCCATTCTTACCAATATTGAAATACAAATCATGCACATTATTTACACCTACTCAAGTTCACATGCACTCTTGCACCCACATATATTTCCTCACAATTCCACTTACTCATATAAATGCAGCTGCACTTGCACACCACCATACTATACCAAACTCTTTAGTAAGCTTTCCTATTGAACCCTTTGGTTTAACCTTTGATACTCGGTGGGTTTCAGCACATAACTCCACCATCACAATAATTCGGCTCTCGTGTACACATGGTGAATGTCACTTTATCACCCATGTGACCTGGCCATTAAATCCTGTAACTCTCGTGTACACATGGTGAAGATCACTTTATCACTCATGTGACCTAGCTACTTATATCATAGCTCTCGTGTCTACATGATGTACCCTCTTACATGCAACCTAGCTATATTTGATCAGTAGCTCTAGTGTACACATGGTGAAGGTCGCTTTATCACCTATGTGACCTCGCTACCACATAACTCTCATAGCTCTCTTGTACACATGGTGTCCTGCCCTCGGAATCACACATGCAACCTAGCTACATAATATCCATATCCTTTTGGTTTTCCGAAGGTTCAACTAGGAATTCACCTTCGATAATTTTTAGCATCAAATAAAATTATCCAACATCAACAATTCATAATATACATTAAAATCATTAACGTACAAATAAAAATTTGACAATTTACTTACATATAAACTTACCTCGACAGCAAAAAGTGATACTTTGCAAATTAGTCTGAAACCTTGCCTTTGCCTCGGTCAAGGTCGATTCCTCGATCTTCTTAATCTATAATGACATATTCAACTCATTTAATACACACATTAATCAATTGGACACAAAATCATCCTATTGTAAATTTTACCATTTTACCCCTAACTTTGTCAATTTTTACAACTTAGTCCCTAAGCTCGTAAATTGAAATATATCTATTTTCTTGGGTACCCAAGCCTAGCCGAACCACAATTGCACTCAAAATAACCCACATTTCTCATCAATTCATACTTTTACCACACAATTTAGTAACTTTACAATTTGGTCCCTATTAGGGACTTTCATGAAAAATCACCTAGCAAACATGGTTTACCACACCTTAAACTTTCATATTCCACCATTAGACATCAAAATACTTGCATGTCATACATGGGTAAAATTTTAAACATCAACCCAAGCTTAAAATAATGGTAAAATTACCTAGAGCAAGCTACGAGGATTTTAAAAATACGAAGAGAATTAAAAACGAGGCTTGAATGTACCTTGAATCAAGCTTGAAAGTGACCAAAACCCTAGCTCTGGAAGGCCTCTAAATTTTGGCACCAAGGAAGAAGATGGAAACTCAATTTTGACTTTTTTTCCATTTTATTACCTTTTATTTTCTAATGACCAAAATGCCCCTCATTAAAACCTTTGTTATTTTTCTCCTTCCTCGGGCATTTTTGTCTAAACTAAGTTAAAATGGTTTAATTACCATATAAGGACCTCTAATTTAAAATCTAAATTCAATTTAGCACCTTTATGGATTAAAACCCATATTTTTCACCTATTGCAATTTAGTGTAACCTATCAAATTGGACATGCAACTAATAAAATTTATCCACAAAAATTTCACATAATTATTCAAACACTTAATAAACATCAAAGCTCAATCAAAAAAATATTTCTAACCTCAGAATCATGGTTTTAAAACCACTATTTCGTTTAGCCCCTAATTCGGGCTGTTACAAAAAAGGCCAGATCTGATGGGCCGGTTAGAGCGAGGACCCCTGTTGCCTCTACTGGATTTCAGCATTGTGGGGTTTGTGGTAGACACCATGAGGGCGAGTGTTGGAAGTGGACTGGGGCTTGTTTCAGGTGTGGGTCACTAGAGCACCGCATTCGGGAGTGTCCACTAGGGCCTGATCTGATGCAAGCTCCAAGTACTGGTACTGTACAACCACAGAGGAGGGTTCAATAGCCACCGAAGGGCCATGGTCAGGCTAGGGGTGGTAACGGTATGGGCCGTGGACAGAGCACCGGGTAGAGATGTTGGACAGACTGAGGTGAGGCAGCCTGCTCTTATTTATGCTACTCATCGGTGAGAGACAGAGATGCTCCGGACAACATCACGGGTACGCTCTTTATCTATGATGTACCTTATCTTGCATCGATGGACATAGGTTCCACACATTCTTATGTAGTTAGCACTATGTCTAAAAATTTGGGGATTTCGGTTGAGAGCACTACGAATGAGGTTACTGTATTGAGTTTGTTGGGGTAGTCTGTCCGGTTTAATAGGTTATACAGAGATGTACCCTTAGAGGTTCAAGGGGAAATCTTTTTGGTTGATTGAATGGAGCTTCTGTTTGGGGAGTTCGACTTAGTTTTGGAGATGGACTGGTTGGTCAAACACCAAGTAAGTTTGGATTGTGCGACTAAGAGGTTCGTCTTGAGAATCGATGAGGATATTGAGGTAGTCATGATTAGGGAGCGTCAGAACTATTTAGCTAATGTGATTTCTGCATTGGTGGCTGAGAAACTGGTTCGTAACAGATGTGAGGCATTCTTAGCCTATGTAAGTGTTTCTATTTTTGGGGACTCTACTATAAAGGACATCAGTACTGTAAGGGATTTTCTGGACATTTTTCCTGAGGAGTTACCGAGTTTACCTCCAAATATGGGAAGTGGAATTTGGGATTGAGCTTCTTCTAGGTACAGCTCTAGTGTCTATCGCTCCCTACCAAATGGCACCAAATGGCTTATAGAGCTTAAGGCTCAGATTCAGGAATTATTGGATTGTGGATTCATCCATCCCATTATGTCTCCGTAGAGAGCATATGTACTATTTGTTAAGAAGAAGGATGGATCCATGAGGATGTGTATTGACTATCGGCAACTAAACAAGTTCACCATTAAGAACAAGTATCTGCTTCTGAGGATTGATGATCTCTTTGACCAGTTTCGTGGGGCTTCTGTGTTCTTCAAGATTGATTTTCATTATGGGTAACATCACTTGAGGGTTAAGAAAGCTGATGTTCATAAGATGACCTTTAGGACTCGTTATGGACATTACAAGTTCCAAGTGATGCCTTTTGGACTGACGAACGCACCAGCAACGTTTATGGATCTGATGAACCGAGTGTTTCAGCCCTATTAGGATCAATTTGTGGTTGTGTTCATTGATGACATACTAGTTTATTCGAGGACTGAGGATGAGCATGATGAGAAACTTAGAGTCGTTTTTCAAAATTTGAGGGAAAAATAGCTCTATGCTAAGTTTAGCAACTGCGAGTTCTAGTTATGTGAATTAATATTTCTAGGTCATGTGGTTTCTACTAAGGGGATTAGAATGGATCCTCAAAAGATTGAGGCTGTGTTGGATTGGAAGTAGCCTAGGAATGTGTCTAAGATCTATAGTTTTTTGGGACTGGCGGGCTATTATCGGTGATTTGTGAAAGGTTTCTCACTGGTTGTAGTGCCCTTAACTAAGCTACTAAGCTACTAAGTAAGGGTGTAACATTTGTTTGGATTGATACGTAGCAAGAGAGCTTCGAGAAGCTGAAGACTATACTAATTAAGGCTCCTGTTCTAATACAGCCTGAATCTGGAAAGGAGTTCATGGTTTATAGTGATGCGTTACATGTGGGTTTGGGATGTGTGTTGATGTAGGATGGTAAGGTGGTAGCATATGTGTCTTGTCAACTTAAGACACATGAGGTGAACTATTCGACGCACGATTTGGAATTGGCCACTGTAGTATTTGCCCTGAAAATCTGGAGGCACTATTTGTATGGTGAGAAGTGTATCATCTACACTGATCACAAAAGCCTCAAGTATCTCCTTACTCAAAAGTAGTTGAATCTTAAGCAGTGTAGATGGATTGAGCTGCTTAAGGAGTATGACTGTGCCATTGAGTATCATCCAGGCAAGGCCAATATGGTGGTAGATGCATTGAGCTGTAGGGCAATGACTAATTTGAGGGTAATGCTTGCTCGCCTTAGCCTATTTGGTGATGGTAGTTTGTTAGCTGAGCTTTAGGTTAAACTGACTTAGATTGGGCAGATTTGAGATACATAGTTAGAGGATCAATCTTTGGGTCTTTGATTCCGTTAGATTGAGAGTGGCAGTACTTCGAATTTTGTTCTAAATAGTGATGGGGTACTCTATTTTCGTAGACAGATCTATGTTCCGATTGATACCGATTTGAGACAATCTATTCAAGGGGAGGCACATGGTAGCCCTAATGCTATGCATCTCGGTGGGAATAAGATGTATCGAGATCTTCAGAAACTGTACTAGTGGCTGAGATTAAAACAAGAGGTTACTAATTTTGTGGCTAGATGTTTGGCATGCCAGCAGGTTAAGGCTGAGCATCAGTTACCTTCGAGTTTGCTCGAGTCGATTAAGATTCCACTATGGAAATGAGAGTGTGTAATGATAGACTTTGTTAGTGGGTTGCCTCTAACACCCACTAAAAAGGATTCTATTTGGGTCATCGTGGACCGATTGACCAAGTCTGCACATTTCACCCCGATTAAAACTAATTATTCACTACAAAACTTGGCAAAGCTCTACATTTTGGAGATAGTGAGACTGCATGGGGTACCTATCTCGATCATTTTTTATAGAGATCCATACTTCACGTCTCGGTTTTGGAAAAAGTTGCATGAGGCTCTGGGTTCAAGTTTAAACTTCAGTACCGTGTTCCATCCTCAAACTGATGGTCAATCTGAGAGGGTGATTCAAATACTGGAGGAAATGTTGAGGAGTTGTGTTATTGATTTCTGAGGTAGTTGGGAGGATTATCTGCCGCTAGTGGAGTTTGCCTGTAATAACAGTTTCTAATCTAGCATTCAGATGTCACCTTAGGAGGCTCTGTATGGTCATAAGTGTTGCACTCCCTTATGTTGGACCAAGTTCAGTGAATGAGGGTCTTGAGTTGGTTTCTGAGACAAAAGATAGGGTCAAATTGATTCAGGATTGACTGAAAGCGGCTTCTGATAGGCAGAAATCCTATGCAGATCTGAAGATACGTGAGGTCAAGTTTTCTATGGGAGGCTATGTGTTCCTTAAGGTTTTGCCATGGAAGTAGGTTCTGTGGTTTGGTCGTAAGGGCAAATTGAGCCCTAGGTTTATTGGATCTTACCGTATTATAAAGCGAGTGGGACCGATGGCTTATTAGTTGGAGTTACCTCCAGAGCTAGACCGTATTCATGATGTGTTCGACGTCTCGATGTAGAGGCATTATTGCTCTAATCTTACTCACATTGTTCCTATGGAGGAGATTAAGGTTAGGCCAGACTTGACTTTTCAAGATGAGCCAGTTCAAATTTTGGATCGCGACGTAAAGTTTCTCAGGAGAAAGTCTATTCAACAAGTGATGGTTCCATGATTAAATCATAGAATTGAGGAGGCCAAGTGGGAGCCTGAGGATGCAATGCGTCAGTAGTATTGTAACACCCCAAACCTGGCCCAGACGTTACGGCCAAGTCTGGTGTGTCACACTAACGATGGATTGGAAACATATTCTTTAGTTAATACGATTAGGGTGAGTTTGCAAAACCGTTATTAAGAGTTTGGAAAGATAACCAGGTTTTTAATTAGTGAAAGTCCTATCCACTACAAGTTTAGGGTTTATTTCATTTTAAGGTCTTAATTGTCATTAAGTTATCCTTTTTCTACGTGTGTTATACTTTGAAATCGTTAGTTAGTTTTAAATAAAACCCGCGCAGCTTTAATCTATCCATTTTAAGCAAGTTATAAATAAAGAAATAAAAACCAAAATAAAAATACTTAGAAGCAGCCTTATTACAAATCAAACCGAAAGGAAAATAATTTAAATAAAATACTGAAAAAGAATATTTTAAGGAAAATTAACCAAGTGCAATCCCCGTGGCCACTCCGAATCCCACCAGCTCCAAGTCCACTAAGGTTGGGGCTTACCTGCATAGATGAGAATAAAGGGAATAAGTTTTGGAAAACTCAGTGTGTAAGCTAAACCTAACCAGAGCCCAAATCGATTCAAGCTTTACTGGGCCAAAGCCCTATCCAGATACAGTGTTAACTAAGCCATACACATATTTAGATTTAGTATTAACTAGGCCTTAGCCCTATTAAAAATCAGTGTAGCCCTTAGGCCCATTACAGTAATAGAACAGAAATTACGCATGTATGCAAAGCCTAGCCCAAATCCAGCCCTACATACCACCCGTACCAACCCTACACACCATGTGGGGAATAACTCAACCCACCCAGCCCTACGTACCACAGTCGCAGCATAGCTACTTAATTAGATAACGTGGCCAAGCCACTAAAGATAAAACGAGGCAAAGCCCCTAACAGTAAACGTGGCATTGCCACTTAGCACTTCCTCCATCAAAAACCCAATCCCATGCAATAGTATAAAATGTCATGGCATACAGTGACAGATTCAATTTAGCAGGCATTTTAGTCAAATTTAGCCCTAGGGGTATAATGGTCATTTTGCACCTAGGGGTATTTCAATAAATTCACTATTTTTTAGGGTTTTATGCATATTTTACTTGTTAACAGTCCCAAAAATCATCTAGGCAACTTATTGAGCGCATTTAGTCAACTTAGAGTTATCGGGCCCTAAAACCCCTAATGGGCCCTACGGTGTCCACTAACTATTACGGCCCACTAAGCCCAAATTTTATGTCCATTTTAGCAGACTTGTTACTCCATCTATCAGAATACACTTACCGCTCATTTTCACTTATATGGGCCCGTAAGCCCATTGGGCCCAAATTCAGCCCCTCAAGGCCTAAATTCACTGATGTGCACGAAATCACGTACACATCATTCTTACCATTTACAATAACCGATTTTACCATTTTTAACTGACCCACGAGCACTCGCATGCTCGCAAGCCCACGACATGCCAGAATTTTGACATTTCGGCTTTTCAGCTTTTGCCAATCTAGCCTACTAGTGGATGTCATTTACACACCTAATTTGCGATATACGTTGACGAGATCTCCTACGTGATTAGCCTACAATCTTTTCAATCCACATGTCACTAAAATCTAATTGAATAATTGACACCAGGTTAACATACCTATTTGGCCAACACCATCTAAGGCCCTTAATCTCTTACCTTTGCCGAAAACAATGACTAGATCAAGATCTAGTTGCTTTAATGGTCCTAGCCTCTAACACTCCTTGATTGATAGCATTTAGTCAACACTAGCACACAACAAACCAAATGATAAAACCAATAACCCTTTAGCCTTAATCGAAAGCCACCCAATGAAGTTAGGGGTTTTTGGCTTTTCTTGAATCCTAAGGTAAAGAATGAGATGAGTTTTAACCACTTACCAAAGACTTACTTGCCCACTTCCTAAGTACTTTCCTATTCCAGATCTATTGTAGATCTAACCCAAAGCACGAGTAGAGAATAGATCTAAGAGATCTAAAGGCTCAGTTCCCAAATCACTATGAATATGGAGGTTTCGACTTTGACATGAGAAGAAGAAGACGATGGTTCGAAATTATGGGTTGGAGAAGTGATGTCGACAGAGGTTAGGGGGTTTTGAGATTTGGCTGTTTAGGTTAAAGAAAGAATGGGGTTTTGGCTAATATGGAAAATTGACACAGACTTGTATCTTTCAGGATTTCGGCTTTCAAGAAGCCGGCTAACCAAGGTCTAGATGAATCAGCAAGAAGGAAGAAGATGAGAAAGGAGTAGATTCGTTTTTTAGAAGGGAAAAGAAGAATTAAAAGAAGTGTAGTTTACATGCACAAATCGGTAAAAGAAAGAATGTATGGTTATGTTTCGGCTTTTGGAATGAGAGAGGAGAAAAGAAAAGAAGGACGAAAAAAAAGAAGTGTGAGCACTCTAGGGACTTCCCTAATCAGCACTAACCTACCACAAAAATGCCGTACCACAACCCCAATAGATCCCTAAAAACATTCGGCTAGCACCCCTAACAACCCTTAGCCGATTATGTCAAAACCAAAAGACCAAACCGAAAATGCTTTCTTAAGAGTCCCAAATTCGGCCATCACCTGCTCCTCATTCAAATTCCCTAAGTTTTCTCCCCTTATCCTCTTTGATCTAATCTCATGAGCATCTCAAACTCTTTCTAACAGAGTTTCACTTAAAGTCCACCACATGCCTTACACATGCATTAAAAATAAAATAGCACCTTGCTTACCATGGGACTTGAACCCAAGCCCTTGCACAGCTTCCACATGGCATTCCCTTGTCCTCTAAGTGGCGTTACATCGCCACCTAACCACTGGCTCATTTGTCTATCAAATTACTCACTTTTTCTTAACAGCCCACATACTCAAGACCTCTTCTCTTTAAGTCTAAAATTTTTAAAACTCTACCGGGTTTTAACTTAGGCTTGGGCCTTTTAAAGGCCTACTAACCTACTCAAAGCATAAATTATAACCACCAAATAACAAAATTTTAAGTTCACCCCAAAATTGCAAAAATCCAAAAAATCCAAAAAATTAGGGTGTTACAACTCTACCCCCTACAAGAAATTTCGGCCTTGAAATTTACCTGATCCAAATAGGTGAGGGTATTGTTGACACATCACCTCTTCTGACTCCCAAGTAGCTTTTTTGCCATGATTGCGCCACAGCACCTTTACTAAAGGAACTGATTTCCTTCTTAATTACTTGACATCTCGATCCAGAATTTGCACAGGTTCTTCCTCAAAAGTCAAGTCGGTTTTCACCTCAATCTCTTCCACTGGTACGACATGAGAAGAATCTGATCGATACCGTCTTAGCATGGAGACATGAAAAATGTCATGAATTCGGTATAACTCCGGTGGTAATTCCAGCTGGTAAGCTATTGGAACTACCCGCTTAAGAAGTCGATAAGGCCTGATAAACCACGGACCCAACTTGCCCTTCTTACCAAATATTAATATCTTCTTCCAAGGTGAGACCTTCAAAAAGACCATATCCCCTACTGAGTACTCAATTTCCTTACGCTTTAAGTCAGCATAAGATTTATGCCTATCAGGTGCTTCATTTAATCAACCTCTGATTAAGTTAACCTTGTGTTCAGTATCTGCCACCAACTCTGGTGCAAGAACCTGATGCTCTCCCAACTCTATCCAACAAGTAGGCATACAACACCGTCGCCTATATAGCTCCTCATAAGGAGCCATTCGAATACTCGCCTGACAACTATTATTATAGGCAAACTCCGCCAATGGTAAGTAATCCTCCCAACTACCTCGGAAGTCAATAACAAAACCCCTCAACATGTCCTCTAAAACCTGAATATCCCTTTCCGACTGTCCATCTGTTTGGGGGTGAAAAGCACTGCTGAAATCCAATCACGTACCCAACGCTTCATGTAACTTCTGCTAGAACTGAGATGTAAACCTAGGATCCCGGTCAGAAATTATCGAAACTGGTACTCCATGAAGTCGCACTATCTCTACCACATACAACTTGGCTAACTTCTGAAGTGAATAGTCGGTTTGGACAGGTATGAAATGAGCAGATTTCATTAACCTATCCACAATTACCCACACTGAGTCTTTCTTGGAGGGTGTCAAAGGTAGTCCACTCACAAAATCCATGGTTACCCTCTCCCACTTCCAAAGTGGAATCTTTACTGACTATAGAAGTCTAGAAGGTAGTTGATGCTCAGCCTTCACTTGCTGGCATGTCAGACATTTCCCCACAAATTCTGTCACTTCTCACTTAAGTCCAGGCCACCAGTACAACTCTCGCAAGTCTCGATACAACTTATTCCCTCTAGGATGCATGGCACAAGGTCCGCCATGAGCCTCTCCCAGAATTGACTGCCTCAAATTAGAGTCCTTCAAAATACACACTCGACCTCGAAAGCACAGAACTCCTTCACTATTTAGTCCAAAGTCAGAAGTCTCATCACTCACAGCTTGCTGGAATCGAGAAACTAGTGACTCATCCTCTAACTACTTTTCCTTAATCTGCTTAATCCAAGTTGGTCTCACTTGTAATTCTGCTAACAGACTCCCATCGTCATATAGACTCAGATGAGCGAACATTGCTCTCAACTCAATTACAGCCCTTCGACTCAATGCATCAGCCACCACATTTGCCTTACTTGGGTGATACTCAATCGAACGGTCATAGTCTTTAAGCAACTATATCCATCTTCGTTGCCTAAGGTTCAATTCCTTCTGACTTAACAAATACTTGAGACTCTTATGCTCTGTGTATATAATACACTTTTCCCCAAACAGATAGTGTCTCCAAATCTTTAGCGCAAAGATCACTGCTGCCAACTCCAGATCATGCATAGGGTAATTCACTTCATGAGGCTTAAGCTGCTGCGAAGCATAAGTAACCACCTTACCTTCTTACATCAACACACAGTGTAAACCCACATGTGACGCATCACTGTACACAGTGAAGTCCTTCCTAGACTCTGGCTGAATCAACACTGGCGCCTCAATCAATACCTTCTTCAACTTATAGAAAGCCTCTTGCTATTTCTCAATCCATAAAAATGGTATCCTTTCCTCAATAGTTTTGTTAACGGTGCTACAATCAAAGAGAATCTTTCTACAAACCTTCTGTAGTACCCTGCCAACCCAGAAAACTCTGAATTTTTGATACCGACCTTGGCGGCTTCCATGCTAGATCCGCCTCAATTTTCTGAGGATCCACCCTAATCCCATCCGCAGAAACAACGTGACCCAGAAATGTCACTTCTCGCAACCAGAATTTGCACTTGCTGAACTTTGCATAGAGTTGCTTCTCCCTCAATACTTGCAGAACAACGCGGAGATGCTCATCATGGTTCTCCTCAGTTTCTGAATACACAAGAATATCATCGGTAAAGATGACTATGAATCGATCCAAGTAAAGTTGGAATACCCGATTCATCAGATCCATGAAAGCCGTAGGTGCATTCGTCAGTCCAAATAGCATTACTAGAAACTCGTAATGACCATACCGAGTTATGAATGATGTCTTATGAATATCCACGTCTTTGACCCTTAACTGATGATATCCAGATCGAAGATCGATCTTGGAAAATACAGATGCTCCTCTAAGCTGCTCAAACAGATTATCGATCCTTGGCAGAGGGTACTTATTCTTAATAGTCAATTTATTCAACTGGCGAAATCGATGCACATGCGCATCATCCCATCCTTCTTCTTCACGAACAGTACTGGTGCTTCCCATGGAGACACACTTGGCCTAATAAAACCTTTGTCCAACAACTCCTGGATTTGTGCTTTGAACTCCACTAACTCCTTCAGTGCCATCCTGTAAGGTACGATGGACACTAGAGCTGTTCCAGGCAACAAGTCGATTCCAAATTCGACCTCATGATTAGGAGGTAATCTAGGAAGCTCCTTAAGAAAGACATCTTGAAACTCCTTGATGGTTCTAACCTTCTCTACTGTCAAGCCCTCAGCCTCCGTCTGACTCACAAATGCCAAATATGCCTCGCAACCCTTACGAATTAAGTTCTCAGCCCCTAAGGCCGAAACAACATTAAACAAGTAGTCTCTTCGCTCCCCTATAACCATCACCTCTTCATCTTCTTCAGTCTCTAACACCATCCGCGTAGCCGCACAATCCAGAGTAGCCTTATGCTTAGCGAGCCAGTCTATCCCCAAGATAAGATCGAATTCCCCAAACAGTAACTCTATTAAATCCCCAGAGAAAATCCTACCTTCAGTCTCTAAAGGCACATTTTTATAGAGTTTGTCTACCCTAATCGAGTGACCCAGTGGACTTATCACAGTTACCCCACTCATAGTTTTCTCAGAGTGCACACCCAACGACCTAGATATTTCACATCCAACATACGAATGGGTAGAACCAACATCTATCAAGGAAGTGTATGGCATGCTAGAGATAAAAACATACCAGTTATGACGTCAGGCGTGCCACCCTTCTCTTAACAACGAACAGCATACACCAACGCTGGCTGACGAGCCTCCGCATTACCAGCACCCCTACCAGGTGTTCCACATCCATGACCATTTTTGTTGCTGCCCCTACCTTGACCACGACCTCTTGGTGGTTGTAGTCTACCTTGCACCGGTTGAGCAACCCTCTGTTTAGTAACTTGCGTCTGAGCTGGCCTTTGAGGACAATCCTTAACTTTGTGCTCCTTGAATCCGCATAAAAAACAAGCCCCAGTGCGCTTCCAGCACTCTCCTAGATGAACTCTACCACAGTCCCTACAAGCATGCGGTCTAACTGTATTTACCAGAACTGGTTGAACCAGTTCCTCCACTCTAGCCCTTTTGACATTCATGTTTGCAGCACCCCTCCTGAATTGATTTCGGTCCTTCTCACGGTTTTGCCGTTCAATTCATTTCACCTCCTCGGCTATCTTAGCCTTTTGCACCAATGCAGCAAAGTCACGCTCACTCTACGGAGCTATCAACACCCTAAGCTCATCCCTGAGTCCATTCTTAAATCGAACGCTACATTCGTACTCAGTAGCAACTATTCCACAGGCATACTAGCTCAACCTTAAAAATTCGGCTTCATATTCAGCACTTGACTTGTTACCCTGGGTTAGGTTCAGAAATTCCTTCCTTCGAGCATCCACATAGCTCACCCCGACGTACTTCCCCTTAAAAGCCGTCTTAAATAGTTCCCAGGTTACCCGTTCAGCTGGGGTACTATCCCTCACAGTGATCCACCACTGATATGCCTCATCTCGCAGTAGAGACATCGCTCCTTTCAGCTTCTGCTCCACTGAGCAGTCCAGATCGTCCATGATCTGCTCCGTGGCCTCCAACCAGTACTCAGCAACATTTGGGGCTACTCTAGATATGCCCCTGAAGACCTCTACTCCGTTAGCCTGGAGTCGCTTAGAAATGGATCCCCTATTACAATCCCAGTACTAGCTCCAGTAACCCTTTCTAAAACCCTCAACATCGCCTGGGACAAAGCGTCATCCTCCGTAGCCCGACCATACGACCCAGTCTCAATCCCTGGCGGTGTTCGTGCCTCCTCGGCTGGCATATGTCCCGAAGATGAAGACCTAGATTGTACACTACCTTGGCTACATCCACGGCCTCGTCCACGAGCTGCCCTTGTACTCATATCGAATTATCTGATTACGAATTTTATGAAATTAGTTTAGTATTTCAGTGTTTATTACTAATGTCTTATGCACAGATAGTATTTCAGAGTCTGTTTTCGCAGAATCGTAGCCTAGCTACAGCCTCAGTCTTCTAGGGTTTAGTTTCCATACTGTCTCAATCTCTACGGTTTCAGTATTACCCTAACTACAGTATCATGGTAGGGTCTGAGTACTATCTACAGTAGTATTTCAGTACAGTATAGTATAGAAAAAGAAGTACTTGCAGACTTGGTGCTGGGGATTCAATGTGCCACTCTTCAGAAACCAGATTTCAAAAAGCCCAATTTAGATAACATTTAGTAAAACTTAAACTTTGTTTTTAAAGTGAAGCCTTAAATGAGTATATCTTGAAGAAAATAAGTTTGAAAAGGGTTTTCTTAAAAATTTCCCCAAAACCATTTTCAAAATTCCCTTCTCGGACCTTAGTCTTAAAATTTTATGAAAACTTTTGGACCCGATCCACAGCCAAGTTGTTGCGACCTGGCTTTGATACCACTAAGTATAACACCCCAAACCCAGCTCAGGCGTTATAGCCAAGTCTGGTGTGTCACACCAACGGTGGCTTGGAAACACATTCTTTAGTTAATACGATTAGGGTGAGTTTGCAAAACAGTTATTAAGAGTTTGGAACGATAACCAGGTTTTTAATTAGTGAAAGTCCTATCCACTACCAGTTTAGGGTTTATTTCATTTTAAGGTCTTATTTGTCGTTAAGTTATCATTTTTCTACATATGTTATACTTTGAAAGCGCTGGTTAATTTTAAATAAAACCTACGCAGCCTTAATCTATCCATTTTAAGCAAGTTATAAATAAAGAAATAAAAAAACAAAATAAAAATACTTGGAAGCGGCCTTATCACAAATCAAACCGAAAGGAAAACAATTTAAATAAAATACTGAAAAAGAATATTTTAAGGAAAATTAAACAAGTGCAATCCACGAGGCCACTTCGAATCCTACCAGCTCCAACTCCACTAAGGTTGGGGCTCACCTGCATAGATGAGAAGAAAGGGGTGAGTTTTGGAAAACTCAGTGTGTAAGCTAAACCCAACTAGAGCCCAAATTGGTTCAAGCTTTACTGGGCCTAAGCCCTATCTAGATACTGTGTTAACTGGGCCATAGCCTTCTTCAGATTCAGTATTAATTGGGCCTTAGCCCGATTCAAAAATCAGTGTAGCCCTAAGGCCCATTATAATAACAGAACTGAAATTGTGCATGTATGCAAAGCCTAGCCCAAATCCAGCCCTAAACACCACACGTACCAGCCCTACACAGCATGTGGGGAATAACTCAACCCACCCAGCCCTACACACCATAGTCGCAGCATAGTTGCTTAATCAGATAATTGGCCAAGCCACTAACAGTAAAACGAGGCAAAACCCCTGACAGTAAACGTGGCACTGCCACTTAGCACTTCCTCCATCAAAAACCCAATCCCATGCAACAGTATAAAATGTCATGGCATACAGTGAACAAATTCAATTTAGCATGCATTTCAGTCAAATTTAGCCCTAGGGGTATAATGGTCATTTTGCACCTAAGGGTAAAATAGTAATTTTTCACCCATAAGGCGTATTTTAATAAATTGCCCATTTTTTAGGGTTTTATGCATATTTTACTTGTTAACAGTCCCAAAAATCATCTAGGCAACTTATTTAGCCCATTTAGTTAACTTAGAGTTATCAGGCCTTAAAACCCCTAATGGGCCCTACGGTGTCCACTAACTATTACAACCCACTAAGCCTAAATTTTATGTCCGTTTTAGCAGATTTGTTACTCCGTCTATCAAAATACACTTACCGCTCATTTTCACCCATATGGGCCCAAATTCAGCCCCTCGAGGCCCAAATTCATTGATGTGCAGGAAATCGCGCACACATCATTCTTACCATTTGCGATAACTGATTTTACCATTTTTAACCGACCCACGAGCGCTCGCACGCTTGTAACCCCACGAAATGCCAGAATTTTAGCATTTTGGCTTTTCAGCTTTTGTCGATCTAGCCTACTAGTGGGTGTCGTTTACACACCTGATTTGCGATATACGTTGACAAGATCTCCCACGCGATTAACCTACAATCGTTTCAATCCACATGTCACTAAAATCTAATTGAATAATTGACACCAGGTTAACATACCTATTCGGCCAACACCATCTAAGGCCCTTAATCTCTTACCTTTGCCGAAAACAATGACTAGATCAAGATCTAGTTGCTTCAATGGTTCTAGCCTCCAACACTCCTTGATTGATAGCCTTTAATCAACACTAGTACACAACAAACCAAATGATAAAACCAATAACCTTTTAGCCTTAATCGACAACCACCTCATGAAGTTAGGGTTTTCGACTTTTCTTAAATCCTAAGGTAAAGAATGAGATGAGTTTCGACCACTTACCAAAGACTTACTTGCCCATAAATGTTCCCAAGTACCTTCTTACTCCAGATGGATTGTAGATCTAACCCAAAGCGTGAGTAGAGAATAGATCTAAGAGATCTAAAGGCTCAGTTCCTGAATCACTGTGAATATGGAGGTTTCAGCGTTGACATGAGAAGAAGAAGAAGATGGTTTGAAATTATAGGTTGGAGAAGTGATGTCGATAGAGGTTAGGGGGTATTGAGATTCAGCTATTTGGATTAAAAAAAGAATGGGGTTTCAGCTAATATAGAAAATCAACACAGGCTTGCATGTTTCAGGATTTCGGCTTTCAAGAAGTCGGCTAACCAAGGTTCTAGATGAATCGGCAAGAAGGAAGAAGATGACAAAGGTGTAGATTCGGTTTTTAGAAGGGAAAAGAAGAATTAAAAGAAGTCTAGTTTACTTGCACAAATTGGCAAAAGAAAGGATGTATGTTTATGTTTTCGGCTTTTGGAACGAGAGAGGAGAAAAGAAAAGAAGGAAGAAAAAGAAAAAGTGTGAGCACTCAAGGGACTTACTTAATCGGTACTAACCTACCACAAAAATGCCAAACCACAACCCCAATAGATCCCCAAAAACATTCGACGAGCACCTCTAACAACCCTTAGCCGATTATGTCAAAACCAGAAGACCAAACCGAAAATGCTTTCTCAAGAGTCCCAAATTCGGCCATCACCTGCTCCTTATTCAAATTCCCTAAGTTTTCTCCCCTTATCCTCTTTGATCTAATCTCATGAGCATCTCAAACTCTTTCCAACAGAGTTTTACTTGGAGTCCACCACATGCCTTACACATGCATTAAAAATAAAATCGCACCTTGTTTACCATGGGACTTGAACCCAAGCCGTTGCACAGCTTCCACACGCCACTCCCTTGTCTTTTAAGTGGCGTAACATTGCCACCTTACCACTGGCCGTGTGCTAGGACACGGGCGTGTGACCAACGAGGCTAGGCCGCGTGCATAAAACAAGGTCGTGTGATGGCCAAGTAGGTTGTGTGCGACACAGGGAGACTAATTTGGGCCATGTGGGCCACATAAGCATGTAGGTCCATACGGGTAGTCCACACGGGCATGTGGGATTCTGCGACAGGCCGTGTGATCTATGCGGCCAGGGTAAAATTGGCCGTGTGGGTCATATAGGAGTGTGGCCCAAACAGGCAAGCCACATGGGCGTGTGAGCTCATTTAATTGAAATGCTTTCTAAGGTTGCACGGGTCACCCAAATTAATTGTGTACCTATTGTAGGGTCAGTAAGTACCACTTAGACCCTTAAATGTGTGATCTGTATGTATGATGTATGAACTGAATATGATAGCTATATGCATGTAAATTGAACAGTATGTACAACTTATTACCCTGTAATAGCATGTAATTTACTATATGTTTGCATTACACTGGGCTGGGATGAGGATATTAGAGGAAGTGTACTAAAAGGCTGTCAACCTATTGACTGGCAGCTCCACTACAATATACTATTATGTGCCACATTCGATAAAACTTGGAGTGTAAGGCTAGGTGGATGTTTTAAATCCCACAAGAAGTGTAGGGATGGTCGGAGATGGTGTATTAGAGGCTAGTGGGTAGGACTCCATTTCTTGATTACTGCATGCATTACTGTTACTGTGATGGGTTCAGGTCCTAATGCATATTTGTTACTATAACTGAAATGGGCTAAGGCCCGAACTCCTACTTTAACTGTAATAGACTTAGCACCAGACTGCATTTGACTATTTATTGTGTTTTACTGTATGTTTGTTTTCTATGGATATTACACACTAAGTTTATGTAAACTCACCCCTTCTGTTTAATGTGTACAGGTAATCACTAGACTTGGATCAGTGTGGTGGAGGACTAAGCGGTTGCCACACGGTTATTAGACTATTTTATTTATATTTATGGTTTCTAATTTAATTTGGTTAATTTTTATTGTAATTTGGGGGTTTAGGACTGTTTGCCTAAATTTGGGATTTATATATTGTGTTTTGTAGATTTTTAACTGCTAGATGTAGTAAGCTCGATTTTTAAAATGCAAAAGTTTTCCCTAAACACACCGTTTACTTAAAATAGTTTTTAAAGCTGTCACAACGAACAATGTTTTAAAATAATCGATTAATGAGTAAGCGATTTTGGAATTAATAAGCGATAAAGAAAAGTAATTAAACGGGAATGGTTTTATCGTGACGACTTAGCTTTCAAACTACCTATCATGTGACATCGCCGGATTCGACCATAACGTCTAAGCCGGGTTTGAGGTGTTACAAAATTTATGTTTAAATGTTTTGTTTTATGATAATACTTTTTAACCCTAATCCGATGATGGATATGGGTTAGGGGCATGACGGTTATTTTCATCAGGATAGGTCTAGTCGCACTTACTGACCCATCAGAAGGTCCATACTTGTCTCTGGCGACTCGTGTACCTCAACATGCATAATAGTGTGAATGGGCCCAAAGCTCATTATGCGGCCCATGTGGGCCCATACGCCTGTGTGGCCTACTAAGCGTAGAAACGACCTAGCCATATGTGCGACACAGCCGGGTCCAATATTTCCACATATCTGCGAGATCTACCCTACGAGGGTATTTTGGCCATTTTACCCTACAGAGGTATTTCAATCATTTTACCCTACGGGGGTATTTTAGTTATTTTACCCTACGGGGGTATTTTGGTTATTTTACCCTATAGGGGTATTTTGGTCATTTTACCCTACAAGGGTATTTCAATCATTTTACCCTCTAGGGGTATTTCAGTCATTTTACCCTATAAGGGTATTTTGGTTATTTTATCATACGGGAGTATGTTAGTCATTTACTCTATGGGGGTATTTCGGTCGTTTTACCCTTCGAGGGTAATTCGGTCATTTTACCCTTCGAGGGTAATTCGGTCATTTTACCCTTCGAGGGTAACTCGGTCATTTTACCCTTCGAGGGTAATTCGGTCATTTTACCCTTAGGGGGTAATTGGATCATTTTACAGTCTTACGCCCATGTTTCATGGGCTCGGTTCCCTACATGTGCGATCGCACGCTCGTGTGGCATCAATTACCAGTTTCTCGGCTTTTTGGCTTTTGTTGATTTACAGTCAAATCAATGTGTGTGTACACACTTTTCGGCTTTCTACCGACTATCGATTACAGGGTACTGTTACACACCTGTTTCCGCATAATTATTCAAACACCCAATAAACATCAAAACTAAATCAAAATAATATTTTAGACCTCAGATTCATGGTTTCGAAACCAGTTTTCTGTTTAGCCCCTATTTCGGGCTGTGACAACACGGGTTAGACATACGGGCGTGTCTAATGGCCGTGTAACCCTAGTCAGTGTTGCACATGAGCCAAGGTGAATTGAGAGGCATGGTCGTATGGAGTACACAGCCTAGCCACACGGGCATGTGCCTTGTTCTAAAAAGGAAAAATTTTATAAGGCTCTTAAAACTTTCTAAGTGTTTAGTTTAGTCCCGACCTTCTTCTAATGCATGATTAAGGTCTCGTAGACCTTTATAAGGGATCCTTTCATGATGTATGGTTATGTTATGATGTGGTTGAATGTGATATATTTATAAAAGTTCTGAATTTCTTGGTAGTGCTCCTAGTTCTAGTCCAGTGACATATTCGGGTTAGGAGTGCTACAGCCTCGCATTCCAAAAATTATAAAATCTATTGGAAAAATAAATTTGTCAACTTTGACCAACATGTCTTCGATTTTACCTTTTAGATGTGCGTAAGATCTATCAGCTAATTGTAATGTGAAAGTTGTGGGTCTCGCCTTTCCTATTCCGAGCTTCTTAAAAAAGGACATAGGCATTAGATTTATGCTTGCACCCAAATCACATAGTGCATTTGATTGTAGTAGAAAGAACATATGTTTTCTCCCTACTTATTGTTTAAATTGTTCCCATTTAGTTACCCTTAGCATACATTTTAACATGCTCAGTTTATTAAATTGCATTTTATAACTCGGTGAACCCTAGCCTATTTTATCTTTAATTTTGCTATCTTTCTGCACTAATGTCACTACATGAGTTAATTCCAGATTGTATTCTAAATTGTCATCGTAGTTGACAAATAGCTGCAATGTCACTTCATGAGTTAATTCCAAATGGCATTAAGAATTGTCGTCGTAGCTGACAACTGTCTGATAAGAGCAAACCATGAGTGAGTTGTCTAGTCCAGTGTAACTACCCTATATGAACAAGGACAAAAGAATCCTAAATGACGGACACCTGTACTGTTGAGGAAAACATAAAAGGATAACGTAAGAAGAATGACGGGAAGAGGAATTTTTAGAGAACTACCATTCTCTTACCCTATTTTGAAGCTTGCGACTATGGCAGCTTAAGCCTCTCTTGGGTGAGCCACCATAAAGATTAATGCAGATCCACTCCTGACGAGGAGATCTAAGTGCAGAGTAAGGGGAAATGGATAGATTCAATCAAGTAGCCTAGAAATAGTATTCTCCATTCGATTCTTTCTTATTTCTTGAAAACGCTAGTGGTTACTCTATGTTTTCTATTATATGAAATTACAATGAATGCTTTGTTAAATGATATCTTATTAAATCTTATTTTGTTTGGGGGTTTGAAAGTTCTAAACATAGAAGTGTTATTGCAGTCAGTAACAATAGAAGCTGCAGTAACAGTTTGAGCTAATAAACTTTTCAGCAGAAGTTGAGTAAAGACTAAAGAAATTTAGTCCACTTGTTCTTAATAGTGCCCTATTATCATCATCGGAAGGTGAGGTTAATGTGCATGATTAAGTCTCAAATTGAACCAAAGAGTGGCATTTGGTAAGATATACATTAATTTTATTGCACCGACAATCACCTATCTTTTATACTGTATGAATACTTAGTATACTGCTGAAGATTCATGTTGGGGATCCCAGTTTATCCATAGCATACTTTATCTTATTATTTTCGAGATATTGCTTTAACAACTGTACTCACAATTTACCTTGTTTCTATCTTGTTATTGTATCGATATTAATAGACAAAAGACAACCATCCCTATGGGATCGATATCTGACAGACTCACATCTATCTATTATACTTGCATCAACAGTGTATGCTTGCACATTATTGTTGTGACGTTTATAGCCGATCAAGTTTTTGGCCCCGTTGCCAGGGATGGCATTTGTTTGATGTTTATTTTTGTTCTTATGTGTCTTTGTACTTTGTTTTCCGTATACAATATTTAGTATTCACTAACTTGTTTTCTCTTGGTTGCTATTTTTCAATTTCATCTTAGGTGTTCTATGACCCGAAACAATTTAGATTTTCTTGTCGACTTTGATCCTAAAATTGAAAGAACTATTTGGAGAAGATTTCTAGAACAAAAAAATAGATTTACTAGGAGTCAATGCAACCATACCCTCGATATAACAGCAAAATGTTCATAACCTATTGTTGCTATAAAATGCTCACAACCGCAATAGAACCATACGAGATTGTGTAGTACCTATTCTGGATGATCTACAATCAGGAGTTGTTAGACTAGCAATTCAAGATGGGAACTTTAAACCCAAGCTAGTTATGTTTCAAATGCTGCACTGAATATGCTGGATTGCCAAATGAAGATGCGAAAGAACTTCTTAAATCCTTTTTATTGATCTGTGCTTCCTTTAGTCAACAAAGTGCTCTTGATGATGCCTTAAAGATGCAATTATTTCCCTATTCCTTACAAGAGAGAGCTTCCACTTGGTTTCTTGGGCTACCTGCTGGATTAATCACTTCTTGAAATGCTCTTACCACGCAGTTTGTGTTACGATTTAACCCACCGACAATGAATGCTCATCTTTGAAATGATATTACTCTTACCATTAGCTGGATGATGAAAATCTTCATACCATAAGGGAATGTTTTAATTTTTTGCTTCGACATTGTCCCATGTATGACATTCGACCAGAAACACAAATTGAGATTTTTTTTTATAATGGTTTGAATTCACATACAAGGAATCTTGTTGATGCATCAGGCAATAGACCACTGCTGGACTGTACTTACAATAATGCTATGAGAATTCTTGAGAGAATTGCTTAAAATGATTACCAATATCCCATCTTTAGAGTTATACAAGCAAAGACTACTCCGAGAGTTATTGAATTGGATGAAATATACGCGCTAAGTGCCCAAGTCTCTTCACTCACAAACATGATTAAAAATATGCAAGTGACGAGTGATGTTACACCTATACAGGTTGCTCAACAATTGGATATTCCTACTGTTTACTGCAAATTTATGGTGACAACCATAGTTATGAAGATTGTTCGTAACATGCAGAAAATGGCCGTTATGTCAATAATATTCACAACAATTCTTATTGTAAGAGTATGCCCAAAGATCAATCACGAGATGGTTGTAATAACATACTTGATTTATCATGTTTATTAATATAAGGCTTTGCCATTATTATTTCAGTTTCTTTTCTGTGTACATAAATAAACTGTTTTATAATAATGTCCTGAGAATAATATGATTATTCTTAAAAGATCCTTAGTCAAGTATTATTGTTGGCTAGGACAATAATAATGCATTAAGACTAACATGTAGTTGATTGATGATAAAGAGTTGTCATTGATATGGAGTGTCAGAATCAATGCATGAATATGTTTGTTAGAGAACAACATATTGGACTGATCCGCTATGAGTATGTTTCTTGGATTATTATGTAATTGTCACAATATTACTCATAGTGATTAATATGTATATGATCCTCATACTGAAGATCATCATCATCCCAACATCTTGAGTTGTATATTTTGATATAGTCAAACGAACGCCGTAATTGGTTGTTCTATAAAGACTGATGTTGGATATACCACAATCTATGTAGAGGGATATGGTTGATCAATATAGGATAAGTCCCTCCTACATAATGGGAGTAATATCTCAGGCCACTGGATTGAGTGAGACTAGAAATGCATAGCCATGCTCAAATAAGTTGATATGAGATGTCATACTTATTTGTGTATCATAGTCTACTCAAGGTATCAAGAAACATGGGATGGACTATGCAAGTATGACTATTCCATGACTTGTGTCCATTCCAAAGATATAGGACTTAAGGATTAATGCATGAAAGGTTAATCACAAAAGGTTATGTCAAATCATGACTTCTTGTAACTTAGGTATCAATGATGCATTGCTAGATGCCACTCATTGTTTGTAACATTAGTATCGTTCTAATATTACTGCTAACGTTACAAGAACCTATAGGGTCACACCCTATGGTTGAAATGAACGGATTAAAACATAGTTGGTATTGTATTTTGATTGTCACATGAATTAAATTAATTATAGAATTAATTTAATTGGGCAATCAAATTGTTGAACATACTATACGTACAAGGATGTTGTACACATAATCAGAACATAATTTTATTAGTATATGAATTTGGTTCGTATATAAGTTTAAATAAATATAGTTTATCGAAATCTTTATTATGGTTATTGTAATTATAATTTTCGGTTAAACAATATTATATTTATTTTAATAATGATTATTATGTTCGGTTTAATTTATAATGAATTTAAATTCGTTATAAAGATATACTAATTAAAAGGATGTTATATATGGCAAGGGTAAAAACCCTAAAGAGAGTATATATAAATAAGCCCGAAACTATGCTAAAGGGTCTAGCAGCCGTCAAGCATAATAATCACTGAAAATAGTTTTCTGGGATTTTTACCGTTCATTGTCAATCGTGTGGACTACGCAGAGGCTGACATCGAAAAATGTTGCGGCTTGGTTCGATAGTGATTCAGGATTCCCGTTGCCTAGGCGTCGCTGTCTACTCAGATTGAAGTTTCGGTAATTTTGAAACCTTTTATCACCCCGATTCGTTCCTTACAGATGGATCCATGGTTTGGATCGCCGCAACATTTTGTTTATTTTATTTTTCTACTGCGCCTTGGAGGCACCGGCGTTCCAACACTTATGGCAACTTTTCCAATAACTCTACACGCAACCAACAGTTTTGGGGAACTCAGAATATTGGACATAATGCTGCAACATTCAAAGATGGGAATGCATTTACTTAAGGCAATTATAATCGATGCCAAGGGAATTATGCTCAACAACAGCAGAACTAAAGTCCGTATCCTCAAAGGTATCAACAACAAGGGCCAACACAATCACATTTAAATCAGATGCAACCACAACATTCTTTAATGACAAATCATAATATCCAAGGATAACGACAACAATAGTATACACAAACTCTACTTCTGACCCATTAATGGCTCTTGAGGTGTTAATGAGGAGCATATTACTCACACAGAAGCTATTGTTCAAGGAAATTCTTTTCCATTCGAGCATTGGAGGCACAATTGAGACAGCTTGCTTCAAATGGGAATACTCAACCATAAGGCTCCTTACCGTGTGACATCAAAAGCGCCAGCCATAGGGGGAAAGAACACTGTAAAGCTATCACTCTTAAGAGTGGTAAACAAACTGGTGAGCTGGTTATCGATTCTACTATAGCATCACCAGTTATTGGTGACATAAGCCCTAATGGAAAGGGTGATTCTAAAGAGCTTGTTGATGTACCAAATAAAGAAGTACCAAAAACTATCGCTCACATGCCTTATCCTCAACCATTAAAATTGTGGATGCAACCAAAGGTATCACCGCCATCGGATGTCCTTCCACTTGTACCTTTTCCACAAAAATTTAAGAGGAATGAAAATGATAAATAGTAGTAGCAGTTTCTGGACATACTGAAACGACTGCAGATCAACATTCCTTTTGTGGATGCTCTAGTACAAATTCTGAGTTATGGGAAATTTATGAAAGACCTATTGTCTAAGAAGAAAAAACTCACTGATGTTGAAACTATTGCACTCACAGAAAGCTGTAGTGCTGTCTTGACAAATAAGTTACCCCCGAATTGAAAGATCCTGATAGTTTTACAATTCTATGTTCGATTGGCAATCAATATTTAGGCAAAACTTTATGCGATTTGGGAGCTAGCATCAACCTCATGCCACTTTCTACATTTAGAAAGTTGGGAATTGTAACGCCCCAAAATTTAGGGCTTCGAGATTTTTGCCTGAATTGACTTTTGCATGCTTTGGTTGTTAAATTGATGTTTTGAGTGTGTCTAGGGGGCCTTTGGAAGGCCTAGTTTTAGGCCCAACCCCTGATAAAATTTTTAATTTTAGCCTTAAACGAATCTGGACATTGGTAGGTAGAACTTTTAAATTATTGGTGTGGTTTCTTAGCATGAAAAGCTTTGTGTTGGAGTGGTAAGAGGCGCCACATGTGGGACTTGGTGTGGCATGATTTAGCATATGGGAGAGCTGAGGTTCAAGTCCCTTTGCATGCAAGTTGTACCTATTTTGCTAGTTGGAACCAGCAAGTGGTGGTCTTGGATGTAAACTCTTTAGGTTGTGGTAAGATAAGGGTGTTATGGTCTTGAAAGATTAAGCTAATATCCAAATTAAAATTAAAGTAAATCGAGGAGAAAATTTAAGGATTGAGGTGTGAGGGAAGAGTTGACCGAAATTGTGGAACCTTGGAGTGCAAATTCGGCTAGGGACTTTTGATAGTGTATTTTCGGCAAGTAGGGTAGGGGTGTATGCCGATTTCTTCTTCTGTGTTTTCAGGATTTCACGTTTTGGTCTTATTTTGCATTGGTTGCTTCAGTGCCAAATTCTCTCCTTGGTGTTAGCCGAACCTCATATCCTTACTACTTCTCTTCTCTTTCGTTTTGGTTACAAACCGATTCCTCCTATCTACTCCTACCGTATCCTTTCTTTTCACTTCTTATTTATACCAATTACAATAAACCTTTAATCCATCTATTGTGCTAAACCGAATCTTTGTTTCTTATTTTCTCCACTTTTAGCTGACAACTATATCTCTTTGCTTTCTCATCTTTATTCTTCCTCTTGTTCTTCTTCTCAAATCCTTGACTGTGCCGAATCTTGTTACTTCATCCCATATTGCTATTGGCCAAATTTTATTCTCTCCTTTGCATCTTTTGACACTCTTCCTCTTTTTGGATTTAAATCAAGGTAAGTGCATTATTTCTTTCTCCCTTTCAAATTTCATAGAAAAGTCAAAATCCTTTTTTTCCTCCTATAGGGTAATCGACCTTTAATCTTTCTTTAGGAACCGATTTGGATCTTTCGTTCTTGACCACTTTGGTTTCTTAAGGGTTTGAGGAGATCGAAGTCATAAGGGGAGTTGGATTACTGTATTGTGGGATTGATCTAAGCTTTGTGGTAGGGTTGTCGCTAAGGTAAGGGTTTCATATTGCTATATAGGTTTTGTGGTGGTGGCTCGCAAGCCGAATTATTATTTAATGTTTGGTCTGAACGATTGTAGGTAGATTGCTTGAGGGCTTGTACGACTCCATTTGTAACCTAGGTGTGTAATGACACCCTCTAATAGCATAGATCAGCAAAAGCTGAAAAGCCGAAATGCCAAAATGCTGGTATTTCGAGGTCTTGCGAGCGTGTGAATGCTCATGGCCTGATTCGAACCCATAAATCATGGGCGTTTGACTGTATGAGCTACTGTGCGTGTTCTCGTGCACTCAGGCTATTTTTGGCCTCAACGGGCCGAAGCGGGCCTAATGAGCCTACGGGCCCATATGGGTAAAATGATACGAAAAGTGATATCTGGTACATTAGATGTTAAGATCTATAATACTGTGTTTGAAATTGGACTAAGTGGGCCACACGAGTATGTGGGCCCATCGGGCCCATTAGGGGTTTTGGGCCTGAATACACTATGTGACTATATAGACTTTCTAAGTTGCTCGATGCAACGTTAGACTTGCTAAAAGGTCGTATTAGGTAATGAGATACCGAGACTTAGTATAATGACTAAATTACCCCTGAAGAATAAAATTACCATTTTACCCTTAGCTACCAAATGACTGTTATACCCCTAATAGTAGATTGTCTGGTTATGTATGCTTTATCTGGATCTATTAATGTATATGCATCTGATAAGTAGTACTGTTAGTCTGCATGGGGTTGGGTTTGGATTCGGAGGAAGTTTTGTATAGTGGCACTGCAACGTATTTTTTTAGTGGCTTCGACACATAATTCTATTCTAGTGGCTCTGCCACGATATCTTATTGTAGTAGCATGGCTGCGATGTGGTGTGTGGGTTGGGTGGGTTGAGTTATTCCCCACATGGGGTGATGGCTGGTACGGGTGGTGTGATGGGTTGGACCGAATGTTTGTTTCTTGTTTTCTCCACTCATAATCGACAAGTATATCTCTTTGCTTTCTCATCTTTATTCTTCCTCTTGTTCTTCTTCTCAAATCCCTGACTGTGCCGAATCTTGTTACTTCATCTCATATTGGTTTTGGCTGAATTTTATTTTCTCCTTTGCGTGCTTGTACACTCTTCCTCTTTTTGGATTTAAATCAAGGTAAGTGCGTTATTTCTTTCTCCCTTTCAAATGTTCTTACAACAGCCAAAATCCCCTTTTTCCTCTTAAAGGGCAATCGACCTTTAATATTTCTTTAAGAACCGATTCAGATCTTTCGTTCTTGACCACTTTGGTTTCTTAGGGGTTCGAGGAGATTGAAGTCGCAAGGGGTGTTCGATTGCCGTACTGTGGGATCGATCTAGGCTTTGTGGTAGGGTTGTCGCTAAGTTAAGGGTTTCATATTACTATATGGGTTTTGTGGTGGTGGCCCGCAAACTGAATTGTTATTTAATGTTTGGTCTGAACGATTGTAGGTAGATTGCTCGAGGGCTTGTATGACTCCATTTGTAACCCAAGTGTGTAACGGCACCCTCTAATAGCTTAGATCGGCAAAAGTCAAAGATTCGAAATGCCTGCATTTCGAGGTCTTACAAGCATACGATGCTCGTGGGCCAATCCGAGCCCACAAATCATGGGCGTTTGACTGTATGAGCTACTGTGCATATTCTCGTGCACTTGGGCTATTTTGGGCTTTGATCGGCCGAAGTGGGCCCAATGGGCCTACGAGCCCATATGGGTAAAATGATGTGGTAAGTGATATCTGGTACGTTAGATGTTAAGATTTGTAATACTATATTTTAAATTAGACTGAGCGGGCCACACGCGCGTATGGGCCTATCGGGCCCATTAGGGGTTTTGGGCCCGAATACACTATGTGACTATATAGACTTTCTAAGTTGCTCAAAGTAACGTTAGACCTACTAGAAGGTCGTATTAGGTAATAAGATATCGAGACTTAGTATAATGACCAAAGTACCCCTAAAGGATAAAATTACCATTTTACCCTTAGCTACCAAATGACTGTTATAGCCTTAATAGTAGATTGTTTAGTTATGTAAGCTTTATCTGAATCTGTTAATCTGTATGCATGTGATAAGTAGTACTGTTAGTCTATAATGGGTTGGGTTTGGATTCAGAGGATGTTCTGTATAGTGGCATTGCCATGTATTCTGTTTAGTGGCTTCGACACGTAATTCTATTCTGGTGGCTCTGCCACGATATCTGATTGTAGCAGCATGGCTGCGATGTGGTGTGTGGGCTGGGTGGGTTGAGTTATTCCCGACATGGTGTGATATGCTGGTACCGGTGGTGTGATGGGTTGGACTGGGTTGGGTTTTGCATATTGTTCTGTTCTGTATCTGTAATGGGCCTAAGGCCCATTCTGTTTCTGAATAGGGCTAAGGCCCAGATTATTCTATGTCTAAATAGGGTTTCGGCCCAGTCTACTCTGTATGCTTGACCTTTGTTATTGGTTGGGGAAAATTACACACTGAGTTTTCACAAACTCACCCTTTTATTTTCACCTATGGAGGTAAACCCCAACCATAGAGGATTTGGAGTTGCGAGGGACTCAGGGTGGCCACAAGATTTCTGCTTCTGCATTTCGCTTTACTTTATTTTTATTACTACTTTAATTTCAAAATTGCTCTGTAATAAGGCCACTATGGGTGTTTGATTTTGGTTACACTGTTATTTACTTTAAAGCGGTAGACTAGGGTACTCAGGTTTTAAAAATTTAATATCAAACATTTTTAAATAAACCTTACATAATGGTTGGTTGATATGACAATAAACGACAACAAATGGGATCTTGTTTAAGCTTATCAAGTTAATTAAATGGTTTTACAATTGAAATTGCTCAAAACCTACAATTTGCTAAACCAAGTTTTTAAAACGGAAAAAGCTGTTTGACAAGTAACTGGTTTCGAATAAAACATCTATGTGACATGCTAGATCTAGGCATAACGTCTGGGCTGGGTTTGGGGTGTTATAGGAATAGGTCATATGAATCCCACTACAATGACATTGCAAGTGGCAGGTCGATCTTTAGCTCAACTTGAAGGGCAAATCAAAGATGTTTTAGTTTGTGTGGGTAAATTCTGTTTTCTAGCCAATTTTATCATACTTGACTGTGAAGCAAACAAGAAGATTCCCATAATCTTAGCACGACTGTTTTTAGCCATTAGCTAAACTCTCATTGGTTTTTATAAAGGAGAACTCACTATGCAACTGAATGATAAGCAAGTTACCTTCAGTGTTTTCGAGTCTGTTCATCACAAGGATAAAGCAGAGTGTTATACTGTCAATATGCTCGATGATTTGATTGAGGAAGAATTCATCAACCAAAGCACAATCCTTGCTGAAGAAATTGCAGTGGCATCTAAGGCTGAATCCATAGACAATTGTCATAGCACGGTTGACGCTAGTACTGTTGAAGTCAAGCATAGATCGCAACTTGAATCCTTAGACTAATCAACAAAACAATTCCAATTTTCAAACCATAAATTGCAAAAGCTCCCACTTTGGAATTGAACTACCTCCCCATCTTAAATATATCTTCTTGTGTGATCACAATACTCTTCTAGTTATTGTCTTCGCAACATTGGATGCAACACAAGAAAGAAATTGACTCACATTCTCAAGTAGCACAAACGAGTTATTGCCTGGAGTATTGCGAATATTCAAGGTATTAGTCCTTCTTTTTGCATGCACAAAATCAAGTTAGAAGATGAAAGGCAACAGTCAATTGAACCACAAAGAAGGTTAAACAAGAATATGAAGGAAGTGGTCAAGAAAGAAATAATAAAATAGCTTGATGCAAAAATTATTTACTCGATTTTTGATAGTAAGTGGGTGACTCCAATGCAATGCGTCCTGAAAAATAGTGGCATAATAGTGGTTCACAATGATAAGGACAAATTACTACCAATACATATCTCCACGAGATGGCATGTTTATATGGACTATTGTAAATTAAATGCAGCCACAAGGAAAGATCATTTTCCACATCCCTTCATTGACCAAATTTTCAACCGGCTTGCTGGAAAAGCTTCTTACTGCTTCCTAGATGGCTATTCTGGACACAACCAAATTGCTATTCTAGCAGAGGATCAGGAGAAAACAACTTTCACCTGCCCCTTTAGTACTTTTGCTTTTTGTCGTATGCCTTTAGGTCTTTGTAATGCACTAGCCACATTTTAAAGGTGTATGATGGCAATATTTTTAGATATGATCAAAGGCTTATTATAGGTTTTTATGGATGACTTTTCAGTTTATGGGAATGATTTTGATCATTGCACTGACAATTTGGTTAAAGTACTACAGTGATGTGAGGACACTAATCTTGTCTTGAATTGGGAAAGATGTCATTTTCTGGCAACTAAAGGCATTGTGTTGGGCCATCACATCTCTAATCAGAGTATTCAAGTAGATAAAACTAAGGTGGAAATCATTGAGAAATTACCCCCACTGACAAATGTAAAAGGTATTTGTAGCTTTCTTAGACATGCAAGATATTACTAATAGTTCATTAGGGATTTTTCAAAAATTGCAAAACCATTGTGCTCATTACTAGAACAGAATAAAAAATTCTTCTTTGATGAGGGATGTCTAGAGGCCTTTATTCAATTAAACAAGCAGCTAGTCAATGCCCCCATTATCGTTGCACTCAATTGGTCCCAGCATTTCGAAGTTATGTGCAATGAAGTGACTTCACCATGGGTGCAGTGCTAGGATAACGCAAAGGAAAAATTTTTCACACCATCTATTATTCCAACAGAACTCTTACAGAAACTTAATTTAATTATACCACCACATAGAAAGAATTGCTAGCAGTTATCTTTGCTTTTGACAAGTTTCGTTCTTATCTTGTTAGCGTAAAAGTTACGGTAAGCACTGATCATTTGTCATTGGATATCTCTTTGCAAAAAAAGATGCCAAACCAAGACTGGCATGATGGATTTTATTATTGCAAGAATTTGACATTGAGATAAAAGACCACAAGAGAATCAAGTTATAGATCATTTGTCCAGATTGGAAGTTGGCAGCGAAAACGAGAAAATACTTCAAATTATTAACACATTCCCAGATTAGATGTTATTCACTATCGATGTAACTCCTTGGTATGCAGATCTGGTTAATTACTTGGTGTGTAGTAAGCTCCCATTGAGTATCAAAGGCCATAAAAAAAAAGATTTCTTCATGACGTAGTGAAGTATCATTGGAACGAGCTATATTTATTCAAATTATTCAATAATAACATCATTTGGCATTATGTTCCGGAAGAAGAGATGTTTTCAATCTTGAAGCACTGTCATGATGCTCCTTATGTAGGCCATTTTGGTGGTTTGAGAACTACTACTAAGGTTCTACAATCAGGATTCTACTAGCCATCATTGTTCAAGGATGCTCATAATTTTGTAAATCAATGTGATAAATGTTAGTGTACCGGTTCCATTTCCTGACGTAATGAAATGTTGCAACAGCCAATCATAAAATTTTAATTGTTCGATGTTTGGGGAATGGATTTTATGGGATTGTTTCGAGGTTCATTTGGAAATATTTACATATTAGTCACTATTGACCATGTTTTGAAGTGGGTAGAGACTATTGTTGTCCTAAAGGATGATGCACGGATAGTGCTCAAATTTTTTCACAAGCATATACTTACCTGTTTCGACACACCAAATGCCTTGATTATTGATCAGGGTACACATTTCCATTACAACCAAGTGGCATCGCATTAAAAAGATATGGAGTAAATCACAGAATGGCCATTACTTATCATCCACAAACCAATAGACAAGTTGAAATTTCAAATCGACAAATTAAGAACATTCCTAAGAAGGTTGTGAACCCTTCGAGAAAAGATTGGTCTTCCTGATTGGATGATGCTTATGGGCTTTATGGACAACATACAAGACTCCTTTGGGGATGCCACCATATCAATTGGTTTTTGGGAAAGCATGCCACTTGCCAGTTGAACTGGAACACAAAGTGATGTGGGCAATTAAATAAGTGAACCTAGACTATGATGCTGCTGGAAAGAAAAAGTTGTTGGACATCACCTAGCTAGAGGAGATTCGAAGAAATGCTTATGAAAATGTTGCGTTTTATAAGGAAAAGACCAAACTATGGCATGGCAAGATTATTTTGCAGTGACAATTTATCACAGGACAACAAGTTTTATTATTTAACTCTCGAATTAAATTGCACCCAAGTAAATTGCATTCATGTTAGTTTGGTTCGTTTGAAGTTGTCGACGTATTATCCCATGGTGTAGTCATAATTCGAGATTTACGTGATGGACACCAGTTCAAAGTCAATGGATAGATATTGAAACACTATTTTGGAAATAAAAATCAAGAGCAGGCAAAGACCAGTAATTTGGTCAAAACATTTTTTAATTTTTAATTTATTATTCCAAGATTTCATCTTATAAGGTACCAATGTCGACACAACAAGATTTGGTTGTCAACACATTTCGTACCACTCTGCTACCATTAATTAGAATTAAAGGAACCTCAATCTTCACCGTTGGATCAAAACCCACCCAGCTATTTGATCCATTTGAACAGGCACAATTCTTATTGCATGCCACTCTTCCTGCTTGTTTTGTATCTCTCCACAAAACATCACGACTCTACATCTGCCTCTTTAACCCCCTATGAAATCTACACCACTGTGCCGATTGTAAAACATCTAAGCAACCATTTTTGTTCTTTTTCCTCACTTAAGATCCTACATGTAATAGGCCAACTTAGCCTGGCTTATAACATTAAACCAAAGAACAAAATAAATAAAAAAAATAAAAAGTCCAGTGCCCATTTACAGACATTAGAAGCCCAATTTACTAAAACCCAAAACCCAAATTTCAACCCATATACAGACCCAAAATTTAACCCTACCCCAACTATAAACCTAAGACCCAATTACTAGCCCAAAAACTCACCCTAACCCTATACAGGCCAGCCTAACAACCAAACCCAATCAAAACTCGAAGGCCCAACAACGAAGCAAGCCCAGATGTCCCAAAAGCTTTGGCAATCAGGAACCCTAAGGGTTCCAGAAGCAACCTTGCGTCGCGCGCGTGCCTCCACGTGCACCACCATACGTGCCTCCACAAACCTCCACGTCACCTCCGTACAGCCTCCGTACCTGCAAATCAGACCACGACAATAGCAAATACATCAAAGAAAAACAAAAAAGAAAAACGCTTTGTATCTTTGATTTTTATGTTGAATCGGCTATAAAAAGGGCCGAAGAAACATCTGTAATTTTTTCTTATGCTTTTGAATACAAAGAAATAGAGAAAAGAGGTATATTTACATTCTACTTCAACATATTTGCTTCTCTTATACTATAGGTATATAGAAAAGGAATAAAAATTAAAACTGTTACCGGGGGTGACAGTTAGAGCCCAAATCTGAAGAGTTTTGTTTGCTTTCTTTGATTTTGGAGGAGTTTTTGGGTATTTAGGGTTTGGATTTGGGTTTAGAGAGGCTTTAAGGTTCAAAACATGAGTGTTTAAGGGTCCGACTGTCGTATACGGTGGCGGGCACGACGGACGATGGTGGTCCGATGATTAGAGGGCCAAGTTTTCTCTTTTTTGTTAGGGAGTTTCAAGTTTTTTTTGAAAAAAGAATGGTTCAAAATGATTTTTTCTAAGGTTTTTAGTATTTATAGCCCATCAGAACGACGCTGTTTTGGAGAAAGTTACCGATGCCCAAAATGGTGCCGTTTAAGGGCCATACCCGCGCGAGTGACCTAACCCGGGGAAGATCCTCCCGTTTTTGTTTATTGGCCTATTTGCAAACTAGGTCCTTCCGCTTTTGCGGCATTTCATAATAAGGTCCTGTGTTCTTTTTCAATTCAACCCTATATTCCGTTTATTGTTTCAATTTAGCCCTCGTGATATTAGACGAATTAGTATCAAACAACACCGTTTTGAGCGTAGGGGATAATTTCCCAGTGAATCCTCGCTCGTTCGCGCACGTGACAATCGGGTCCTCAGTAGCCTTTTTCTCACTATTTATAAATTAAGCCTCAAGTTTTGTTTCAATTCCAATCTGGTCCTCTGTTTGTTTTCTAATTAATTTATTTTTTATATATTTCAAATATATATATATATATATTAGCAATTTAAAATTTTGTTTATGTTCATTTAAGTTGTTTTTAAATTAATTTGAAACATTTTATATATTGTCTTATTTTAAAACTGTTTTTGTATTTTTCTAGATTACTCTATTATTATTGCTATTTACAACTTTTAAATGAAACTTGTTTATATATATTATTTGCTCAAGATTTCCTTACTATATTTATATTTTTTGCACTTACATTGGTCTTTTGTTGCATTATTTGTTTCAAACCTTGTTTTAATTGCTTCATTTATTATTAATATTTCCATACTAGTTACCTTCATTTTGCGTGTATCCTTTTGCTCTATTTCCCTCCGTGGTTAATAACGAAATTGTATATTATGTGATTGTCACTATATTGTGAATTGTGATTCTCAATTTGTACGTATAGATTATTTGTGATTCATTAGTGTAACATTTGTGTATGTATCACCGTATTGCTTTGTACACTATTATTCCATTGCATTTCATTTGTAAAAAAAAATTGTGTTTTAATATCATTGAAGTTTGAAAAGCATTCTATTCAAAGTTTTAAACTGAGGCAATGCTTGTGCTTGGAGGCTTCGAGAAAATCGTGCCCTAACTCACTTGGTTCCAATTTTTCTCGATAAATCTAAGTAACTGAGCACCCTTTTTCAATCAAATTACATACAAATTTTTAAATAAAAGCTTATTCTTGAGACTTTGAGATGTTGTGTCCTAACTCAATGGATGTGACGTTTTATCGTCTCGAGAAAAGAATTTCAAAAAAATAAAAGCAATATTCTATGTTTTGAATTTTGAAAAATTGAGCCTTAACTTACTGGGTTCCGGTTTTTCATTTGACCCAAATAATTAAATATCCTTTTTGAATTTAAGTGCATGAGCTTTTTAAAATAAAAAAAGGACAAGCTTAATTTCAAAGAATTGAAATGTCGCATCCTAACTTACTGGGTACGACATCTTATTTCTTTGAGATAAGCGAGTCTCGGTATTCACTTTGATTTGTTCAAATGTTCTTTTAAATAAAAGGATCGTATTTTAAAATCTTTTCAACCGTTCGATGTTAGGACATTAAGTAATCAATTAGGTACCAATTTTTGGGCGTTACAAGGGTGCTAACCTTTCATTGTACGTAATCGACTCCCGAACCCCTTTTCTCGAGTTTTGTAGACCAAAATTTGTTTTTAATAAATCAAAGTTTTATGGTGATCCGATCACACCTCAAAAAATGGTCGGTGGCAACTCCACTTCTGTCTGTTTTTAAATCGATCCCTATTTTTCAAAAAAACTTGAAAAAAATGGTTTTGACACTACATTTTTCACTTAAAATCATCTTTCCTCCACAAAAGATGGCAAGAACAAGAGGTTTGACTAATAAAGCCAACAAACCAACCAAAGAACATGCATTCTCCGCCACCGCAGTTCACGAGACGGAATCCCTCAGGCCAGTGCAAATGTAACAGCCTGATTTAGGCCCAAGTCAGAACAGTGGTTTCGTGACCACAAATCTGAACTAGAAAAATATCATTGTGATAAAGTTGTAAGGTTTATAGAATAATTGAATGCATATGTCAAAATTTCGTAAAGAAATTTTATCGATAAAGTCTCCAATTTAACTATTAGGACTACATTGTAAAAAGTGCAAAATTTGTGTTCTAGAAGCATTAGGTGTTTAATTGAAATATATTTGAATATTAGAGGTCCTTATTTAGTAAATAGACCACTATATCTCATGATCAACAAAAATAGACATGGAAGAGTAAAATTTTAAAGAAAGGCTTTAAGCGCATTTTGGTCTTTTGGTTAATAAAAGAATAAAAAGGGAAAATAAAGTGAAAAGTTGGTGCCCATCTTCCTCCATTAGCTAAATTTTGCAAGACACCATAGCTAAGGTTTTCTTCAAGCTTTCAAGCTCGATTGTAAGTGCATCCTGGCCCCATTTTTAATGTTCTTTACATTTTTGAAGTCCTCGTAACCCGATTTACCTATTTCTACCCATATTTTGAAGTAGGGTTTATGTTTAAAAATTTACCCATGTATGACATGCATGTATTTTGATGTTTAATGGAAGAATATGAAAGTTTGATATGTGTTTAACGACTTTTACTAAGTGATTTTTGATGAAATTGCATAAAAGGACTTATTTATAAAAATCAATAAAATGGTAGTAGAAATATGAAATAAAAGAAAATTGTGGGTTGTTGTAAGCATGAAAGAGGTTCTGCTAGGCTTGGGTAACAAAGAAATTGAGTACATTTCATTTTACGAGCCTAGGGACTAAAGTATAAATATGTCAAAATTTAAGGGCAAAAGTGTAATTTTGCCATAGTGACTTTTTGGACTAAATTAAACAATGTGATTATTAAATAAGTTAAATTTTCTATTATATATATCAAGAAAAATGAGGTTGAAAATTAGAACGAGGAAAAAACGAGTAATTGACGGTTAGCTCATTTTGGCCATTTTATGCCAAGGTAAGTTCGTATGTTAATAAACGTTGTTGAATTGTGTTAATTATGCATTATTATATATTTGATTAAATTGTGAAATCTAAATTAAATGTTTGAAATAAGTAAAAACATCATAGCAAAATATGAATTGACGGTAAAAGACCATGGTTGGACCATGGCAAAATGAGATATTTGATTTCTGTGTAAGACCATATCTGGGATATAGCATCGGTGAGTTATGTGATTTTCGTATAAAACCATATCTGGGATATGGCATCAGTGAGATATGTGATTTCTGTGTAAGATCATAGCTGGGCTATGGCATTGGTGTGTGATTACATGTAAGACCATATCGGGATATGGCATTGTACTATACATATGTGATCCGGGTGCTGGTCTTGTACGTCCTACCAGTGGCTGGGTACTCCAGCATGTGTTGTAGATGCTTGACAGCTTGTGTGAGCAGCACTCAATAGCTACATCCTGACCATTAGCTTGTACGAGCAGACACGTGGATAGCTCGATAGCGAGCCTATATGTGTTATGAGATATGAGGTAGCTTTGGGTACATATGTGGCATTTATGTGCGAGATTTCTAAAAATCTGTTAATATTCCAAGTGCTCAATGAACAAAGTCAAGACGAGAATGTAAGTGAGATTGAATTAAGTAAACCAGGTATGTATCAAATCTATGTGAAAATCAAATGAAAGTAAAGTGGTGAGCTTATAGCGTATTATGTACATAAAACGAGAAAAAGATTTGTGTATGAATATGTTTCATGCCACAATGTGTATATTGGTTATATTGGAATATGAATCAAAGGATATATGAGATATGATTATAATTGTTTTTAATTATACACAAGTATGGCACATAGTGTGCAAAGTACCGTTATATGATGAGAACTTATATGGTTTACCTTGGCTAAAGTAATTATGATGAATATTGGATTAAATCAAATTATATTGATGTTTCGATTATGTATGTATAAATGTGGATAAATTGATACAAAGGTATTTGATCCGTACAAACATAGAAAAGAATAAGCTTATGAAACCTTTGGTTCAGTACGTGGTTGGAATTATGGTATAAAGGTGAAATCAAATGGGTTTACACCATAGTAATTAAATTTCTTAATCAGTGTTTACTCGATATGTTGTGTTTATTTTCACATGAACTTGCTAAGCTTTATAGTTTACTTGTGTATTCCTCCTATGTTTATAGGATTTCTAAGACTCGCTCGGGTTGGAAGCTGTCGGAGATTGTAACACCCCTTACCTGCATCCAACGCCAGGACAAGGTATGAGGCGTTATCTTACTAAAACACATGCAATTAATTAATCTCGAACCTTCGTAAATACGTCCCAAGTTTTAACCTTTTCAAACATTAATCTATGAACCTTCTTATGTGCCTACAAAGCATAAATCATGCATTGGAGGTGACTCGGAACCATTTCGTGCACCTGGGAAAATTTCCTCAAAAATTAGCATAAATATGGCAACGCCCGTGGGGAAGGGCAACACGTCCGTGTGGTCTCTAAACATGGCCGTGCTAATGGCCCATGTACCCCACATGGCCTAAGCACATTAGGGAGATGCCGTGTCCCTCACCCGTGCAGTATTAATTTCCAACATTCAACCTACAGGGGTTTTCACACGACCAAGCACACGCCTGTATGCCTAGCCCGTGTCCCCTCACACGGCCATGACACGCCTGTGTCTCAACCCGTGTGTGACAACCTTGACATTTTGTTTCTGATGTTAGCAGAGACACGGCCGTGGCCCATGCCCGTGGTCTCTTCCCATGTCTGTCACACGGCTAGGACACACCCGTGTCTCAGCCCATGTGAGAGAACCTAGGTATTCTATTTCTAATGTCAGAAACCACACAACCATACACACGCCCATGAGCTGGCCATGTGTCACACACGGCCTAGGCACACACCCGTGTGCCTACTCGTGTGGGCAAAAATAGGCTATTTACCAAGCCTTTTTACCTCCCTGAAACAAAACCAACACAAGTCCAAGTATACTAAGTCTACTATGCTCAGCCAATAGACATAAATTGGCATCCAAAACATTGATGAGTATCATCAACCTTTGTATGATCTCATGCTCATTCATTAATAATAACTAGAACCAGTTTAGCCAATTCCAAAGGCCATTTACAAAATGAGGTTAATTTTATAAATGGCCAACACAATTGGCTCACTAATGTACCTTGCAACAGAATAACCATTTAACCTATACATGCCATTACTCAAAATACAAAATACGACCATATTGAGTATTTTGGTAGATAGTGTGTACGCTACCTCAGATGCTCTTGGATCTTCGAATTAACTAGGCGGCTCTAAAAGAAAATGGAAAGGAGATGGGTAAGCATGAAGCTTAGTAAGTCATAAGTAAATAAATAACAACAATGAACCAAGTCATGATAAGCTGGCATTTATGTCACAATTATACATATATCAAGGAAAGTTACAACATAACTTACTCGATTCCATCTTTTTCTAATTATACAACATGCTAATGAGATCATAATACCTACAAATCATTTGGGCACCTGTACCACTCGTAAAACCATCATATCATCTATCAACTTAATAATAACTAAAATTTTCGAGTTGAACTATTTAGAATACGAAAGGATATCCAATAGGCCTTTACATAAGGTATCGAGCCGATGCCATGTCCCAGATAGGTATTAAACTGACTCACAACAAGTTGACGCCATGTCCCAGACTGGTCTTCCATTAGCTTGTATAACTCGAGGCTAATGCATGTCCCAAACATGTCTTACACTAGCACTCCTCTCAAGTCGATGCAAGTCCCAAACGTGTCTTACACTAGCTTATAAATCTCGAGGTCGATGCATGTCCCAGACATGTCTTACACTGGCTCTCATAGTGTGACTGATGCATGTCCCTGACATGTCTTACACTAGCACACCCGTCACCAATGTCTCGGCATGAATATCCAATTCTATCCTAAGTGTTCAAACGGGCTCTATTACACAAGTTCTCAATAATTTATAAATACGAGTCATTAATTTCACAATTTATGCTCGATTATCTATTGTACCCTTTGCTCATATCACAACTCTAGATTTTGCTAGAATGTACTGATTTCAAGCATAAGGATTAGAAATGTTGTATTATTTACCTATAACTTACCTCAGTATACAAAATAAAGGTGACGATTCAGTTTACTCGACTTGCTTGGCTTTCCCCGGTCTAGGATTGAATTCGGCAATTCTTGATCTATGAGAATAACAAACTTGCCAATTTAGCCACTAATTTAATACAAACAAACTAAAATTCACAAATTGGTAAAATGACCACTTTTCCCCTAGTGACCGTTACCCCTAGGCCCAGAAATCAATTGTTATTGAATTTCCTCAACTCTCATGCCTAAATAATTCTTTTTATTCCCATTACTACCCTAATTTCTCATTATTTCCAACACCTGCCTCTTTATTTTGCAACTTCTACAACTAAGCCCTTCCTAGATGTTTTCTTACAATTTCCTGCACCTAGTTGTTTATTTAACAACAATAGCTCATTTTCTTCCCAAAAATTTTATCAAACATCACTTATACACTCATGGAAAATTTGTAAACTTCAAACCAAAATGCTAAATACACCCCTCAAAATGTTGCTCATGCTATAAAAGTTCCAAAAATGCAAAAACACTCAAGAAAGACCTTAGAAATCACTTACTAATGAGAGCTTGAAATTGCTAAAAAAATTTTCTTTTAAAACCCCCAAAAATGGTTGAACAATCGGTGGAACGAGAGGCTACAATGACAAAGAAAAGGTGACTAGGCAAAAAAAATAGGTACTATTTTACTATTTTGGTCACCTAATACACCTAAGCCTTTGACTTTTCTTATTTTTGTCCCACCTTGGCCGGCCATGACTTAATTAATGGGCTTATTTGTCGTTTAAAACCTTCTCCTTTTAATTCTCCAGCTGTTTAACTCAATTTGCTAGAAATTTGCAACTTTTACCCTTTATGCGATTTAGTCCCTTTTTGCGATTAATCTATCAATCGCGTAAATTAAATCGCCAAAATTTTCATGCATACTTCTAAGATCACTAAAACACATAATTTATTGCCAAAATAATTTTCTTAAACCTCAAGAAGTGATTTTGAAATCACTATTCTTACTAGTCCCAATTTTGGGCCGTTACAATTCTCCCCCCTTAGGGATTTTCATCCTAAAAAATCTTACCGTTAAAGAGGTTTGGGTACTGATGTCTCATCATCTCCTCTGGTTCCCACATGGCTTCCTCGACTCCATGTCGATGCCATAATACTTTCACAAGCTTTATGCTTTTATTCCTCAACTTCTAAATCTCTCGATCCAAGATCTTAACCGGTTCCTCACCGTAGGTCATATCTGAAATTATCTTTATCACTGTCAGTGAAACTACATGCGAAGGGTCAGAGTGGTAATGACGTAACATCGATACATGAAAGATGTCATGAATTTTCTCTAATTCCTGAGGCAATACTAATCGGTATGCTACCGGTCCAATTCTCTCAGTTACCTCGTAAGGTTCGATAAACCGTGGACTCAACTTGCCTTTCCTACCAAATCGAAGGACTTTTTTCCACAGGGAGACTTTTAAGAACACTTTATCTCTAACTTGAAATTCAATTTCTTTTCTTTTCAAGTCTGCGTAGGACTTTTGTCTATCCGAGGCAACTTTCAAGCAATCCCAGATTTTCTTAACCTTCTCTTCGGCCTCCTTGACCAAATCAACACCGTGTATCTAATTTTCTTTAAGCTTTGACCAATATAAGGGCGTTCTGCACTTACACCCATACAAAGCCTCATAAGGTGCCATCTTAAGACTTGATTGATAACTGTTGTTATAGGTGAACTCGACTAGTGGTAAATATTTCTCCCAACTACCTTGGAACTCAAGGACGCAACATCTCAACATGTCATCGAGAATCTAAATAATACTCTCTGACTGGCCATCAGTCTGCGGATGAAAAGCTATGCTAAAATTCAACTTCGTCCCTGATGCCTTTTGTAACTTTTTCCAAAATGGAGATGTAAACCTCGGATCTCTATCTGAAATTATCAACAAGGGTACCCCGTACAACCTCACAATTTCAGATATGTATAGCTCGGCTAGCTTCTCAAGTGAGAAGTCCGTACACACAGGTATGAAGTGAGCCAACTTTGTGAGTCTATCTACAACGACCCAAATTGCATCTTTCTCCTTTCGCGATAAAGGCGGCCCAAAAATAAAGTCCAAAGTAATGCGGTCCCATTTCCACTCGGGTACCATTATGGGCTAAAGTAGACACGAAAGTACTTGGTGTTCGGCTTTTACTTTTTGACAAATTAAGCACTTAGAGATGAACTCTGAAATGTCTCTTTTCATCCCCGACCACCAATACATTTTCTTTAGGTCATTCTACATTTTCATGCTACCCAAGTGAATCGAAAAGTGACTACTATGTGCCTCTTGCAAAATCCTCTGAATGAGTTCAACATCCTTAGGTACACACATTTAGTCCCGATACAACAAACAACCATCGGCATCAACTCTGAAGTTAGATTCTTTTCCCATTTCGCACTGAGCCATCTTGGCTTGTAAACCTTTGTCATTTTTCTGAGCTTCGAAAATTTCTGGAAAAAACACAAGTTTAGCTCTCATTTTAGCTAAAATTGATCCGTAATCACCTTAAGCCAACTGAGCATTCATAGTCCTCAAGGCACATAATGATTTTCTACTCAATGCATCGACGACTACATTTGCCTTACCAGGGTGGTAGTCAATTACCAACTCATAGTCTTTGAGTAGCTCTAGCCATCTTCATTGCCATAAATTCAACTTTTTTTACGTCATCAGGTACTTTAAGCTTTTGTGATTCGTGAATACCCAACATCTCTCACCATATAGATAGTGTCTCCAAATCTTCAATACAAATATGACGGTGGTCAACTCTAAATCGTGGTTTGGGTAATTTTTCTCGTGTGGTTTTAGCTGTCTCGATTGCATGAGCACAAACCCAAATCCATTTAGGGAAGCATCACTATACACTACAAATTCTTTCCTGATTCCGGTTGTACCAACATTGGAGCTTCGGTCAATAAGGCCTTTAACTTATCAAAACTCTGTTGGCACTTTTCAGTCCACTCGAACTTAAGATCCTTTTGAAGTTGCCTCATCATAGGAGTAGCAATCATGGAAAACCCTTTGACAAAACATCTATAGTAACCTGCGAGACCCAAGACACTCCTAATCTCTTTTATATTCCTCGGTGGTTTCCATTCAATAATTGTTGATATCTTGCTCGGGTCGACTCTAATTCCATCTCCTAACACAATGTGTCCCAAAAATCCAACCTCTCATAGCCAAAACTCACTCTTACTGAATTTGGCGTACAACTGCGTATCATTCAAGATCTGCAATACAGTCCTCAAGTGCTCCGCATGCTCACACTCATCACGAGAATATACAAGTATGTCATCAATGAAGACGACAACAAACTTGTCCAAGTAAGGTCGGAAGATGCGGTTCATTAAATCCATGAATACCACAGGTGCTTTCGCCAGCCCAAAGGGCAAAACTAGGAACTCATAGTGGTCGTACCTTGTGCAAAAGGCAGTTTTTAGCACATCTTGTTCTTTGACTCTCAACTGGTAATACCCCGACCTTAGGTCAATTTTTGAAAACACGGTTGCTCCTCTCAACTGATCAAACAAATCATCGATCCTCGGTAACAGGTACTTATTCTTCACTATCACCTTATTGAGCTGACGGTAGTCTATGCACAATCTTATTGAGTCGTCTTTTTTCTTAACAAATAAAATCGGTGCTCCCGACGGAGAAAAGCTCAGTCTAGCAAATCCCTTATCTGTTAAGTCTTGCAACTGGGTCTTTAATTCCTTAAGTTTCGCCGGAGCCATCCTATAAGGAGTGATCAAGATAGGTGTTGTGTCTAGAACTAACTCAATACCAACATCTACCTCTCTCTCTGGAGGTAATCCCGGTAACTCCTCCGAAAACACATCCAGTTACTCGCATACCACTGGTACTGAATCGATCTTTGCCTCCGACACTTGAGTGTTCAACACAAAAGTAAGGTACGATTCGTACCCCTTTCTCAAATATCCCTAAGCCATCAGAGAACAGACCATTATAGGTGGACCATTGGATTTACCCGATTTGATCTAAAGAGCATCTCTGTTTTCACATCTCAACTCAATAAGTTTCCTTTCGCAATTTACCACTACATCATGGGCAGTCAACTAGTCTATGCCCAGGATTACGTCGAATTCGTCGAACGGTAATAACATTAAGTTAGTCGAGAAGTAATGGCTTCCAATTGTCAAAGAACAATCCCTACACACTTGCTCAACTAACACATGCTTGCCTAGTGAATTTCACACTTTCACTACAAATTCGGTCGACTCAACTAGCAATTGCATTCTAGACGCTACTTTTATGCAGATATAAGAATGGGTGGAACCTGGATCAGTCAAAGCTACCACAGATATGTCATGAATAGAGAAGGTACCCGTAATCACGTTGGGGGACAAAGCCTCTTCACGGGCACGAATAGCATAGCTTTTTGTAGATGCTCTACCCTCAGACCTCACAGCAGCATCTTTAGGGGCACCTAGACTACTAGTCCCACTACCCGGGTTCTTCTGTGGTCGACCCTTCGTAGGAGCACAACTTACTCTCACCTCTTGCTTTTTAATACTCTGATCCGTCTCAGGTCATCCCGAATGAAGTGATCGAATAAGCCACATCGGAAACAACCTCTATCGTTCCCACGGCACTTAACAAAATATCGCCTGCCATATTATGAACACCTTAGTCTATCCAGTCGAGCACTACCTACACTTGCCACTGAGGCAGTCTGAGCCTTAGATGTAGCATGTTGCTTGTATAATAGCCCGATTTTGACCCTAACTGAAATGGTGGTTTTGAGACCACGAATCTGAGTTAGAAAATATTTAATTATTATTTTTCTATGATCTGAATGTGTGAATTTGGCTGGTGTGAAATTTTCATTTTAAAATTTTATCATTTGAATGTCGATTTAATAAATAGGGCTTAATCGTATAAAATAAAAACTTTTTGGTTGATTGTGTGATGATCGAATTGTGGATGTTTTTATAGTTGGAAGGATTTAATATGCAATTAGACCATTTAAGTTAAGTAGTGGATGACAATAGCTTTTTGCTTAATATTTTATATGTTTATTATAAGGTTATTTAAGTAAAATACCCTTACTATGTGTGATTAAATAAAACAAATAAGCAATAAAGCTTATATTTGGATGCATGTTCATCTTTTCAAGCTGAAATTGGCTAAGGAGGAAGAAAACACCATTCGCCCATTTTATTCTCCAATTTAGGTATGTTTGAATTTGTTTTCTTAAAATTTTTTAATATGATTGAGATTGTTGCTAAGTTTCTTATATAGCCCATGCTTTAAATTTTTGGATTAGATGAGTATTTTATGTTCGGCTATAGTTGTAAGTTTGAGAAATTTGGTGTTGATGTTAGAAAATAGAAAATATGTGTTAGATTTTTAAGTTTTGTATTATCAATTTTCATGGAATTAATTTATTAGGGCTTAATTGAGAAAATTGATAGATGGAGAGACTAGATTTTTTTTAAATAATTAAAATGTAAGTACTTGTATAAGTCTAGTGAATATTCGACTCTTGTATATTGAGATGAGATTGAGTGTATTTATGTTTTATGCATTTTGGATTATTTTGTAAAAATGTATTGTGCGAAAAGCAAATTGGTAATTGGCTCAAAAATGTGGTTGGGATTAAATTGAGTAAAACTTTCTTTGATTTAGCTTAATTTGAAATTGAATTTAGATTAAGAACAAAAAGGATCGGGTTTGGATCGAGGAAAAGCGACAATAGTCAAATAGTCGAAAAGTACAGTCCGTCGATATTTGAGGTAAGTTTTCAAACAATTAAGTTGTATTGGATTTATTTATAAATAAGGCTCATGAACTTAATTGAAGTAAGTTAAATATATTATTGATTTTGCTGAATGTGATATTGATTTAGGAGTTGATTAAGTTAAAATGTATATTTGTGGTTGATGTTTAGACACTATGTGTGATTATATTTAATTGAGTAGTAAGTTGAGAGATGCACTAAGTGTGCGAGTTGATTTTTTTTAAGCACTAAGTGTGCGAATTTGATTACCGAGCACTATGTGTGCGAAATCGGTTATTGAGCACTAAGTGTGCGAGTTGATTTTAAGCACTAAGTGTGCGAATTTAATTTCCGAGCACTATGTGTGCGAATTTGGTTATTGAGCATTAAGTGTGCGAGTTAAATTTTAAGCTCAAAATTTAGTTTGGTAAATCTCAAAACTATGTGATGTCATATTTGAAATCAAATATATGTGATTTATTATGGAATAAATGAAATGTTATTAGATGTATAGTTGGATTGAATAATTTAATTTGGGGAAAAGTTTATAAAAGCAAATTGAGTATTATATGAAATGCTAAATGTGAATCGGCTATTTGAAATTTTGTATAAGATATATGTTTTGAATAGCTTTGTGCTTGAGAATGTGGATAATACATGAGGATGAAATTTTATATTAGATTCAGCCTTATGTTTGGGATCAAAGAAATGCTTAGTGGTTGTGTAAAGTAAGTTGGTATTTGATGAATCTTTGCTTATAATATTTGAAATCATTATTAATGATTATGATCGATAGATTTATTAAATTGCTTATAACTTACTAAGCTAGTGAAGCTTACTTGGTGTGTTTATTGCTTTTTCTATGTGATTTAGATTTTAAAGACTGTTGCAAGCTCGGGGATCATCAGTGAAGCTCATTACACTATCGCCTTTATTCTGGTACTTTTGGAAAATTTTATGCTTAGACATTTGGCATGTATAGTCTAGCTTGTGTTAGATCAAATTTGTGAATTAAGTGGTTAATGAGCCAAGCGAATATGGCTAAATTCGATAAGTGTGTAATATATATATATGGTCTTGTTATATGCTCAATTTGGTAATATGATAATAATTGAGTAATGCTTGTTACATGTTGAATTATCCTTGAATTGATTAATGTGAATTGTAATAGTAGTATGCTGGATTATGTATATGTTAAATTGATGTTATGAACAAAATCAACATAGTATGAGTATATTGAGCGTATTGATTTTGAAATGTTTTGTGATGTATATTCGAAAATAACTTATGTATAATTAGTCTTATTTGCATAAAACATTAATGGTATTTAGTTTTAGCTAGGTTTAAATAATTGAACTTGTAAATTGGTCAATTGGTGTTTTAAATGTGCTTAATAAAAATATGAGTTTTTTATATGTGATTTTTGAACCAATATGAGTTATAAAATTTGGTTATATGCTTTTGAGTATATGTGAGCCTACATTTATATATTATGTTGTGAATCATGGAGTTGTATAAAGATGCATGAGTCAATTTTGAAAAGTTTCTGGCCGAATATGGTTAGAAGCCTTTTGTCTCTTTAAAATGTTTGGTATATACAATAATTGATGTCTTAGTATAAACTCGATTATACTTTAGTGAAATTTATCATAAGTAACGTGATTATGACTTTATGATTATTTATGATTGATTAAAAATATTATTAAAGTAGAATTAATAATTAGAACTGCGTTCGATTATGATTGTGGATGTTTGATGGTTGTCGGGTAATACCTCGTAACCCCTTCTATGATGGATACGGGTTAGGGGTGTTACATTTTATTGGTATCAGAGCTACGGTTTAGCCGATTCTTGGACTAACGTAGCGTGTGTGAATCTAGCTATACATGCCAAAATTATTACTGTGATATTATGATGACTCCTGACATTTAAAAATGTGCTTTTCGTATAGTAAATGGATCCTGATCCCAATTGAGCTGTAGCAGATGATGTCGAGAGTGTGGCACTTGCTCCCGTGCAAGGGACAGCGCCGGTTGAATCTCTGCCAGCCGCAAGTAGTCATGATGATGTGGCTAAACAAGCTTTTTATAATATGATGAATGATTGGTTTAACTAATATATCCAAACAAATCCGGCTGTTCAACAACCCCCGAACTTGAATAACCCATCTCTGATACCTGTGGTACCTCCGACTATTGATCCTATGAGATTGAATAAACCTCCTGTTGATAAAATCAGAAAATACAGAGCTAAAGAGTTTAGGGCCACAACTACTGATGATGCTGAGCGGGCTAAATTTTGGCTCAATAATACTATTCATGTCTTCGATGAACTATCTTGTACACTCGAAGAGTGCTTGAAATGTGCTATATCTTTATTACGGGATTCTGCCTACTATTGGTGGAACACTTTGGTTTCAGTTGTTTCGAATGAACGAGTCACTTTAGAATTCTTTCAGACAGAGTTTTGCAAAAAGTATACCAGTCAATGATTCATTAATCAGAAACACAAAGAATTTCTCGAGTTAAAACAGTTGTCATATGACCATATCTAATTATGAACGTGAATTTGTGAGACTCGGTCAATATGCCCGATAGTGTGTTGCAACCGAGGCTACTATGTGTAAAAGATTCGAGGAAGGGCTGAGTGAAGATATAAACTTGCTTGTCGGCATACTTGAAATAAAAGAGTTCGTGGTACTTGTCGAGCGAGCTTGCAAGGCCGAAGAGCTTGGAAAAGAGAAAAGAAAAGCTGAGTTCAAAGCTAAGGGTTTCCGTAAGATATCAGCGAGTAAAACTTCACAGTCAACATCAAAGAAGTTCAGTGATGATAGTAGTCAATCTAAGACTACTGCTGGGTTTTCTATCCGAGATCAACCACCAGTGAGTTCAGGAGCCACCTCTATTGCTAGTGTTGGCCATATCAGACCGAATAAACCTGAGTGTCAACAATATGGTAGGCAACATGTTGGTGAGTGTTGGGGCAAGTATAACAATCGAGTTTGCTATAAGTGTGGATCGTGAGATGATTTCATTCGGGACTTGATCGTGATGAGATGAAGTAATAAAATCGATCGTACCTAGAAACTAACTATTATCACGATAAAAAGGCAAGCGCACCTATTGAATAGTAGTATAGCTAGTAACAAGACTGGAATATCGAATCCAAGGAACTAAAAGTACTAGTAATGACTTCCTTCCTATTATCTAGCCTAAAAATAAAGAGGTGGTTTGTGTAAACTAATTAACTCTAAACTAAACTAAAGAAACGTCAAAGAGTAAATTAGGAGATTGCTTTTGGGAAAAACTGATTGATGAGGGCAATACCTAAGGAAGAATCCACCTAGACTTCAATTGTTATCTAACTTTGAACGAGATGATTTCTTCATTTGATTTGATCCGTAAAGATCCCTAAATTATGTTAATACCTCCATCGAGGATAAGAACAACTAATCCTAGGTTGATTAACTGAAATCTCTTTCTAATTAAAACCCCTAGTCTTGCATTAACTCGATCTATGGCTCCCCATATTAGATTTGACTCTAATCCAGTAGATTTTCGTCGTCCTATGTCTAGGATTATGATCAACTCCACTTAATTGTGTTGGATCTACTCCTATGTAGGGACTTTTGCTCCTCTACATAAGCACATTCGACTTAAATCAATATCCCAGAAATATCAATTTAAGAATAAAAAATACAATTAAGAACAAATCAAATATTTATCACATAGTTCAGATAACAATAACAAGATCTGTCTTAGGTTTCATCCCCCATAGATAATTGGGGTTTAGTTCATGTTTATAAAAAGAAACATCTCAGAATATATAAAATAACAAAACATAAGAAAACCCAAAACTCTTGAAAGGATAGAAGGGAGATCCTCTGTCTTGATGTAGATCTTGGCTTCTGAGATGGATCAATCATCTTTCCTTCGAGTAATTCCCTGCCTTTAACTCCCCGTCTTGGTGGAATAATGTCCCCTCTACTGTCCACCCTTGTAGTTGTCTCCTAGGGTCTTTATTTAGAGTTTAGAATGTCTTTCTTAGCCCCTAAGTAGCCTTTTCCCAGTGAAATTGAACTTCCTCACGATAGGGACACGCCCGTGTGCCACGCCCGTGTGAGTTGACTTCCAGGCCATGTTCGAGCTTGTTAATGTGGCACGGCCATGTGCCACGCCCGTATGACGAACTTCCAGGCCGCGTTGATTATTGATTTGGGCCTAATTTGCCCTTTTTTAGCCTGTTCCTTGCTCTTTTCTATTTCTTATGCTCACTTAAGTATAAAACATGAAATTAAAGGTTAAGGAGCATCAAATTCCACAAATTCAATAATAATTCATCCAGAAATTAGGATAAGGATGAGGTAAAAATATGTATAATTTACATTTTATCAGGACTTTCCGGAGGTAGTTGAGAAAGATGATGCTCAGAATGTGAGATCAAGTGGTGCTGCAGTTAGAGGTAGACCACCTCGAAATGCAGGAGGTAAGAGTGGTACTCAGAGAGGGACTTCAGACACAGCATTTCGATCTGAGGCTCGTGCACCTGCCAAAGCTTATGCCATTCGCACTCGAAAAGAGGTATCATCCCCTGATGTTATTACTGGTATATTCACTCTCTATGATACTAGTGTAATTGCTTTGATTGATCCCGGTTCAACTCATTCTTATGTATGTGAAACATTAGTTGTCAGTAAGACTTTGCCTGTTGAGTCTACTGAGTTTGTGATTCAGGTATCGAACCCCCTGGGTCGGTGTCTATTAGTTGACAAGATGTGTAAGAATTGCCCCCTAATGATTCGAGAGTCATGTTTTTTAGCTGACTTGATGTTATTGCCATTCGACGAATTTGATATTATCCTCGGTATGGATTGGCTAACTGTACACGATGCTGTGGTGAATTGTAAGAGAAAGACTATTGATTTAAGGTGCTAGAATGAAGAATTTATTCGGATTGAATCTAAGGATCTGAATGGGTTATCAACAGTGATTTCCTCAATGTTGGCTTAGAAGTATGTGTGAAAGGGTTGTGAAGCTTACCTAGCTTACGTGCTTGATAGTAAGGTGACTAAAAAGAAGATCGAAACTGTGCCTATTGTGTGCGAGTATCTGGATGTGTTTCCCGAAGAACTACCTAGTTTGCCACCTATTCAGGAGGTAGAGATTGGTATTGATTTAGTGCCAGAGACGACTCTGATTTTGATTGCTCCGTATCGAATGGCACCTACAGAATTAAAAGAATTGAAAGCACAGCTGCAAGAGTTGACAGATAGAGGTTTCGCGAGATCGAGTTTCTCTCCCTGGGGTACACTAGTTCTATTTGTGAAAAAAGAAAGATGGAACTATGAGAATGTACATTGACTATCGACAACTCAATAAAGTGACTATAAAGAATAAATATTCGTTGCCATGCATTGATGATTTGTTCGATCAGTTAAAAGGAGCTTTAATGTTTTCGAAAATAGATTTGAGATCGGGTTACTATCAGTTGCGAGTTAGAGATTATGATGAGCCTAAGACTGCTTTCTGAACGAGATACGGGCATTATGACTTCTTGGTGATGCCGTTCGGACTTACTAACGCACCTGTTGTATTCATGGATTTGATGAATCAGATCTTCAGACAGTATTTAGATCGGTTTATGGTTGTGTTTATTAATGATATATTGATATATTCTCGTGATGAAATCGAACACGCTGAGCACTTGAGATTAGTATTACAGACTTTACGAGATAATCAGTTATATGCGAAATTTACTAAATGTGAGTTTTGTTTACGCGAGGTTAGCTTTCTGGGGCATGTAGTTTCAGCATCAGGCATACGGGTTGATCCGAGTAAGATTTCAGCTATACTCAATTGGAAACCTCTGCAAAATGTTTCAGAAGTTCAGAGCTTTCTGGGACTAGCCGGTTACTATAGACGATTTGTGAAAGGTTTCTCGATGATTGCCACTCCGTTGATGAAGTTACTTTAGAAAGATGTTAGATTCGAGTGGACAGAAAGATGTCAGAAAAGTTTTGATCAATTGAAAACTTTGTTTATTGAAGCTCCAGTGCTTGTTCAGCCAGAATTGAGTAAAGAGTTCGTTATCTTTAGTGATGCATCCTTGAATCGTTTGGGTTGTGTTTTGATGCAGGAGGGCAAGGTTGTAGCTTATGCTTCGAGACAGCTAAAGCCGCATGAAAAGAACTACCCGACATACGATCTTGAATTAGTCGCTATAGTATTTGCTTTGAAGATTTAGCACCACTACTTGTTTGCTGAAAAATGTCATGTCTACTCCGATCACAAAAGTCTAAAATATTTGATGACACACAAAGATTTGAACTTGAGATAGCAGCGGTGGTTAGAATTACTAAAAGATTATGAGCTTGTAATTGATTATCATCCAGGAAAAGCTAATGTTGTTGCGGATGCCTTAAGCTGAAAATCACTATTTGCTATACGTGCAATGAATACGCATATGGCTATGTCTGATGACGGTGCAATTATAGCAGAGCTAAAAGTGAGACCATTATTTGTTCAATAGATTTGCGAAGCTCAGAAAGTTGATGATGACTTGATGTAAAAGAGGAATCATTGTGATTCGAATGCTAAGTCAGAATTCCAAGTTGATGTTGATGGATGTTTGCGGTTCAGAAACCGAATGTGTACCGAAGGATCCTAAGTTCATTCGGATGATTTGTAATGAAGCTTATAATAGTAGACTGTCTATTCACCCGGGTAGCACGAAGATGTATAATGATTTCAAATAGTATTACTGGTGGCACAGTATGAAATGAGATATTTTAGACTTCGTGTTGAAATGTTTGATATATCAGCAAGTAGAAGCTGAGCATCAAGTACAATTGGGATTACTTCAGCTGATTATGATACCCGAATGGAAATGGGATCGAGTCACGATGGATTTCGTATCTAGTTTACCGTTAACGCCGAGCAAGAAAGATGCAATCTGGGTGATTGTTGATAGATTGACAAAGTCAGCTCACTTCATTCCGTTCCATACAGATTACTCACTCGATAAGCTAGCCGAATTGTACATTTCTCAGATTCTACGATTACACGGGGTACCTATTCCTATTATTTCGAATAGAGATCTGAGGTTTACATCACGGTTTTGGAAGAGACTACAAGACGCATTAGGTACTAAATTACATTTTAGCACAGCTTTCTACCCCCAAACGGATGGTAAATCCGAGCTAATCGTTCAAATACTTGAGGATATGTTGAGATGTTGTGTTCTCGAGTTTGAGGGTATGTGGGAATGATACTTGCCTTTGATTGAATTTGCGTACAATAATAGCTTTCAATCGAGTATCAAAATGGCACCTTATGAGGCTTTGTACGATCATAAATGTCGTACACCTTTGTATTAGACTGAGCTCAGTGAGAACAAAATACACGGAGTTGATTTGGTTAGAGAGACTAAGCAGAAAGTAAAAGTGATTCGTGAAAGTTTGAAAGTAGCGTCAGATTGTCAAAAATTGTAATGCCCCAAAATCCCAAAACTATAAGTTCTATGCATTGAATTTGGCTTGTATACGTAGCACTGTTAGAATGTTAATTTCAAGATATTACAAGGGTTATTTGAAGTCATAGGGATAGGGAAGACCATAGGGAAAATTTTAATGCCTTAGTGGAACCCTAGTCTCAGGTATTAGGCATCTTAAACAAATTTAGGGGAAGATAGGACACAGTTGGGCCTGTGGCTCAGTGGCAAGGTGGCGCCACTTGGGGAGTTATAAGTTGGTGTTACTATCAGGGAAAGGGGTCCAAGGTTCGAGGCTTAAGAGTAGGGAATTTAAGGACTTTATTTTTGCACATAGAAGGAAGGTAGTGGCACTAGAGTGGACTCTGGAAAGGAGTGTTCAGGAGAGAAATTTAAGGTAAGGATAATGGAGAGAAAATAGGAGATTTAGGGAGGGGAGGTGATGGTGCGGAATGGGACTTTAGGTGAAGCTAGGATTGGCTTGTGGTCTTTTTAAGAGGGTGTCAAATGCACTTGAGGGGTTCTTTTGCTTTGTCGAATTCTTCCATTGCCAACTTCTCTTCTCCCTCTCATTCTTCTGTCGAATAACCCACCATCTTTTTGCCGAAATTTCTATTAGCATGGTAGTCTTCTTTCTCTAAAAAGCCGAATCCATTCTTAACCTCTTAAATCCCAAAATAGCCACATCAAATTACCGATTTCTCTTTGTTCTCCTCCATCATAAATCGGTTGCTATTATCTTCTCTTAATCAAGTTTTAAAAGCTGGATCTCATTCAGTAGCTATCTAGGCCATAAGATCAAAGGTTAGATTCGGTAAGTGATTCGTTAAAGATCATTTAGTATGTTTTGGTAAAAGTCAGAGGGCTATCTAACCCTTCTTGTTGTTAACCTTGTTTTGGCAAGGGTAAGGTTCATAAATCGCAAAGCGTAATAGGGATCTACAAGTCTCTGCTGAAAAGCTATTCTCTCGTTTTGGCTTTTGGGTAAGTGTTCATGATTTTGGGGGTATGTGGCCGAATGGTAAACAGTAAGTGAAAGGTGACTTAAGTGGATACAAGTTACCTATTATTTCGTCTTTAACGATTGAGATTAGTGTAGATCTAAGGATATTCAGGACTAGTAGCTAAAGAGGGGCTATTAGAACGGGTGGCACACGGTAAGGTTAGGTAAGGCTTCTGTTTTTGGTAAATGTTATGGCTAAGTATGGAATTGATACGAGGTTGGTATTGATTGTAGGTTGAGGCTGTGGATAGTGTAGTGCAGGTTATTAACTAGGTGTGTACAAACACTACACACATGATAAATCGGCAAAAACCGAAATCTCGAGAAGCCAGAATATCGAAAAGCCAAAAAGTCAAAAGGTTGGCACCGGTAACCACACGAGCATGCAAACATTCATGTGGAAACTTCGATACGATTACTGGGGCAAAGAGAGCAATCTCATGGTCTCAGACCACTGTTTGGCCACCGGGCTAGACGGGGCTAAATGGGCCTACCGAGCTCGTAGGCCCAAATCAACAAAAGTTGATATGTGAAATTGAATGATGGATTGATAGTGATGGTTATATGATTTGATTATGATCGTAATGGGCTACATAAACATGATTGGGCTTAATGGGCTATATGGACATGATTGGGCTTAGTAGGCTTTATGGAAATTTTAGAAATGCATGCTAAGGTTTTAATGGACTTTAGGCCTAGTTCTGATGAATTCTTAAATAGCATAAAACTTAATTAAATAATCAAACATGTCTGTGGACAAGTCGCTAGGCTAGGGTGTGGCAATGGATGTATGCATGTCTAGGATTGGATCTGGGAAGAGCTTGGTACTTAAGCGGTCCTACTGACCCACCTCCTCTTCTCTTGAATCCTACTTGGTGCATAGTGTCCGTTCACTTTAGCCGCGAGGACTTGTTGATGGGCCAAAGTTCGTAATCAAAACCCGTACTATTAAGAAATTACAGAAATGCCCCTGTAGATTAGAAATTACAATAATACCCCTGTAGAGTAGAAATTACGAAAATGCCCCTATAGAGTATAAATTACGGAAATACCCCTGTAAGGTAGAATTATGAAAATGCCCTTGTAAGGTAGAATTACCAATATACCATTGGGTAGTGAAATGACTAAAATACCCCTAGGTGCTTAATGTGTGGAAATGTGGATGTTGCATTCATATGATATATGTTGCACTTGGGTGGGTTTGATGATACAGAGGAAGATATGTGAGGATCGTATAGTCGTTTGACGATCGTGGATCCACCGGTGGCTTTAAGCCCATTATATGATTAGCAACCTTGCTGCAACATTTGAGTAGTGCCGCTATTGGTGCTACCATTGGAGTGTAGGGATGGATGGGTTGATATTTATATCCTCATAGGAGTGTAGGGTTAGAAGGGAAATGGAGTGCAGAGTTGGATTTAGGATGGTCTCATTGCATTCATCTGATACTGATGTGATATGAGATCATTGTGGGCAAAGGCCCAAGACCACCGATAATGATAGGGCTTAGGCCCATTGTGATAAATACATGTTTTGAACTTGGGTTTTCAACTTATAAACTCAAAGCTTTTACTCAAACTCACCTAAACTTTTGATTAAGCGAACTTTTAATGAACACGTTTTAAACTAAGTTATTTTTCTAACAAAACTATTTTGAAAACAAACCCTTATTCGAACCACGGACGGACGAATGTCTTCAAAGTCTTCCAAGTTTACGATTTATACGAGTCACCCCTCAATATGACACCACCGGATTCGGGCCTAACTTCTAGGCCAGGTTTGGGGTGTTACACAGCCCAAACGTTATGTCTGAATCTGGCATGTCACATTGAAGTTATAATACCCCAAACCTGGCCTAGATGTTATGGCCAAGTCTGGTGTGTCACATTGAAGTGTCTTTCGAAAACCATGTTTTCATTAAAAAACCCTTCTTGGTGTTTAGAAACTTCTACCGTTAAACTTGTAGAAAACCTCAGCTTGTGTTTACTTTTCAAAATGTCGTTCATTGAAATAATCATTCGCTTTTCAAACATTGTCAACAACTTTGTAAAATTTTATGGAAAATTGTGAAAGTTTGTAAACCTTTGTAGTTTGCGGAAACATGTTATTTTAAAACGATTTAAGTATTGGAAAATCAGACCTTCTTCTTTATGGCTTAAAGTGAATGGATACTATGCACCAAGTAGGATTCCAGAATAGAGGAGGTCAGTCAATTAGACTGCTTAAGTACCAAACTCTCCCTGGATCAATCCTAGACATGCACACATCCATTACCACACTTTAACCTTATGACTGGTCCACGAACAAGAAATTAGGTTTAAGTCTATTTAACATAATTATTTATGAAAACGTTTACATTGCGGAAGCTTTGCTCTGTTATCGTGATATTTTGAAAACAAGTAACTTTTATAAAAGCGCCTTAGAGCTATCCGATTTCAAAACGATTTAAACAATATCATACTTAAGCTAAAAACAAATTAAATAATTAGAGCGGCTTTATTGCAAACCCAAATTAAAAATAGAAACAATTAAAATAAAAAATTAAATAATTAACTTAATTAAACCAGAATCGTCGTCCACGTAGCCACTCTGAATCCCTCCCAGCTCTAAGTCCACCAGTCTAGGGCTCAGCTGCATGGATGGAAGAAAAGGGGTGAGTTTGGAAAACTCAGTGTGTAAAGAAGCCCATCCAGAGCCCAAGTCAGCTCAAGCCCACTGGGCCTAAGCCCTATCCAGTCTCAAAAATAACTAGGCAAAGCCCTATTTAGATACAGTAAACTGGGCCTTAGCCTTTTTCAGATAATAGTACGGCCCATAGGCCCATTACAGTAACGGAATAGATATCATGCATGAATACAAAGCCCATCACATGTAGGGAGACTACTCAACCCACCCAACCGCTACACTCCACATGTACCAGCCCTACACACCTTGTAGGGAAACTACTCGACCCACCCAACCGCTACACTCCACAGATGCAGCATAGCTGCTCAGATAATGTGGCCACTAATAGAAATATGAGGCAAAGCCTCTTTCAGAAAACAGAATAGGCAAAGCCCTTTTCAGATATCAGTACGAGGCAAAGCCTCTTTCAGAAAACAAAAATTGTGGCGATGCCACTTGCACTTCCTCCATCAACAATCCCAAAACCTATGCAACAGATAATCATGATATGGCATACAGTAAACAGAAACAGTAAAACATGCGTTTCAGTCAAATTTAGCCCTAGGGGTATAACAGTCATTTTGCACCTAGGGATAAAATATAATTTCCGTTCATAAGGGGTATTTTAGCAATTATGCCAGTTTCTAGGGTTTCATGCACCTTTTAATCAGTAATGTCTAACCTTTATCCCAGTAGCTTATTAAGCCCGTTTTAGCAGATTACAGTCATTGGGCCCTAAAACCTCTAATGGGCCCTACAGTGTCATTTAGCTACTTAAGCCCGTTTAGCCCAAATTCTAGGTCTAGCTTAACAGTCTTAACCAACAGAATATCAGAACACACTTACCACTTACTTTTTCCCCATATGGGCCCGTAAGCCCATTGGGCCCAATTCCAGCCCATCAAGGCCCAAATTTATCGAAGTGCACGAGATGCGCACTTAACCATCTGACCACTTGCGACTTCAGATCCAGTGATTTCTAATTGACTTATGAGCGTTTGCACGCTCACAAGCCCACGAAATGCTAGAATTTCGGCATTTTGGCTTTTCAGCTTTTGCCGATTTGAACTACAAGAGGGTGTTCGATACACACCTGATTTGCGACAGACATTGACAAAATCTCCCACGTGATTATCCTTTACCGAACTATGACTAGATTTAGATCTAGTCACTTCGATGATCCAAGCTTTTCACACACTCTTCGATCGGTAGCCTTTAATCCTCACTAGTACAAACAAACCGAAAAATAACAGCACCAAAAACCCTTTTAGCCTTAGTCGACAACCACCCTATGTATATAGGGGTTTTCGGCTTTTCTTAAACCATAAGATACGAATGGAAAGAAGGTTTCGAATACTTACCAAGAGATCTACTTGTTGAAGAACGGTTCCAAATACCTTTCTATCCCAGATCCATTGTAAATCTAACCCCAATCACAAGTAGAGAGTAGATCTAAATGATTTCGGGTTTTGGATCTATCTTAGAATATGGCTATTACGGTTTAAAAGAAGAATAGGTGAAGAGAAGTTCACAAGTGAAGAAACAATCGGTAGAGAAAAAGAGGTGAGATTAGAGGTTTGGTTTTTGTAATAACTAAAGTGAAAGAAGATGAGAGAAAAGAAGAGAAGAAGAGAGAATGACAGATTCAGCTTTTGGAAAAAAAAATAGAGAAAAATAAGATGATGGTTTGGTTCTTTGAACAAATTGGCACCAGAATTAAACTTTTCGAGATTTTGGTTTTTTGAATACCAAGAATAGGGGAAAAGAAATAATAATAAAACCTAACAAAAAGAAAAACAACCCATAAAAACTAAAATAATTTTTATAGCTATTTCGGCACTTGATTCTTATAGCCGAATTGATACCCGAGGCATAATGCCCTTTTCACACTCAAATTCCATGATTTGCTCCTTGATTTTATCTACAAATGGATTTGGATTTCATCCAAATCCCTTCACCGATTAGTACCCATCTTATCCACCACTTGACCGCTTCAGCACGCTGCTAGGAGAGTTTCAACCAGACTCCAACTCTTTCCCCATGCACGCAGCAAAAAGGAGTCCATTAAACACACATAGCTTGAACCCGAGACCTCCATGTACCCTCCAACGCTGCTGGCCACTCACCGCAGCTTCTTCTTTACTATAATACGGTTCCAATTAAATATAAGGCTTACCTGCTTCCGTCACGGCTATTTAAAAATAAATGCCAAAATTTCGCCTTCCCCTAGGATCGAACCCACGTCCTCTCGGCCATCCTAGCACGCTGTCACCACTGCCCACAGGCGCTCTTTATGCTAAATTATGTTCACAACTCCTTTTAACCCCTATTTAACGCAACCAGTTTATTTAAAAAAAAAAACAAAACATCTCACGCGCACCACGCCTTGAACCCAGTACCTCCCCCATCTTCCTAGCGCCCCTTGCCACTGGACCGAACACTCCCTTGTGGCATACTTCATTCGCAACCTCTTTTATGACCTATTTTAGCGCGACCAGACTACTAAAAAAATACAAGCATTTTGCGCACACTAGGAATCGAACTTGTTTCCCTCCTCCTGCTTCTTAGCGTGCTTAGCCACTAGGCCAGGCACTTCCTTGTGCCTAATCTTAGCCCAGCTTGATTATAAGGCCTATTGCCCAGATTCTACTAAGGAAGCAAAAATTAAATTTTTGCTAGAGTCTTGGATCGAACCCAAGACTTTTCTTGCACTATAAATCCTTCTTAGTTTATTTAAAAACTAACCTAAACATCAAAATAATAACAGTAATATTTTATTAATAATAATTTTTTTATAACAATAATATTTAAAACTTCTCAATTGTTCAGGTTTTCTTTTATCTGAGCCCAGACTCAAAGCCCAATACTTCTAGGCCCAAATTCAGGGTGTTATAGAAGTGTTTTTTGAAAACCATGTTTTCGTTGAAAACCTTTCTTGTTTAAAAATTTGTGTAAAACCTCAGTTTGCATTTGATCAATTACCAACGTGGTTTATTAAAAAGATTATTCCCTTTTTAAGATGTTATTACTTATAAAATCTGAATAGTTGCGGAAGCTTAATCTAAAAGAGTTGTTGTTATAGAAAAACCCGTTTCTACCTCTAGCAATTATAAAACCACAAATAAAATCTCAAATTGTATTTCAAAAATTTAAAGGCCTTATTACAAACCAATAAAAATAATTAAAGATAAAAAAAAATAAATGAACAAGAAATGAACTACTAAATCACTAATCAACTTGCAGTGTGGCCACTTCTGAGTCCTCTGCTACACCAAGACCCCTACTGAAGGTTACCTGAAAAATGTTAAAAGAGGGAGTGAGTTTATGAAAACTCAGTGTGTACAACCCTCGGCAAACACGTTAACATGTAATTAACAGATTGGGCTTAAGCCCTATCAATATCAGTGGCCTTTGGGCCTTAGCCCACAGTGGCCTTAATTGGGTCTGAGCCCATATCACATCAATAACATATGTATGCAATGGTCCCATCCCAATCCAACCCTACACTCCTGTGGGGATATAAATATCAACCCACCCATCCCTAGACTCCAGTGGTAGCACCTGTTACAGCGCTAACTTAATTGTTGCAGCAGAGCTGCTAATCATATAATGTGCTTTTAAAGCCGTCAGTGGATCCATGGTCGTCAAGCAATCATGCGACCCTCATATATCTTCCTTCGTATCATAAACCCACTCCAAATGCAACATACATCATATGAATACAACACATACAATTTCACATATTTAGCACATAAGGGTATTTTAGTCATTTATGCTTGTAGGGCATTTTAGTCACTTTTCACTTAGACATACCACTCACATCGTGGGCTTAAGTACAAAAAATGGCCCGTTAACACTTTCTCATTATTCAATGCATTTTAAGCCAATTTCATTAGGGTTACTAGTTCGTTAGGGCTCAATAGCCCATCTCATAGCCCAAATAGGGCCCAAACACTTATTTGGCCCATTAGGTCCAATTCTACCTCGTAATTAGCCTAACTGGCTCGTCAAATCCTACTAGTCCGTCAATTTTACTCACGATGGGCCTACGAGCCCATCGGGCCCCTTTGGCCCATTTCGGCCCAATTGGCCAAATGGTGGCCTGAGTCCATAGAATTGCCCATAGACCTTCTATCGTCCATCGGTATCTGCACAAGAGTGTTTGTACATGAGTGTTCGCACATGAGTGTTCGCACGCTCGCGTGGTTGCTGGCGCCAACCTTTCGACTTTTTGGCTTTTAGGCATTCCTGCTTTTTGGGATTTCAACTTTTACCGACTCGTCGAGTGTGCGGTGTATTTACACACCTTTGGCTCTATATCGACTATCAAACAAGGGCTAGAAGTACACACCTGACCACATAGAGTACTAAGTAATCATAGTCGCCAGAACTTATATTCAAATATTGTACTTCATTAGTCACTACCCATTAATATAAAATAAATCCACTACACTCACTTATCGAAGGACTACTATACTTGCCTTCATCGACTGCAATCTGCATATTTAATCCAAAGTCGTTGTAGTCTCTTTCTGCATCCAGGTGGAAAATCCCGAACCGCTGACACCTTACGTCACTTAAACTTGGGCATGGTGGTTACATGCTCAAACCCCATCGTCACTTTCACCATCTCTTTACCACTAGCATCCCCTTTTTCTATCTAGAAAAATACGGTTATCTTCCATTACAAGGAAAAACAAAAGCAACGCGAGAAGAGGGGAATGGAGGGTTCGGCTGGAATAAAAACCCAAAAAGAACCAAGGTAAAAAGAATTATAATCGGCCAAGGGTAAAAAGAAAATGAGAAAAGAGGGTTGGTTCAACAATTTTCAAGAAAAATAAAATAAAAGAAAATAGAGAGGGAAAGTTCAGCTTTAGAGGGTTTGGCGAAAGAACCAAAAAGAAATAAATAGAAAAGAAAATATACCAAGTACGAATGAAGCTAGAAGGCTAAATCTCGAATGGTCAAAATTTGGTTTTCAATATAAAAAAAATACAAAACTTGATAAAATCAAAAAGGAAGGAGAAGGAAATGATATTCGGTTTCTTTTTTAGAGAAAAAGAAACAAAATTGAATGTAAAAAGAGGAGACCATTCGGCATGCATAGAAGAACAAGGAAAGAAACAATTTCGACACTTCGGGATTTTGAGCAAAATACCAAAACAACAAATGACCTTCCAACAAAAAAAAAACCAAAGCGATCACCTTAAAAACTAAAACCAAAATCGGCACTAACTAACTTCCTAATTGCCGAATACACCTAACAAAAGCCCCTAGCCAAATTTGTTAACCCCCAAGCATCGACATACGGCCACAACACCTCCCAAATTCAAACTCCTTACCATGCTAATTTCCCTTGATCCAAATCCACGTTAGCCATCATCCTTATCTCATCCAGTTTCTGCCCTTATCCACCGAAGAGTTCCAATCCATGCCAACCACCTGCTAAATCAAGTTGTAAAAATATTTACCCCCACCTGCAGCACCGTTACTCAAACTCTAGACCTCCAAATTTCCTTACACGCCGCTGGCCACTACACCGCAACCCATCCTGTGCTATATTTTGGTCACAACTAATTAAAAGACTTACTTGCTGAAGCCACGCTTACTTAAGAATAAAAATCAAAACTTCGCCTGCCCAGGGGTTCGAACCTGCACCCTCTCAGATCCCCTAGCATGCTCCTCGCCACTGCACCCCAGGCACTCCGTGTGCCATAATCCCTCCTCAACTATATTTAAGGCCTTTTAACCCGTAACCAGGTTTTTCAAAAAAAAACCCAAAAAGTCACTACGACCCAGCTTCGGACCTTCGACCTCTTCACCATGTTACACGTCCCTTGCCACCAAACTACACATTATCTTGTGTCACATTTTTATCCCAATATTTAGTAAGCCTTCCTGCCGCTTTCCAGATTTGTTTAAACAAAACAACCAAAATTTTGCACATGTCGTAGTGAACCTGGAATCCCTTGCCTATTCCTAAAGCCTTCTGCCACTAGACCAAACGTGTTCCTTGTGTCAAATTTCACCAGATTTAATTAATAAGCCTTCAACCTACTGCCCAAGGCCCTTTAGAAAAAAATTGTAAAATTTTGCTAAAGCCCTAGATTGAGCCCAGGACTTTTCCCACACTACCAACCCTTCCTAAATCACTTAAATATTAAACTAGACATGCAATTATAAAATTTTTAAACACCCTTAAATTATTTAAGCTGCCTTCTAACCGATCCCAAACTCAAGGCCCAATACTTCTAGGCCCAAAATTCGGGGTGTTACAGGCCATGCATTATAAGGTTTAGTAATTAATTTTAAAAGGTTAAATTAGTAATTTAAAATTTAAGTTAAAGTATTAAAAAAACATAAAAATTAAAAAGCCATTAGTTCATCTTTATTTTGACCAAATATAGCTAAAGAAAAGAAAAAGAAAAAGCAAGCAATATTCTGCCTAGGTTCAAGCTCAATTTAAGGTTTGTTTTTGCTCGATTTTTGTTAATTTTTACGTTTTTCAGATCGTTGCTTCGAATACTACCCGACCCATGCTTCAATTTCTAATTTTGATGAATATTTTGAGTTATGCCATTGATGAATAATTGTGTTTTGTGATGTTTGATGATGAATTATTGAAGATATGTTTTTGGTTAGTAAGTTTTATATTGGAAATTTTGATGAATTTGAGTAATTAGGGTTAAATTGCAAAAATAATAAATTGAGGGACTAAAATGCAAAATAAATGAATTGTGTGGGCTTGTATGGGCATAATGAAGATTTGATCAAAGCTTGGTAAATGTAAATTTTGTATGTTTTGTGTTTTATGCAAATTGGACTAAATTGTAAATTGTATGAAATGTAACACCCTGATTTTTGGGATTTTTCGAGATTTTTGTGATTTTCGTGGAATCTTGAAATTTTGGTGTTTTGATTATTAAGTTTGTGTTTAAGTGTGTTAGTGGGCCTTTAGAAGGCCCAAGCCTAAGATGAAACCCGGCAAAAATATCAACTTTGGATTTTAAAGTGAAGGGGACTTGGCTAAGTGGGCTTTTAAGAAAAACTTAGTAAAATAAGACACAAGAGAACCCTTGGTAGAGTGGCAATGTGGCGCCACTTAAATGCCTAAAAAAAGTGTTGTGTAGACTGAGTGTTAGGGCCAAGGTTCTAGTTGCAAGGTAAGCAGTATGGTGTTTTTATTTTTGTGCATGTGTTGGTCATGTGATGGAACTCAAGTAAAACTCTGATGAAAAGAATTTGAATTGTGCATGAGATTTGAGTAGATAGATTAGGGAGAGATTTTAGGAAATTTGAAATGTGACATGTGATGGCCGATTGGGGGACTCTTGAAGGGAAGTATTGCCGTTTGGGGCATGATGGCTTAGTGTGCATTCGGCTAGAGGAGTTTAGGTAGCAATTCAGCATTTGTTCTTTGTGGCCGATTGCTTTAGGGTGGCCTTCGGGATTTTTTCAATTCCCCTAAGTGTCGAATAGGTTTAGTAGTAAGGCCCTCTCAATTCATGCTTTTCTTTCTACTATTCTAAAAGCCAAAACTGTAAACCTTAAGCTTTCCATTGTCGACTTCTTCACCTAGCCAAATCTCCTCTCTGCTTTCATTCTTTTCTTCTCCTCTCTTTCTTTCTTCCATCCCTTTCTTCTTTAATTTCTTATAAGTCGAGCCTATCAACCTTTTCCTCTCCTTTTCACTTCTCATTTTCTTCTCCATCTCCTTTGCCATGCCAATCATAAAACCTCTCCCATTCAACCTTCATAGTCAAATATGTAACACCCCAAACCCGGCCTAGACGCTAGACCAGATCTGGTGTGTCACACGATCTTAAAACTAAGTTTACGGCCCTTTTAGACTTATTGTGTCTTAAGTGAGGTTTGAATCAAAAGAGTAAGTTTGTTAAAACCAGTTTATTAATCCTTCAAGTTATCCATATTATTCACACGTTGAGTTTTAAAAACGTTCTTTAGATTTTGAAACCAGCACAGCCTAAACTAACGATTCTATAAAATGTAATTTAATCATCAAAGAAAATTAAACCAAATAAAAAACTTAGACAGCGGCCTTATTACAAAATAAAACCCAAAAATAACTTAATTATAAAATACTTTAAACAAAATGAAAACCAGTTCTGCAGATGCTGTGGCCACTCCGAATCTCTCGCAGCTCCAAGCCCGCTATGGTTGAGTGTTACCTGCAGAGGTTAAATAAAAAGAGGGTGAGTTTGACAACTCAGTGTGCAACATTATCTCAACCATAGGCCAAAACAGATCAAGCCTCAGAATCAAATTAGTTGGCCTTGGCCCATTACAGAAATCAGGTTAAGCCCGTAGGCCCATAACAGATACAGATCAGATATAATATGCAAACAGAAAACCCAACCCAGATCCATCCATAACACCCCCGTACCAGCCTTACACCATGTGGGGAGACTACTCGACCCACCCAACCGCTACACACCACAGATAATTGCAGCGAAGCTGCCAGATATAATTTGCAGCGAGGCTGCCAGATATTGTGACGAGGTCATCAGATACAGATATTGTGGCGAGGCCACCAGATTTGCAGCGAGGCTGCCAGATAATAATGTGACAAAGTCACCAGATTGCAGCGAGGCTACCAGATAATAATGTGACAAAGTCACCAGATTGCAGCGAGGCTGCCAGAACGCTTCCTCCATCATAAACCCATGCCCCATGCAACATAAGAATATAAATACTAGCATGCAACATATAACATCTCATGCATCAGATATGCTCACATTAAATGGTAACTCATGCAGATACATAAAATCATACATTTCATACAGAATTGACCCTAGGGGTATAATAGTCTTTTTACACCTAGGGGTATTTTGGGAATTTTCCATATTTAAGGGTATTTTAGTCCTTTTTCATATTTTCAGATATTTTGTGCAAATCCAATAAATTATCAGCCCCCATATAACCACGGAAGTCGATTTAAGCCAAATTTCCAATTTTGCCCTTTTTAGCCTAAAACCCCTAATGGGCCTTACTATGTCCAACATCGTCGATAAGTCCGTTAAGCCCAATTTTAGGTTTTAGTTTACCGACTTTACCAAGTTTTTATTATTCATGTTACCAGAAAGTCTTTAACGATCATTTTTCGATTTAGGCTCGGAAGCCCACTGGGCCCATCTTGGCCCTTCACAGCCCAACTTACCAAAACGTTCAGAATTACTCCTTCTGCAAATCCTTCACTACCGAATTCATGACTAACCCCAATGGAGTAAACGATTACTCTAAAGTTTTACACGAGTGCATTTTCGGTCGCTTTCCACCAGTTGTCGGTCCCTTTATGGCCATTTCGGCTTTTACCGCTTTAGTCTAAAAGTTGGGATTAGTTACACACCTGATTACGACGAACGATGACGATATCTGCTCCAACTCAATCCTATATTCGATTAGTAAAACATTAGACCACGAATCAATTATAACTAAATTTAACATACTCTTACCATATTCGGGCATCCATGAACAAGGCCCTAAATCCTTACCTTTGCTGAAGTTGATATCCAAATCTGGATCCGGACGCTCCACTAATCCAAGCCCTTAGTCAGCAGCCTTTAACCCTTACAAGCACAGAGTAAAATAATTGGTAACAGCACCTTAAAGCCTTAGGCACTATTTCGACAGCCTCCCTAAACACATAGGGATTCCAACTTTTCCAAATCCCAAAAATAAGAATAGATCACAGTCAAGTCATTCATATCACCAACTTATATCCATGGTCAAACTAGCCCAATCATCACACAAGTTAGTCATTTACCCACGAGGGGCAAAACAGTCATTTAACACCCTAGGGGCAAAACGGTAATTTTACCCCATAGGGGTGTCTTGGTAATTCTACCCTACAGGGGTATTTTGGTAAATTCACAAACCGAGGGTAAAATAGTAATTTTACAAATCAGGGGTAAAAATAGTAATTTTACAAATCAGGGGTAAAATAGTAATTTTACAAATTAGGGGTAAAACGGTAATTTACAAATCACGGGTAAAATGGTAATTTTACAAATTAGGGGTAAAATGGTAATTTTACAAATCAAGGGTAAAATGGTAATTTTACAAATTAGGGGTAAAATGGTAATTTTACAAATTAAGGGTATGTCTGTCATTTTACAAATCGAGGGTACTTCTGTAATTGTACAAATAAAGGGTAATTCGATAATTTTATAAATCGGGATATTTCTTGTAATTTTACAAATCGAGGGTAATTCGGTAATTTTGTAAACCAAGGTATTTCAGTAATTTTGTAAACTACAGCATTTCTAAACAGAGATAACATTGCGAATGTGCCTAGGGCCCATTGTCAGCCCAAATGGGCCCACACGCTCGTGTGGCCCTTTTAGCCTAAATCTAGCCACAGATATGAGATTCACCTAATCTAGCCCAACATTTACTATACAATCAAACAACTTATCCAATTGGGCCCGCAGGCCCATTGGGCCCACATGGCCTATTCGGCCCATCGCAGCCCGAAGTAGCCGTCCTACCGCTAGAGCAGTGAGAAATACACACCTGATAGGAGGCTGAAGTTAATCCGCGCTCCAAACACTCTTAGTCGATGCCCAACCCAAACGGGCACGCCATAAAGCGAAAGGGATCAGCCAAGAAGGCTGTGCCTACTCTCCTCCTGGTTTGCTCTATTTAAAGCTAGCTCCTCACCTGCTCTCATGTTAGCTTTCCGATGTGGGATTCTCCATCAATCCCCCTAAAATTAAAGCATTAGCAAAATAATCAACCTTTGCATCCAACGGGATTCGAACCAAAGCCCTCTCAATAGTCATGTCAAGGGACCACCACTAGGACACAAGCTCTTTTTGTGTCATAAGTCCAACACATATAACTTTAAAGCTCACCTACTTGCTTCCAGATTTATTTAAAAGAAAAACCAAAATAAATTGCAAGAGCCAAGACTTGAACCTTAGACCCTTTGCTTCCTTGTCCTTTAAGTGGCGCTACTTTGCCACTACACCACACTCCTTTTTTTGTGTCTTATTACACACATAATTCCTTACAACTCCTCTTTTCCAAGTCCTCTATTCCTTAAGTCCAAAAATCCAAGAATTCTCCGGGTTTTTAACCAACACTTGGGCCTTCCATAGGCCCAATAACACACTCCAAACACGAATTATACATCCATATATCAAAATTTCAACATTACACCAAATATCACAAAAATCTCGGAAATCCAGAAATTAGCCCAAGACTTTTCCCCACACTATGAATCCTTCGCAGTTCACTAAAATACCACATTAACCCATAAATAATAACCTTCCATAACAGAATTCAACACATCAATAATTTTATTTCGAACTATCTCACACCCGTACCCAGGCCCAAGGCCCAATACTTCTAGGCCCAAATTCAGGGTGTTACAAAATACTCATAAAAGTCGAAAACCCGAAAAGTAGTTGTATTGTGCCAATTTCTTCTTGATTGAATGCTCTATTCTTTTCTTCTCTTTTAAGCCGAATCTCCCTACCTCAATAGTCCTGTCGACATCTTCATCCTCTTATTACAAAGCTTTCACATTTCTTTTACATTTGTTATACCAAAAGCCGAAAGATCTCTAGATTCATTCTCTACCAGTATTTAGAGGCCAGATCTACATCAGATCTGAGTTAGAAAAGGGATTCGAATCGTTCTGGTTAAGAGAACCTTTGGTAAGTGCTCAAAATCTCTATTTTATTCATTATTTCGAGATTTAAGGAAAAGCCAAAAACCCCTATAGAAGGTAACTGTTGATTGGGGCTAAATGTTCTATAGATCTCATTAATCGGTTTATTATGTGCTAGGATAGACTGAAGGGGATCAATTGCGTAGTGTTGAAGGATAGAACCAGTGGAGCAACTAGATCTAAGATCTAGGCATAGTTTCGACAAAGGTAAGTGTACAAGAGACTAAGGTTATGGTGGCCGAATATGTATGTTGGGAATTAGTGGTTATTCGATTTGATTTTTAGATGTTAACACGATCTAAATGAATGTAGGATTGTGTTGGAGCAGATATTGTTGTTGTCTGTCGTAAATCAGGTGTGTAAACGAATACCCTTCTGTAGTCTAAATCTGCAAAAGTCGAAAAGCTGAAATGCTAAAATTCTGTAATTTCGTGGGCTTATGAGTGTGCAAATGCTCGTAGGTCGGTTAGAAGTGGTAAGATTTGATAACTGAAATCGGTTTAGATGGTAAGTGCGTAATTTCGTGCACCTCAATAATTTGGGTCTCGATGGGCTAAATTCGGGCCCAATGGGCTTACGGGCCCATATGGGTAAAAATAAGTGGAAAGTGTGTTCTGGTATACTGTAGGTCTAAAACTATTAAAACTGGTAATCCGGTCATAAAATTTGGGCTAAATGGGCTTAAGTAGCTATTTGACACTGTAAGGCACATTAGGGGTTTTAGGGCCCAATAACTAAAAACTGCTAAAATGGGTTAAATAGACTACTAGGATGAAAGTTGGACTATTATTGACTAAAATATGCATAAAAACTGGTATAATTACTGAAATACCCTTTAAGGGTGAAAACTTACTATTTTACCCCTAGGTGCAAAATAACCGTTATACCCCTAGGGCTAAATTTGACTGAAATGCATGTTTTACTGTTTCTGTCCACTGTATGCCATGACATGATTATCTGTTGCATGGGACTGGGTTGTTGATGGAGGAAGTATTGATAGTGGCTTGACCACATACTGAAGGGGCTTTGCCTCGTTACACTGTTATTTGAGCAGCTATGCTGCAACTGTGGAGTGTAGGGCTGGGTGCGTTAAGTTATTCCCCACATGGAGTGTAGGGCTGGTACGGGTGGAGTGTAGCGGTTGGATTTAGGTTGGGTTTGGGCTTGCATTCATAACTGATATCTGTTCTATTACTGAAATGGGCCTACGGGCCGTACTATTGTCTAAAAAGGGCTAAGGCCCAGTTTACTATATCTGAATAGGGCTTCGGCCCAGTATATACTGAGACTAGTTAAGGCTTAGGCCCAGTGGGCTTGAGCTGATTTGGGCTCTGGATGGGCTTTCTTTACACACTGAGTGTCCAAAATCACCCCTTTTCTTCCATCCTTGCAGGTGAGCCCTAGATTGGTGGACTTGGAGCTGGGAGGGATTCAGAGTGGCCACGTAGACGACGTTTCTGCTTTAATTATTTTAATATTTATTTTAATCGTTTCTATTTTTAATTTGGGTTTTGTATTAAGGCCGCTCTAATTATTTTACTATGGGTTTTTTTAATTATTTATTTTTACTATACTCTAGTTATTTTGAGTGTAGCTGCGTGGGTTTTCTCAAAATTAATCAAACGTTTTCAAAACCAGTCACACGATTCAATCGAGTAACAAAGTTAAATTTTATAATAAATCTCTTAATAATTGGTAATGGATAGAACGATCACCAAAAAACTAGGAATTTCTCTTAAAACTTTATTATCAGTTTTGCAAGCTCGCCCTAATCTTAGTAGCTAGGTCACATGGTTAGTGGTAGGTAATGTGACTCACCAGACTTGGTCGTAACGTCTGGGCTGGGTTTGGGGTGTTACATGAAATGTCAGGGGTAAAATAGTAATTTACTCATTTATATGTTTTTGGACTAAATTGAATGAAATTATATTGAATTATTTTATTTTGAATACATTTAGATCAAGAACCAAAGAAATCAAATATGGATCAGAGGAAAACTAAAATCGTCGATTAATCGTCTCGTTTCGATTACCGTTGTCCGAGGTAAGTTTATAAGCAAATAAACGTAGTTATTTTTTTTGAATAAAAATAAGTTACATGTGCTAAATTGATATATTGAAGAATGTATAAATGATAGCCAAATATGTGTACACTTGGGAACTATGTTTATGATTCGATTCGACCAAGATTCGACATCCAAAAAGCTCCGTGTGAACCTTAAAGAATAATTAGAATTTCTGATATATGAATTATGTGTAAGACCGACTTTGTATCAGTGATATTCGGGCTTTATGCCTAGCAAGCTTCGTGTCGGTGTAATATCTCATGCTTTGAGCCTAGCAGGCTTCGTGCCAGTGTAACATACCAGGCTTCGGGCCTAGCAGGCTTTATGCCAGTGTATTATAATAGGCTTTACAACTAGTAGGCTTTATGTTGATGTGGTATTGATATGTGATTACATGTAAGAACACATCTGGGACGTTGGCATTGTACGACATGTGTTATAATACGGGTATCCTTTTTAATTTCGAATGGTTCAACGGGTAAGGATAAGTTACGAATGAATATGGAAACTAGTTAAAGTGAACAGGTGTATGACAATTTATTACCTATTCGAAAAAAAGGTAAGTTGATTATTTGATATGTGATACAAGTTATAAATGATGTTAATGGTAGTGATTGTGTATATGAAAATCTGTATGTGGATTAATGTATAAATATGTGATATTAATGTTTCAATTTTCAGCATATATTCGGTCTAATGTTACATAAGGAATAAATTGAAATGTGAAATTTATATTGATATTAAAGGATTGATGTGCATTCGATTAGTAGGTATTTGAAATGTGACCTTTGAACGTGTTTATATAGAAATATGTATATTCGACAAAATAAGGTCTATGTGATATTAAAAATGTTAATAAATCAATGTGTGTTTGGAAATGTTATAAATTATGTATAGATAAATGTTTGGTAATTAAATTTCATAAGTATGACTTGGTTATGCCTTAATGAATTATCAATGCCATTGAGATAATTTTTGAAATAAGAATTGAGCTATGAATGAAGTGAATGAAACCATATGTTTAAGCATATGATTGGTCATATTCGGTTTAATGATATATATATATGTATGTATGATATGGAAATGTGAATTTCATACTTATGCCAAAGTTTATATGTGCGTTTTTCTATAAGGTAATTGAATGTGAAATTATGATTAAGGAAATGTGAATTGTATAAATGTATTATGATAATAAGTATTCGGTCAAGTGAAACTTTTATTGATATTGACTATGAAAGATGATTTTAGATAAAGAACGAATGCATGTTTGGACAAAACTTAATTCATGTTTAGTTATATGTGGATATTTGAATTTTACAAATATGGTTTGGTTATGTATTATTAAATTATTACTGTTATTGAGTTAATATTTGCTTATGACTTACTAAGCTAAGATAGCTTACTCTGTGTCTATATTTTACTTTTGTTTTATAGATTTTGGAGACTAGTTGCAAGCTCGGGGACCGTCAGCAAAGTCTATCACACTATCGACTATTTTTCGGTATATTATAAATTGGATTTCGAACCTATGGCATGTCTAGGCTAGTTAATATTTGGTTATGTCTGAAGTTGTGTATATGTTATGCCAAGTGAAAATGGCTAAATCGATATGGGTATTTGCTATCTTGAATTATGATTCTTATGGGTGTGTTGCTTGGTTTATATGCCTCTATCAAGTAATGTTACGTTTGCTTGTGGTATTAACAATCCGAATATGATATATTTTTGGGGTGTAGTTGGTATAATAATTGTGTCATATTTGATATGATGCGAATTTTTGGTTAGACATATTGAATAAGTGATATATATATTACTCATTAGCGTGAAGCATATGATAGATGGCTGTGGTTTCTGGTATAATTAATTAGTTGTAATGTGATGAATTTTGGTAAATGAAAGGAAGTTAGTTTATAAGTTAATTAATTTACAAATTTCTGTTGTGATATGAATACTATTTTAATAAGGAAATATACATGTTTTCAATGATATATGACATGATATGCAAATTATAAATGGCATATATTTATATATATACATTAGATTATGTCTTTTAATTTAAATTATATATATGCCTTATTTACTAACCTTTATAATGTTATAATATAGTTAAATTGATGGGTTAATAAATGCTACTTTGGTACATGAATTGATGCGCATAATTGGATGGAAACTATTGTTTAAGTTTAATTTGTGTTTCGGCTATATGGATAATATTGTGAGTATATTAAGTCTATGACATGTTTCTAAGGGTCTTGCTAGGAATAAGAATAATTTAAGTTTATTTGTACTCAGTTATGTATTATGTTTAAAATAGGGATTTAATTCTATATGAATCTATATGCATGTTCCCATTCAGTTTAAGCATTGGAGAAAAATGTCCTAATGAATAGTACTGTACTGATTATGATATGGACATATGATGAGTGTTTAACTTGTTCGTTTTATAAGATTCGTGTAAGCTAATGATTTGATTATTTAGTTATGCGCATATGCTTGTATGTGAAAGTGATATTTTTGATAATTTGTTTATAAATTAAATGTTTACATTTATATTAGTTTTGTGATATGATATGCGTGATATGAAGTAATAAAATTTATAAAAACTAATCACCCCAAAACTAACTAATATCACGATTTTAAGGTAAGCGCACCTATCAAACAATAGTATAGTTTAGCGGCAAGACCGAGTTATCGTACCCAAGGGAACCAAAAGTACTAGTACTTACTTCCTTTCTATTATCTAACCTAAAAATAAAAGGGGTTTGTATGAAACTAATTCTAAAACTAAACAAAAAGTGCACAAGAAAGTAAATTTGGGGAAAAAATCTCAGGAAAAGCTGATTGATATTGGCAATACTCAAGGGAGAATCCACCTGGACTTCACTTGTTATTAACTTCTTGAACTAGACGATTTCTTCACTTGACTTGATCCGTAGAGATCCCTAATTTATGTTAATACCTCCGTCGAGGATAAGAACAACTAATCCTAGGTTGATTAACTGAAATCTCTTTCTAGTTAAAACCCTAGTCTTGCATTAACTCGATCTATGGATCCCCCTATTAGGTTTGACCCTAATCCGGCAGATTTATGTCGCCCTATGTCTAGGGTTGCATGCAACTCCGCTTAATTATGCTAGATCTACTCTTAAACAGGGACTTTTGCTCATCTGCCTAAGCACATCAAAACTAGAATTAATACCTAGGATTATTAAAACAAGCATTAAGCACACATAATTAAGAACAATTCAAGTTTTTATCATATAATTCAATAATGAATAATAACAAGATCTGTCTTAGGTTTCATCCCCCTTAAGTATTTGGGGGATTTAGTTCATAATTAAGAAAGAAAACATCTCAGTAGAAATAAAATAGCAAAACGTAAAAGAACCCAAAAACCCCTGAAGGATTGAAGGGAAATCCTCTGTCTTGATGTAGAATTCTGGCTTCTAGGATGAATCAATTGGCTTCCCTTGGAATAATCCCTTACTTCCACTCTTTGTGTTGGCAGAAAAAAGGCGCTCCTTTTTAGTAGAAAAGAGTACACCCTATGAGTTGCCTCTTAGGGTCTTTATATAGAGCTTTGGGATGCCTTTCTTAGCCTCTAAGTATCCAAATCCGAGTGAAATTGCACTTCCTCACGACAGGGACACACCCGTGTGCCACGCCCGTGTGGATGACAAGAGGCCGTGTGCGAGACTATTGATGGTGGCACGGTCGTGTGGTCAGGCCATGCTTCTCGGGGCTGGGCCGTGTTGGACCTTATGTGGCACAGTCGTGTGCCACGGCTGTGTGGTGACTCCTTCGGCCATGTTATTTTCACACTTTGGCCCATTTTCTTCGTTTTTGGTCCGTTTTTCGTTCTTTTCGCTTCCCCATGCTCTCCTGAGTATACAACATGAAATAGAATGGTTAAGAGCACCAATTCTCACAAAATTAATAATTATTCATCCAAAATATAGGCTAAACATGAGGTAAAAATATATATAATTTATCGTTTATCAAATACCCCCACACTTAAGCCTTTGCTTGTCCTCAAGCAAAATCTCAATCCCTAATTAAGAATCATTCCTCTCAACTTACAAACTTTATCAATAATGTTTCAAACTAATTCACAAGTAGTCATACAATGAAAATTCAATCAGAAGAACATTAAAGATTCAATCACTCTAAGTTGAGAATTTTATCATTGAAACATAAGTTCTCTCCCTTCTTCTAAGTAATTATCTCTCAATCAAAATTAACAATATTTGACATCCTCACTAAAGATTCACTCTATCCACTCAAAGTGTTTAAGGTTCAAGAATTAAGCACTCTATATTCAACCTGAAAAGTTATTACCATAGGCTTGCAAGAAAATCAAATCTCCACCACTATAGATCGATATGATACATCGATCAAAAGGTCTTTCAATGGTTGTAATGGGGCTTTGGTTAGGGGTGTTGTCACAAGCTGAAAAAGAAAGGGTTAGAATCGAGATTGCACTAAAAATTTATCTAGCTAGAAAAATCTTTATCACTGGAACATATTTCTAGAGCTAATTCTTATGATAACATTATTTCTGCCTTGGTAACCTTAAAATAGAAATGTGCAAAAACTATTGAACTATTACAGATTACAACTGAATTACTACATACGTTTTTTTTTAAGAACAATTCAAGTACAATTTTGCAGACTTTACAATATGGAAAAGAGAATAAAGCTAGATAATAATTTCAGCCCAAATCTCGAAAAAAAATAGGGATCAAAATAATTAAATGGAATTTAACAAAAATGGGTTATAGGTTAATATTAGGGGTGAGTCAAGGAATAGGTTGTTAGGCTCAATGGGGTTCACTAGGGGTTAATTTGTGGAGGTAGGCTTTTATGGAGTAAGTGGGTTAAATCCTAAGTGCCTTTATCATCTCAGTGTATCAAATCAATAATGTGGTCTTGATATGTATAATCGAAGCAAGTTCTAGAATAACAAATCAGTATTGACTCACTCAAAGCAATAATAAAAGTGAGCATGAAAGAATGTGTGCTCAAAAGGCTCAAAAATATCACCAGAATTATGGCTTTTGATGTCAATCCTGCGAATTTCAAATCTCAAGATAACACTTAAAATTAAGGAAATTGACTTATGAAAAAAATTGGAATCTCAAAAATTTCAACTTATCATGCTTGATTCCCTAATGTTTTAAAGTTTGAATAATCAAAGTACAAGCACCTATGTCTTAATTCTCATATATCAATAAAAATCATAAATCAATCAGAATTAATTCCTAATAGGAGATTGAAGATAATGCAAAGAGTGAAAGTGAGAATTTGAGAACAATGCAACAAGTTAATAATTTTCAGGGATTTCAATGAGAATGTAATGACTGAAAGTAAGTTTCTCCCCCACACTTAAGATGTACATTGCCCTCAATGGACAAGGATATCATTAGTAGCAATAGAAGCACAACACCATAAGATAGGGAAAGGCATGAAACTCCCTGAATTTTGGATGAATTTGTGAGACGGAGATTGGACTTGGAAGAGCCGATAGTTGTGGTAGGGTTGTCCCATTTCCATATGGATATGAACTGTAGAGCTCCTTTGAAACTGCGAAAGTATTTATCAGTCATGGGGAATTTGGATTAAAAGAATATGTTTGTTAAGGGGGAGCCGATATGAAGAAATTAAAAATAAAGAAAGAAAAATAAATTAAATTCTAAAAATACTAAAATTCAAATAATGAAAAAGATAAAATGAACTAAAAATAAAAGTAAAAGTAAAAAGGAAAATAAAGTTAGAAGAAAAAAAATGGTAAAAATAGGGATCAGTGAAAAAAATAGATTAAGATAAAAATAAAGTTAGGAGGAATAGAGGTATCTAATCCTCAGATGGGTCATGCGGTGGCGGTGGTGAAGTGATGTGGAGATGCTGGCATATCTGCTGTAGTGTCGCATCGATATGATCGAAGCGCTGGAAGCATTGCTGCTCGAATTGGGATAGGCGCTCAGATATGTCAGGATGAGAAGCTGCCGCATGAACTGGTCGGCAGGGTGGTGGTGGGTCGGTAGGTGCATCATCCTTCGGTGGTGGGACATCATCAGGAATGTCTTCTGGATCCTCGACCTCCTGGATAAGGCGGTACTAAAAAGGGTCGCCTTCTGGTCTCCGCTGGATCATCCTCATATGGTGCATAATTTGGATGCCCTGAGGGGATATCTGGCCGATGAGTGTGTATGAGGATGTTTGGGCCACTATGTTGAGGAGCCCGAAGTGACGAGCCAAGCGTGTAATGTACGGGCCCATGGATATGATGCCCTTGCGATGTCGTTTGGTCTGGTGCTACATGGCGTGAACGATAAAGAAGGCGAGGTTGATGGGGTACGCTTTGCCATGCTCTATAAGAAATAAGCGTCGTGGGTGTTGACAATGCCTGTGCTCTCTTGTCAACCTATTAAAGTATGCACGAGAAGAACGTGAAGGTACCTAAATGACGGGGTGAGGGCGTTCGCCTTTGTGCGACTAGGGTCGTAGGAGGGATACCCCGAGGCAATATTGCGCCGACAATCGACTGGTTTGAGGTGGATGCGACAGGGGAGTGTAGGAAAGTCTTCCTCCTCCATGAACTGCTCTGTGTAGACGCCGAGAGCTGAGCCGAACTCTGGTACGCTAAGGTGGCGTACACGACCTCCTAGGCAAAATCTGACCGTCCTTGGATCATCGAATTGGCTTATGATGGTCTGAAGATGGAAGGTGGAGCAGAACTTTAGAGTTAGTTCAAGGTATGTAGGCTTGATGATTTGAAAGAACTGCTCCCAAGGATCCGTCATCAGTAGGGCCCGGACTGTATCTGCGAGGTTGACTTGCTCTAGCGCGTCCTAATCAATGCATCGGCCAGTGCTTAATGTACGGGCCCGTAGTATCTGAAACAACTCCTTTTGGGAGTATTGGGGAAATGTAATGAACGGGTGGCAAGCCTCAAAGGTGGGCCTCGATGATGAACCACCTGGCCCTTTACGTTTATTTGAAGGCAAAGCAACAGCTCTTTTCCATGTGATGATGACATAATGCCTAAAAACAGAATGATAAACATTAGTCCTAAAAAAAAGTTGAAATTAAATCAAATAAAAAACTATAAATAAAATAATAAATATGTAGATTGAAATGACAATGTGCCTAAAAACAATTTGAAATAAGATGGGAACTAACCTAAATAATATAAATTATCCATCCTAATATAATATCAAAATTAAGAAACATGGGTATGTATTTATACTAAATGCATGAGATTTTAGATAGGAAAAATGGCACTCAAATTTAACTCTAAGTGGCATGAAATCACAAGGGTCTCTATAACATTCTAGAGTGTTCATGCTAATTCAATCAATTCCATGCTTTGAAATAATGCTAATCCTAAATATAACATGGTATAAAAAGAAAAATACAAATAAATTAGTAAAAATTAGGAAGAAAAATGAGAAAATAGAACCAAATGGGAGATAGATGAGGCGGAGCACGGTCGTGGGTGAGGCGGCACGGCCGTGGGAGCACTGTAGACACCGGCGGTGACGCTTAGGGAGGGTTGGGGTAGGGTTTGAGGGGATTTAGGGTTTAGAGTAGGAGAAGATGACAAATAGTGGCCTTATTTATAGTTGTTGGGTCACACGGGCATGGCACACGCCCATGTGACTCTGGTTTTGCCCGTGTGGTTCGAAATTCGGTGGTTTTGGCGCATTTGGTTCGAGGTACATGCCCTTGTTGGCCATCACGTACCGCCGTTTGTGATCTTGTTCGCTTTTCACATGGTCGTGTGATCGGTCACATGGCCGTTTGCGATAAGGCTTTGCTATTCAGACGGTCGTGTAGGAAGTCACACGGTCGTGTCTAAATTGATAGTGTTGGCCACGGTTTGGGGACACGGGCTTGTGGCTTTATGCAAGCCCGTGTCTAAATGAAAGGGTTGCCATGGCCATGTCGCACGACCGTGGCGATTTGTCATTAGCCCGTGCTTTGGGAAAAATTATACTCTATTTGTGTGCACGACCGTGTCTTTGCTTTCAATATTCACACAGCCTTCGGGATGCCCGTGTGCGTGGCCGTGTGGTCCGAAATTTCTGCATTAAAAAGGGTTAGTTGATGTATAAAAGACTAAAATCAAAATAGGAAGAAAGTTTACTAAGTTAGTGCTCGAGTTGCCTCCCAAGAAGTGCTTCTTTAGAGTCTAAGCTCGACTCTTCCTGGATGTATCACGAAGGGAGTTTATGGAGCTGAAGCTCCTCCCTGTTATCTTTAAAATTCTCACCTCTATAATGTTTAAGCCTATGGCCGTTTACCTTGAAAGTACTGTGGTTAGGGTGAGTTACCTCAACTGTGCCGTATGGAAAGACAGTTTGGACAGTGAATGGACCTGACCATCTTGACTTGAGTTTCCAGGAAATAGTTTTAGCCTTGAGTTGTAGAGTAGGACAAGATCACCGATTTTGAACTGTTTAGGTTGTCTTAGTCGTTTGTCGTGACGTCGCTTTATGGCTTCCTTATACAGCCTTGAGCTTTCATAAGCATGGCAATGCCATTCATCTAGCTCGTTTAACTGTATTAGTCTTTTCTCACCTGCGAGCTTAGAATCAAGATTTAAAATTTTAATAGCCCAAAATGCTTTATGTTCAAGTTCAAATAGCAGATGACAGCTTTTTCCGTAGACAAGTTTATAAGGAGATGTTCCTGTAGGTGTTTTAATTGCGGTTCTATAGGCCCATAAAGTATCGTCTACCTTTCTTGATCAATCTTTTCTATTTGTTTCTATTGTTTTCTCTAAGATGTGTTTTAGTTCCCTATTTATTACTTTGACTTGGCCACTGGTTTGTGGATGATAAGGGGTAGCTGTTTTATGGTGTACTCCATACCTTTTTAAAACTTTTTCAAATTGAGCATTGCAAAAATGGGTACCCCTGTCACTAATAATTATCCTAGGTGTTCCAAATCGAGAGAAAAGTTTCTTCAAAAATCGTACTACCATTCTAGCATCATTAGTAGGTAAGGCTTGGGCTTCCACCCATTTGGACATATAATCTACTGCTACTAGGATGTACTTATTCCCAAATGAAGCATAGAATGGACCCATGAAATCAATACCCCATACATCAAATATTTCACATGAAAGTATATAGTTTTGAGGCATTTCATTATGTTGAGAGATATTACATGTTCTCTGGCATTTATCAAAAGAGGTCACATACCTATTGGCATCTTTGAAAAGTGTAGGCTAGTAAAAGCCTGATTTGAGTACCTTATGAGCAGTTCTAGCTCCATTGTGATGTCCTCCTGTGGGTCCCGAATGGCAATGATCTAAAATTTGGTATGTTTCTATCTCAGCAACGCATCTTCAAATAACTTGATCTGTACAAATTCGAAAAAGAAAAGGATCTTCCCAAAAGTAGTTTTTCATATCTACAAAGAATCGCTTCTTTTGCTGATGGGTCAGCCCTTTTGGGGTTATGTTAGCTGCTAAGTAATTTGCAAAATCAGCAAACCAAGGAACTGCTGTCTCTACTAAGGCGAGGAGTTGTTCTTCAGGAAACAAGTTGTTTATTTTATCGAGGTACTTGGGTTGTGTGTTTTCTAGTCTTGAAAGGTGATCTGCTACCAAGTTTTCAGCTCCTTTCTTATCCTTAATTTCTAAATCGAATTCCTGTAATAATAGAATCCATCTTATTAATCGGGGTTTTGCATCAATTTTAGTTAAAAGATAGCGAAGAGCAGAATGGTCAATATAAACAATGACTTTTGACAATATTAAATAAGATCTGAATTTGTCAAATGCAAAAATAATGGCTAGCAATTCTTTTTCTGTGGTAGTATAATTTGCTTGAGCGGCTGTCAAAGTTCTGCTAGCATAATAAATCGGTTGAAAGTGCTTGTCTCTTCACTGTCCTAAAACTGCACCTACTGCAAAATCACTTGCATCGCACATTAGTTCAAAAGGTAGATTCCAATCAGGTGAAATCATAATCGGGGAATTGACTAACTTTTCCTTGAGAGTGATAAAAGATTCTAAACATTCTTGGTCAAAGTTGAAAAGCACGTCTTTTTCTAGTAATTTTGTTAAAGGCTTAGCTATTTTAGAAAAATCTTTAATGAATCTGCGATAAAAACCTGCATGTCTTAAAAAGCTTTTTATGGCCTTAACTGAATTAGGGGGAGGTAATTTTTCGATGGTTTCAATTTTTGCCTTGTCTACCTCTATCCCTTTACTAGAAATTCTATGCCTTAGAACAATACCTTCTTGAACCATAAAATGGCATTTTTCCCAATTTAATACTAGATTTGTCTCTTCACATCTTATCAAAACACGTTTTAAATTATTAAGACAAAGTTGGAAGGAATTACTAAAAATTTAGAAATCATCCATAAATACCTCCATAATATCTTTCACATGTTCATTGAAGATAGCTAGCATGCATAGCTGAAAAGTAGCAGGAGCGTTACATAAACTGAAAGGCATTCTATGATAAGCAAATGTACCGTATGGATATGTGAATGTCATTTTCTCCTGATCTTCTGGAGCTATCGGGATTTGGAAGTAACCAGAGAGGCCATCTAAGAAATAGTAATACATGTGACCTGATAATCTTTCCAACATCTGATCAATGAAAGGTAAGGGAAAATAATCTTCTCGAGTTGTGTTATTTAACTTTCTATAATCAATGCAGACTCGCCACCCAGTGACTATTCTTGTAGGTATTGACTCCTTTTTGTCATTAGACACCACGGTCATGCCTCCCTTTTTAGGAACAACCTGCACAGGATTTACCCAAAAATTGTCAGAAATAGGATAAATAATACCTGCATCTAGAAGTTTAATTACCTCGGCTTTTACGACTTCCTTCACGTTGGGATTCAATCGTCATTGAGCTTGCATCGATGGTTTATATTCATCTTCAATTAAAATTTTGTGGGTACAAAAAGAAGGATTAATTCCCCTAATATCTAAAATTTTCTATGCTATAGCCTGTTTGTGTTCTCTTAACACTTGAAGTAGTTCCCCTTTTTCTATAGTGCTCAAATTTAATGCGATAATAACTGGTAAAGTTGAATCTTCCCCTAAAAAGGCATATTCTAAATGGTCCGACAGTTGTTTTAATTCTAATTTAGGGGGTTCATCGATGGAAGGTTTCTGTCTCAATTCATCATTCATCTTTATATTTTCGTAGCTTATATGCCTTGCAACAAATTCATTATGGTCTAATTCTTTCATTACTTCTTTAAGTTCAGTGGTGGCTTCATCTTCCCCCTACCTTGAACAAGACACAGTTCCAACGTGTCTACGAGAGAAAGTTCCTGAAAATTATCTTGAACAAAATAATCAATAGCATTAACAAAATAACAGGAATCATCTTGTTCTTTAGAAAATTTCATAGCATCATAGATTTTAAAAATGACTTCTTCTCTACCAACTCTAAGTACCAATTTACCATCCCCTACATCAATGACGGCTCTAGCAGTAGCTAAAAATGGACGTCCCAAAATTAAAGGCACCTCAATATCCTCATCCATGTCAAGTACAACAAAATCAACAGGGAATATAAATTTATCTACTTTAACTAACACATCTTCAATAATTCCCCTAGGATATTTAATAGATCTATTAGCTAATTGGATACTCATCCTAGTGGGTTTTGGTTCCCCTAGACCTAGTTGCTTGAACATCTTATAAGGCATTAGATTAATGCTAGCACCTAAATCAGCTAAGGCTTTATCAATAATTAAACTACTGATTAAACAAGGAATAGTAAAACTCCCTAGATCTTTCAGTTTTGCTGGTAATTTATTTTAGAGGATAACTGAGCATTCCTCGTTGAGCTCTACTGTGGCTAGTTCTTCCAACTTCCTTTTATTTGTGAGAAGTTCTTTAAGAAACTTGGCGTACTTCGACATCTGCGAGATTGCTTCAACAAAAGGTAAATTAATATGTAATTGTTTAAAGAGTTCAAGAAACTTACCAAATTGAGCATCTGTGCGGTCTTTCTTTAACTTTGACGGATATGGAGTAGGTGGTTTGTATTCTTTAAGTGTTGGTGGAGTGCTTTCCTTGGGTTTCTCTTCATCTACCTTGTCTTTTGGAGATTCTGGAACATGTGTCTTTTCTGGTTCAGCAAATACTTTCCCATCTCTAAGGGTAATAGCTTTGACATGTTCTCTAGGGTTTGGCTAAGTGTTGCTTGGTAGTCCACCTTATGGTCTTTCTGAAATTAACTTGGCAAGTTGACCAATTTGATTCTCAAGCCCTTGAATTGATGCTTGTTGTTCTTTAGTGCCGTTTCAGTGTTTTGAAAACGGGTTTCTAATACAACCATAAATTTGGTGAACATTTCTTCAAGATTCAGCTTTTTCTCTTGTTGTGGTGGTGGCTGCTGAAATCCCGGAGGAGGCTATTGTCTTTGAATTCCTTGTCCTCCCCATGAAAAATTGGGGTGATTTCTCCAACATGCATTGTAGGTATTACTATAAGGGTTATTTTGAGGTCTAGAATTGTTACCCATATAGTTGGCTTGCTCAGTTTCTATGCTGTGTCCTTAAGATGAGTAGTCTGGATTGAACATATTTCCTGGAGTTGCGTCGCATTGCATCACTGATTGTGCCTGCGTGGAACCAACAAAGTTATCAAACTTTTTATTTAAAAGTTTTACCTGATTAGTAAGCATAGTGACAGCATCAATATTATAAACTCCTGCAACTTTTGTCGACTTTGTCCTCATGACTTGCCACTGATAGTTATTCAGTGACATCTTTTCAATAAATTCATAAGCTGCTTCTGGCATTTTGTTGTTAATTGTTCCTCCTGCGGCTACATCAATCATCTACCTTGTTGATGGATTCAAACCGTTGTGAAAGGTTTGAACTTGTATCCACAAGGGTAGTCCATGATGAGGGCATCTTCTCAAAAGATCCTTGTATCTCTCCCAGGCATCGTAAAGTGTTTCTAAATCCATCTACACAAAAGAAGAGATGCCGTTTCGTAATTTAGCTATTTTAGCTGGAGGAAAATATTTTAGTAAAAATTTCTCAGTCATCTATTCCCATGTAGTGATTGAACCTCGTGGTAGAGAATTCAACTATTGTTTAGCTTTATTCCTTAGGGAAAAAGGAAATAATCGGAGGCGAATGGCATCATTAGAAACACCATTTATTTTAAAAGTATCACAAAATTCCAAAAAGTTTGCTAAATGTGAGTTGGGATCTTCATCCTGTAACCATCAAACTGCACAAATTGCTGAATCATCTGAATAGTGTTAGGTTTTAATTCAAAATATTAGCAGCAATAATAGGTCTAATAATACTAGATTGAGCACCAGCCAAACTAGGTTTAGCATAATCATACATAGTACGAGGAGCATCATCTTGATTCACTGGTTGCGCAGCTATTGCAGGAGGTGGTGGAATGTCCTGATTTGCTTCCATCTCTTCCATAGGTTCTGTCTCTTGTTCTTGGTCTTGTTCTAGATAATGTAGGCTTCGTCTGATCTCTCTGCGAGTTCTGAGAACTGTCGCTTCTAAATCTTCGTCAAAAAGCAATGGTCCTGCTGGGTTGTTTCTAGTCATAAAGTAGAAATACCTCGAAGGAAAAAGAAAATAAAAATAAAATAAAATAAAAATAAATAAAAATTGAAAATAAATAAATATGGTAATGGTTAAAGTAATAGAAATCGAGTTCTATTAATATTTTAGTTCCCCGGCAACGGCACCAAAAACTTGATATGCGTGATATGAAGTAATAAAATTTATAAAAACTAATCACACCAAAACTAACTAATATCACGATTTTAAGGCAAGCGCAACTATCAAACAGTAGTATAGTTTAGCGGCAAGACCGAGTTATCGTACCCAAGGGAACCAAAAGTACTAGTACTTACTTTCTTTCTATTATCTAACCTAAAAATAAAAGGGGTTTTTATGATAATTCTAAAACTAAACAAAAAGTGCACAAGCAAGTAAATTTGGGGAAAAAATCTCGGGAAAAGCTGATTGATATGGCCAATACTCAAGGGAGAATCCACCTAGACTTCACTTGTTATTAACTTCTTGAACTAGACGATTTCTTCACTTGACTTGATCTGTAGAGATCCCTAATTTATGTTAATACCTCCGTCAAGGATAAGAACAACTAATCCTAGGTTGATTAACTGAAATCTCTTTCTAGTTAAAACCCCTAGTCTTGCATTAACTCAATCTATGGATCCCCCTATTAGGTTTGACCCTAATCCGGTAGATTTATGTCACCCTATGTCTAGGGTTGCATGCAACTCCGCTTAATTATGCTAGATCTACTCTTAAACAGGGACTTTTGCTCCTCTGCCTGTAACACCCCAAACCCGGCCCAGACGTTATGGCCAAATCTAGTGTGTCACATCACCTACAACTAACCATGTTACCTAGTTATTAAGATTGGGGTGAGCTTTGCAAACCGATATTGTGGGTTTAAGTGAAATTCTCAGTTTTTGGAGAATATCCTAAACATTACTAGTTGTTAAGAGGACAATATTAAAACTTAACTTTGTTACTCATTTGAAACGTTTGATGAGATTTTGAAAACATTTGATTAATTTTAAGAAAGCTTTGCGCAACTATATTCAAAAGAATTAAAGTAGTGTATGATTAAGTAATTTAAAAACCCAAAATAAAAATAATTAGGACGGCCTTATTACAAACCCAAAACCATAATAAAAATAATTAAAAATAAATACGAAAATAAAATAAGTTAAAATAGAACTTAATTAAATAACTGCAGTCCATATGGCCACTCTGAATCCCTCCTAGCTCCAAGTCCATCAATCTAGGGCTCACCTACATGGATAGAGAGAAAGGATGAGTTTGGAAACTCAGTGTGTAAGGAAAGCCCATCTAGAGCCCAAATCAGGTCAAGCCCACTGGGCCTAAGCCCTATTCAGTCTCAATAATAACTAGGTCGAAGCCCTATCCAGATATAGTAAACTGGGCCTTAGCACCTTTCAAATAATAGTACAGCCCATAGGCCCATTTCAGTAATAGAGCAATGAATATGCAGGTATGCAAACCTAAACCCAGCCTATGTCCATCCGCTACACTCCACCGGTACCAACCCTACACTCCATGTGGGGAATAACTCAATCCACCCAGCCCTACATTCCACAATTGCAGCATAGCTGCTCAGATAACAGTAAATTGAGGCAAAGCCTCCAGTACGTGGTCAAGCCACTTTTAGTACTTCCTCCCTCAATATCCCAGTCCCATGCAACAGATATTCATGACATGGCATGCAATAAACAGTAACAGTAAAACATGCATTTTGGTTAACTTAGCCCTCGGGGTGTAAAGGTCATTTTACACCCAGACGTAATTCAGTAATTTCCACCCATGAGGGTATTTCAGTAATTATGCTAATTTCTAGGGTTTCATACATATTTTAGTCAGAAATAGTCTAACTTTTATCTCCGTAGCTTATTTAGTCCATTTTAGCAGTTTACAGTCATGTGCCCTAAAACCCCTAATGGGCCCTATAGTGCCAATTAGCTAATTTAGCCCATCTAGTCCAAATTTTACGATCAATTTACATGTTTTAGCAGTTTTAGACCTACAGTCTACCAGTATGCATTTATTAGCTATTTTACCCATATGGGCCCGTAAGCCCATTAGGCCCAGTTTCAGCTTATCAAGGCCCAATTTACCGAAGTGCACGAAATTGTACATTCAACTAGCTTACCACTCGTGATTACAGATCCAATAATTCCCAAACGACTTATGAGCGTTCGTACGCTCATAAGCCCACGAAATGCCAGAATTTCGACATTTTGGCTTTTGTCGAATTGAACTACAAGAGGGTGTTCGATACACACCTGATTTGCGATGACTGCTAACGAGATCTCCCACAATATCCTACAATCGATTACTAGACACATCAGATCCAAAATACAATGACAATCATCATAATTCTACTTACCATAATCGACTATCACCACCTAAGGCCCTTGAGATCTTACCTTTGCCGAAACTAGTGACTAGATCTAGATCTAGTCGTTCCACTTGTCCAAGCCTTCGATCAGTCGCCTCTAAAACACACTATCACCAAAATAATCATTTGTTAAAACTTTTAGAGCCCTAAGCCCCGATCAATAGACTTTAGGGTTTTTAGCTTTTCTAAATCCCAAAATAATGAATAGATCTGAGATGTTGAGTACTTACCACAGATTCCCCTTCTACTCAGATCTAATGCAGATCTAGCTCCTAAACACTAGCAGATCTTGAATCTTAGAGATCTAAAGATTCGGCTATATGTCCCTAAAAACAATGGTGTTTTCGCCTTTTTAAGACTGTGAAGAGGAAGACGATTTGGTGTGGGGGTTTTGAAGTGATGTTGTCGACAGAGACTAGGGGTTTAGAGGATGTGAAAATCAGCTAAAAGAGATGAAGAAAATAGGAGGATTTTAGCTAGAAGAAATCGGCACAAGAACAACTTTCGGGATTTCAGCTTTTATGGCAATCAGCTCTGGAGGTTTAGAAAAGAATGGGAATGAGAGAAGAGATGGGTAGAGTGGCAGGGATGTTTTGGCTAGAGAAGAAAAGAAAAGAAAAAGAAAACAATGGAAGATAGGAGAAGAGAAGAGAGAATTCGGCACAAGGATAAGCTTACTTGCATTTTTCGGCTTTTTGGCACACTAAGGGGGGAATAGAACAAAAGTGAAACCTCTAGCTAACCCTAATTAGACAAGATAGAAAAGAATATAGACTTGCCCTAATGGCCACTCAAACCAATGGTCCAATCTCCCTAAGGCCCTAGCCGAATGCTACTTAAGTTCTATCACATGCCCGGCACATTCCCAAAAGAAAAGTACCATCTGCTTACCTTGTGACTTGAACTCTACCCCTTAAACTCAGTCCACAGGCCATTTTTTTAGGAACTTAGTGGCGCCACCTTGCCACTTTACCAAGGCCCTCTTTTAGTCTTCATTTAGTAACTTTTTCTTAAAGGCCCACTTAACCAAGTCCCCTTTCACTTAAAAACCAAAATTGATATTTTTGCCGGGTTTTAACTTAGGCTTGGGCCTTCTAAAGGCCCACTAACACATTTAAACACAATTTCAGTATCCAGAACACCAAAATTTTAAAACTTCACCAAAAATAAAAAAAAAACTTGAAAAATACCGAAAATTAGGGCGTTACAACTCTACCCCCTTAAAGAAATTTCAGCGTCGAAATTTACCTGATCCAAATAGTTGAGGGTATTGTTGACGCATTGTCTCTTTTGGCTCCCAAGTAGCCTCTTCTCTGCCATGGTTGCGCCAAAGTACTTTCACCAACGGAACTGACTTCTTCCTTAATACTTTGACTTCTCGATCCAAAATTTACACAGGCTCCTCCTCAAAAGTTAAATCGGTCTTTACTTCAATCTCCTCTACTGGTACCACATGTGAAGGATCCGATCGATACTGTCTTAACATGGATACATGGAAGACGTCGTGAATACGGTCCAACTCCGATGGCAACTCCAATTGATACTCCACTGGCCCTATCCATTTAAGAACCTGATAAGGCCCAATAAACCGCAGACTTAACTTGCCTTTCTTGCCAAACCTCAAGATCTTCTTCCATGGCAAAACCTTCAAGAATACCATATCCCTAACGGCGAACTCAATTTCCTTACGTTTTAGGTCCGCATGTGACTTCTGCCTGTCAGAGGCCTCCTTTAACCGATCTCTGATCAACTTAACCTTACTCTCAGTATCTGCCACTAATTCCAGTCCAAGAACCTGTCACTCTCCCAACTCCATCCAACACGTAGGCGTACGACACCTTCGCCCATAGAGTGCTTCATATGGAGCCATCTAAATGCTCGCTTGATAACTGTTGTTGTACACAAATTCTGCCAATGGCAAATAGTCTTCCCAACTGCCACGAAAGTTGATAACACAACCTCTTAACATATCCTTCAGAACCTAAACTACCCTTTCCGACTGTCCATCCGTCTGAGGGTGAAAAGCAGTGTTGAAGTCTAATCGCGTACCCAATGCCTCATGTAACTTTTTCCAGAATCGAGATGTAAACCTAGGGTCTCGATTAGAAATAATTGAAACTTGCACCCCATGCAGTCGCACTATCTCTGCCACAAACAACTTGGCCAACTTTTGCAGTGAGTAATCAGTTCGGACATGTATGAAATGGGTAGATTACGTTAACCTATCGACAATCACCCACATAGAATCTTTCTTGGAGGGTGTCAAAGGTAGCCCACTCACAAAATCTATAGTAACTCTCTCCCACTTTCAAAGTGGAATTTTCACCGGTTGTAACAGTCCAGAAGGTAGTTGGTACTCAGCCTTAACTTGCTGACACATTAGACATTTTCCCACAAATTTAGTCACCTCGCGCTTAAGTCCAGGCCACCAGTACACCTCTCGTAAGTCTCGATACAACTTATTCCCTTCAGGATGCATGGCACAAGGTCCACTATGGGCCTCTTCCAGAATCATCTACCTCAATTCAAAGTCCTTCGGTATGCAAACTCTTCTACGAAAGCACAGTACTCCATCAGTATTCAATCTAAAATCAGAATTCTCCTCATTCTCAGCTTGTTGAAATCGAGAAACCAACGACTCATCCTTTAATTACCTCTCTTTAATCTGCTCTATCCAAGTTGGTCTCACTTGCAACTCTACCAACAAACTTCCATCATCGTACAAACTCAAACGAGCAAACATCGCTCTCAACTTAATTACAGCCCTTCAGCTTAGCGTATTCGCCACCACATTCGCCTTGCTTGGGTGGTACTCAATTGAACAATCGTAATGCTTAAGCAATTCTATCCATCTTCGTTGCCTAAGGTTCAACTCCTTCTAAGTTAACAGATACTTGAGACTTTTATGGTCTGTGTATATAATACACCTTTCCCCATATAGATAGTGTCTCCAGATTTTCAACGCGAAGATCACTGCGGCCAACTCTAGATCATGCGTAGGGTAATTCACTTCATGAGGCTTCAGCTATAGCGAAGCATAAGCGACTACTTTACCCTCTTGCATTAGTACATAGCCTAGGCCCACATGTGACGCATCACTGTACATAGTGAGATCCTTCCCAGATTCTGGCTGAATCAACACTGGTGCCTCCGTCAAAACTTTTTTAAGTTGTCAAAAGCTTCCTGCTGTTTCTCAGTCCAAACAAACACTACTTCTTTCCTTAACAGTTTCGTTAGCGGTGCGGCAATCAGAGAAAATCCCTCTACAAATCTTCTGTAGTAGCCTACCAGACCCAGAAAACTCCAAATTTCTGTTACTGACCTCGGTGGCTTCCATTCCAGAACTGCCTCAATTTTCGAGGATCTACCCAAATCCCCTCAACAGAAACAACGTGACCCAGAAAAGTCACCTCTCGAAGCTAAAATTCACACTTACTGAACTTCGCATAGAGTTACTTCTCTCTCAACACTTGCAGCACAATACGAAGATGTACATCATGCTTCTCCTCAGTTTCCAAATATACAAGAACATCGTCAATAAAGACGACTACAAATCGGTCCAAGTAAGGTTGGAACACTCGATTAATTAGATCCATGAAAGCTGCAGCTGCATTTGTCAGTCCAAACGGCATAACCAGAAACTCGTAATGACTATACCGAGTTCTGAATGTGGTCTTATGAATATCCTCTTCATTTACCCTCAATTCAGGATATCCAGATCGTAGATCGATCTTGGAAAATACCAAAGCTCTCCTAAGCTGGTCACACAGATCATCGATTCTTGGTAGGGGATACTTGTTTTTTATCGTCAGTTTGTTCAACTGGCAATAATCGATGCATATACGCATCGTCCCATCCTTCTTTTTCACAAACAGCACTGGTGCTCCCCACGGAGACACACTTGGTCTAATAAAGCCCCTATCCAGCAACTCTTGAATTTGCGCCTTCAGTTCCACTAACTCCTTCAGTGCTATTCTATAAGGCGCGATGGACACTGGAGCCGTTCTAGGTAGTAAGTCGATTCCAAACTCGACTTCTCAGTTTGGAGGTAATCCAAGAAGCTCTTCAGAGAATACATCTTGAAATTCCCTAACAGTTCTGACTATCTCCACAGTCAAATCTTCAGTCTCAGTTTGGCTCACAAAAGCCACGCATCCCTTGCGAATCAGTTCCTCAGCCCTTAAGGCCGAAGCAACATTGGACAAGTAGTCCCTTCAATCTCTAATAACCATTACCTCCTTATCCTCGGTAGTCCTTAACACTATCCTCTTAGCCGCACAATCTAAAGTTACCTTATGCTTGGTCAATCAGTCCATTCCTAAGATCAGATCGAACTCTCCGAATGGTAACTCCATCAAGCCTCCACAGAAAATCCTACCTTGAGTCTCTAAAGGCACCTCCCTAAAGAGTTTATCTACCCTAACCGAGTGACCTAGAGGACTTATCACAGTTACCCCACTCACAGTTTCCTCAGAGTGCACACCCAACGACCCAGAAATGTCACATGCAACATACGACTGGGTTGATCCCACATCTATCAGAGTAGTGTAGGGCATGCTAGAGATAAAAAACATACCAGTTATGACGTCAGGTGTATCACCCTCCTCTCGGCGATGAGCAGCATAAACCAAAGCTGGCTGACGAGCCTCAGCATTACCAGCACCCCTGCCAGGTGCTCCACGTCCACGTCCATTTCCATTTCCACCTCTACCTTGCACACGACCTCTCGGCGGTTGTGGTCCATCTCGAATTGGTTGAACAGCCCCTTGTTCAGCAACTTGAGTCTGAGCCGGTCTCCTAAGACAATCCTTGATCCTATGTTCCTTGGATCCACATTGGAGACATGCTCCAGTACCTTCCAGCATTCTCCAAGATGCACTCTCTCACAGTCCCCGCAAGGCTGCGGTCTAACTGTATTCATCAGAACTGCTCAGACCAGTTCCTCCATTTTAACTCTTTTGGCATTTCAAATTTTAGCTCCAGATGGTCTAGTATCCCTCCTAAAGCGGTTCCGATCCCTATCACGGCTCTACCGTTTAGCTCCCTTCGCCTCTTTGACTATCTTAACCTTCTCCACCAGTGTAGAAAAATCGTGCTCCCTCTGCGGAGCTATCAGCACCCTTAGCTCGTCTCTGAGGCCACCTCAAAGTAAATACTACGCTCATACTCAGTGGCAACTATACCGCTTACATAACGGCTCAACCTCAGAAACTTTGCCTCATACTCAGCAATGGTCTTATTGCCTTGGGTCAGATTCAGGAATTCCTTCCTACGTGCATCCACATAGCTCGCTCCGACGTACTTTCCCTTGAAGAACGTCTTAAACAGTTCCCAGGTTACCCGCTCAACTAGGGTACTCTCCCTTACAGTGATCCACCATTGATAAGCCTCGTCTCGCAGCAACGACACCGCACCTTTCAGGTTTTGCTCCACCGAACAGTCCAGGTCGTCCATAATCCATTCTGTAGCTTCCAGCCAATACTCAGCTACATTTGGGGCCACTCCAGATATGCCCTTAAAGACTTCCACTCCGTTAGCCAGGAGTCGCTCAAAAATAGATCCCCTATTTACTAGCCCAACATTAGCTCCAGCAACCCTTTCCAGAACCCTTAACATGGCATGGGACAGAGCGTCGTCCCTTGCGCCCGATCATATGGCCCATTTGTAGCTACTGGCGGTGGTCGTGCCCTACCAGCTGGCATGTGTTCCGAAGATAAAGACCCAGCTTGAACACTACCTCGGCCACGTCCACTACCTCGGCCACGAGTAGCTTTTGTACTCATATCGACTTATCTGATTATGAATTTTATGACATTAGTTTATTATTTCAATTATTTATTACAGAATGTCTTATGTACAGATAGAGTTTCAGAGTTTGTTTTTCACGAAATCGTTGCCTAACTACAGTCTTAATTTTCCTAGGGTTTAGTTTCCCTACAGTCTCGGTCTCTATAGTTTTCAGTACTACCCTATCTACAGTATCATAGCAGGGTCTTAGTTCTATCTACAACGATATTTCAGTATTATACAGTATAAGAGACAGAAATACTTACAGACTTGGTACCGGGGATTCAGTGTGCCACTTCTTCAGATTCTAGATTTTAAAAAACTCAGAAAGATTTAAGCTTTTCAAAATCAAACCTTTAAAACATGTATATTTTGAAGGAAACAAGTTTGAAAAAGGTTTTGCCTACATTTTTCAAAAATCGATTTCCAAAATATGCTTCTTGGGCCAAGATTTTAAGAATTTTTGAAAACATTTTTGGACCCGATCCACAGTTGAGTTGTTGCAACCGGACTCTAATACCACTAAATGTAACACGCCAAACCTGGCCTAGACATTACGGCCAAATCTGATGTGTCACATCACCTGCAACTAACTATGTTACCTAGTTACTTAGATTGGGGTAAGCTTTGCAAACCGATATTGTGGGTTTAAGTTAAATTCCCGGTTTTTAGAGAATATCCTAACCATTACTAATTGCTAAGAGGACAATATTAAAACTTAACTTTGTTACTCATTTGAGACGTGTGATGAGATTTTGAAAACATTTGATTAATTTTAAGAAAACTTTACGCAACTATATTCAAAAGAATTAAAGTAGTGTATGATTAAGTAATTTAAAAACCCAAAATAAAAATAATTAGAGTGGCCTTATTACAAACCCAAAACCATAATAAAAATAATTAAAAATAAATGCAGCTATAAAATAAGTTAAAATAGAACTTAATTAAATAACTATAGTCCATGTGGCCACGCTGAATCCCTCCCAGCTCTAAGTCAATCAATCTAGGGCTCACTTGCATAGATGGAGGGAAAGGATGAGTTTGGAAACTTAGTGTGTAAGGAAAGCCCATTTAGAGCCCAAATCAGCTCAAGCCCACTGGGCCTAAGCCCTATCCAGTCTCAATAATAACTGGGCCGAAGCCCTATCCAGATACAGTAAACTGGGCCTTAACACTTTTCAGATAATAGTACAGCCCATGTTATAGTGGGAATTTGAGGTTGTTGTTGGTAAATAAATGATCAGCATGTCCTAAAACATAAGAATTTGGGATAAAGTTTAATTTTCGAGCCTTGGGGCAAAAGTGTAAATATGCAAAAGTTTAGGGGCAAAAATGTAATTTTTGCCAAAGTTTGAGTTAAGGGCTGTTTTGATAAATGTGAGTATTAAATAAGCTAAATTGCTATTATAGATCAAGAAGAACAAAATTCGGGAGTAGATCGGGAAAAGGAAAAAGTAAAGGACTAAATTGTCAAGTTTAACGGTATTTTATATCGAGGTAAGTTTACAGTAAATAAATACAATATTTCTTTATTTTACATTAATGTTGCTAATTTCCAGCATATATACATTTATTTTATGAAAATATTCGAAGTTGAACCAAAGACGAGATGACAGAGAAAAAGTATCAGAAATCCCCGTTTGAACTCTAGGAATGTTAGGATACGGAATGTCATGACATTTTGGGTTATCAGACAGGACAGGAATATCCCATGTAAGTCCATATTAAAAATATGGCTTTGGTAGGATAGGGAACATCTCATGTAAGACCATGCCTAGAATATAGCATTGACAGGTTATTATCAGGCAGGAAATATTCCAAGTGGTTCAAGGGGCTATTGTACAGGTTAAATTACAGGAAACTTTCAGCAAAGGAAAGGATAGTTATATTCATGTGTTTATTGAATAATCAAGTAAGAAGAAAGTAAGTGAATAAGGAAGAGGGTAAGAAATGAGGTGTAAGGAAAGCTTATGATGCTTGATGATATTATGATTAACTATTATTTAGGGTGAATGTTGTGATTTATTTACTTGTAAACTTACTAAGCTTAGTGCTTACTCTCTTTATTTTCCTTCTTTTTATAGTTCTTACCAAGCCAACTCGGGAATTGCAAGGAACGTCGGAGATCCGGTCACACTATCAACAGGATCATTTTGGTATAGCTAGACGTTTCATTTCGCGTATGGCATGTATAGGGACTTGGCTTCTTTTGGTATGAATGTCCTTAGGATATGTTTAATGAATGGTATGTAAATACTTGTTGATGATTAGCTATTGGAATGACTAATTAAACATAGTTTTAATACTATGTATGCCTAAATGGTAATTATCACATGGAAACCATGAAAAAGGTGAAAATAGCTTAAAAACAGATTCGTACAGCAGCAGTGACGTGATTTTGAAAAATCACTAAAAATAGTAGAAATAGAAAATAGTAAGAGTGACCTGAAATTAAAGATTAATGAGTCTAGTTTCATGTGGAAGAAGCAGAGTAAGTAAAAGAGTTGTATATTATGATATATTTGCATTTGAGTGAGACTACTCCAGATTGACTTCATGATACCCTGTTTTGAATTTAAAAATTCACCATAAATTTTACATAAATAATTAGGTGTTATAGTTTACGTACTTAGATTCTTTATTGAGTCTAGTTTCAAATGAAATAAACTACATGCCTATTTAAATTTTGTACAGAGAGAAAACTAATTCGTAGCGAACAGAGGTCAGAGTAGTTGAACTGCATAACAGGGGAGATTTTAACTAATAAACTGTACTAATTGGCTAGACTAAAAATTCTATAAAATAATTAGTAAAGAAGGTATATGAGTCTAGTTTTAGGGAAAATTTATAGAATTAAATTTTGAGTTTCGTAACTCGAGTTATGATTTATTTAGTGACTGTGATGCAGTTGGACAGCTTTATAAGGAACGGAGAAATAATTTTATTTTGGTTCGTTTAAGTAATCGAAAAAATTTTATTGATCCCGGTTTGGCCCTGAACCATTTTAATAGCATGATTTAGGGTCTTGATGACCCTTTTTAGGGATATATTGAATGAATGAAAATAAATTAATTTTAAAAGCAAATTTCTACGCCCGAATGAGTAAGTTAAGTTCGGTAACGCCTCGTGCTCGACTCCGATGACGGTCTCAGGTAAGGGGTGTTACATTTATTGGTATCAAAGCAAAGGTTTAGTCAATTCTCGGAACAGTTAGCATGAGTAAGAGTCTAGCTATACATGCCATACTTATGTTTTGATAGTGTGACGACTCGTGATGATTTTAAAATGTTTTTTCTTTTATAGTTATGGATCCCGAACGAGTTGGTGCAGATGATGTAGAAAGTAATGCGCCCGCTCCCGCAGAAGGGACGGTGCCACCAAATAGTAGTGAAAGGCCCATTATAGTTAGTCAGGGAGGAGGGGCTCGAGAAGCCTTCTTCTAAGCTTTGAATGAAAGGTTTGCCGAGTTCGTTCATACGAAACCGGCTGTTAGACCTTCACCCCCTCATGATTCTTAGGCCACCCATGTAGCTCAAGCTCCCCCAGTCACAGGTACGGTGATAAGAGAAAAGCCACCAGTTGACAAGATCAGAAAACAAGGAGCCGAAGAGTTTCGGGCTACTAAAGATGATGATGTAGAAAGAGCAGAATTTTGGCTCGAAAATACCATCAGAATCTTTGATGAATTATCCTATACACCTAAGGAATGTATGAAATACGTAGTATCACTCCTTAGAGACTCGGTGTACCACTGGTGGAAGACGCTTGTATCAGTTGCACCGAAAGAGAGGATTACTTGGGATTTCTTTCAGGAGGAATTTCGTAAAAAGTACATCAGTCAGAGGTTTATCGACTAGAAAAGAAAAGAATTTCTAGAATTGAAACATGGCAATATGACAGTGACTGAATATAAGCGTGAATTTGTCAGACTCAGTAAATATGCTCGAGAATGTGTATCTAGAGAGGCGATCATGTGTAAAAGGTTTGAGGATGGGCTTAATGATGATATTCGATTGTCAGTGGGTGTCCTAAAAATAAAAGAGTTTGTTGTTCTAGTTGACAGAGCCTGTAAGGCAGAGGAGCTGTTAAAAAGAAAAAGCAAAGTTGAAATTGAGACGCAAGATACGAAGAAAAGACAGATGAGCAAGTCGTTTCAGTCTACATCTAAGAGGCCTAGAGAGTTCTCTACTAGATCTAGCTTTTCAGCTGGGTATTCTAGTTGAAATAGGGGTAACAGATTTAAGGATCTAAAAGCTCAGACTACCTCGATTGCGAGTGTAGGTAATGTTCGACTGGGTAGATCAAGGTGTCCACGGTGCGGTAGACTTCATTTTGGCCCTTGTCGAGCAGACGAGACTGTTTGTTATAAGTGTGGTGCTCTAGATCATTTTGTGCGAGAGTGTCCAGAAGTGGTTAAAGGAGAAGAAATATAGTGATGTGTCCTTGAATGGACTAGGCTATGTACTTATGCAGGAAGGAAAGGTAATTGCTTACGCCTCGAGACAGCTAAAGCCACATGAGAAAAATTATTCGAGACATGATTTAGAGCTAGTTGCCATTGTATTTGCGTTGAAAATCTAGAGACATCACTTGTATGGTGAGAAATGTCGAATATTTACTGATCATAAAAGTTTGAAATATTTGATGACACAAAAAGATTTAAATTTGAGGCAGCGCAGGTGGCTTGAACTGATTAAGGACTATGATTTGGTTATTGATTATCATCCGGGTAAGGCTAATTTTGTAGCTGATGCATTGAGTAGGAAATTTTTATTTACTTTGCGAGCTATGAATATTCAGTTATCATTGTCTGATGATGGTTTTATCTTAGTTGAATTAAGAGCTAAACCAATGTTTCTTGAAGACATTTGTAAAATTCAGAAAGATGACAGTGAGTTACCAGCCAAAAGAGCTCAGTGTGAGTCAAGTATAGAGTCAAATTTTCAGATTAGTTCTGATGGTTGTTTGATGTTCAGAAATCAGGTATGTGTACCAAAGAATGATGAGCTTATTCGGAAGATTTTACAGGAAACCCATAGTAGTTCTTATCTATTCATCTAGGTAGTACAAAAATGTTTAATGATTTGAAGAAAATGTATTGGCGGGTAGTAATGAAGAGAGATATCGCAGAGTTGTTTCTAGATGCTTGATCTATCAGCAGGTAAAAGCTGAACATCAGGTACCTTCAGGTTTATTGCAGCCTGTGTTAGTTCCTGAATGGAAATGGGACCGAGTTACTATGGATTTTGTGACAGGGTTGCTGCTGACACCAAAAAAGAAAGATGCAGTATGGGTAGTGATTGATAAGCTAACTAAGTTGGCTCATTTTATCCCTGTTCGTATGGATTATTCACTTGACAAGTTGGCCGAGTTGTATATTTCAGAGATAGTCAGACTACATGGGGTACCGTTATCGATCATTTTAGACAGAGATCCGAGATTTAATTCACGATTCTGAAAGAAGTTACAAGAAGCTTTGGGCACCAAGTTGAGTTTTAGTACAGCTTTCCATCCTCAGACCAATGGTCAATTAGAGAGAGTTATTCAGGTACTTGAGGATATGCTTAGATGTTGTGTCTTAGAATTTCAAGGTAGTTGGGAAAAATATTTGCCGTTGGTAGAGTTTGCCTATAATAATAGTTATCAGTCGAGTTGGAAGATGGCACCTTATGAAGCTTTGTATGGACGTAAATGCTGCACACCTTTGTATTAGACGGAGCTTAAAGAAAATCAGATTTACGGGGTTGACTTAGTTAAAGAAACTGAAGAGAAAATGAAGGTTATCAGAGATTGCTTGAAAGCAGCTTCAGATAGACAGAAGTCTTATGCAGATTTTAAAGGAAAAGAGATTGAGTATCAAGTTGGTGACAAAGTGTTCTTGAAAGTATCCCCGTGGAAGAAAGTCTTTAGATTTGGCAAGAAAGGCAAACCAAGTCCACGTTTTATTGGACCGTTTGAAGTGATTGAGAGAGTTGGGCCATTAGCATATCGGTTAGCTTTGCCGACTGAGTTAGAGAAGATTCATGATGTTTTCCATGTGTCTATGTTACGACATTATCGTTCAGATCCATCATATGTGATTTCTCAGACAGAGGTTGAGATTCAGCCAGATATGACTTATAGTGAAGAACCGGTAAAGATTCTAGCTTGAAAGGTAAAACAATTAAGGAATAAAAGTATTGCTCTTGTGAAAGTCTTATGGAATAGACATGGGGTTGATGAGGCTACATGGGAGCCCGAAGAGGTCATGCGAAAACAATACCCAAATCTCTTCACAGGTAAGATTTTCGGGGACGAAAATCCCTAATGGGGGGAGAAATGTAACATCCCAAAATAGGGCCTGAATGGAACAGTGGTTGCGAAACCACAAATCCGAGATAAAAATAATATTTTATAATTATTTTGATGTTTATGATATGATTGCATGATTTTGTGAAAATTTCGTGAATAAATTCTATGCATAAAGTGCTTAATTTGAAATTAGGGACTAAATGAAATAAGTTGCAAAACTTGCATTCTAGAAGCTTTTAGTATGAAATTGCCTTGGAATATTAATTAGAGGGTCTTAAATTGAAATTTGACCAATTTCTAAAATTTTGGACAAAAATGGACATACATAGGTAGAAATAACCAAAGTTTTTAATGAAGGGTATTTTAGTCATTTGGTAATTAAAAGATTAAAAAAAGGGAAAAAGATGGCAAAATATGTCCATCTTCTTCATTAGCACGAAATTTCAAGGGTTCTTCATATCTAGGGTTTGTTTCAAGCTTCCAAGCTCCATAATAAGTGATTCCAAGCCCCGTTTTTAATGTTCTTTACGTTTTCGGAGTCCCGGTAACTTGATTTAGCTTATTCTAGCAATAATTTAACCTAGGGTTCATATTTGGAAAAATACCCATAGGTGAAAAGTGTTTATTTTGATGTTTTATGATGGATTATGAGGTTTTAAATTATGTTAAACAACTTGTGCTACTCGGTTTTAAGTGAAAACGAGTAAAACGACGTAATCAGTAAAAATGCCTATTGTTCATAAGTACATGTTATAGTGGGAATTTGAGGTTGTTGTTGGTAAATAAATGATCAACATGTCCTAAAACATAAGAATTTGGGATAAAGTTTAATTTCTGAGCCTTGGGGCAAAAGTGTAAATATGTAAAAGTTTAGGGGCAAAAATGTAATTTTACCAAAGTTTGAGTTAAGGGCTGTTTTGATAAATGTGAGTATTAAATAGGCTAAATTGCTATTATAGATCAAGAAGAACGAAATTCGGGAGTAGATCGGGGAAAGGAAAAAGTAAAGGATTAAATTGTCAAGTTTAACCGTATTTTGTATCGAGGAAAGTTTACGGTAAATAAATACAATATATCTTTATTTTGCATTAATGTTGTTAATTTCCAAAATATATACATTTATTTTATGAAAATATTTGAAGTTGAACCAAAGACGAGATGACAGAGAAAAAGTATCAGAAAGCCCCGTTTGAACTCTAGGAATGTTAGGATACGGAATGTCATGACATTTTGGGTTATCAGACAGGACAGGAATATCCCATGTAAGTCCATGCCTAGAATATGGCATTGACAGGTTATTATCAGGCAGGAAAACCCGAGTATCCTTAGTATTCCGAGTGGTTCAACAGGCTATTATACAGGTTAAATTATAGGAAACTTTCAGCAAAGGAAAGGTAAGTTATATTCATGCGTTTATTGAATAATCATGTAAAAACAAAGTAAGTGACTAAGGAAGAGGGTAAGAAAGGAGGTGTAAGGAAAGCTTATGATGCTTGATGATATTATGATTAACTATTATTTAGGGTGAATGTTGTGATTTATTTACTTGTAAACTTACTAAGTTTAGTGCTTACTCTCTTTATTTTCCTTCTTTTTATAGTTCTTACCAAGCCAACTCGGGAATCGCAAGGAACGTCGGAGATTCGATCACACTATCAATAGGATCATTTTGGTATAGCTAGACGTTTCATTTCGCGTATGGCATGTATAGGGACTTGGCTTCTTTTGGTATGAATGTCCTTAGGATATGTTTAATGAATGGTATGTAAATACTTGTTGATGATTAGCTATTGGAATGACTAATTAAACATAGGTTTAATACTATGTATGCCTAAATGGTAATTATCACATGGAAACCATGAAAAAGGTGAAAATAGCTTAAAAACAGATTCGAACAGCAGCAGTGATGTGAATTTGAAAAATCACTAAAAATAGTAGAAATGGAATTAAATAGTGGGAGTGACATGAAATTAGAGCTCAATGAGTCTAGTTTCATGTGGAAGAAGCAGAGTAAGTAAAAGAATTGTATATTATGATATATTTTCATTTGAGTGAGACTGCTCCAGATCAATATCGTGATACCCTATTCTGAATTTAAAAATTCACCATAAATTGTACATAAATTATTAGGTGTTATAGTTTATGTACTTAGCTTCTTTATTGAGTCTAGTTTCAAATGAAATAAACAACATGCCTATTTGAATTTTGTACAGAGAGAAAACTAATTCATAGTGAACAGAGGTTAGAGTAGTTGAACTGCGTACTTAGGGAGAATTTACCTAATAAACTGTACTAATTGGCTAGACTAAAAATTCTATAAAATAATTAGTAAAAAGGTATGTGACTCTAGTTTTAGGAAAAATTTACAGAATTAAATTTTGAGTTTCGTAACTCGAGTTATGATTTATTTAGTGACTGTGATGCAGTTGGATAGCTTTATAAGGAACAGAGAAATAATTTTATTTTGGTTCGTTTAAGTAATCGGAAAAATTTTATTGATCCCGGTTTGGCCCTGAACTATTTTAATAGCATGATTTAGGGTCTTGATGACCCTTTTTAGGGATATATTGAATGAATGAAAATAAAGTAATTTTAAAAGCAAATTTCTACGCCCGAATGAGTAAGTTAAGTTCGGTAACGCCTCGCGCTCAACTCCGGCGACGGTCTCAGGTAAGGAGTGTTACATTTATTGGTATCAGAGCAAAGGTTTAGTCGGTTCTCGGAATAATTAGCATGAGTAAGAGTCTAGCTATACATACCATACTTATGTTTTGATATTGTGACGACTCGTGATGATTTTAAAATGCTTTTCTTTTATAGTTATGGATCCCGAACGAGTTGGTGTAGATGATGTAGAAAGTAATGCGCCCGCTCCCGCAGAAGGGACAGTGCCACCAAATAGTAGTGAAAGGCCCATTACAGTTAGTCAGGGAGGAGGGGCTCGAGAAGCCTTCTTCCAAGCTTTGAATGAATGGTTTTCGAGTTCGTTTGTACGAAACCGGCTGTTAGACCTCCACCCCTTCATGATTCTCAGGCCACCTATGTAGCTCAAGCTCCCTCAGTCACAGGTACAGTGATAAGAGAAAAGCCACCAGTTGACAAGATCAGAAAACAAGGAGCCAAAGAGTTTCGGGCTACTAAAGATGATGATGCAGAAAGAGCAAAATTTTGGCCCGAAAATACTATTAGAGTCTTTGATGAGTTATCCTGTACACCTAAGGAATGTATGAAATATGTAGTATCACTCCTTAGAGACTCAGTGTACCACTGGTGGAAGACGCTTGTGTCAGTTACACCGAAAGAGAGGATTACTTGGGATTTCTTTCAGGAGGAATTTCGTAAAAAGTACATCAGTCAGAGGTTTATCGACTAGAAAAGAAAAGAGTTTCTAGAATTGAAACATGGCAATATGACAGTGACTGAATATGAGCGTGAATTTGTCAGACTCAGCAATTATGCCCGAGAATGTGTATCTACAGAGGCGATCATGTGTAAAAGGTTTGAGGATGGGCTTAATGATGATATTCGATTATCAGTGGGTGTCCTAGAAATAAAAGAGTTTGTTGTTCTAGTGGACAGAGCCGGTAAGGGAGAGGAGCTGTTAAAAAAAAAAAGCAAAGTTGAAATTGAGACGCAAGATACAAAGAAAAGATAGATGAGCAAGTCGTTTCAGTCTACATCTAAGAGGCCTAGAGAGTTCTCTACTAGATCTAGCTTTTCAGCCAGGTATTCTAGTCAAAATAGGGGTAACAGATTTAAGGATCCAAAAGCTCAGACTACCTATTTGAATTTTGTACAGAGAGAAAACTAATTCGTAGTGAATAGAGGTCAGAGTAGTTAAACTGCATAACAGGGGAGACTTTAACTAATAAACTGTACTAATTGGCTAGTCTAAAAATTCTATAAAAAAATTAGTAAGAAGGTATATGAGTCTAGTTTTAGGGAAAATTTACGGAATTAAATTTTGAGTTTCGTAACTCGAGTTATGATTTATTTAGTGACTGTGATGCAGTTGGACAGCTTCATAAGGAACAGAGAAATAATTTTATTTTGGTTCGTTTAAGTAATTGAAAAAATTTTATTGATCCCAGTTTGGCCCCAAACCATTTTAATAGCATGATTTAGGGTCTCGATGACCCTTTTTAGGGATATATTGAATGAATGAAAATAAATTAATTTTAAAAGCAAATTTCTACGCCCGAATGAGTAAGTTAAGTTCGGTAACGCCTCATGCTCGACTCCAGTGACGGTCTCGAGTAAAGGGTGTTACATAGCTAATTTGGCCTATTTAGCCCAAATTTCACAGGTGTTTTAACCTACAAAATACCAGAACCCACTTACCGCCAATATTTACCCAAATAGGCCCGCAAGCCCATTGGGCCTAAATTCAGCCCATCGAGGCCCAAATTTATTAAGGTGCACGAAATTACCCTCACATCAACTTTACGGATTCGATTACAGATCTTACCACTTCCAACCGACCCACGAGCGCTCGCACACTCGCAAGTCCACGAAATGCCGGAATTTTGGCATTTCGACTTTTCGACTTTTGCCGATTTAGTCTACTACAGGGTGGTTGTTTACACACCTAATTTGCGATAGATGTTGACGAGATCTCCCACGCGATTATCCTACAATCGTCCACTAAGATATTTAGATTATAAATCACTGATAACCAACGTAACATTCACTTACCATATTCGGCCATAATAAGGCATTATTAACCACTTACATTTGTTAATTTCAACTACTAGATCTAGATCTAGATCACTTCCACGTCTCTAACCTTTACTGCACCTTGCTAAATCACCCCTTCTTGCGAACTATAACACACAAAAATCGAATAAAAATACTAACATTACTTTTCACCAAAATCGTCAGCCTCCCTAAAGTGTTTAGGGATTTCGGTTTTTCTTAAATCACCAAATAATGGATAGAGAAGGGATTTCGAGCACTTACCAAAAACGTTCCCAAGTACCTTCCTATTCCAGATCTACTGTAGATCCAACCCAAATTACGTATGAGGACAGGTTTAAGTGATTTCGGCTTTGGGATGAGAAGAAGAAGAAGAAGATGTATACGAATGGGTAAAAGAGATGTTAGTTGCGACTTTTTGACAAGATAAAGGACCCTATATTCGGCTATAATGGAAAGAAAATCAAAAGGGAAAAGTTCAAGAATATGGGTAAAAGATTTGGCGAAGAGAAGATGAGAAAAATAATAAAAAGAACAAAAACCGATTCAATAAAAGAAGAAAAAAATAAAATCAAGAGTATATGCCGATAGCCCCAACCAAAGTCGGCTAATAGGCTAAGAACAACCCAACTTATATCCTATGCTTATCCATTTTTTAGCCAATAGCATAGTTTGAATTTCATTCAAACTTCTTGCACCCATCAACAGCACAGTCCACTGCTTGGCCGACTCAAATTGCTGCTAGAAAGAGTTTTAATCCAATTGAATCACTCTCTCCATGCGTGCAGCAAAAAGGCAGCCCATCGCACGCACAGCAGCTTGAAACTAGGACCTGCTTTCCACTGCGACGCGACTTCTCTTTTCTTATAACAGCATTACGATTACTTATAAGCCTTACTTGCTGAAGCCTCGGCAGTTTAAAAAAATAAAACCAAAATTTCACCTGCCCCTGGGTTCGAACTTGCCCCCACTCTGCATCTTTAGCACGCTACTGCCACTGCACCACAGGCGTCCTTTGCATTAAACTCCATTCTCAACTTCTTTTAAAACCTATTATTATGCAACCAAATTATTCTAAAAAAAACCAAACATTTCGCACGCGCTGGGAATTGAACCCCAACTTCCCTTCCTATTGCCTAGGGTCTCTAACCATTGGGTCAGGCACTTCCTTTGTGCCCATTATTAATCCAACTTATTTATAAGGCCTACTGCCCGGATCTCCCTAAGGATGCAAAAATTAAAATTTTTGCTAGAGCCCTAGGTCGAGCCCAGGACTTTTCCCACACTACAAGTCCTTTGTAATTTATTTAAATACTAAACTAAACATAAAATTAATTTTTTTTAAAACATTTAAATTATTAAAGCCATCTTCTACCCGAACCCAGACTCAAGGCCCAATACTTATAGGCCCAAAATTTAGGGTGTTACATAGTAACCGTCATACGACCCTGTTTAAGCTCGAGAAATTCTTTACGTTTTTGATCAATGAATCGTTGACTGATATATTTCTTGCAGAACTCAATCTGAAAGAATTCCCAAGTGACTCACTCTTTCGGTACAATCGAAACCAAAGTGTTCCACCAATGATAGGCTGAGTCACGCAACAAAGGTATGGTACATTTTAAGCACTCATCAGGTGTACATGATAATTCTTCGAATACACGAATAGTGTTATCAAGCCAGAATTCTACCCACTTAGCATCAACATCCACTGTGGCCCTGAACTCTTAAGCCCTGTACTTTGTGATTTTATCAATGGGACGTTTAATTAATCTCATCGGATCACCCGTCGGAGGTACCACAGGTATCAGAAATGGATTATTCAGGGGTGAGGGTTGTTGAACAGCCAAATTAGTTCAGATATATTGAGTAAACCACTCATTCATCATTTGGTAAAAGGCTTGTTTAGCCTATCCCTTATGGCTACTCGAGGTCGGTTAAGAATCAACTGGCGCTATCCCTTGCGTGGGAGCAGGCGCTATACTCTCAACATCATTAGCTACGGCTCGATCGGGATCCATTACTATATGAAAACACATTTTCTACTGCCAGGAGTCACCACACTATCATAATGTAAACTATGCCATGTATAGCTAAACTCACACACCTACATTAGTCCTAGAATTGACTAAATCGAAGCTCTGATACCAATAAAATGTAATACCCTTAACTCGTGTCTGTCGCCGGAGTAGGGTTATAAGGCATTACTTATTTAACTCAACTAAAATAAACATTCATAGCATTCAACAAGAATAATTAAAAATTAAATAAGCTATATCACTCACTTAAAAGCAACTCACGCTATGCAACATTGTTATTAGTCCATATAAATAAACATGCTTTGCACAACTTATCTATTTTCTAACCACAAAACCATATGCATAATGAATTAAACAAACATATATATATATATATATATATAACTTAGCAACTCTATATTATGGCCGCATATAACATAGCTGCTTATACTGCAAGTACATATCCAAAATTCAATACTAACCAATCACCATTTTTAAGTCATAATAAATAGAACCATATTATACCTAATTCAATGTCAAATTTATAGACACATACACGACATACAAGATAAATACACATATCAAAATCAAAGCATAGAACCCACTTTTATCTCAATACTAACCGAATATTAAGACTATACATTACGTTAAGCATATCATTAAATGCACCTGTTCTATTTAACTAATTTCATAGCTAACCAGTCATTTTGCCTTAATTTAACCAATGCCATTTATTAAACCAACATCACAAATATAACCATAGTTAAATTTGTCTCAAGAATGAGTTTAAAACACATCTAAATGATCATAACATTAACCATCACATAATACCTATTCATCAACCTTGCATAATTCACTTTGTAGCAGCCCGATTTTAGGCCTAGTCGGAACAGTGGTTCTGAAACCACTATTATGAGGCCGGAGAAAATTATATTGATATTATTTTATGTGATATAGCATATTTATAAAGGTGCATGAAAATTTTGGTAAGTTAATTTTAGCGATTTCTAGCTCAATTTTGAAAAAGGGCTAAATCGCGTAAAAGGTAAAAGTTGTGTGTTAATGCCTAAAGGTGTTAAATTGCTTTGTATCTTAAATTGGGGGCCTTTAAAGTGAAATTAGGCCATTGGAAGTGTGTGGCCGGCCATAAGAGGCAAAAAGAAGGTTGAAAAGTCAAAGTTAGGTGTTAGGTGTTTTAATTGGCTAATTTTGGTAATAAAATAAAGTAAAAAGAAAAAGTGACATATTCTCTGTCATTCCTTCTTCTTTCTCACAAAAATGGCAGCAAATGATGGGGGTTTTGAGCTTTAAACTTTCAGCTACTTTAAGCCCTAATAAGTAAGTGATCTTTGGTTATTTCTTGATGATTTTTACATTTTTGGAACCCCCAAAGCATGAGCTTTCAAAAGAGGGGACTATTTTGCAAAATGATTAAGAGTCTAGGGTTTTGTCACAAACATATATGTGTTGTTTGCTGAGTTTTTATGGAAGAATATGAGTTGTAGTTGCCTAATAAACAACCTTCATGAAAGAAATTGCATGAAGACACCTAAAATGAGGTATTTTGCAAAAATGGTAAAACAAGTTGTAAATGTGTGAGATAGTTGAAATTATGAGTTGCTATGGTCATGAAATGGTCATTTAGGCCTAAGAAGTAATAAATTGATTAAAAATCATATTTACGAGCCTAGGGGTAATTTGGTAATTATGGTAAAGTATAGGGGTAAAATTGTAAAATTTGCCAAAACATGATATGTGAATTGAATTGATTAGTGTGTGGATAAAATGTGTTAAATGAATGTTATTTGATATGTTAGATGATGAAAACGTGAAATTTGGACTAAGATCGGGAAAGAACGGAATGGTGGGCTAAAGTAGGAAAATTACCCGTTTCGGCAATCAAGGTAAGTTGGTATGATAATAATAGTGCAATATTATTGTAACTTGTATTTGAAGCCCAAATTTTGTGTATTAATTGAATTATGTAGAATAAATGTTTAATGCGCCAAGTCGGTGAATTGATTTAACAATATATACCTATGGTGCAAAGTGTTATAGAAAGTGCTCAAGGAGTAAGTCATATGAAATTCTAGCAAATTCGATTAGTTTTGTTTAAAAAATTGCTCCTATGATGATACATTGATAATTGCTCTATGAGGTGACTGAATATATGGAAAGTTGAATTGACTGTAAATTCCGATCGATCATTGTATGTGTTTATGAAAATACTGATTTATGTATTGTCTATAAGTCCCGATTGAGCAAGTAGGAATAGACATAGATATAGGTGACAAGTCACTTGAGGGCCCCACTGTTCTGATTGATATAGTTACCCGGGTACTAGGTGGACTTGCATGCGTTGCAGACACATGTCAGCTTGTGTGAGCAGGCCCGTGGTAACTTCTGTTCTGTTTCCGATAGTAGCTCCGGCTACCCTTCTATTTTGTAGCTTTGGCTACCCTTCGTTTGTCGCTTCGGCTACCCTTCTGTTAGTAGCTTCGGCTACCTCATGGCTCTGCCATGTCTGTTCGGCACTTACGTGCTAACCTCTATTTATCTGGTTATATTCCAAAATTGCTCAATGGGATTAGATTAACTGTACTGTAATATAGTGGTTGTACAGGTGAACTGAAAATGGTACTGTATACTGAGAATGATACTATTAAGTGTGCTTATGATCGACATATATATGTACATGAAGAATAAGTGATTGATTGTGAAAAGTAAGTGATCATGTGTTAAAATGTGTAAGTGAACATTATGTTTGATGCATTTACATGATAATTGTGAATGTGAGATCTAATGAACAGTGCAGGTATGTAAGTGTAAATGATGAGCAATAAGCTCGTTAAATAATCGATATATGGTAAGAAAGTTAAGAGGTAAGTGCTACCATTAGAACTTTTATTAAGAAAGCATGAAAATGTGAAATTTGTATTAAAACAGTATTGGACAGTTGCAGTTGTGTACGTTTGAAAAATCACCAAAAATGGTGGAAATTGAATTAGAAAGTGAATAAGATATGAATTGAAAGATCATTGAGTCTATTTTCTTATAAAAGAAACTGAGTAAGTAAAAGAAGTGGAAATTGTAAGATATTTAAACATTAGTGAGACTGGTTCTGGAAAACTTCGTGATCCTCTGTTCCGTTTTTGAAAAATCACCAAAAATTGTGTAAAAATGGTTATGATGTGTAATTTATATGCTTAAATTCCTTGATGAGTCTACTTTCAATAGAAAGAAATTGAAATGTTATCTGAATTCTGTACAGTGAGATATTTATTTTGTAATGAACAAAGGTCAGTGAAGTTGATCAGTGAAACAGGGAAAACTTTATTGAATAAACTGTACTAATTGGCTAAGTTAAAAATTCTGAAACTTTTATGGCAAGAAGAAATATGAATCTAGTTTCAATGAAAATTTACTGAACTAAATTTCAAGTTCTTTAGCTTACGAAATAATTAAATTAGCGACTGTGACTCAGAAAAACAGCTCAAGTTGAACTTGAGTAAAAAGTGTAACTAAGTGAATAATTATTTACCTTCTTAAAATACTTATTGAGGAATGGGCACACCTTATTAATTGAATTACATCTGATATGCCAACTTACTAAGCTATGAAGCTTACCCCATCTTTCCATTTCTCTTATTATTTTCAGGATTTAGCTCGGGGTTGGAAATCGTCGGAGGCCGCGTCACACTATCAACTTGTCTACTTGGGGAAAAATGTTAATCCTCATTTACTTGTATATGGTGGCATGTATAAAGATTAGTTATTGGTAATTTGTTATATTAAAATGTTATGGTATATTGTTCTTTGCATTGGTTGCGGATATGATTACTTGTGATTCAGGGAGGCAAATGCTTGGTAAATAGCCTAACACGGTCTACATGGCAAAGCACATGGGCGTGTGCCTTGGCTGTGGGGCTTTTGATAGAATGTGTCACGGATGGATGGCACGGGCATGTCTTTGGACCGTGCCCCCCTGTACTTGAAATTGTTATAGTGTACCACACAAGTAGGAGACACGGCCGTGTGTCTCAGCCGTGTGGTGGACACGGCCCCCAAATGGTCGTGTGGGATGGCCGTGGTGTAATTGACAGATTGCTCCACGGGTACCAAGCATGGGCGTGTGAAGACCACACGGTCTACTCACACAGCCGTGCCAAATTGTCACACAGGCGTGTGACTCTGATTTGAAAGTGAAAAATTTTTTAAGTGTTGAATTTGATTGGATTCGAATCTGAATTGTCTGTAATAAGAGTTATGCATTCGAAAACCCTTGATGGGGTATATTCAGATTGAATTGTATGTGACTTAGTGTCCTTTAGGGAGTAAATTCTTAAAGCGTTGTTCAAGTCTGGTAACACTTCGTGCTCGACCCAGGTGATGGTTTCAGGTAAGGGGTGTTACATTTAGTGATATCAGAGCTATGGTTTAGTCGGTTCTCGGACTAACATAGCAAGTGTGAAAGTTTTGTTATACATGCCACAAATATGTGATAGTGTGATGTTCCCCGACGCAATTGAGGATCAATTGTTTAGAAAGAAGTATTCTCCAACCGAGCTATATCCGACCATTTTTCAATGATACTGAAGCATTTGAATAAAGTGTAATTTTGATGAGTTAAGCTCAGGAAGGTATGAATAAGAATTTGTGATATGTGTACCTGTGACAATGTGTGAAAGGAAAGTTTATATTGTGATATGCTCATTCATATCTGTTTGGCCCTCATATACTGTTGCATGTTTGATTAAAGTGATTAGTGAATGTGATAAATGAAGTTATTCAAAATTCATTGAATGTATGAATGAGTGCGTTTGTTTGAATGAGTTAAAGAATGTGGAAACGTAGAATGAAACGAAAGTTAAGTTGTGATAAGCTCCTTCATGCATGTTAGTATTCATATGATGTTATGTACCTAACTCATTTGGCTTAGTGGTTATGAGGAGAAAGTTTTACTCGAAATGACTGGATATATGTATGAGTATTTCTATTCAATGATGTGTAATCGGTATGTATATGTGATTGACATTTACATTTAAATCTCTGAATTAAAGATGTCATAAAAGTCATAATAGCATGAAAGTTGTAATAAAGTATCAAATTGGGTGGAACGCAGGGAACGAGTACGATCGTTCACTAATAAATTGACGGAAAAAGACCATGGTTGGACCATGGCAATATATAAGATATGTGCGCCAGTGTAAGACATGTCTAGGACATGCATCGGCCTTGTAGGTGCAAGTGTAAGACCTGTCTGGGATAGGCATCGTCACCGAGATAGATGAGTTAGTATAAGACCATAGTTGGACTATGGCATCAAGTAAGCGGTGTACTCAAAACCGTAAGACGTTCTCTAATTTGATAAATATTGACAAGTGATCAAGACTAAATGTGGGAACTTGATAAGACATTAACGGTAATCTGGGTAAAAGAAATGAAAGTTTAAATTGTGATAAATTCACTTATGTTTTACTAATATTCACATGAAATAAAGTTGTATGTACTATTGAGATATGTGAAAATGTGTTCGTAACAAGTTGAAAATTTGAAATATTTGAATCAATGTGCGTAATGCTATGTTGTTGTTGTTGAATATGTATTTGCTTGAGAGTTAAAAGTTTAAAGACTTTACAATCTTCGCCCCCTTACCAGAATAAAGTTATACGATGAGATTTTCGAGAGATATATTGCATGAGCTTGCAAAAGTGAAACTAAAGAGTATAATAATGGAATAGTATGGGATTAGTGAAGACAAAATTAGCTAGAGGAATAATGTTGGACTTGCACGGATGTCTGAGTATGACGGATTCAATTAAACAAAGTTATGGCTATCTTTCTCTTCTGAGTATTCTATATTATCCTCTATTTTGGAGAATGCGTATGGTTATCCCTTTCGAGTGGGAATTCTATCGTATGAGGATGCTAGTGACTATGATATTAGATGAAAAGCTCTAGTGGTCCAGTTAATTATGATCGACATTCTCCATCTCCTCAATTTCTATTCTGATATATTCGAATGAAGTTGGTAGTAAAAATTTATGCGAGGTTATTCTGATGTTCTATTGATTATGGTTTATATGTATGCGGGAATTATATTATCTCTGTAATGAAGAATTTTAGAGTGTACAAATAGTAATTTTCCTTCTGGTTCTCTCTGAGGGATTTTTCGGATCATCTTTATTATTTTCTTCTGGATTGTATTCTCAGATTTCTGGTATAGTTTCATATCTTGGAATTTCTTATATTGGCTTTTCTCTCATCTTGTTTCGAGAATTTTCGAGTCTGGCTTATCTTTACGAGTAATCTTTGATTTGCAATATTGGAATCTGTTATGATTATGCTTCTGGTTCAATCATAGAAGTGTGAGAATTCTAGTATCCGGATTCCTCTAATCTTCATGTAAAGAGCTATTATTGGTAAAGGTAAATTGAGTTATGTGTATAAAGTTTATTCTCTGGTCCAGAATAATGTTGTGGAATTGCGGTTAAATAGACGTACAATCGGACATAAAGAAATTCTATTCTTGAAGCCATAATAGAGACGTATTAGTTGGATTTCTCTTATTTGAGAGATGTCACTATAAGTGAAGTTGTTTCGATTGGTAAAGAGACAATAGCTATGAAATTGGAATTTTAGGGAGGATCTAATTTTTTCGTTTCCGTTACTGTTATTTTTTAGTAAAATCTAAGCACTGAGAAACTTTGGGTTATTTAGAGAATTGAGTACAGAATTCACAGTAGCATCTTGTCTGTTCTTTCAAAAGGGTATCGAGTTGTTTATAGGGAAAGCCGAATAGCAAATGTATTTGAGATTAATATTGTCAGTGATAACATTGAAAAGAAAACGAAAAAGGACTAGTATGAATTTCGTACTGGGATGTCTCTCTTCTTCGGGTAATAAGAGATACCATATTGGATTGCGATAGATTGATGATGATAGTCTACATGACTATTCTGTTGTATACAAAGGTATTGTTAGACAGATTTGGACGAGTTGTGCGTCTAAGCTTATAGTCCTTAGAATGTCAGTTTTCAGTATTTCGAATTGAGCCGAGACTCTTATGGTAATTGTGGAAAGGTTACAGAAATCTTGAGTATGAGCTTGAGCTGAGTTGTTTTGTAAGATGTGAAAAAAAGATATAAATGACTCATGAAAATTGAGAGCAACTTTTTTCTGGTAAGATTTTCAGGGACGAAAATCCCTAAAGAGGGGGAGAATTGTAACAACCCGATTTTAGGCCTAGTCAAAACAGTGGTTCTGAAACCACTATCTCGAGGCTGGAGAAAATTATATTGATATTATTTTATGTGATATAGCATATTTATAAAGGTGCATGAAAATTTTGGTAAGTTAATTTTAGCGATTTCTAGCTCAATTTTGAAAAAGGGCTAAATAGCGTAAAAGGTAAAAGTTGTGTGTTAATGCCTAAAAGTGTTAAATTCCTTTGTATCTTAAATTGGGGGCCTTTAAAGTGAAATTAGGCCATTGGCAGTGTGTGGCCGGCCATAAGAGGCAAAAAGAAGGTTGAAAAGTCAAAGTTAGGTGTTAGGTGTTTTAATTGGCTAATTTTGGTAATAAAATAAAGTAAAAAGAAAAAGTGACATATTCTCTTTCATTCCTTCTTCTTTCTCAAGAAAATGGCAGCAAAGGATGGGGGTTTTGAGCTTTAAACTTTCAGCCACTTTAAGCCCTAATACGTAGGTGATCTTTGGTTATTTCTTGATGATTTTTACATTTTTGGAACCCCCAAAGCATGAGCTTTCAAAAGATGGGACTATTTTGCAAAATGATTAAGAGTCTAGGGTTTTGTCACAAATATATATGTGTTGTTTGCTGAGTTTTTATGGAAGAATATGAGTTGTAGTTGCCTAATAAACAACCTTCATGAAAGAAATTGCATGAAGACACCTAAAATTGGGTATTTTGCTAAAATGGTAAAACAAGTTGTAAATGTGTGAGATAGTTGAAATTATGAGTTGCTATGGTCATGAAATGGTCATTTAGGCCTGGGGAGTAATAAATTGATTAAAAATCATTTTTACGAGCGTAGGGGCAATTTGGTAATTATGGTAAAGTATAGGGGTAAAATTGTAAAATTTGCCAAAACATGATATGTGAATTGAATTGATTAGTGTGTGGATAAAATGTGTTAAATGAATGTTATTTGATATGTTAGATGATGAAAACGTGAAATTTGGACTAAGATCGGGAAAGAACGGAATGGTGGGCTAAAGCGGGAAAATTAGTCGTTTCGGCAATCAAGGTAAGTTGGTATGATAATAATAGTGCAATATTATTGTAACTTGTATTTGAAGCCCAAATTTTGTGTATTAATTGAATTATGTGGAATAAATGTTTAATGCGCCAAGTTGGTGAATTGATTTAAAAATATATACCTATGGTGCAAAGTGTTATAGAAAGTGCTCAAGGAGTAAGTCATATGAAATTCTAGTAAATTCGATTAGTTCTGTTTAAATAATTGCTCCTATTATGATACATTGATAATTGCTCTATGAGGTGACTGAATATATGGAAAGTTGAATTGACTGCGATCATTGTATGTGTTTCTGAAACTACCGATTTATGTATTGTCTATACGTCCCGATTGGGCAAGTAGGAATAGACATAGATATAGGTGACATGTCACTTGAGGGCCCCACTATTCTGATTGATATAGTTACCCGGGTGCTAGGTGGTCTTGCATGTGTTGCAGACACCTGCCAGCTTGTGTGAGCAGGCCCGTGGTAACTTCTATTCTGTTTCCGATAGTAGCTCCGGCTACCCTTCTGTTTTGTAGTTTTGGCTACCCTTCTGTTTGTAGCTTCGGCTACCCTTCTGTTAGTAGCTTCGGCTACCTCATGGCTCCGCCATGTCTGTTCGGCACTTAGTGCTAACCTCTGTTTATCTGGTTATATTCTGAAATTGCTCAATGAGATTAGATTAACTGTCTGTAATATAGTGGTTGTACAGGTGAACTGAAAATGGTACTGTATATTGAGAATGATACTATTAAGTGTGCTTATGATCGGCATATATATGTACATGAGGAATAAGTGATTGATTGTGCAAAGTAAGTGATCATGTGTTAAAATGTGTAAGTGAACATTATGTTTGATGCATTTACATGATAATTGTGAATGTGAGATCTAATGAACAGTGCAGGTATGTAAGTGTAAATGATGAGCAATAAGCTCGTTAAACAATCAAGATATGGTAAGAAAGTTAAGAGGTAAGTGCTACCATTAGAACTTTTATTATGAAAGCATGAAAAGGTGAAATTTGTATTAAAACAGTATTGGACAATTGCAGTTGTGTACGTTTGAAAAATCACCAAAAATGGTGGAAATTGAATTAGAAAGTGAATGAGATATGAATTGAAAGCTCATTGAGTGAGATATGAATTGAAAGCTAATTGAGTCTATTTTCTTATAAAAGAAACTAATTAAGTAAAAGAAGCGTAAATTGTCAGATATTTAAACATCAGTGAGACTGGTTCTAGATAACTTCGTGATCCTCTGTTCCATTTTTGGAAAATCACCAAAAATTGTGTAAAAATGGTTATGATGTGTAATTTATATGCCTAAATTCGTTGATGAGTCTACTTTCAATAGAAAGAAATAGAAATGTTATCCAAATTCTGTACAGTGATATATTTATTTCGTAATGAACAAAGTTCAGTGAAGTTGATCAGTGAAATAGGGGAAACTTTATTGAATAAACTGTACTAATTGGCTAAGTTAAAAATTCTGAAACTTTTATGGCAAGAAGAAATATGAATCTAGTTTCAAGGAAAATTATGGAACTAAATTTTGAGTTCTTTAGCTTACGGAATAATTAAATTAGCGACTGTGACTCAGAAAAATAGCTCAAGTTGAACTTGAGTAAAAAGTGTAACTAAGTGAATAATTATTTACCTTCTTAAAATACTTATTGAGGAATGGGCACACCTTATTAATTGAATTACATCTGATATGCCAACTTACTAAGCTATGAAGCTTACCCCATCTTTCCTTTTCTCTTATTGTTTTCAGGATTTAGCTCGGGGTTGGAAATCGTCGGAGGCCGCGTCACACTATCAACTTGTCTACTTGGGGAAAAATGTTAATCCTCATTTACTTGTATATGGTGGCATGTATAAAGATTAGTTATTGGTAATTTGTTATATTAAAATGTTATGGTATATTGTTCTTTGCATTGGTTGCGGATATGATTACTTGTGATTCAGGGAGGCAAAGGCTTGGTAAATAGCCTAACACAGTCTACATGGCAAAGCACACGGGCGTGTGCCTTGGCTGTGGGACTTTTGACAGAATGTGTCACGGATGGATGGCACGGGCATGTCTTTGGACTGTGCCCCCCTTCACTTGAAATTGTTATTTAGTGTACCACACAAGTAGGAGACACGGTCGTGTGTCTCAGCCGTGTGGTGGACACGGCCCCCAAACGGTCGTGTGGGATGGCCGTGGTGTAATTGACAGATTGCTCCATGGGTACTAAGCATGGGCGTGTGAAGACCACACGGTCTACTCACACGACCATGCCAAATTGTCACATGGGCGTATGACTCTGATTTAAAAGTGAAAAATTTTCTAAGTGTTCAATTTGATTAGATTCGAATCCGAGTTGTCTGTAATAATAGTTATACGTTTGAAAGCCCTTGATGGGGTATATTTAGATTGAATTGTATGTGACTTAGTGTCCTTTAGGGAGTAAATTCTGAAAGCGTTGTTCAAGTCTGGTAACACTTCATGCTCGACCCCGGTGATGGTTTCGGGTAAGGGGTGTTACACACTTGAATCAAATTATATCAACCACCATGGAAACTCATATCAAATTTATCACATATAGCATACTCAAAAGTAATATTTGAATTAACACATTTAATAATTCAAGATTGCCATTTTTGCATGGCAAGACATACATACATAATCCAACATTGGACAAAAATATTTAAGCCTATACATGCCATAAGTTTGACTTAAAACTTTTTAATAGTACCGAAAGTAGACGATAGTGTGGATAACTTCACTGACGATCCCCGAGCCCGCAGCCACCTCCAAAATCTATAAAGCAATTATAGAAACATATGCACAAGTAAGCTATTTTAGCTTAGTAAGCTTTAAGCAACTTAAATAATTCAAATAAATAATCAAACTATTTCATACAAACCGAATTGTACCTTTAAAGATATACATAAACTCAAATAAGTTAACTTGGCCGAATACTTAAGATCAATTATAACATCACCTAAATGCTTACCTATATAATCAAATATATATAATCCATTATACCCAATCACCAAGACTTACCTATTTGACCAATTTCGCAATGTTCACTATATTACTTCAGATGGCCGAATACAAATATAAATCCTATATAGCCTCACCTGTAACTAAATATACAAGTTCCATATAAGTTCACGTATAATTGAATACTCAAGATCAATATATCTTCAGATATACTTACTTATGTGGCCAATATAGAAATCATTTGGATTAACTTACTTGTTCCACTTTCCACGTCAATATAAAGTCTTATACACATAGGCTTGATATAAATCATCAGTAATAACCCTACTGGACATAGGCGTGAATTATTCACCGACACAGGGCCTGCTAGACTCAGAGTCTGATATTTTTCACCGACAATTAGCCTGCTAGGCATAAAGCCTGATTTCTATACACCGGAATTGAGCCTGCTAGGCATAGAGCCTGATTTCTATACACCGGCATTGAGCCTGCTAGGCATAGAGCCTGATTATTAATGATACATAATCGAATCTTAATCACATCACCCATAAGAAATTCAAATATCTCGCACTATTCATATAAACCTTACATTATCACAACTTAGTCCAAATAGGTTTCAATATTCTAATTTCCACAAACACGGCATTCGGCTTCTAAGCGAAACAATCATAAAATTCAAATTATCATAGTAAACTATTCATATTCGAAATAAATGGTATTTAATTACTTAAGACTTACCTCGGATACCAATGAACTGTATCGATCGACTATTCAACTATTTTGGCTTTTCCCCGATCCGAATCCGATTTTCTCTTTTCTTGATCTAATTTGATATAAATTAAATTTATTTCATCAAATATTCATTCTACTTTACTCAAAAACACATAAATGGGCAAATTGCACTATTGCCCAATACATTTTACACATTTAACAATTTAATCCAGAATTCACAAAACACAAAATAAATATGATTTATTTATAATAAGCTAGGGCCGAATACTCCTCAAGCCCCTACAAGTCCTCACATTTAATTTAATTCACAATCTAGTCCCTCTTTTTACTATTTTTGCAATTAAGCCCTATTTACTTAATTTTCATGAAAATTTCCAATATAAACCTAATAATCTAACACATCTTTAATTTATCAACATCAAACACAAAATTTACTAAAATATCAATAATGGCAATTCATGAATTCTTCATCAAAACCAGAAATTCGGACATGGGTCGAGTAGTATTCAAAGCAACGATTTCAAAAACGTAAAAATTTTCAAAAATCGAGCTAAACACTTACCTTGATTGAGCTTCAAAGTGCTAAACTAAGTTTTTCTTTTTCTCTTATCTTTTTTTGGCAAGAACACCAAGAATATAACACTTAAAAATGGTTTTGTTTATAATATATTTATGTTATATAACTTATTTAATCAATTGACTATATTAACCTTAACTAAATTTATTATATTATCACATAAAAATGTCCTTTGCCGTCCACTAAATTTAGAAATGGCCAAATTACCTTATAAATACTTCATATTAATAAGACAAATTCAAATAAACACTTTCACATTTAACCACCCAATTTTTCATTTTATGCAATTAAGTCTTTTTATTTAATCGGGCACACAAACGACAAAATTAAATCATTAAAATTTCACGGATATAAATTCACACATAATAAACACAGAAAATAATTTTAAAATATTTTTTTAACTCGAATTCGCGGTCCCGAAACCGCCGTTCCGAATAGGGTTAAAATCGGACTGTTACATGACTATCCGAGTATCCTTTTTAATTAGAAATCAAATTAAAAGGCTCAGGTATGTGTTAGCTAATGTAATGAAAATAAGGTAAGTTTTGGCATCTAAATTGAAGATATGAATCTTGTTATAATATTAGTTATATGAATATTGAATACAAAATCTATATTCAGTCAAATGATAAAAGTATGTGATATTAAAGTGTGAACCATGAGAACACATATGTGAATGTATTTATATTCGACCATTTGATGATGTTGGGACTTTAGAAGTAAATGATAGTTTTGATCATGAATAAATGTGAAATTCGGCTTAGTTAAAGTTGAATTATAAAGGTATATGTGGTATATGAATTTGATAGCTTGACATTAAAAATATGGTAAATGTTGAGTATGATAGTAGTCATATTGAAATGGCCTATAATGTGATAATGTGTGGATGATTTGGTTGGTCGAATATATTATGTTTTGTGACTTTGAAATGGTGTAAGTGTATGCGTGAATTAGTGTGACAGCCCTATTTTGACCCTAGTCGGGAAGTGGTTTTGGGACCACTAAACCAGGTCATTGAAATAATTGATTTTTATATTCTATGTTTAATTTATGTGATAAATTTATATATGAATTTTGAATGTTTGAAAATGTCAAATTGAATGTGAATTTAATAGTAAGGACTCATGTGAGATAAATTAAAACATAAGTGGCCAAATCCAAGGGATTAATTGTGGATTGAAATGAAACAAATAGGCTTGCATGTCAAATTGACATGTTTCTATTTAGTGGCCAGCCATGTGGGAATTAATCATTGAAAAACATGTATTTTAATCTTAAAATGGAATTAAAATAATATATGTTACTTTGATGTGTAAATAAAAGGGAATAAAAGTGAATCAGGGTGAAAAGAACAAAGTTAGTCCATCTTTGTTTTTCATTTCGCTGAAAGTAGAGGAAGAGGGTTTAGCATTCGGTCATTCATTGTTGGCTTGATTAAGGTAAGAAATTCTTGTTATTTCCTTTGAATTTCTAAAGTGTGGTGGATAATCAAGTGTTTAACTCAGCCCATTTTGAAAATTTAAGTTCTATAGTGATTTGGGCATTCGGCCATGACTTTGATGATAAGAAATGGTTGTTGTTTTATGCTCTTATGAGTGAAGGTGGATAAGTGAGCTTTAAAATTATTAGAAATGCATAGTAGTGGTTTAGGTATTTTAGGGAAATTTTGGCTAATGTGTTTGTGTTTGCCGAGATTGAAATTGAGGTTTTGAGCATAATTGTGTAACTTGTGAATGAAAACTTGAAATTTTGAATTAGGAACATGAATTTAGTTGGCTACTTAAAACAAATTGCCGAGTAATGCTCAACATTAGTGCTATTTATTTAATTGGCAAATTGAACTTAGAATAAGTGAATTCGTGAGTATGGTGCAAGGTATTTAAATTCCGCCATTAGCTAGATGTTGTTAAGATTAATGAAATAAAGAATGGTGGGTTTAATTGAAGAAGTCATGCTTTTTGTGCCTTATTTGCTTAGTGAACATTCGGCTTTGTCTCTAGGGAATGAATGAATTGTTGATAATTTTTTTATGGGATTTAGCTTTGCCATGTTTATATTAACAAGATGAGAAATGAATTAAGATGGTCCTAGTGTGCCGAATGGGAGCTAGGGATTTGAATTAAAGATAGAAGATAGTGAGTAAATATTTCATAGACTTTTTGACACTTAAGTTCACATGAAATTGAGCTTACTAAGTGGTAACATATTCGGCTCTTGATGATTATTATGTCTTGAATAATGAGTTTGATTAAAAGATTATGCATACTTGATCTAATCAAAGCTAGGCATGACATGTAACATAGTGGTAATTGGCCGAATGTGTATGTGTGCTATAGAGAGGATAATTGTATTTCGTGCTTTGACTAAGTGAATTACATGAAGTTAATACACTTAATTTGTCCGATTAAGCTCAAGAGCACTTAGGGGCAACTTCGGATAAAGAGAAAGTAAAAGTGACGGAATAGCCGACCCGTAATTACTCAAAAAGATACGAGGTAAGTTCTCGAGTAACGAATTTCAGCTTATGACATGATGAAGTTATAGTACACATGTCTAATATATATAAGCTTGGATTTAAAGGTTATGCTTGAATGTCATTTTGGGAAAGATAAATTGAGAAATTGTTGGAAGCCAAATATTAGTATTGAACCTTGTTATATCTTGATATGAAATTGTGTCCTTGATTTATAACTAGTGAATCGAATGATGTATAGTTGGTAAACATGCTGTAATTGCATTCTAGTATCAAGAATGATATCCAAATATGATGGGATATGTATGCTTATATGTGTGAACGTTAATCAGTGTTAAGAATCCGAGCTTAGTCTCGAAGGGCTTTCGAGCCAGTGTTAAGAATCCGAGCTTAGTCTCGAAGGGCTTTCGAGCCAGTGTTAAGATCCGGGCTTAATCTCGAAGGCCATCCGTGGGGGCATTATATCTGGGTTAAATTTCGTAAGCATTTGTACGAGAAATCATAAAATAAATGTTAAAACAATTTTTAAACAAATGCGCTACCTACCATGAGATAGCCAGGTATGCATTCTACTTTCGTTGAGACTTTGATTACCTTCAAATTTTGATTTTTAAATCCGGTAGGGATACTTAAACCATTGTTTAGAATCACTCGAATGTTTATGATCTGATTTTGATGAATGGGTTCTATTTTTTAAAAGAGTTCAACTTCCTGAATGTGAGATGAATGTGTATATACATGAGATTGACATGGAAATTAAAGTGGGCGTACCCGGCTATAGGTTGACGTTATTGAATAAATTGATCTTTCCTTTGTGATATGAATGATATAAGTAGTATCTTCGTTATGTTCTTATTCAGCCAAAGAATGAACTAAACAAGTTTAGATATTACTATGCCATTTTTTTAAATGATTTTTGTTACTTAAAAACTTACTAAGCAAATGATTGCTTACTTCGTTGCCCTTATTTTCTGTTTTATAGATTTCACTTGGTAGCTACAATCTCGGGAATTCCAGGGTTGAAGTCATCCACACTATCAAAACATCTCTCGGTATTTTGTAACTAAACCTTGAAAATGGCATGTATAGGCTTGTTATTTTGATGTTAACAAACATGATTTTGAAATTGTAATTAAGTCAGCCATACGAAAATGGCTTACCCGAACACCTTACATTCATATCCATGGTTTTAAACTTGGTTACTATATATGCGAATGGAAGTGTAAGTTATGAAATTTGTAAACTAGGCTCGAAGTATGTCATACTATGATAACTATGTTATATGAAACATGTGTGTTTAAATGTGATCAATAGTGATATTCAATGTAACCTTTCGATAAGTACATAAGGACTAAATGGAGTTTATATGAAATTCGTTAGTATGTTATGCTGTACGTTGTTTTGAATTTGGTAAATTGACCTAGCTGATTTTGGTTTTAAACTTTGCTAAACTTGACATTCTTTTTATCATATGAATAGTAATGGTCTTAAAAGAAATGGTTAGTGGTGATCATTTACCCGATGTATGAGTGTCCGATTATGAATGTATTTATGACATGAATTGTGCGAGTGAGATGTTGCTTAGTTAAGTGATGGTCGGGTGATGCCTCTTGACTCTCCTGCGACGGGTACAGGTCTAGGGGTGTTACAATTAGGGTGGCAAAATAGCTTGGTAAATAGCCTTGTTTTTGTCCACACGGGTGTATGTCTAGCCTGTGTGTGACACACGATCAGCCCCATGGGCGTGTGAACTGGTCGTATGTCCCCTGCACCTTAATTTTGAGAAATAGAATGCGTAGTATAGAGCACACGGGCAGGGACATGGGCATGGACATGGCTGAGACACGGGCGTGTGCCAAGGGCATGTGAAGTCTGCACCTATTTTGTGAAAATTTAGTTTGTCACACAGCCTAGCACACGGGCGTGTGTCTTGGCTGTGTGGTTTCATTTGGCTGATGATGTCATAAACAGAGAGTTACACGGGGTATGGACATGGGCATGTGTGACCACACGACCTATCCACACGGGCGGGTCCTATATCCACATGGGCATGTGACCCCTATTTAGGGCAAAATTTTTATAAGTTTGTAAAATTTTCGTGAGTTCTCGGTTTAGTCCTGAACCGCGTCCAAAGTATGTTTTGGGCCTCGTAGGCTCATTTTAGGGACGGCGTGAATGAATGTGAAAATTTTTAAATTTGGATGGAAATTTAAGGCTCGATTTTGTACGATCTCTTGTGTTTAAGTCTGGTAATGCCTCATATCCTATTCCAGCGTAGAACACGGGTAAGGGGTGTTACAACAGAGAAAGGAACCAATAATCTTTTTGAATAAAGTAGCAAGGGAATGATTTTAAGACAATATATTGCGCCTAAATTTTCACCCCAAACAAGGTATTTCCCTGTCGCAACAACAGGAGTTAGGCAAATAAATTCACCAAACCATTTCTAAATTGAAATAGGGAATTTTCTGCACACACCCTAGAAGCTATTCCCCTTCCCTGTACTTGAATTCTATGCCAACCTCTATGACCAAGATTTAGAGTTTATTTTTGTTCATGAAGGTCTACTCCCATGAGATGCCAACGCAATCAATGAGTTGTATAACCTTACTGTCAATGTCATTGAACACTCTGATTTCTTTGCAAAAGTGACGAACGAGAAAAGGGACCTACTCGTATAGGACTTGTGTATTGAAGGAGCATGATGGACATGGTCACATCCAAAGAATTTTACAATGCATCATTATTTCTTAACATTGCACAGCAAAATATGGTTTCACTCTGTTAACTGCAGACTACTGCCATCTACCCACAGCACCACCGTCAACCTTGACAGAATGTGTCTAATACATTCCATTATCAAGGGTAGAAAAATTGATGGAGGCGTAATTCTCCACTAAGAAATTGCTAAATGTGCTGCCCGACAGACCGGCATTTTGGTTTTCCTATCATTGGTAATGTCACTATGTTGGTAGAAAGGCATTATACCCTGGGAAGATGAAGAAATCATGGAGAATAAGGGTCCAATTAATGAAGCCTCTGTTGAGAAGATGACTCGTGGCATAGAAACACCAATATTAAAAGAGACAGAAACCAGCAAGACAAAGAAGGGCAAAGCCATAGCTGATAGTAAAGGAACAACCCTATATACAGAGACATCCTTATGGCACAAGATGAAAGATGTTGAGAAAATGGTTACTTCTATCAGCAATACACAAGTAAAACTATAATGGAGGACATGGAGAACTCTCGAAATCTGTTTTATGCTTATACTAAAGCTTGGAATAGTTTCATTATAGCCACATTAAGCCAATTGTGCCCATCCCTAATACCTGACTTCCCAATGTTTTCATCAATCATTAGGAACTATGAGCATTCATCTGCGACTGACAACTTCAAAGACCGAGATCAATCGGTGGCATCTCCTCCCATCGTGTAAGTCTCTAATAATGACAAAGATGAAGAGTCTAAGGACATTGATGAATGTCTGTGCAAGATTGATAGTTTGTTCGAGGATGGTATTTTTGTTGATCAAGAGGACACTATTTTTGAAAAGGAAATTGATGCTACCGTAGAAGTTGTTATCAAAGCAGAAGTTGTTGCTAAAGAAGAAAAAGTTGCTGAAAATGAGAAAGAAAAAGCATCGGAAAATTTTGTTGAGAAGGTTGTCACTGCACTCAGATCTATAGGTGCAAATCTTGATAATTTGGAGCAAACTGGAGCGAGACCCGCGAAAGTTGCTGAGTTCACTAGTAAGGGGAAATGCAATTCATGGGCAATGGTGGTCTACACTGGACCACTCGAGGTGGCTTCTCCTACACAAACAATAGTCGATGATGCCGGGGCTGAGCCAAGAACTGAAGAGTAATCTAAAGGCCGCACAAAGCCCAAAGAAAAGAAAAGGAAGTACTCCAAGGATTAAAAAATGAAAGAAGGAAGAGAAGAAAAGAAGGAGAAAAAAGCATCATGCAGCTACATCGATAGTTGCGGATAATTTAGTTAGTTTGTTTTAAGCTTTAGTTATAGTATTCATGCATTAGATGTAGCTATAGGTTTTATTTTGATAAGTATACATTGTCATTGCATTCTTATTGTCATTACATATTCCTGTCAGTGCATTGGGGACACTACAATCTTTAAGTTTGGGGAAATGTAAATGGAATTGGAATACACCCACATTTTAATTTTTTTTGAAGCATGCAACGTTTATGCACAATTGTTCAAAAAAATTTTTGTTACATTCGATGCTTAATTCTTGGATCATGTGAAATATCAATGAATGAGTTGGATAAATTTGACTGAATGTTGTATCTGTAACACCCCTAACCCGAAACCGTCGCAAGAATGGGTTACAGGATATTACTAAACAAGTCAATAATTTTCCAAACTATCACAAACATACTCGGCATATAACTCAAATATCAGAAATTTTAAACATAAATGGTTAATTGTAACTCATGAACTGATCGTTTCATAATTACAAACATCACACAAATATCATAGTAAGAAATACAAAACTTAAAGTGACATATAAATCATTATAACACTTGAAACCCCAAAAGTGACTATAACTTTATTATTAACAAAAGTATTAACCAAAGAAACATACATGTTTATCACTCTGAAGTCGATTCATTAACTGTTATAGTTATAAAAAAATAAAATAAAACATAATATCACATACACAAGATATATAAATATATATAAATATATATGTGGTATTTAATCATATTCCATTAAAAACTTTATGGCAATTTACATATTGATTATTATACAACCATCACGTCGAAGATATAACCATGTTTCACCAATTTCAAATATATATCACCATATTATGAGGAACCATTTTTTTTTTTGTACAGAAATAATAATAATTCAAAACCAAACCATGTACAAAATCCTTATGTCTACTACCCGACTTTTTGCCAAAAATGACATATAGTTATAAATCCAATTTGCTAACACAACAATGAATTTAATACTTCATGTTGCACATGTTATCAAATCCTCTATTCGGTTATCAAATATAACCTCAATTAGGCATGCAAAAACCAAGTTACATACCGAAATTAAATTTACTTCCACCTAATTTCAACTCATACAATTTTTAGCATTCAAATAGCAACTTGAACATTTAACACCAAATTACAAACAACTCCTCATCAAAGACATTTCATAACATATTTAGTTATAAACCAAGCTAATTAAACACATATTCAACCACATTATTTAATTTAAACATGGAAATAAGCTTAACAAAATGACCAAGCCACTTTCGCAAGGCTTAGGTTATACATATTCAAAAATGAACAAAATACATAATAGCCTATACATGCCATAAGTTTGAAAATAGACTTTTAAAAGTACCGCAGGTTGACGATAGTGTAGATGACTTTGATATTGATCCCCGAGCTCGTAACTTTCAACCAAAATCTATAAAATAGAATAACAAAGACACTCAGAATAAGCAAATTAGCTTAGTAAGTCTTAAGCAAATTAAATAATTCAATCCATAATTTTAACATTCAACTAAACAGATTATAACAATGACATTATACTATTACACAATAATATACCTTTATCGAATGTTCAAAACCAAAACTTTACACCACATAAATGTTTCGTATTTAACCACTTATACCATATCAATTATATCATCACATAAATGTTTACTTAAGTGGCTGAATACAGAGGATAAGTAAAACGTTTAATGCCACCTATAGCTCAATTTTAATACAGCATCACATTGGCCAAATAAGTATTTTCAAATTAACTTCACATAAAATCGAATACACAAATTCAATATAAGCTGACATATACTTACCTATGTGGCTAAATTTATGCAATGTCATATAACTCAATTACACTTGTTCATTATCCACAATAACTTGAACTCTTATAATCACAGACTTGAAAACAAATCACCGGTATAAAACCTACTAGGCATAAGCCTGATATTAATTCACCGGCACTACGCCTGCTAGGCACGAAGCCCGATCAAAGATCACCAGCTTATAGCTTGCTAGGCCTAAGGCCCGAACATTATACATAAAAATCACTCCTCAATGTTTCACATATCAAACCATATAATTAAATTTCCATGTAATACAAACACACATTAAAATCTTATTATTATTCAAATACAATTCAAGTAACTTATTATCTTTTCATACTTCTCATTCGGGTTCATTCAAATACATTATAGAAATTTAATTCTTCAGGATATATCATGTTATGTTCAAAAATAATCTAAGTTTAATTACTTAAAACTTACCTCGGATATCGTCGAGCGTTACGAATCGACTATTCAACTATTTTTTGCCTTTCCCCGATCCAAGTCCAATTTTCTTTGTTCTTGATCTATATAATTTCAAATTAATCTCATTTAAATAAAATTTCATTCAATTTAACTCAACAACACATTAAATGATCAAATTTGCATTTTGCCCCAACATTTTGTACATTTATCAATTAAGCCCAAATTTCTCAAGAAATATAAAACAACATAATTTATTCACTCTAGGCTATAGCCGAATATTCACTATACTCTTGTAAGCCCTTATAAGTAATTTATTTCACAATTTAGTCCCTCTAATTACTACTTTTGCAATTAAATCCTATTTATTTAGTTTTCATAAAAATTTCCAATATAATCCTAATAACCCAACACATATCTTTAATTTAACAACATTAAACATTAAATTCACTAAGATATCAACAATGGTAACTCATGAATACATCATCAATATTAAAAATTTAGGCATGGGTCGGTTAGTACTCATAGCAACGATCTCAAAAATGTAAAATTTATAAAAAACTAAAACCAAACTAACCTTGAATTTGTATCAAAAATGGCCGAAACCTTCAAAGCCTTTTTCTTTTCTTTCTTGCTTATATTCAGCTATTTTATGAACAAAATGAGTGACTATTTTCATGATATTTTTATTATAACATAATGTTATTTACATTTTACTTAATTAACCTTTAATGTTAAATATAACACTATTATATACTAAGGTCAATGCCGTCCATATACTTTCTTATGGTTAATTTGCCACTTAAAGGTCTTAACTTACAAAGCCATTAACACTTTGACCCTCTACGCTTTTATCTATTAAAATTTCAACTTACGCGATTAAGCCCTTTTTATTTAATTAAGCACACAAACAATCGAATTTTCATACGAAACTTTCACACATGCTAATTCACATAAAATAAACACGAAAAATAATATTTAAATATTTTTCTGACTCGGATTCATGGTCCCAAAACCACCGTTCCAATTAGGGTCTAAAACGGACTGTCACAGTATCTTCAATACTTGGTGAATGATTTAGGTTGCATTAGTAATGAATGACTAGTAGCATTCCTTGAATTTGAAACTGCCTTCTACAACTACTTATATATAGATAGATAGTTATAAATAAGTGAAACTCCAAAGTGGGTGTATTGAGGAATGTTAAAAAGGGAAACACTCCAAAATGTTAAAAAGGGAACACTCCAATAAAAGCATTAGAAAAATGAATCTTGCCAAAATGTTAAAAAGGGAACATTCCAATAAAATCGTTGTATGAGTGTGTGTCGGCACAATTATGTACTCCCTGGGGTTTGTTGCACCCCGTTGTTACTTCTCGAGAACAAGGGTACAATAATGCAATGATATCCCTTATTTCAAAAAAAAACTCGTACATATTTATAAGCACTTAGATTGTACAATAAATGTTGTATTGGTAGATAGAATTTAGGATTTCAAGCATGATGCTGGCTTTGATGAAAGTACAATCTTACTCATTCAAGCTTATGTATTGTCGATGCAATATTCTTTCATCTGAATGTAACTCATTTATTGGGATTTTAGGTGATTCAAGTCGCTAGAATTTTTGTAATAGCCCAAGTTAGGGCCTAATCGGAATAGTGGTTTCGACACCACAAACTCGAAGTAGAAAACTTTATTTCATGATCATTATTAAGTTTATGGCATGCTTACATGATAGTGAGAAATTTTCATGAAGGAAATTTTATGAATTAGTGATTAATTTGTCCTTTAGGACTAAATTGCAAAAGTTGCAAAATTAAGTGTCTAGAAGGTTTAAGTATGAAATAAATTAGAAAAATTAGTAGGAGTCCTTATTTGGAAATTAGACCCATTTTTGGCACTATGGACAAAAATGCCCATGGAAGGGTAAAATTTTAAATGAATGCCATAAGGGCATTTTGGTCATTTGGTAAATTAAAGAAATAAAAAGGGAAAAAGAAAGCAAAAAGTGTCCATCTTCTCCATTTTTGTGCCGAATTTGAAGAGTCCTCTATATTTAGGGTTTCTTTCATTTTCAAGCTCCAAATCAAGAAACATGAAGCCCCGACGAAAATCGGGGAAAAAGTAAGATAGTGGATTGAATCAAACATTTACCCTCATCTTGGACTTGAGGTAAGTTGTATGTAATAATCTAGCCTTATATTTTATGAGGGTTCTAACATAATAATTTTCTATGAATACATGAAATTTCATGATCCTTATTATTAAGCCAATGTATGAGCTATGTACAATTCCATTAAATCTAGTTATGTTAATTTCTACCAAGAATTGATGGAAACATGAAGAAAAATTATATACGAGTAATAAAAGAAACGAGGGATACTATAATCATGCCATGAGCACTGTAGGTCCCGTATAAGACCATGTCTAGGACATGGCATAGGCACCAAACAGGGATCCCATTTAAGACCATGTCTGGGACATGGCATTAGCATCCACAGGAGGTCCCATATAAGACCATGTCTGGGACATGGAGTCGACACCGAGATGAGACATAGATTCCCCTATAAGACCATGTCTGGGACATGGCTTAGGTATCTAAGAGATAGATCTCGTATAAGACCATGTCCGGGACATGGCATCAGCATTATTCTACGATCTTGTATAACACCATACTGGGACATGGCATCGACATCGACATGAGATCCTATGTAAGACTAATCTGGGATATGGCTTCGACATTAGTTTGAGGTCGCATGTAAGACCATATCTGGGATATGGCTTTGGCACTTTGCTACGAGAATGACATTACGGGAATCTTTCGGTATTCTACGTAAGTTAATAGAGAATGTATTCAAGTTGATTTGCTAACGAGAGAGACTAAAAGTTTCATGATGAGTGTTACAGGTACACTTGAGTAAATCATGAGAAAAATATGAAATGTAAGGCAAGAGAATAAGCAAAGCATGTGAATGAGTAAGCTATGGGAAAAAGTAAGTCACGAGAGTAAGTAGGCCATGAACGAATATGCTATAAGAATGAGTAAGATACGAGAAAGAGTAAGAAGTTATATGAATTTCATGATGCCATGTTTGAATGACTTTCCATGACATTTATTGCTATTTATTTCATGCAACATACTAAGCATTTTATGTTTACTCCCTTATTTCCCTTTCCATGTAGATTTGTCGAATTAGCTTGGGGGGATCTGTAACACCCTTAACTCGTACCCGTCACCGGAGGGTTAGGATGCATTACTGCACAAGTACATACTTCAGTTTTAAGTAGAAAATGTGAGAGTACTAACTTTCTTCAACCGAAACTAGAAGTGTACACGCCTAATAGGATTTAGAGCTATTTGATTTGGCCATTTAACATTTACTATTCATATGGTAATAATACCTAAGCTTAGCCAATTTTAACAATTTATCAACTAGGCCGAGTATACATGTATATTCATGACATCTAATCATACCAAAACACAAACAATTCATGCATTTACAAATCATTCTTCAATGCATCACATACATTAAGCAATTGGCTTAGCCGAAAGACCATGCTCCAAAACAGTTCTATTCATGTTTCTAAGTTCATATTACCAATTCCAATTTAATGAATTTCAGACAACATTCGTGCAAACCATATGTACATACCGAATGGTCACCTTCAAATTCAAATTTCAGCATTCGATTATCTTGATCACATTCAAGCCATACATGTTTCTCAAACATAGATATTAGGAAGCAATACTTCAAGCATATTTAACAGAATGCACAACTTACACTTCCATCCACATACCACATAATCGGGTTTAAAACCATAGGCATAGATGTAAGGAATTTTGGCAAGCCATTTTCGCATGGCTAAACTTAATTACATCATCAAAATAATATTTTTTTAATATCAAAATGTCAAGCCTATACATGCCATTATCGTAGTTTAGAAATTTAAGATATCGAAGTGAGGTTAGATAGTGTGGATGACTTCGACTCTGTGATTCCCGAGACTGTAGCTGACCAACGAGATCTAAAAAATAGAAGATCAAGGGCAACAGAGTAAGCATTTTTAAGCTTAGTAAGTTTTAAGCATCACAACACACATATAAGGATTATCACCTATCAACATTTAACCAATCAATTTTACTCTCCGTTCATAGGGTCTTCTGACCGCATATACACATGTACATATACATATACATAATACATAATACCCATATTTCAATACCAACAAATATTGACCGATAGGACTTAATCATTTTTCTATAGATAAAAATTCATTTCCTCATATGAATCGGTTCTTAAGATTAAGGATTCACAAGTCATATGTCATATACATAGATATAAGTACACAAGAAGGATTAAGCACATACTTATTATGTGACATAACAACCAAACAGATTCATTCACAAAATTTTTGAATGTGTCTTCAATCACATTTATCGTTCCTTATTACTAATAATTCACTTTGAATCTACTCACGAATTAAGTAGGTATTACGTACCTGACAGTCTTAAAGTAATAAGCATACAGTTGTAATCATTAAGACGAAATCACACATTTTCAATGCAGCCACTTACGGGAATTCTAGTCCCGATCTCACTAATTTCCTGCTTTAAGCCTACGGGAATTAACCCGGAATTTGTTTCTAGCACATGGCCTGCGGGTTTCAAGCCGATTATAATCCAACATATAGCCTGCGGACTTCAAGTCCGGATATAATCCAGTTCATAGCCTGTGGGTCTCAACCCGGTTATAATCCAGCACATAGCTTGCGGACTTCAAGTCCGGATATAAATCAAGTATCATGAATAATTGTTCCCTTATTAACACATCTCACAATACCTATTTCATTAGTACTTCATTTACCTTATTTGAATACAAGCACAATGTGTACCTTCATTCTTTAATATTCGGTTCCATAGCCAATTACAAAGAATGCATTCCCATTTCATTATCTAACTTAACTTCTATAACTATTCGGTTATAAGCTATAGGTACAAATCATTTAACTCACCACTTAACTCAATAAAACCATTAAGTTCCAATCTACCTAATTTGCATACTTCAAGACATCATTAATTTTTGTATCTACATATATACATTAAAGTTACTACTCAAAACTTACCTCAAATCCTTCTGACTAAATACGGGTTGGCTATTCTACGACTTTTGCTTTCCCCTTATCCGAGATTGTCCTTCTATGCTCTTGAGCTTGATAAACATAATTTCAATTATCAAAATCTTATGTCATTTTCTCATAGCCGAATTTTTCTCTTAAGGCAACCAAGATACATGTTATAACACACAAATAAGAATCACATTTTCCTTAGATACGAATATTACACAACTCATTTATAAAATTACTATTCGGTCAAATCTTAATATACCCTACTTAAACCGAAATGTACCTATGTTAACAAGATATCAATTTAACATTCTTGACTAAGCTTTCATACAACATTACAAGCACAAATGACTAAGATATGTCTATCCTTTCCAACTTCTATGCTTGGCCGAAATTTTTTTACTTAGTTAATAAGTCTCTCACTATCTTAATTTGTGCACATTATAGCTCAACTATCTCATTTAGTTCACCAAATTATTTATCTAAAAGAATCATGGCCGAATACAAATTAAGCTAAGATCCCACCAATATGCAAAATACTTCCCAAGCCGATTTTAAAAGTTCATTCATTCAATATAAACCGAATTTCCTTACTAAATTCAATGACCGATGTTCAATTATCTACTAAAGAGCACTATAGCCTTAATGTTTTCATTCAAAGCTTCATGGCTTCAAGATTTTAGCCATTAAACACAATTTAGCTAATGCCGAAAGCTCCATTCATGAAACTTAAAGATTACACACAACCCCCATTCAAAACTATCATTTAACACATATATCCATCCATCCAAAGCTTAATTTAGCCATATAAGCATTTGACATAGAATTTATCAATTTCTCATTATTTTTACAAGTTATCGAATGCAACTATGCTCAAAATCTCATAAAATAAAATCATGGGTCGGCTATATCAAACAATTATCAATCACATTTCAAAATTAATTTAAGTAAAATCACACTACATACCTTCCCAATCAAGACTCCACCATTGCCGAATGATTTAAGGTTTCTCAAGCTCTTTTCTTTTTAGTTTCGGCCAAGGAGAGAACAAAAATGAAGTTTATTTGTTCCTATTTTAAGTCATGCATGTCTTAATTATTGAATTACCATATTAGCCATTATAATATCAAAGCATTCCCACTAAGCCATGGCCGAAAATGTCCATGCAACTTTGCATGGTTTAATCACCACTTAACTCCCTCCAATTAAAAGAACATCCCCAAAGGGAAATGTAACACCCTACGCCCCTGTCCGTCGCCGGATTAGGGTTTAAAGTATTACAAAATCAAAATACAACTACCGAGGTTCATAGATACAAAGCTAGACGTGAATTCATTGAGTTCAATAGTTGAATATAACACTTAGGTCGATTCGGTCAGGACATCGTATCTTATTAAATCGTTCTATAAGCATACTAACGAATTGGCTAAAACAAACAAATTCGATAACCAAACATCATATTAGAAAAATCATTGCATATTAAGTACTAACTAAATTCCATGCCACAACATCGAATAGTATGAGAATCACTCCAACCCATATAAGCAAACTCGAAGACTAAGCAAGCCATTTTCGCATGGCTAGAAATATTTACAACTCAAAATGAAGTTTGATTCAACCGAAGGAAAATAGCCTATACATGCCATTGACCCAAAAATAACCATCGAATGTACCAAAATAACAGCGATAGTGTAGGTGATTAAGGCTTCAATCCCCAAGTCCGTAGCTTCCAAAAAGAGATCTATAAAACAGAGGAAACAAGGGAAACGGAGTAAGCATTACAATGCTTAGTAAGTTTTAAGCAATGACATTAAATAGATCATCAAATCATAGCATAATTGATCATATCTTTGTTTCCCTCTTCTTTTTGGGTATGTCACCCTTTTTCCAAACATAGACATTCACATCACATACGAAAATGGATAGCTTCCACTCATAGTAAGTTCACATAACATATACATGTCACAAGAAGTCACATAACATTTCACATAGGCCAATTGTACTTTGATCATTTTAATAATCTCATTTCAAGTACACATATGAAATCACATAATGACTTTAGTATTCAGTCCAAAATCCATCTTGTATATAAGCCAAGGGTACATACCTATATAGTTTAACACTTTCAGCGCAATTCATTAGCGATCGTTACCTTGAAGACCATTAGTCTTAGGCTTTATTCTCATCATCATCGAGGTCTTTAGCTCGGGTAAACTCTATACATAGCCATCGGGTCTATAGCCCGGACATAATCTTCACATATAGCCTTCGGGTCTTAACCCGGACATCATCTCTGCATATAGCCTTCGGGTCTTAACCCGGACATAGTCTCCACATATAGTCAGCGGGACTTAAATCCCGGATTCGCATCACAAATTCTCATATATATATATATATATATATTCGCATGTAGTCAAGTTTCACATAGCAAGATTTCACTTACAATTCAATCAATTCATATGCATACAAACATATAACATGCTTCTCGACTTTATATCGCAACTGTACATATAATTCAAAATTCATACACGTATACTTTTCTTTCCTAGACTTTCGGCCAAATGATCAAACATGAATAAGGTGTCTTTCTCAATGGGACATCGTCCGAATATCAGCATGTATGTCATGGCATTTTAACTTAATACCAATTTCGATTACTCAAAACTTACCTGGAACTTTCACGAGGAATTACGAGTTGGCTATTCGACCACTTTAGCCTTCCCTTTATCCGAACTCGTCCCTCTATGCTCTTGAGCTAAATAAAACATTTAATTCTATTAATTCTTATTCAAGCACCTCAATGAATCATTTTCAGTCATAGTCAAATCATACATGCATATTCTTCTCATTGCAAACACACATGCACATTGGAGCATTTCACATACATATCATAAGTCACAACAAGCTGATTTTCTGAGCAGCATTCAATAATTTACTCATAACTGGAGCTACGAAACTCCAAATGTAGTGCCGTAAATTTTGTATGAAAATAGACTCATTTATATTTAATCCATAAAATTTTCATAATTTTTGGTTTGGTCAATCAATACCAGAATTTTCTTAAAGTTCCCCTAATTCACTGTTTGATTAAACCGACCACTCTATACTACGAACCGAATTTCTCCTTGCACAGAGTTCCAAATATGTCCTCACTTATTTCATTCGAAACTAGACTCATTAAGGAGTCTAAGCATATAAATGGGGTCTCATAACAATTTTTATACAATTTATAGTGATTTTCCAAAAACAGAGCAGGGGACTTCGAAGTCAAACTGACACTGTCTCACTCTACTCTAAAAATCTATTTATCGGAAATCCCTTTGCTTACAAGGTTTCTTTTATAAGAAACTAGACTCACTAAGCTTCAATTACACAATTTATTCAGCCTCTAATTCATCTCCCACAATTTATGGTGATTTTTCCAAGACACATTACTGCTGCTGTACCAAGCAGATTTTTATACAAAATCCACTCCTTAATGTTCTTATTCACTTATTTAAAACATAGCATTTCCTAAGGCACCATTTAGAGTAGTCATCAATCTTAACATATATGTACATAATTCACATTCGTTTTAACCAAAGGATTCATACACATGACTGAATAGGTTATTTCTTTAACCAAGAAGCTCTCGCAAGCACAAATTGATCAATTAGTCTACTACCATTTCTAATGCACACACATTAAGGCCATTCGGCCAAAACAAGTTTATTCATTCATCAAAAACCCAATCACAACATCAAAGCATAGTTTCCCTTATCACATTACTAACTAGCCGAACCAACATGCTCCAAAATTTTCGATTTACAAGTAGGTTTAGGTCACACAAAAATTCAGTTTTCACGACTTAACTTACCCATTCAACTTCACATGCATATAGGCATCACACAATCCATTAAGCACCCCTAATTTCATTTAACTCAAATGGTCCAAATTTAACCATTCACTAATGACAAGTTCATTCGGCCATCCTAATTTCAATTCCACATCAAGGCATCATTTTCCAATGTATATCAACATTTTACAACTTAATTCCAATTTGCCGAATTCATGTATGTTTCATAATTCAAAATCTTTGGCCATGGGTTAACTTAGAAATGCATGAACCATGCTAAACTCACAAGCAAATTGGACAAATTTCATACCACATACCTTCAACTCACATTCGGCACCACACACACAAACAACAATATCCAAGCATGCTATTATATCATACCTACATTGCCTAAAGTTCACTCGGCCATCAAAGAAATTCTTAACACCTAAAGCATTCCAAAAATCTCATGAGTTTCTTCCATGGCCGAATGCTTCTTCCTTCACCAAGTCAAAAATTTTAACATGAACCAAGGAAAAGGCTTTCTAAACAACTCAAAGCATAGGATAGTTTCAATTGATGCATCAAACATACCTTAGATTAGCTTCACTCATGGCTCAACCCTTAAAAGAAATTTTTTCTTCTTCTTTAACTAGCCACGGCAATGAAAGAGAAAGAATGAACAAAAACATTGTTTTTGTCACCCAATTTCCTTAATTTAATTAATTCTATTTTATCAATTTTATGCTACCAAATTACTAATTTCTTTTATTTCTATTATTATTATTATGACTAAATTACAAGTCACAAGATGCCAAAACTTCATCATTACCATCCACTATCACAAAGTGGGCAATTTGACATGCAAGTCCCTTATTTTGCATGCATGCATTTATTAGTCATCACACATCTAGCTAGTTTACTTTCAAAGTTCACAACTAAGTCCTTTTAAGAGAAATTCAAATTTATAACTCTAAATTGACACACCAAACATGTCACACATGAATTAACACATATAATAGGCATCAAAATGAACATTAAATATATTTCATGCCTCGGTTTGGTGGTCCCGAGACCACATTCCGACTAGGGTCGTTTTAAGGCCGTCACAGGAAATCACCTACTAGCCCATTTGTTTTTCTCTTCATTCAATTAAGTCACATTTCGCACATATTACATGAAATCATAAGAATTTAAATACTAATTCTCACCTATAACATACACATTTAGAAAGCATTAAAATTAGACATTCAAATCTATTCACTTTATGCCTTTCCATAATTAATTTCTTGAATTTAGTCCTACATGTAATTAAATTCTCTCACATTAGTCCTTTTTATTCCAAAGCACATCCAATTAGAGAAGTTAAAGCATCTAATTTCACACATATACGATCACATATTTGGACACAATATTTTATTCAATTATATCAGTGACTTAGTTTAGCGGTCTCGAAACCACTTCCCGACTAGGGTCGTGTAACACCTTATACCCCTGTCCGTCGTCGGAATAGGGTATTAAAGTATTCCATAACTAAATACAACTTACTGATGTTCATAGATACATACAAGACATAGGTTCGGTTGTACATCATATCTTATTAAATTCGTTTTATAAGCATCTAGCAATTTCCACCGTGTGGCTACTAACAACTAAGCCAAATCAATTTCGCAAATAACAATATACCACATTCGAAACTCATTGCATATTGGTTACTATCTAAAACTCATGCTACAAAATATCAGGCCACATGAATTTCATCAAAACATATACTTAAACTTGAAGACTAAGCAAGCCATTTTCGCATGGCTAGAATAGTTACAACTCAAAATGTAATTCGATTCAAAGGATGGGAGATTAGCCTATACATGCCATTGTTCCAAAATAACTATCAAATGTACCAAAATAACGACGATAGTGTAGGTGACTAAAGCTTCAATCCCCGAGTCCGTAGCTTCAAAATGAGATCTATAAAACAGAGGAAACAAAGTGAACGGAGTAAGCAATTCAATGCTTAGTAAGCTTTGAGCAATATAAACAGATAACAATCAAAATTATAACATGATTGTTCGCATTTTTGCTTCATTCTTCTTTTGGGTATATCACCCCTTAGCAGAATATACACATTCTCATCATATACAATAGGCAGATAAACTTCCACTTAAAAGTGGGCTCATGTAAACATGTATATATATAATGCATAATTTCACATAACCTTTCACATTGACCCGATGCCATACAATCATAAAAATAGTCTATTTGTTTACTCACGTATGCATCACATAACAACCTTATGAATTAGTCCAAATCAAGCTTACATATAAGCTCAGAGTACATACCTGTTTAACTTATCGCATTGAGCGTATTTATTAGCAATTCTTACTGTGAAGTCTTTTAGTCTTAGACTTTACTCAGATCATCTGCGAGACCTTTAGCTCGAATGAAATCTTCACACAAAGCTAGCGGATTTTAATCTGGATATAATCTCCGCACATAGCCATCGGGTCTTTACCCGGACATAATCTCCGCACATAGCCATCGGGTCTTTAAGCCCGGATTCACATCACAAGGTTTCATGCATATTTATTCACATGTTACTACATTTCACGTTGCAAAATCACATTTGTAATTAAATCAACTCATTCGCATATAGACATATAACATGCTTCTTGACTTTGTGTCGTAAATATCATTCAAATCTAATACAAGTATACTTCTTTTACTAAACTTTCAGCTCAATAAGCAAACACACATAAGCATATATCCCCAATCTCTTTCTTTGTTTATTTCTCTAATAGCCATTCGGCTACATAACATGTATAAGGTTTCTTTCTCAATACCTTATTATGGTAAGGACAATAAGACATCATTCATCTATCATACATGTATATCATGTCATTTTAAATTAAATACCAAATTCAATTACTCAAAACTTACCTCGAACTTTTCTGAGCAGCTATGAGTCGACTATTCAACCACTTTAGCTTTCCCTTTATCCGAACTTGTCCCTCTATGCTCTTGAGCTAATTAAATAATTCAATTTTATTAATCCTTATTCAAATATCTCACTTGATCATTTCACTTACAATCAAAGTAAGAAACACATATACTCAACTTATCAAAAGCACACATTCGGCCAAACACAAAAGCATATATCAAATTAACTTGTACTAAGACTTTCACTTTATCAAATAATCAACCTTCGGCTATCCATCATACTTTAAGTGCACACAAGCATGCATACTTGTAAATATTATAGAAAACACATATATGTCATTCAAACCCTTGTTTCATACTTAATAATTAAGTACGTTAGGCTTTTGTGCATGCATAATCTAATAATTAAACATTTAGTCCATTTTGCCAAATCCTCATAAGGCTCAATGCCGAATGCTATCATGCATTAAAGCAATCATCCCAAACATCTAAATAACATGGCCGAGTAAGGACTTTACTAAGGTTAGCCCCTCTTTGCCCTTCAAATAAAGTATTATAACCAACTTTTAAGACGTAATTAACACCAATGCATTTAGCTAACTCATTCCTTAACTTTAAGCTCATAGGAATACAATTTCAAGATACATTCTTGTCACCTTCATCAACTACTACTTATCACTCAAGTTGGCCGAATGTACACTTCTATAAGTGTATGCATGAAATTTACACTTCATTTAGCTACACTAACTCATTTAACCGAATTTTAAATACTCATTAAAGCCACTTCTATCATCAATTTACAAGTTCAACTTATCACTCTCACATTAGTCCACATTCGGCTAACATAAAATTACATATCAACAATTTAATGCATGGGCCATGTCGAGGAAGTAGTAATAAACTAAATTTCCATATATTTCTAATTTAATGGTTTGAAAATTTCAAACTATGAATAACTTATCTTATTCATTATCCAATAGGTCATTTGGCAAAACTCACAATTTAATCACATATATGTATTTCACCATAACACTCACATGCTCATACAATAATTTCATACTCCCCTATACATAACTCAACCTAATAGCCGAATATACAAATGTCTCATTGAAAAGTTATTTAATCAAGTTTTCTAACACACTTAATCAAATGGTCATGAAATATCCCTTGTACACATTCGGCCTTTTTATTCAATAATCAAATTAACAATGCAATTCAAGAACGCTAGTCTTCAAGGCCACATTAAGCAATTGTATAAGCATGTATTAAGTGTTGAACATTAAGCTTCTTAGTCCAAAATTTTCTTAAGACCGAACATACCTTATCTCAAACTCAAACATTCATACACTTACAACTCCAGTATTTCAATTTACACCTAATTTCCATCAATTCAAGCTCAATTAACAAGGACATGCTTAATATTAAACAAAATTTAATTTCCTTTTTCAATGGCACTCATACGGTAATTTCATTTAAATTCTCAAAAGATATGTTCAATATTTAGCCACTCACTAAAATAAGCTTATTCGGCCATCATAAGCTCAATTTCAATATCAAAGCATAATTTTTCCTTATCATATACTAATTAACTGAAACCAACATGCTTCACTAAATTCAAAAATTACTAGTAGGTTTCGGTCAAACAAATTAAGAAGCTCACCACATCAAAATTAGCATCTATTCACCCTAAGTCATTTTCATTAGACTAAATATCATGTTAATAACCAAATTGCTAATCAAAAACAAAACAATTCATACAATTCAAAGAACCGAATGCCCCTTAGACATTTAAACCACACAAAACTTCAATCTAACAAATTAGAGCTCACAAATTTCAATTTACATGAATTTTAACATCATAGAGTCCATTAAAACTCCATCTATCAATTTCTATTTCAAAAACATAACACACTCAAAACATAGCATATTGCCAACATGACCGAATACTTCATGCTTCACAAACACAAGAATTTTCACATGGGTTGTGTTAGGAGCTTCAAAAATCACCTTAAACTCTCAAAATCCAAAGGAAAAACTTATGAACTCATACCTTAGTCCCCAACCAAGTGACCGAATGCCTTAGGTGTTCTTCTTCAATTTTCTTTTGTTCAAATCGATAAAGGGGAAAACAAATATGAGAACTTTGTTTTTTCACCCAAATTCCATATTAATTTATTTTATGAAACCATTTTCTTTAATAATAACAAATATTATTATCATTATTTACTAACATACAAAGCATAAAATGACAAAACAAAGTCATCATTACCGTCACTAACATAAAGAGGGGAAATTTGACATGCAACTCCACTATTTTGCATGCATGCATCAACTAGTCATCACACATTTCCCCATCATACTTTCAAAGTTTGCTACTAAGTCCCTTTTAGTGAAATTCACATTTATAACTCTAAATTAAAACATCAAAAAATGACACACATGACTTAACACATATTATAGGCATCAAAATGAATATTAAATTATTTTTATGCCTTGGTTTTGTGGTCCCAAAACCACATTCGGACTAGGGTCGTTTTAAGGCTGTCACAGGTCGAAATAGGACTGTCACAACTCTCCCCCCTCGTAGGGATTTTCGTCCCCGAAAATCTTACCAGAAAATAGATTTGGGTATCGTTCTTTCATAGCATTTTCGGGTTCCCAAGTCGCTTCTTCGATCCCATGCTTGAGCCACAACACCTTTACTAACGGAACCTTTTTGTTTTGTAATTCTTTCACCTCGTGAGCTAAAATACGAATCAGCTCCTCTACATAACTCAAATCAGGCTAAATTTCAATATCGAAATCACATGGGAAAGGTCGGATCTATAACGTCGAAGCATCGAAACGTGAAAAATATTGTAGATCTTTTCAAGTTCAGGGGCAGAATTAGTCGATAAGCAATCGGCCCAATACGTTCTGAAATTTCATACGGTCCAATAAATCTCGGACTCAATTTGCCTTTACGGCCAAAACGAAGTATCTTTTTCCATGGTGAGACTTTTAGGAACACTTTATTGCCAACCCGATACTCGATATTTTTACGTTTCAAATCTGCGTACGATTTCTGACGGTCTGATGCCATTTTCAAACTGTCACAAATCGTTTTCACTTTCTGCTAAACCTCTTTGATTAAATCAACCCCGAGAATCTTATTCTCACTAAGCTCAATCTAAAACAAAGGTGTACGGCACGGTCGACCGTAGAGAGCTTCGTAGGGTGCCATTTGAATACTTGATTGAAAGCTGTTATTATACGCGAATTCGACCAAAGGTAAATATTTTTCCCACGATCTGCTAAACTCGAGAATGCAACATCTCAACATGTCCTTGAGTATCTGAATAACCCGTTCGGATTGACCGTCAGTCTGCGGATGAAAAGCAGTGCTAAAATGTATTTTGGTACCTAATGCCTCGTGTAATTTCTTCCAGAATCGCAAAGTAAATCTGGGATCTCTATCCGAAACAATAGAAGTAAGCACCCCGTGCAATCTCACAATCTGAGAAATGTACAATTCAGCCAATTTATCAAGTGTATAATCAGTACGAATAGGGACAAAATGAGCCAACTTGGTCAATTGGTCAACTATAACCCAAATGGAGTCTTTCTTGTTTGGCGTTAGTGGTAAACCGGACACAAAGTCCATTGTAGCTCGATTCCACTTCCACTTGGGTATTAGGATCGGCTGAAGTAATCTCGAAGGCACCTGATGCTCCGCTTTTATTTGCTGACATACTAGACACTTAGATACGAAATCAGAGATATCCCGTTTCATACCACGCCACCAATATTGTCGTTTCAGGTCATTATACATTTTTATGCTGCCCGGATGAATTGTCATTCGGCTATTATGAGCCTCATTCAAAATTGTCGTAATAAGCTTTGAATCTCTAGGAATACACACACGGTTCCTGAACCTCAAACAATCATTATCGTCGACCCGAAACTCTGAATTCACACTTGATTCATGTTGAACCCATTTAGCAATCAAATCATCATCGACTTTCTAAGCTTCATAAATTCATTGAAGTAACATTGGTCTCGCTTTTAACTCGGCAATCAACACATTGTCTACTGACATTGTCAAATGTACATTCATAGCTCGCAAGGAAAATAACGATTTTCAGCTAAGAGCGTCCGCGACTACATTAGCTTTTCGCGGATGATATTCAATGACAAGCTCGTAGTCTTTAAGCAATTCTAGCCACCGTCTTTGTCTGAAATTTAAATCTCTTTGAGTCATCAAATATTTGAGACTCTTGTGATCAGAGAAGATGTGACATTTTTCACCAAACAGGTAGTGACGCCAGATCTTCAGAGCGAAGACGATAGCAGCTAGCTCAAGATCATGAGTCGGTTAATTTCACTCGTGAGGCTTCAACTGCCTCGAAGCATAAGCAACAACTCTACCCTCTTGCATCAAAACACAGCCCAAACTGTTCAGAGATGCATCACTATAAACAACGAATTCTTTACCGGATTCTGGCTGAACTAATACTGGAGCTTCCATCAGAAGAGTTTTTAGCTGGTCGAAACTTTTCTGACATTTATCAGACCACTCGAACTTGACGTCTTTTTGTAATAATATTGACAACGGTGTCGTAATCATCGAGAAACCTTTTACAAATCGTCGGTAGTAATCGGTAAGTCCCAAGAAGCTCCAAACCTCAGAAACATTTTTAGGGGATTTCCAGTCGAGAATAGCTGAGATTTTATTCGTTTCAACTCGAATACCCGAGGCTGACACTATATGTCCCAAAAGGCTGACTTCGATGAACACCACTACAAAATGGTCCAAATACAGCCTAAACACCCGATTCATCAAATCCATGAAAACCGCAGGGGCATTAGTGAGCCCGAACGGCATCACTAAGAATTCGTAGTGTCCGTACCTCGTTCTGAATGCGGTCTTCGGCACATCAGAATCTCTAACTCTCAACTGGTAGTAACCGGATCATAAATCAATCTTCAAAAATACTGAAGCTCCTTTCAACTGATCAAATAGGTCGTCAATTCGGGGTAACGGATACTTATTCTTTACAGTGGCTTTATTCAGTTGTCTGTAGTCGATACACATTCTCATAATCCCGTCTTTCTTTTTCACAAACAAAACTGGCGCACCCCAGGGTGAGTAACTCAGTCGTGTAAAACCTCTGTCTGTCAACTCTTGCAGCTGGGATTTCAATTCGTTTAACTCGGTAGGTGCCATACGATACGGGGCAATCGAAATCGAAGTCGTACCCACAACCAACTCTATACCGAACTCAACCTATCTAACAGGCGGTAATCCCAGTAATTCCTTGGGAAACACATCCGGATACTCCCTAACCACAGGTACAGTCTCAATTTCTCGTTCGGATACTTTGCTGTCTAGCACATAGGCCAAATATGCTTCACACCCTTTTCTAACATATTTCTGAGTTGACATGGACGTGATTACGGCAGGTAGCCCGTTTATATCAGTGGACTCAATTCAGATTATTTCATTGTTCAAACATCGCAAATCAATAGTCTTTCGCTTGCAATTTACTATCCCGTCGTGCACAGTCAACCAGTCCATTTCGAGAATAATGTCAAATTCATCGAAGGGTAAAAGCATCAAATCGGCTGGAAAGCAGAAATCTCGAATCATCAGGGGACATTTCTTGCACACCTTGTCTATCAAAACACAACGACCCCAAGGATTTGATACCCAAATCACAAACTTAGTAGACTCAACAGGAAGAGTCTTACTGGATGCTAATGTTTCACATACATACGAATGACTTGACCCAGGATCTATCAGAGTGATAACATCAGTATAAAAGAGGGTGAAAGTACTGGTAATAACGTCCGGAGAAGAAGCCTCCTCCCGGGCACGAATAGCATACGCTCTGGCAGGTGTACGAGCCTCGAATCTGACTGCAGTGTCTCGAGTCCCTCTCTGACTACCGCTAGTATTTCCCCCACGCCTTAGTGGTCTACCTCGTGCTGCTGTGCTGCTAGGTCTCTGACTCGGATCATTATTCTGTTCATCCCATTTCAGACAATCTTTAATGAAATGTTCAGCGGACCCACACTTGTAACAGGAGCGATCGTGGAATCTACAACTTCCCGAGTGCCATTTGCCACAGTATTTACATTCGGATCTGTCCCGACGTTCATTGCCAACACTGGCAACTAAAGTAGCTCGCGAACTCATAGGTGGTCGATGCTGATCTCGCCTCAAAAAACCCAAAGTATTTTTGGATCGGCCCGAATCATCTCTAATTTTCTTGGATGATTGCTGAATAGTCTTTCCCGCCGATCTCTTACAGAATTCTCTTGCTCCATCTTCCGCCGTTTTCTTTTCATTACCGAGTTCTTCGTCTTTGCAAGCTCGCTCGACTAATACGAATAACCCTTTGATCTCCAGAATTCCCATCAGCAATCTGATATCTTCGTTCAATCCATCCTCGAAACGTTTACACATGATAGCCTCGGATGATACACACTCGTGAGCATATCGGCTGAGCCGCATGAATTCCCTCTCGTATTCGGTTACTGACATTCTGCCTTGTTTTAGCTTAAGAAATTCCTTCCGCTTCTGATCGACGAATCTCTAACTGATGTATTTCTTCCGAAATTCGGTTTGAAAGAACTCCCAGGTGACCCGTTCTCTCGGAACAACAGAAACCAGAGTGTTCCACTAATAGTATGCAGAGTCGCGTAACAAAGATACCGCACATTTTAGGCACGCTTCGGGCATACATGATAACTCGTCGAATACATGGATAGTATTATCGAGCCAAAACTCGGCCCGCTCAGCATCATCACTGGTTGTAGCCGGAAACTCTTCAGCCCCATATTTTCTAATTTTGTCGACCGGGGGCCTACTCGATCTCACCGGATCGGTCATAGGAGGGGCCACATAGGTTGGGAAAGAAGTATTCGGGGGCGGGGGTTGTGGAACAGCCAAATTAGTTTGAAGGAATTGATTGAACCAATCACTCATCATCGCATAAAAGGCTTGTCTCGTGTCATCACTCATCATCACATTTTAGCTGTCAGAAGTCATCTCACTATCGCATTAACATTAAATGGCATGTATAGCTAGGCTCACACGCGCTACGTTAGTCCGAGAGTCGACTAAACCGTAGCTCTAATACCAATAAAATGTAACACCCCTAACCCATACCCGTCGCTAGAGGGTTAGGATGCATTACTGCACAAGTACATACTTCTGTTTTTAGCAGAAAATGTGAGAGTACTAACTTCCTTCAACCGAAACTAGAAGTGTACATGCCTAATAGGATTTAGAGCTATTTGATTTAGCCATTTAACATTTACTATTCATATAGCAATAATACCTAAGCTTAGCCAATTTTAACAATTTATCAACTAGGTCGAGTATACATGTATATTCATGACATCTAATCATACCAAAACACAAGTAATTCATGCATTTACAAATCATTCTTCAATGCATCACATACATTAAGCAATTGGCTTAGCCGAAAGACCATGCTCCAAAACAGTTCTATTCATGTTTCTAAGTTCATATTACCAATTCCAATCTAAAGAATTTCAGACAACATTCATGCAAACCATATGTACATACCGAATGGTCACCTTCAAATTCAAATTTCAGCATTCGATTATCTTGATCACATTCAAGCCATACATGTTTCTCAAACATAGATATTAGGAAGCAATACTTCAAGCATATTTAACAGAATGCAAAACTTACACTTCCATCCACATACCACATAATCGGGTTTAAAAACATAGACATAGATGTAAGGAATTTTGGCAAGCCATTTTCGCATGGCTAAACTTAATTACATCAACAAAATAATATTTGTTTAATATCAAAATGTCAAGCCTATACATGCCATTATCGTAGTTTAGAAATTTAAGATATCAAAGTGAGGTTAGATAGTGTGGACGACTTCGACTCTGTGATTCCTGAGACTGTAGCTGACCAACGAGATCTATCAAACAGAAGATCAAGGGCAACAGAGTAAGCATTTTTAAGCTTAGTAAGTTTTAAGCATCACAACACACATATAAGGATTATCACCTATCAACATTTACCCAATCAATTTTACTCTCCGTTCATAGGGTCTTCTGACCGCATATACACATGTACATATACATATACATAATACATAATACCCATCTTTCAATACCGACAAATATTGACCGATAGGACTTAATTATTTTTCTATAGATAAAAATTCATTTCCTCGTATGAATCGGTTCTTAAGATTAAGGATTCACAAGTCATATGTCATATACATATATATAAGTACACAAGAAGGATTAAGCACATACTTATTATGTGACATAACAACCGAACAGATTCATTCACAAAATTTTTGAATGTGTCTTCAATCACATTTATCGTTCCTTATTACTAATAATTCACTTTGAATCTACTCACGAATTAAGTAGGTATTACGTACCTGACAGTCTTAAAGTAATAAGCATACGGTTGTAATCATTAAGACGAAATCACACATTTTCAATGTAGCCACTTACGGGAATTCTAGCCCCGATCTTATTAATTTCCTACTCTAAGCCTGTGGGAATTAACCCGGAATTTGTTTCCAGCACATGGCCTGTGGTTTTCAACCCGGTTATAATCCAGCACATAGCCTGCGGACTTCAAGTCCGGATATAATCCAGCTCATAGCCTGCAGGTCTCAACCCAATTATAATCCAGCACATAGCCTGCGGACTTCAAGTCCGGATATAAATCAAGTATCATGAATAATTGTTCCCGTATTAACACATCTCACAATACCTATTTCATTAGTACTTCATTTACCTTATTTGAATACAAGCACAATGTGTACCTTCATTCTTTAATATTTGGTTCCATAGCCAATTACAAAGAATGCATTCCCATTTCATTATCTAACTTAACTTCTATAACCATTCGGTTATAAGTATAGGTACAAATCATTTAACTTACCACTTAACTCAATAAAACCATTAAGTTCCAATCTACCTAATTTGCATACTTCAAAACATCATTAATTTTTGTATCTATATATATACATTAAAGTGACTACTTAAAACTTACCTCGAATCCTTCTGACTAAATACGGGTTGGCTGTTTCGCGACTTTTACTTTCCCCTTATCTGAGATTGTCCCTCTATGCTCTTGAGCTTGATAAACATAATTTCAATTATCAAAATCTTCTCTCATTTTCTCATAGTCGAATTTTTCTCTTAAGACAACCAAGATACATGTTATAACACACGAATAATAATCACATTTTCCTTAGATACGAATATTACACAACTCATTTATAAAATTACTATTCGGTCAAATCTTAATATACCCTACTTAAACCGAAATGTACCTATGTTAACAAGATATCAATTTAACATTCTTGACTAAGCTTTCATACAACATTACAAGCACAAATGACTAAGATATATCTATCCTTTTCAACTTCTATGCTTGGCCGAAATTTTTTTACTTAGTTAATAAGTCTCTCACTATCTTAATTTGTGCACATTATAGCTCAACTATCTCATTTAGTTCACCAAATTATTTATCTAAAAGAATCATGGCCGAATGCAAATTAAGCTAAGATCCCACCAATATGCAAAATACTTTCCAAGCCGATTTTAAAAGTTCATTCATTCAATATAAACCGAATTTCCTTACTAAATTCAATAACCGATGTTCAATTATCTACTAAAGACCACTATAGCCTCAATGTTTTCATTCAAAGCTTCATGGCTTCAAGATTTTAGCCATTAAACACAAGTTAGCTAATGCCGAAAGCTCCATTCATGAAACTTAAAGATTACACACAACCCCCATTCAAAACTATCATTTAACACATCTATCCATCCATCCAAAGCTTAATTTAGCCATCTAAGCATTTGACATAGAATTTATCAATTTCTCATTATTTTTACAAGTTACCGAATGCAACTATGCTCAAAATCTCATAAAATAAAATCATGGGTCGGCTATATCAAACAATTATCAATCACATTTCAAAATTAATTTAAGTAAAATCACACTACATACCTTCCCAATCAAGACTCCACCATTTCTGAATGATTTAAGGTTTCTCAAGCTCTTTTCTTTTTAGTTTCGGCCAATGAGAGAACAAAAATGAAGTTTATTTGTTCCTATTTTAAGTCATGCATGTCTTAATTATTGAATTACCATATTAGCCATTATAAAATCAAAGCATTCCCACTAAGCCATGGTCGAAAATGTCCATGCAACTTTGCATGGTTTAATCACCACTTAACTCCCTCCAATTAAAAGAACATCCCCAAACGGAAATCACCTACTAGCCCATTTGTTTTTCTCTTCATTCAATTAAGTCACATTTCGCACATATTACATGAAATCATAAGAATTTAAATACTAATTCTCACCTATAACATACACATTTAGAAAGCATTAAAATTAGACATTCAAATCTATTCACTTTATGCCTTTCTATAATTAATTTCTTGAATTTAGTCCTACATGTAATTAAATTCTCTCACATTAGTCCTTTTTATTCCAAAGCACATCCAATTAGAGAAGTTAAAGCATCTAATTTCACACATATACGATCACATATTTGGACACAAAATATTTTATTCAATTATATCAGTGACTCAGTTTAGCGGTCCCGAAACCACTTCCCGACTAGGGTCAAAATAGGACTGTTACAGGATTAATCGAAGTCGGAGCTCAAAGTCACACTATCAAGGAATCCATTTTGGTATAGTAAAGTTAGTCTTTTTCTTATATGGCATGTATAGGAAATTGATTATCTCGACAAATGTCATTTTGTGTAGCCAAAAGTATTGGCTAGTAATATTACTCTTGTGGTGTTGTAATAGCCTTGTAAATGGGCTAAGGTTGATTAAGTTATATTTTATGCAATGAGGATGAAATTCATGATATGCATGGTTGAATGTGAGTGTCTCCATTTCGAATGTTCTTAATGCATGATATACCTTGATTTGTGAGTTTGAAGTTGGTATGAGTTGGTTGTGTTTCAGGGTGGCAAAAAGGCATGGAAAATAGCCTAAAATTGTCCACACGGATGGGCACACGGGAGTGTGCCTAGGCCGTATGTGACACACGGTCGACCCCCATGGGCATGTTAGTAGACCAAGTGTCCCCTGCATCTTAAATAGTTAAGTTAGAATTGCACACGGGCTGAGCACACGGGCATGTGCCTTGGCCATGTGAACCCCTAATGTTTATAATGTTTAAGTCAGAGTGCTCCACAGGTTATAGACAAGGGCGTGTTTAGGTCGTGTGAGGGACACGGACCATAGACACAGGCGTGTGCCCAAACGTTGTCCAAACTTGTAGGTTTAAAATAAGAAATAATTCAGCATGAGCTAGGGACATGGGTGTGTGTGACCACATGGCCAGCTCACACAGACGTGTCCCACCTCATACGGGCTTGTTGCCCTGTTTCAAGCAAAATTTTTCAATGAGTTCTAAAGTTTCTGGATTAGTTCCAAACCACTTTCGGTATATGTTTTGGGCCTCGTAGGCTTGTAATGAAGTTATTAAGACTTCATTTGAAAAATTTTTAAATTAGAGTGAAAAGTAAGGCTCGATTTTAGTGTATTCAAGCATGTTCAAGTATGGTAACACCTCGTAATTCATCCTGTCGTCAGACTTGGGTAAGGGGTGTTACATTTAGTGGTATCAGAGCTAGTGTTTAGTCAATTCTAGGACTAACCTAGCACATGTACGATGTTTAGCTATACATGCCATACTTATATATATATGTGATATGATAGTGTGACGACTCCTGACAATCTAAATGTGTCTTCTTATAGCAAATGGATCCCGAACAAGCTACGGTAAATGATGTAGAAAGTAACACAACAGCTCCCGCTGAAGGGGCAGTGGTAGCCGAAACCAAAAATAGGCCAATTACTGTAAATCAGGGGGAAAAGCCCAGGAGGCCTTCTTCTAAATGATGAACGAGTGGTTCACTGAGTTTGTCCAAACGAACCTGGCCACTTACCACCAAGCTCCACCCCCCCAATTCCCTCAATCTACCCAGTAGCTCCTCAAATAGTAGAGGTAGTGAGGCGAGAAAAACCTCTAGTTGATAGAATTCGGAAGCAAGGGGCAGAGGAGTTCTGGGCTACTAAGGATGATGACCCGGAAAAAGTTGAGTTTTGGCTAGAAAATATCGTCACGGTATTTGATGAGTTATCGTGCACCCCTAAAGAGTGCATGAAGTGTGTGATACCTCTCCTACGATATTTAGCCTATCATTGGTGGAACACCCTTATGTCGGTTGTACCAAGGGGAAAGTTAATTGGGAATTTTTCTAAGAGGAATTTCGTAAGAATTATATCAGTCCTCGGTTTATTGATCAGAAGCGTAAGGAATTGCTAGAGTTGAGGCAAGGTCGGATGACCCTGACAGAGTATGAACGTGAGTTTGTAACACTCAGCAAGTACACTCGAGAATGTGTGTCTACCGAGGCCATCATGTGCAAAAGGTTCGAGGATGGATTAAACAAGGACATCAAAATGTTTGTGGGATTTTGGAATTAAAAGAGTTCGTAGTGTTAATGGAAAGAGCTTGTAAGGCTGAGAAATTGGCCAAAGAAAAGAGGAAAGCTAAGATGGAGTCCCATGACTCAAGAAAGTGATAGATGGGCAAATCATTTCAATCCTCCTCCAAGAGGTCAAAGGAATTTACTACACGATCAGCAACTTCAGCGGGGTTCTCAAGTAAGAACAAGGGTAAATAGTATTCAGCCTTCAAAGCTTAGACCACCCCAGTTACGAGTGTGGGAAACACTCGACCTAGTAGACCTGAGTGCCCCCAGTGCGATAGACGTCACCTTGGCGAATGTCGAGCTCACAAGAGGGCTTGCTTCAAGTGTGGCTCTCCAGACCACATCATTAGGGAGTGCCTTAAGATGGTTGAAAAAGATAAATATCAAAGTGCAAGATCGGGTAATGCTCCCTCCAGAGGTAGACCTTAGAGAAACCCGGGAACAGGAGTGAGTAGTAAGGGTGCACCAAAGGAATGCGAGACCTGAGGGTAGAGCCCCAGCGAGAACTTGTGCCATTCGCACTCACGAAGAGGCGTGATTGCCCAATGTTATAATGGGTACATTTTCTCTTCATGAAACTTCTGTTATTGCTTTGATAGACCTTGGATCTACCCACTTGTATATTTGCATGAAAGTAGTTCCTAGCATGAGTATGCTCGTAGAATCTATGGAACTTGTAATAAAAGTATCTAATCCCCTAGGCAAGTGCATACTAGTAGATAAAGTATGCAAAGATTGCCCTTTGATGATTAGGGGTAATTGCTTCCTAGCTAACCTCATGCTTTTGCCATTTGATGAATTTGATGTAATTCTTGGCATGGATTGGTTAACCACTCATGATATGGTAGTGAACTGTGGTAGAAAATATATTAAACTGAAATGTGAGAATGGTAATACTCTTTGAGTTGAATCAAATGAATCAGAGAGTTTGCCTAAAGTGATTTCCTCCTTGGTTGCCCAAAAGTTGAAAATGGAATCAGTACCAATAGTGTGTGAGTATCAATATGTATTCCCGAAAGAGTTACCCAGATTACCTCTAACCAGAAAGGTAGAATTCGGTATAGAGTTTGGCTCTAGGTACTACACCTATTTCTATTGCTCCTTATAGGATGGCTCTGACCAAGCTAAAGGAGTTGAAAGCTCAGCTACAAGAATTAACAGATAAAGGTTTTGCAAGACCGAGTCATTCTCCATGGGTTGCTTCCGTATTATGTATGAAAAAGAAAAATGGCTTGATGAGATTATGCATTGATTATCGGCAGCTTAATAAGGTAACCATAAAGAACAAGTATCCTTTACCAAGGATCGATGATTTATTTGACCAGTTGAGAGGAGCCACAGTGTTCTCTAAGATAGAGTTGAGGTCTAGGTATTATCAGCTAAGAGTTAAGGAGTCTGACGTACCGAAGACAACATTTCGAACGAGGTATGGCCATTATAAGTTTCTTTTCATGCCATTCGGCTTGACCAATGCCCTAGCAGTATTCATGGACTCAATGAATCATATCTTTTGGCCCTACTGGATAGATTCGTTGTAGTCTTTATCGACGATATCTTAATCTATTCTCGTGATGAAAACGAACATGCCAAGCATTGGTCAGTAAGATTGAATTTTGGCTTAAGGAAGTTGGATTTTTAGGCCACATCGTTCCGGATGATCGCATTAGAGTTGACCTAAATAAGATCTCAACAATTGTTGAATGGTAACTGCCAAGGAATTTATCCGAGGTAAGAAGCTTGTTGGGTTTGGCCGGTTATTACAGTAGATTTGTTAAGGAATTTTCCATGATCACCACTCCTATGAAAAGATTCCTGTAAAAGATGTTAAGTTCGAGTGGAACAAAAAGTGCCAACAAATTTTCGAGAGGTTAAAGACGTTGTTGACTGAAGCTCCTATTTTAGTGCAACCCGAACCGGGAAAAGAGTTTGTGGTCTACAGCGATGCTTCACTAAATGGATTGGGTTGTGTACTTACGCAAGAAGGAAAAGTGATTGCCTATGCCTCGAGATAATTGAAGTCCCACGAAAAGAATTATCCTACCCATGACTTAGAATTGGCTGCAATAGAATTTGCGCTAAAGATTTGAAGACATCATTTATACGGCGAGCAGTGTCGAGTGTTCACTTATCACAAGAGTCTTAAGTACTTGATGACACAAAAAGAGTTGAATTTAAGGCAACGACGATGGCTTGAGTTACTAAAGGATTATGAGTTGATTATTGACTATCATCCGGGGAAGGCAAATGTTGTGGCTGATGTTTTAAGCTGAAAATCACTATTTGCTTTGAGAGCCATGAACATACAATTGTCCCTAACCGATGATGGTTTAGTTTTAGCAGAGATGAGAGCTAGACCAATGTTCATTCAAGAGGTTTGTGAAGCACAGTTAAAAGATAGAGAATTGCAAGATAAGAAAGCTCGATGTGAATCAGGTATCGATACAGACTTTCAGATTAACTCGGATGGTTATTTAAGGTTCTTAGATCGACTTTGCGTACCAAGAGATGATAAGCTTATTCGAAGAATTCTACATGAGGCACATAGTAGTCTTGTGTCTATCCACCCTGGCAGTACCAAGATGTACAATGATTTGAAGAAATGGTATTGGTGGCTGAATATGAAAAGAGATATCTCTGAGTATGTTTCAAAATGCTTGATCTGTTAGCAAGTAAAGGTAGAACAACAAGTACCCTCCATATTATTAAAGCCTATCATGGTCCCCGAGTGGAAATGGGACCGTATTACCATGGATTTCGTGACGGGTTTGCCGATGACACCAAAAAAGAAAGACTCTATTTAGGTTGTGACTGATAAGCTTACAAAGTCGGCCTATTTTTTACCCGTGCATATGGATTATTCACTTGATAAGTTGGCTGACTTGTATATTTCAGAGATTGTGAGATTGCATGGAGTACATTGTCAATCATTTCAGTAGAGATCCGAGATTCACATCACGATTTTAGAGGAAGCTACAAGAAGCTTTGGGAACAAAACTAAATTTCAGTATCGCTTTTCATCCACAGACTGATGAACAATGAAAAAGAGTAATACAAGTGCTTGAAGACATGCTCAGATGTTGCCTACTAGAATTCCAAGGTAGTTGGGAAAAGTATCTACCTTTGGTTGAATTTGCATACAACAATAGTTTCCAATCAAGTTTGAAAATGGCACCTTATAAGGCTTTACGGGCGTAAGTGTAGAACACCCTTGTATTGGACAGAACTCAAGGAAAGTCAGATTCACGGGGTTGATCTAGTCAAGTAGATAGAAGAGAAAGTAAGGGTGATTCGAGAGTGCTTGAAAGCTGCTTCCGATAGACAAAAATCATATGCTGACTTGAAATGAAAAGAAATCGAGTTCCAAGTTGGGGATAAGGTATTCTTGAAAGTTTCTTCGTGGATAAAAGTTTTAAGGTTTGGCCTAAAAGGCAAATTAAGTCTGCGTTTTATTGGACTCTACGAGATTACTGAGAGGATAAGACCGGTAGCTTATAGGCTAGCTTTGCCGTATGGATTGGAAAAGATCCATGATGTATTTCACGTGTCTATGTTACGATGCTATCGATCAAACCCTTCACATGTGATTACCCCGACGAAAATTGAGATACAACTGGACATGACTTATGGTGAAGAACCAGTTAAGATCCTAGCTCGAGAAGTCAAACAATTGAGAAACAAAAGTATTGCCCTAGTGAAAGTATTGTGGCAAAGACACTGGGTAGAAGAGGCAACATGGGAGCTTGAGGAAACCATGAGAGACCGCTACCACAATTTGTTCACTGGTAAGATTTTCGGGGACGAAAATACCTAAAAGGGGAGAATTGTAACAGCCTAAGTTAGGCCGAGTCAGAATAGTGGTTTCGACACCACAAACCCGAAGTAGAAAAGTATATTTCATGAACATTATTAAGTTTATGGCATCCTTGCATAATCGTGAGAAAATTTCACGAAGGAAATTTTATGCATTAGTAATTAATTTATCCTTTAGGACTAAATTGCAAAAGTTGCAAAATTGAGTTGCTAGAAGGTTTAAGTATGAAATAGCATTAGAAAAATTAGTAGGAGTCCTTATTTGGAAATTAGACCCATTTTTGGCACTATGGAAAAAAATGCCCATGGAAGGGTAAAATTTTAAAGAAAGGCCATAAGGGCATTTTGGTCATTCGGTAAATTAAAGAAATAAAAAGGGAAAAAGAAAGCAAAAACTGTCCATCTTCTCCATTCTTGTGTCGAATTTGAAGAGTCCTCCATAGCTAGGGTTTCTTTCATTTTCAAGCTCCAAATCAAGAAACACGAAGCCCAGACCGAAACTGGGGAAAAAGTAAGATAGTGGATTGAATCGAACATTTACCCTCATCTTGGACTCAAGGTAAGTTGTATGTAATAATCTAACCTTATATTTTATGAGAGTTCTAATATAATAATTTTCTATGAATACATGAAATTTCATGAGACTTATTGTTAAGCCAATGTATGAGCTATGTACAATTCCATTAAATTTAGTTATGTGAATTTCTACCAAGAATTGATGGAAACATGAAGAAAAATTATATACGAGTAATAAAAGAAACGAGAGATATCGTAATAATATCATGAGCATTGTAGGTCTGGTATAAGACCATGTCTGATACATGGCATTGCCACCGAACAGGGATCCTATGTAAGACCATGTCTGGGACATGGCATTTGCATCCACAAGAGGTCCCATATAAGACCTTGTATGGGACATGGCGTCAGCACCGAGATGAGACATAGATTCCCCTATAAGACCATACCTGGGACATAGCTTGGGTATCTAAGAGATAGATCCCATAAAAAACCATGTCTGGGACATGGCATCGGCATCATTCTATGATCTCGTATAAGACCATGTCTGGGACATGGCATCGACATCGACATGAGATCCCATGTAAGACCATATCTTACATATGGATTCGGCATCAATTTGAGGTCACATGTAGGACCATATCTAGGATATGGCTTTCACACTTTGCTATGAGAATGACATTACAGTTATCATTCGATATTTTACATAAGTTAATAGAGAATGTATTCAAGTTGATTTGCTAACAAGAGAGACTAAAATTTCATGATGAGTGTTACAAGTACACTTGAGTAAATCATGAGAAAAATATGAAATGTAAGACATGAGAATGAGCAAAGCATGTGAATGAGTAAGTTACGAGAAAGAGCAAGTCATGAGAGTAAGTAGGCCATGAATGAATATGTTATAAGAATGAGTAAGATACGAGAAAGAGTAAGAAGTTATATGAGTTTCATGATACCATGTTTGAATGAATTTCCATGACATTTCTTGCTATTTATTTCATGAAACCTACTAAGCATTTTATGCTTACTCCCTTATTTGTCTTTCCATGTAGATTTGCCGAATTAGCTCAGGGGGGATCAATCAAAGTCGGAGCTTGAAGTCACACTATCAAGGAATTCATTTTGGTAAATTAAAGTTAGTCTTTTAGTTGTATGGCATGTATAGGAAATTGATTATCTCGACAAATATCATTTTGTGTAGCCAAAAGTTTTGGCTAGTAATATTACTCTTGTGGTGTTGTAATAGCCTTGTAAATGGGCTAAGGTTGATTATGTAACACCTCTAACTTGTGACCGTTGCCGGTACAGGGTACAAGGTGTTACTCATTAACCACAACTTCTAGATATTCAAGAGTGAGCAAAAATGTAGGTACTTTATTCACTAAATAATAATGGAGTTCAAAGAAATTTAAAGCATTTGAACCATGACCGAAATCACTACATACAATCTTGAGTCATCAACCATTGATCGAACATAAACATGTACATACTACAGCTCATAGCTTAATAGTTAGCATCAAGTATACATGTCAACTTATTATGTTATAAATTTAAAACTTGATTGATCAACTATACTAAAAGCCGATTGCAACTCATGAAAGAATTAGTACTATTTATTTGGTAATTTGTTTAAGCTATAGCCGAATATAAGGTCATCCTATACTAGTGAATTCAATTGTAAATACGTGTAACAAAAAAAAATCAGGTTAACCATAGTGAAAGTTTACCAATTGAACAGCCACATAATTTCATCAACCACACATTCATACTTAGCAATTAGGTAGGCCATTTTCGCATGGCTATACATATATATACAATTTCAAAATAAAACTTGTTTCAAAAGGGAGTTAAGCCTATACATGCCATCTATCAAAATATAGACTATCAAAAGTACCAAACAGTGACGATAGAGTGGATGACTTGAGCTTGAATCCCCGAGCCCGTAGCTTCAAAAGAGATCTATAAAACAGAGTAACAAAGACACTCGAAGTAAGCTAATTAGCTTAGTAAGTCTTAAGTGAATTAAACAACATAACTTAATTTGAACTAATTAATCACAAATATACAGAATTTTATAATAAGCATCATTTGGCCGAATGTTCATAGCCACATTGCACACATTTTCATCAACATCACATATGAACATAACATATTCTCCATGCATATAATTCCACAAGGGCCGAATATACCAAATCACAAATATGCACTAATGGCAAGTCACTCGATTAGCTTCAAATTCATATAAACACGAACATTTCAAGATCCCAATGCAAACTTTAATTCATTCAAATTGAGCAATAATTTATTACCACTTTTACATTAAAAATATTCCTTCATCATTCATATCCACATTCATACTTAATATAGTTCCTTTAATAATTTCACATGAACCAAATGTTCACAAATGAACATAATCACATAGGTAAGTATCACATACCTGGGCCACTTAATATATGTAATACGAATTCAATTTGTCATCTTAGCACAAGATCTCGTAGGATTATACTTTCATTAAATTCACCGGCATTTGGCCTGCTAGGTATAAAACACGAGTTTCATCACTGGCTTAAAGCCTGCTAGACTTTTTAAGTCTAAAATTACTTCACCGGCATTACGTCTGCTAGGCTCAAGGCCCGATATCATATCACCGGCATTACGCCTGTTAGGCTCAAGCCCCGATATCATATCACCGGCATTACGCCTGCTAGGCTCAAGGTCCGATATCATATCACCGGCATTACGCCTGCTAGGCTTAAAGCCTGAATACAATTTATAAAATCACAATCAAGTTCTCTCTCACACTTAAGCATTTACTCTCAAATTTTCATATTATACGAACATGTATCAAGAACTTAATACCATTCAAACACAATACTCATCCATATCTAATTACACTTCATGCATTGCCACTCGGCCTTAATATATATATTAATCATTCATCTCACATTATATAAATACTATTAACTCTATGATATATCATATATTTTTACCACCATCACATTTGGCATTTCACACTTATACATATATACAACAAAGTTTATTTCCTTTCTTTCATATACTAGGCCAATATACGCTTATAGCACATGTTTGATCACTTAAAACTTACATCGATGGCTAGCGTACATCAACTTCGACTATTCAACCAATTTCCCTTTTCCACGATCCGAATTTGTTTTCTTGAGTTCTTGAGCTAAATTAAACAAATTATAACTCATTAACTTAATTGTTCATATTTTTGGCTGATTATAACAAGAAAACTAAATTAGGCTTTACTAGCCACATTTCACTATCTTTTAATATCATCTAACTTATTATTAATCTCATACGGCAATTTTGCATTTAAATCATAACAAACCTCATTCACTAAATTTTAAGTCATATTCAGCACCCACACATATATCATATGTAACACCCTATACCCCTGTCCATCGCCGGAATAGGGTATTAAGGTATTCCATAACTAAATACAACTTACTAATTTCATAGATACATACAAGACATAGGTTCGGTTGTACATCATATCTCATTAAATTCGTTTTATAAGCATCTAGCAATTTCCACTGTGTGGCTACTAACAATTAAGCCAAATCAATTTCGCAAATAACAATATACCACTTTCGAAACTCATTGCATATTGGTTACTATCTAAAACTCATGCTACGAAATATCAGGCCACATGAATTTCATCAAAACATATACTTAAACTTGAAGACTAAGCAAGCCATTTTCGCATGGCTAGAATAGTTACAACTCAAAATGTAATTCGATTCAAAGGATGGGAGATTAGCCTATACATGCCATTGTTCCAAAATAACTATCAAATATACCAAAATAACGACGATAGTGTAGGTGATTAAAGCTTCAATCCCCGAGTCCGTAGCTTCAAAATGAGATCTATAAAACAGAGGAAACAAAGTGAACGGAGTAAGCATTTCAATGCTTAGTAAGCTTTGAGCAATATAAACAGATAACAATCAAAATTATAACATGATTGTTCGCATTTTTGCTTCACTCTTCTTTTGGGTATATCACCCCTTAGCAGAATATACACATTCTCATCATATACAATAGGCAGATAAACTTCCACTTAAAAGTGGGCTCATGTAAACATGTATATATATAATGCATAATTTCACATAACCTTTCACATTGACCCGATGCCATACAATCATAAAAATAGTCTATTTGTTTACTCATGTATGCATCACATAACAACCTTATGAATTAGTCCAAATCAAGCTTACATATAAGCTCAGAGTACATACCTGTTTAACTTATCGCATTGAGCGTATTTATTAGCAATTCTTACTGTGAAGTCTTTTAGTCTTAGACTTTACTCGGATCATCTGCGAGACCTTTAGCTCGGATGAAATCTTCACACAAAGCCAGCGGATTTTAATCTGGATATAATCTCCACACATAGCCATCGGGTCTTTACCCGGACATAATCTCCGCACATAGCCATCGGGTCTTTACCCGGACATAATCTCCGCACATAGCCATCGAGTCTTTAAGCCCGGATTCACATCACAAGGTTTCATGCATATTTATTCACATGTTACTACATTTCACGTTGCAAAATCACATTTGTAATTAAATCAACTCATTCGCATATAGACATATAACATGCTTCTTGACTTTGTGTCGTAAATATCATTCAAATCTAATACAAGTATACTTCTTTTACTAAACTTTCAGCTCAATAAGCAAACACACATAAGCATATATCCCCAATCTCTTTCTTTGTTTATTTCTCTAATAGCCATCCGGCTACATAACATGTATAAGGTTTCTTTCTCAATACCTTATTATGGTAAGGACAATAGGACATCATTCATCTATCATACATGTATATCATGTCATTTTAAATTAAATACCAAATTCAATTACTCAAAACTTACCTTGAACTTTTTTGAGCAGCTATGAGTCGACTATTCAACCACTTTAGCTTTCCCTTTATCCGAACTTATCCCTCTATGCTCTTGAGCTAATTAAATAATTCAATTTTATTAATCCTTATTCAAATATCTCACTTGATCATTTCACTTACAATCAAAGTAAGAAACACATATACTCCCCTTATCAAAAGCACACATTCAGCCAAACACAAAAGCATATATAAAATTAATTTGTACTAAGACCTTCACTTTATCAAATAATCAACCTTCGGCTATCCATCACACTTTAAGTGCACACAAGCATTCATACTCGTAAATATTATAGAAAACACATATATGTCATTCAAACCCTCGTTTCATACTTAATAATTAAGTACGTTAGGCTTTTGTGCATGCATAATCTAATAATTAAACATTTAGTCCATTTTGCCAAATCCTCATAAGGCTCAATGCCGAATGCTATCATGCATTAAAGCAATCATCCCAAACATCTAAATAACATGGCCAAATAAGGACTTTACTAAGGTTAGCCCCTCTTTACCCTTCAAATAAAGTATTATAACCAACTTTTAAGACATAATTAACACCAATGCATTTAGCTAACTCATTCCTTAACTTTAAGCTCATAGGAATACAATTTCAAGATACATTCTTGTCACCTTCATCAACTACTACTTATCACTCAAGTTGGCCGAATGTACACTTCTATAAGTGTACGCATGAAATTTACACTTCATTTAGCTACACTAACTCATTTAACTGAATTTTAAATACTCATTAAAGCCATTTTTATCATCAATTTGCAAGTTCAACTTATCACTCTCACATTAGTCCATATTCGGCTAACATAAAATTACATATCAACAATTTAATGCATGGGCCATGTCGAGGAAGTAGTAATAAACTAAATTTCCATATATTTCTAATTTAATGGTTCGAAAATTTCAAACTATGAATAACTTATCTTATTCATTATCCAATAGGTCATTTGGCAAAACTCACAATTTAATCACATATATGTATTTCACCATAACACTCACATGCTCATACAATAATTTCATACTCCCCTATACATAACTCAACCTAATAGCCGAATATACAAATGTCTCATTGAAAAGTTATTTAATCAAGTTTTCTAACACACTTAATCAAATGGTCATGAAATAGCCCTTGTACACATTCGGCCTTTTTATTCAATAATCAAATTAACAATGCAATTCAAGAACGCTAGTCTTCAAGGCCACATTAAGCAATTGTATAAGCATGTATTAAGTGTTGAGCATTAAGCTTCTTAGTCCTAAATTTTCTTAAGACCGAACATACCTTATCTCAAACTCAAACATTCATACACTTACAACTCCATTATTTCAATTTACACCTAATTTCCATCAATTCAAGCTCAATTAACAAGGACATGCTTGATATTAAACAAAATTTAATTTCCTTTTTCAATGGCACTCATACGGCAATTTCATTTAAATTCTCAAAAGATATGTTCAATATTTAACCACTCACTAAAATAAGCTTATTCAGCCATCATAAGCTCAATTTCAATATCAAAGCATAATTTTTCCTTATCATATACTAATTAACCGAAACCAACATGCTTTACTAAATTTAAAAATTACTAGTAGGTTTCGGTCAAACAAATTAAGAAGCTCACCACATCAAAATTAGCATCTATTCACCCTAAGTCATTTTCATTAGACTAAATATCATGTTAATAACCAAATTGCTAATCAAAAACAAAACAATTCATACAATTCAAAGAACCGAATGCCCCTTAGACATTTAAACCACACAAAACTTCAATCTAACAAATTTGAGCCCACAAATTTCAATTTACATGAATTTTAACATCATAGAGTCCATTAAAACTCCATCTATCAATTTCTATTTCAAAAACATAACACACTCAAAACATAGCATATTGCCAACATGACCAAATACTTCATGTGTGAAAGCCCTAGCTCGACCATAGTCAGGAAGCAGTTTCGGGACTGCTAAACCGAGTCAAAAAAAAATGATGAATTATGTGAGTTGTGTAGTTGATATGAGTTTTGGTATGTGTTATAAAAATTGTGTGAAAATTTGACCTTTAAAATGAGTAATTGCTTAAAGAGGGCTTAAGTGTTGAACTTTGGAATTATAGTAGGCAAAAATCAAAGTGACTAAAAAGTAGAAATTTACAAAGAATTGTCTTTGCATGTCAAATTTACCATTTCCACTCTAGTGGACGGTAATGATGATGTTTAATTATATTATATGCATTTTTGTTTTATTAGAAAATAAGAGATAATGCATAAAATAAGATTTAATGGAAATAATCAAAAGGAAGCCATTTCTTTCTTTCTTTGGCCGTAAATGAGGATTGAAATGGAGGGGTGTAGAGCTTGAACATTCGGTCACCTTCAAAACCAAAATAAGGTATGAAATTATGATTAGTTTTTGATGATTTTTAGAAGTTGGAATGGTTAGAACATCTTCTAGCTAGCCCACGTTTAGATTTTTGTGAATGTGGAAGTATTTTGAGCTTTCGGTAATGTAGAAGATCTAAGAAAATGGTTGTGAACGTATTTGCTATTTTCTCTTTGGGATTTCGAATAGGGAAGACTTAAATTTTGTTAAATTGAGTTTCAATGGAGGTTTATATGAGTGTGAGTATTTTTGACTAACAAATTTGAGTGTTGGCCGAATATAGAAATGGGTGAGACTTGGTGAAATTGTGGATGTGGGTGCTAAGGGGGATTCACGGCTACTAAAGAATGAAATTTAGCATGTTTTATACGATTAATATATAGGGGTGTGAAATTATGCCATGAAATTAAAGTACTATGGAGTTTAGTACATATTATTAAGATTTGCCGAATGAACCAATTGTGTATTAAATAGACTTTTAAAATAGAAATAGTGAACTATGTTGTTAACTCATAAATTCGATTTTGATATTAAGAAAAATGAAGTCTTTAGTCATTTTGTTAATTAGAGGATTTAGATGTTTTGATTTGTTTGATATTAACATTCGGCCATAAGGTATAGTATATCATTAAAGATGTTCATTTAGAGGTAATTTGAAGTTATGTATTAAGTTGGTTAAGAAAGCTATGTATACTTGCCCTAAATCTTTAGTCTTTATATGATATGTAACTTAATTAGGTTCAACCGAATGTGATTGTACATGAAGTTTGTATATATGTTTTGCTGGTTTGCTAATAAGGCGAAGAGGTGAGAGGAACGAATAAAGTCTAACCTAATTAAATTTGTTTAAATTAAGATCAAGAACAAAGAGGGACACCCTCGGACAAAGGAAAAGCGAAGGTCGTGGAATAGCTAAATCGTGCACTAAACAAGAAGATACGAGGTAAGTCCTTGAGTAACAAATCTTCATTTATGATAAGGTGATGTTATAATGCATTTGTACAATATGTGATGCTTAATGAAAGACGGTATGTTCGAATGTAAATTTTTGGAAATGAATGTGTGAGAAATTGTTGGAAGCCGATTTCTAAGGTGTAATATTAATGTGTTTAGATGTGAAAATTTTGTTCTTTGCTTACAAATAAACAAACTGTATGCAGTATGATTGGTATTATGCCGAAATTCTGGGTGTGTATCTGAACGGTTATTGAAAGATGATATGAAAGATATGCTGATATGTACGAATATAAATTTCTTGTTAAAGCTGAGCTTAGTCTCGAAGGGCTTTCGAGCCAGAGTTAAAGCCGAGCTTAGTCTCGAAGGGCTTTCGAGCCAGAGTTAAAGCCGAGCTTAGTCTCGAAGGGCTTTCGAGCCAGAGTTAAAGCCGAGCTTAGTCTCGAAGGGCTTAAAGCCAGTGGTAAGTTTCAGGTATGGCCTTGAAGCCTATTCGTGGTGAAGATCGGATATAGGTTAAATGAACAGGCTCACGTATGAATAATTATTTAAAATAATATCGCCCTTGACATAACAAATGCACCACTTAAAGTAAAGGAAACAGGTATGCATTCTATGCTCTCAATGATTTGGAATGTCATTGAATTTTATTTAGTTGAGCCTGGTAAGGAATTGTGAACTATTGTTTAATATTAATTGCATGAATAAGAAATCGGATGTGGGGGTGTACAATTACGTACTCGATTGATTATACAAAGAAGAAAATGGAACTATTTGATTTGAGTGAATAACTCTTTGATTGTATTAAGCTTCCTTTTGTGATATACATGTGAGCAACTTAGTATTATGGGTAATGATCATAATCGGCCAAAGAAGGTTTAATCATGAGTTGCTAATACTATGCCTTTAATTTATTTTGATTAAGTTACTTAAGTACTTACTAAGCAAGTATTTGCTTACTCTGTTGTCCCTGCTCTCAATTTTGTAGATTCTTGATCGAAAGCTACGGTCTCGGGAATTTCAGAAATTGAAGTCATCTACACTATCACTTATTTTTTGGTACGGGTAACCAAGTCTAGAAATGGCATGTATAGGTTTAGCCTTTGGCAGTCATGCAAACACCTTTTGATTTTGTAACTAAGTTAGGCCATGCGTAAATGGCTCTCTTAAATTTTTTTTTTTCTACTTTTATAGTTATGGTATTAACTAGATTATGTTATATGTGAATGGTTGCAATGTGCATGTTTGTAAGCAAATTTCGAAGCATGTTATACCTTATTAATGGTGGTCTATGAAATTTAGGTATTGAATGTGACTAGGGACAAGTTTTATTTCGTACATCGTTTTAAACTTTGTAAATCGGTATAGTTGTTTTCGGTGGATAAGCATTTGCCCAACAGTGACAAGTATACTAATATGTTAGTAAAGATTTTCTGTTAGTATCTTGTGGCTTAAAAAAAAAATTTGGTCTGTGGTGCCTCATGACCCTCCTGCGATGGGACCTGGTTTAGGGGCGTTACATGTTATTGGTATCAGAGCTACGGTTTAGTCGATTCTCGGACTACCGTAGTAAGTATGAGTTTAACCATACATGCCATTTAGTGTCATTTTGATAGTGAGATGACTTCTGATATCTGAAATGTGATTTTTTATATAGAATGGATCCCGAACCTGATCGAACCGTAGCGGACGATGTTGAGAGTGTAGCTCCTGCTCCAGCGCAAGGGACAGCGCCACCCGACTCTCAGCCAAATATTGGTCGTCGAGATGATGATATTAGACCAGCTTTTTATGCAATGATGAGTGACTGGTTCGCTCAATTCGCTAGATCAAATCTGGCTGTTCCGCAACCTCCGCCCCTGAATACTCCATTTCTGACTTTTACGACTCCTCCTGTGACCGATCCAGTGAGATCGAGTAGGCCCCCTGTTGACAAAATTAGAAAATATGGGGCCGAAGAATTTCGGGCTACCCCTAGTGACGATGCCGAGCGGGCCGAGTTTTGGCTCGACAATACCATCCGAGTGTTCGATGAACTGTCCTGCACACTCGAGGAATGTCTTAAATGTGCGGTGTCTCTGTTACGTGACGCTGCCTACTACTGGTGAAATACCCTGGTTTCTATTGTTCCAAAGGAACGGGTCAACTGGGAATTTTTCCAAAACGAGTTCCGTAAGAAATACATCAGCCAGAGATTCATCGATCAAAAACGGAAGGAATTTCTAGAACTCAAACAAGGTCAGATGTCAGTAACCGAGTACGAGAGAGAATTCGTGCGACTTAGTCGTTATGCTCGAGAATGTGTATCCTCCGAGGCTACTATGTGTAAGCGTTTTGAGGACGGATTAAACGAAGACATCAGGCTGCTAGTGGGAATTTTGGAAATTAAGGAGTTTGTCGTGTTAGTCGAGCGAGCTTGTAAAGCTGAAGAGCTCAGTAATGAAAAAAGAAAAGCCAAAGATGGAAATAGAGAGTTCCGCAAGAGATCTGCGGGAAAATCTGTTCAGCAATCGTCCAAAAAGACTAGAGATGACTCAAGCCGCTCTAAGTATACATCGGGTTTTTCTAGACGAGAACACCATCGACCTCCCATGAGTTCGCGAGCTACCTCCATTGCCAGTGTGGGTAACGAATGTCGGGATAGATTGGATTGCAATTATTGTGGTAAATGGCACCCGGGGAGTTGTAGGCATCGTGACCGCTCTTGTTTCAGATGTGGATCTACCGACCATTTTATTAAAGATTGTCCGAGAAATGATGAACGCACTCCCGATCCGACTCAGAGACCCAGTGGTACAGCTTCGCAGGGTAGACCACCGCGACGGGGTGGAAATATTAGCGGCAGTCAGAGAGGGACTAGAGATACTATAGTTAGATCCGAGGCTCGAGCACCGGCCAGACCATATGCTATTCGTGCCCGCGAGGAAGCTTCTTCTCCAGATGTTATTACTGGTACTTTCACCCTCTTTAATACTGATGTTATTACCTTGATTGATCCTGGTTCGACCCATTCATATGTGTGTGAAACTTTAGTCTCCAGCAAGACTCTTCCTGTTGAGTCCACTGAATTTGTAATTCGAGTGTCGAACCCTTTGGGTCGTTGTGTTCTGGTTGATAAAGTATGCAAGAAATGTCTGTTAATGGTTCGAGATTTTTGTTTTCCGGCGGACTTGATGCTTCTACCATTCGACGAATTTGACATTATTCTCGGAATGGACTGGTTGACCGTTCATGACGCGATAGTAAATTGTAAGCGAAAAACTATCGATTTGCGAGGTTCGAATAATGAAATAATCCGAATTGGGTCCATTGATCTAAGTGGGCCACCTGCAATAATTACAACCATGACAGCTCAAAAATACGTGAGGAAGGGTTATGAAGCGTATTTGGCCTATGTGTTAGATAACAAAGTTTCCGACCGAGAACTTGAGATGGTGCCTGTAGTCTGCGAGTTTTTAGATGTATTTCCCGAAGAATTACCGGGATTGCCACCTGTAAGAGAGGTCGAGTTCGGTATAGAGTTGATTCCAGGTACGACACCGATTTCAATTGCCCCGTATCGTATGGCACCTACCGAATTAAAGGAATTAAAATCTCAGCTGCAAGAGTTGACGGATAGAGGCTTTGCGCGACCTAGTTTTTCGCCTTGGGGTGCGCCGGTTTTGTTTGTGAAAAAGAAGGACGGGACTATGAGAATGTGCATCGACTATCGACAGCTGAATAAAGCCACGATAAAGAATAAGTATCCGTTGCCCCGAATTGACGACTTGTTCGATCAGTTGAGAGGAGCCTCAGTCTTTTCGAAGATTGATTTGCGATCCGGCTATTATCAGTTGAGAGTTAGAGATTCTGACGTACCGAAGACAGCATTCAGAACGAGATACAGTCACTTTGAGTTCTTAGTGATGCCGTTTAGACTCACCAACGCCCCTGCAGTATTCATGGATTTGATGAATCGGGTATTTAGGCCATTTTTGGATCGTTTTGTGGTAGTGTTCATCGATGATATTCTGATTTACTCTCCCAATGAAGCCGAGCATGCCGAGCATTTGAGACTAGTACTTCAGACCTTACGTGAAAAACAATTGTATGCGAAATTCAGCAAGTGCGAATTTTGGTTGCGCGAGGTCGGGTTTTTAGGGCATATAGTATCTTCTTCGGGTATTCGAGTTGATCCGAACAAAATTTCAGCTATTCTCGACTGGAAACCCCCTAAAAATATTACTGAAGTTCGAAGCTTTTTAGGACTCGCTTGTTATTACCGACGATTCGTCAAGGGTTTTTCGATGATTGCGACTCCATTGACGAGACTGCTGCAAAAAGATATCAAGTTCGAGTGGATGGATAAGTGTCAGAAAAGCTTCGACCAACTGAAAACCCTTTTGACGGAAGCTCCAGTGTTAGTTCAGCCAGAAACCGGTAAAGAGTTTGTAGTTTATAGTGATGCCTCTCTGAACGGTTTAGGTTGCGTTTTGATGCAAGAAGGCCGGGTTATTGCTTATGCTTCGAGACAGTTGAAGCCTCACGAGCGAAATTATCCGGCTCATGACCTTGAATTAGCCGCTATTGTTTTCGCTTTGAAGATTTGGCGACACTACCTGTTCGGTGAAAAATGTCACATCTTCTCCGATCACAAAAGTCTCAAGTATCTGATGTCTCAAAAAGATTTGAATTTGAGACAAAGGCGGTGGCTAGAATTGCTAAAAGACTATGAGCTTGTTATTGATTATCACCCGGGAAAAGCTAATGTAGTTGCAGACGCTCTTAGCCGAAAATCTTTATTTTCCTTGCGAGCTTTGAACGTGAAGCTAACGATGTCAGCGGATGATGTGTTGATGGCCGAATTGGTAGCAAGACCTGTGCTACTTCAACAGATTTGTGAGGCTCAGAAAGCCGATGACGACTTAGTTGCCAGACGAGTTCAGTGTGAGTCGAATGTGAATTTAGAGTTTCGGGTCGACGGAAATGATTGTTTGAGATTTAAGGACCGATTGTGTGTTCCGAAAAAGTCCAAGCTAGTTTCGACGATTTTGAACGAAGTCCATAATAGTCGAATGACAGTCCATCCGGGTAGTACGAAGATGTATAATGATTTGAAGCGACAATATTGGTGGCACGGCATGAAACGAGACATCTCTGATTTTGTATCTAAATGCTTAATATGTCAGCAAGTAAAAGTGGAACATCAGGTGCCGTCGGGATTACTTCAGCCGATTTTGATACCCGAGTGGAAATGGGATCGCGTTACAATGGACTTTGTGTCGGGTTTACCGTTGACGCCGAGCAAAAAGGACTCCATTTGGGTTGTTGTTGATCGATTAACGAAATCAGCCCATTTCATCCCGGTTCGCACTGACTTTTCGCTTGGTAAATTAGCGGAATTATACGTTTCTCAGATTGTGCGACTGCATGGGGTGCCGACTTCTATTGTTTCGGATCGAGACCCTCGATTTACTTCTAGATTTTGGAGGAAGTTGCAAGAAGCTTTGGGTACTAAACTTCATTTCAGCACCGCTTTTCATCCGCAGACGGACGGTCAATCTGAACGGGTTATTCAGATACTCGAGGACATGTTGAGATGTTGCATCCTCGAGTTTAGTGGCTCGTGGGAGAAATATTTACCCCTAGTGGAATTCGCGTATAATAACAGCTTCCAGTCGAGTATTCAGATGGCGCCCTATGAAGCTCTTTACGGTCGAAAATGCCGTACACCTCTGTTTTGGACCGAACTTAGTGAAGATAAGATTCTCGGAGTTGATTTAGTCAGAGAAGCGAAGCAGAAAGTGGAGTTAATTCGCGACAGTTTGAGAATGGCATCCGATCGTCAAAAAGCATACGCGGATTTAAAACGAAAAGACATCGAGTATCAAGTGGGTGATAAGGTGTTTTTGAAAGTTTCACCTTGGAAAAAGATACTCCGTTTTGGCCGCAAAGGCAAGTTGAGTCCGAGATTTATCGGGCCGTACGAAATTTTGGAACGGATTGGGCCGGTTGCTTATAGACTGACTTTGCCTCCTGAGCTTGGGAAGATCCATAATGTTTTCCATGTATCCATGCTTCGCCGGTATAAATCCGATCCTTCGCATGTGTTAAATCTGACCGAAGTTGAAATTCAACCTAATTTGAGTTATGAGGAAGAACCTATCCGTATTTTAGCTCGAGAGGTTAAAGAATTACAAAACAAGAGAGTTCCGTTAGTAAAAATATTATGGATCAAGCATGGGATCGAGGAAGCAACTTGGGAGCCCGAGAGTACTATGAAAGAACGATATCCACATCTATTTTCGGGTAAGATTTTCGGGGATGAAAATCCTTTTAAGGGGGAGGGAGTTGTGACAGCCCTAGCTCGACCATAGTCGGGAAGTGGTTTCGGGACTGCTAAACCGAGTCAAAAAAAATGATGAATTATGTGAGTTGTGTAGTTGATATGAGTTTTGGTATGTGTTATAAAAATTGTGTGAAAATTTGACCTTTAAAATGAGTAACTGCTTAAAGAGGGCTTAAGTGTTGAACTTTGGAATTATAGTAGGCAAAAATCAAAGTGACTAAAAAGTAGAAATTTACAAAGAATTGTCTTTGCATGTCAAATTTACCATTTCCACTCTAGTGGACGGTAATGATGATGTTTAATTATATTATATGCATTTTTGTTTTATTAGAAAATAAGAGATAATGCATAAAATAAGATTTAATGGAAATAATCAAAAGGAAGCCATTTCTTTCTTTCTTTGGCCGTGAATGAGGATTGAAATGGAGGGGTGTAGAGCTTGAACATTCGGTCACCTTCAAAACCAAAATAAGGTATGAAATTATGATTAGTTTTTGATGATTTTTAGAAGTTGGAATGGTTAGAACATCTTCTAGCTAACCCACGTTTAGATTTTTGTGAATGTGGAAGTATTTTGAGCTTTCGGTAATGTAGAAGATCTAAGAAAATGGTTGTGAACGTATTTGCTATTTTCTCTTTGGGATTTCGGATAGGGAAGACTTAAATTTTGTTAAATTGAGTTTCAATGGAGGTTTATATGAGTGTGAGTATTTTTGACTAACAAATTTGAGTGTTGGCCGAATATAGAAATAGGTGAGACTTGGTGAAATTGTGGATGTGGGTGCTAAGGGGGATTCACAGCTACTAAAGAATGAAATTTAGCATGTTTTATATGATTAATATATAGGGGTGTGAAATTATGCCATGAAATTAAAGTACTATGGAGTTTAGTACATATTATTAAGATTTGCCGAATGAACCAATTGTGTATTAAATAGACTTTTAAAATAGAAATAGTGAACTATGTTGTTAACTCATAAATTCGATTTTGATATTAAGAAAAATGAAGTCTTTAGTCATTTTGTTAATTAGAGGATTTAGATGTTTTGATTTGTTTGATATTAACATTCAGCCATAAGGTATAGTATATCATTAAAGATGTTCATTTAGAGGTAATTTGAAGTTATGTATTAAGTTGGTTAAGAAAGCTATGTATACTTGCCCTAAATCTTTAGTCTTTATATGACATGTAACATAATTAGGTTCAGCCGAATGTGATTGTACATGAAGTTTGTATATATGTTTTGCTGGTTTGCTAATAAGGCGAAGAGGTGAGAGGAACGAATAAAGTCTAACCTAATTAAATTTGTTTAAATTAAGATCAAGAACAAAGAGGGACACCCTCGGACAAAGGAAAAACGAAGGTCGTGGAATAGCTAAATCGTGCACTAAACAAGAAGATACGAGGTAAGTCCTTGAGTAACAAATCTTCATTTATGATAAGGTGATGTTATAATGCATTTGTACAATATGTGATGCTTAATGAAAGACGGTATGTTCGAATGTAAATTTTTGGAAATGAATGTGTGAGAAATTGTTGGAAGCCGATTTCTAAGGTGTAATATTAATGTGTTTAGATGTGAAAATTTTGTTCTTTGCTTACAAATAAACAAACTGTATGCAGTATGATTGGTATTATGCCGAAATTCTGGGTGTGTATCTGAACGGTTATTGAAAGATGATATGAAAGATATGCTGATATGTACGAATATAAATTTCTTGTTAAAGCCGAGCTTAGTCTCGAAGGGCTTTCGAGCCAGAGTTAAAGCCGAGCTTAGTCTCGAAGGGCTTTCGAGCCAGAGTTAAAGCCGAGCTTAGTCTCGAAGGGCTTTCGAGCCAGAGTTAAAGCCGAGCTTAGTCTTGAAGGGCTTTCGAGCCAGAGTTAAAGCCGAGCTTAGTCTCGAAGGGCTTAAAGCCAGTGGTAAGTTTCAGGTATGGCCTTGAAGCCTATTCGTGGTGAAGATCGGATATAGGTTAAATGAACAGGCTCACGTATGAATAATTATTTAAAATAATATCGCCCTTGACATAACAAATGCGCCACTTAAAGTAAAGGAAACAGGTATGCATTCTATGCTCTCAATGATTTGGAATGTCATTAAATTTTATTTAGTTGAGCCTGGTAAGGAATTGTGAACTATTGTTTAATATTAATTGCATGAATAAGAAATCGGATGTGGGGGTGTACAATTACGTACTCGATTAATTATACAAAGAAGAAAATGGAACTGTTTGATTTGAGTGAATAACTCTTTGATTGTATTAAGCTTCCTTTTGTGATATACATGTGAGCAACTTAGTATTATGGGTAATGATCATAATCGGCCAAAGAAGGTTTAATCATGAGTTGCTAATACTATGCCTTTCATTTATTTTGATTAAGTTACTTAAGTACTTACTAAGCAAGTATTTGCTTACTCTGTTGTCCCTGCTCTAAATTTTGTAGATTCTTGATCTAAAGCTACGGTCTCGGGAATTTCGGAAATTGAAGTCATCTACACTATCACTTATTTTTTGGTACGGGTAACCAAGTCTAGAAATGGCATGTATAGGTTTAGCCTTTGGCAGTCATGCAAACACCTTTTGATTTTGTAACTAAGTTAGGCCATGCGTAAATGGCTCTCTTAAATTTTTTTTTTCTACTTTTATAGTTATGGTATTAACTAGATTATGTTATATGTGAATGGTTGCAATGTGCATGTTTGTAAGCAAATTTCGAAGCATGTTATACCTTATTAATGGTGGTCTATGAAATTTAGGTATTGAATGTGACTAGGGACAAGTTTTATTTCGTACATCGTTTTAAACTTTGTAAATCGGTATAGTTGTTTTCGGTGGATAAGCATTTGCCCAACAGTGACAAGTATACTAATATGTTAGTAAAGATTTTCTGTTAGTATCTTGTGGCTTAAAAAAAAAAAAATTGGTCTGTGGTGCCTCATGACCCTCCTGCGATGGGACTCGGTTTAGGGGCGTTACATCATGCTTCACAAATACAAGACTTTTCACATGGGTTGTGTTAGGAGCTTAAAAAATCACCTTAAAATCTCAAAATCCAAAGGAAAAACTTATGAACTCATACCTTAGTCCCCAACCAAGTGACCGAATGCCTTAGGTGTTCTTCTTCAATTTTCTTTTGTTCAAATCGGTAAAGGGGAAAACAAATATGAGAACTTTGTTTTTTCACCCAAATTCCATATTAATTTATTTTATGAAACCATTTTCTTTAATAATAACAAATATTATTATCATTATTTACTAATATACAAAGCATAAAATGACAAAACAAAGTCATCATTACCATCCACTAACATAAAAAGGGGAAATTTGACATGCAACTCCACTATTTTGCATGCATGCATCAACTAGTCATCACACATTTCCCCATCATACTTTCAAAGTTTGCTACTAAGTCCTTTTTAGTGAAATTCACATTTATAACTCTAAATTAAAACATCAAAAAATGTCACACATGAATTAACACATATTATAGGCATCAAAATGAATATTAAATTATTTTTATGCCTCAATTTTGTGGTCCCGAAACCACATTCCAACTAGGGTCGTTTTAAGGCTGTCACATCATAGAAAAATTATTCTCCACCAAATATCATTTAGCCATTATAGGAATAACTAATTTATCACATTAGACTTTAGCTTCCATTAACTAGCATGAAATTTCCCAAGCTAATTGCCATAGCCGGATATCAATTTAGACTTTTATACATTCACTTTCTCAATTTAGTAACAAACCCAACCTTGCATGGATTTAAACATATTCGACCACCTAAACATATACTAACCATATAATTACAAAATTCCAAATTTAAACACAAGTTTATCATTTTAACACAAGGGTCGAATACTTCATAAAGCTACTAAGACCGAATGCCATAAAGCTATTGAATTCACTTGTACTTAGAAATTATCAAAATTCAACTCAACATTTAACCATAATTCAATTAAAGTCTTCCATTATCGAATCCTCATGCACAAAGACCATAACCGAATACCCTCTATAAAATTAGACCATACCAAGCATAAATTTCATTATTGAATATCATAAATTCCATTAAACACTCCTTAATCAACTTCTATCTTCAATTTACAAGCTCAACTCATCATTTCTCACCTTAGTCCACATTTGGCTAACACATAAACACATATTAACAAATTAATTATCAAATCTCAAAATTAAGCACAAATTCCATACTCCACCACACTAGCCGAATGCAATTTGCTCACATTAGTCACTCATGGTAAAATGTTCATTCCTCAATACACAACATCAATGAACAACAATCTAAGCGCATCAAGGTCATGGTTGAATGTATCATTCATCACCAATTCAAAATTTAATGCATGGGCCATGTCAAGAACTTAGTAATCAACTCAATTTCAAAAGAAATTTACAAAAATTCACATAAACATACCTTTGATTCATGCTAGGGCCATGGCCGAATGCTTAACTTCTTTTTCTCTTATTTTCTTTAAGGTTTCAGCAATGGAGGACCAAAAAAATGAGCAACTTTGTTTTTATCACCCTTTTACTATTATTAATTCATGTTTTCTTAATATAAATCTATTAAATATTATTTCACTAATATAAAATACACATAATGTCAATTTTCCATCATCATTACCGTCCACTATATGTTAAAAGTGGTCCATTTGACATGCAAGTCCCTCATATTAATAAACCATGCATTATTCGACCACCTAAATTCTACCTATCACATTTTCAAGTTTTATCACTTGAGTCCTATTCCATAATTTAACATCCAAATGATAAAAATCAAGGCACGAAATATTCACACATGCAAATTCACAAAATAAAATCATAGAAAATATCATTTTAAAAATTTTTTGACTCGGTTTAGTGATTCTGAAACCACTTTTTCGATTAGGGTTAAATTAGGGTTGTCATAGATTAAGTTATATTTTATGCAATGAGAATAAAATTCATGATATGCATGGTGGCATGTGAGTGTCTCCATTATGACTGTTCTTAATGCGTGATATACCTTGATTTATGAGTTTGAAGTTGGTATGAGTTGGTTGTGTTTCAGGGTGGCAAAAAAGCTTGGAAAATAGCCTAAAATTGTCCATAAGGATGGGCACACAGGCGTGTGCCTAGGCCGTGTGTGTGACAGCCCTAGTTCGACCTTAGCCGGGAAGCGATTTCGTGACCGCTAAACCGAGTCCTTAAAATAGTTAATATTGATTTTCAATGCTTAAATTATGTGTTAATTGCATGTGTGGAAGTTGTGGATTTGAATTTGACAAAGTCAATATAAATTTATTGAAAAGGGTTTAGTTGAAAAACTTAAAAACTTAGCTAGACAATTTTGGAATGACTAAAATAAGATAAGATAAAAACAAATGGATTTGCATGTCAATATTCCCCCTAGAAGAAAGTGGCTGGCCATGCATTAGACTTCATTGGTTGTGACATTATTTTATAATTTATAATTTAAGTTAGTAGGATGATGTCATAAGAGAAAAATAAATTAATGAAAGAAAAGAAAATTGAGGGAATTGTTGTTCTTTTTGCCGTGAATTGAAGAAGGAAGAAAGGGGGAAAGTTTGAAGCTTCCATTCGGTCATACTTGGCTAAAATCTAAGGTAAGAAATCTTGTTAGTTTGTTTAAAACTTATGAATTCAAATTGAATGGTAAGCATATGGATTAGCCCATGCATAAAATTTTGAGTTGGGGGTATAAACCCCATTCGGTCAAAGCAAAACCGTAAAAGGATTTTGGCTAAATTTGAGTTCTATTTTCATGTATGACAATATGGAGTCTTGAGAAGTGTTTTTAGTTTTAAAACTTCAAGAATTCATGAAGGCATTGTTTAAATTCTATTAATCTTGTTTTAGATAGTACTTAAATCAAAGAAAGCATTCGGCCTTGAGGATTAAATAACCGTATAAGTATTTTGATGTTTTTAATGTAATATTTGTTGTTTAATTAATAAGTAGAGCTATTTGAAGATGGGTTTATATGCTAGTGTTTTGTTTTGTGTGGGCACCCTTAATAGCCGAATGAGTTTTAGGATAGTAAGCCAATAGCTTTCGGCTTTAAATATATAATTATACATGCATGTTTTGTAATTGGGTTGTAGTTAGCAATTGGTGGTAAGTTTTGTGATGGCCGAATGAAATTTTGAGAGGTTGAGAAGTTGAATAATAGGTTTTAAAATAAATATGTTTATGTGTACAATGAAGTATGTCATTGAATTTGAAATAAGTTTATTATGGGTATATTTTTGGGCCATGGCCGAATAGGATTTGGAAATCCATTTAAGGAAGTGGTACCTTAAATAGGTACAAATACTTGTAATTAAATAAGGCATTTGTGTGAATATATATATATATATATTGATCTCGTGAGATGCATTCGGCATGTGGATGGTGATTGTGAATTGTGGACCGGTTAAAGATAGATTTATATAATTAATGTATAGTTGAATGCCGAGTGACATCAACCTTTGGGTACATACCCATCTAGCTATAGTTTAATTGTAATGTAATTATGCTTGGCCGAATGTAGGTGTGATAAGGGAATTTCGTTGTATGTCTTGATTGAAATGAAAGTGTGATTACCAATAGTGATGTGTGAATAAAGTTGATATGATTGTATTGTTTATTTAAGCTCAAGAGCTTAAAGGGGCAACTTCGGACAAAGGGAAGGCCAAGGTCACGGAATAGTCAATTCGAAGTTTCTCGAAAATATACGAGGTAAGTTCTTGAGTAACGAATTTTTATTTATGATAAGATGAAGTCATAACACATATGTATATAATATGAACTTAATGGTAAATCATATGTTCGAATGTTAATTTTTTTTGGGATGGAAGTTTGAGTAATTGTATGGGAGCCGAATACAAAGGTTGAATCTTATTGTACTTAGATGTGTAATTGTGATCTTTGCCTACAAATAGTGAACCGAATAAAGCATGGATGTAGTATGCCGAAATCTTGTGTAATTGTTTTCAAAAAGGTTATTTAGAAATGACACGATATGTAAGCTTATAAGTGCAAGTATAAATTGAGTTGATAAGCCGAGCTTAGTCTCGAAGGGCTTCCGAGCCAAAGATAAAGCCGAGCTTAGTCTCGAAGGGCTTCCGAGCCAAAGTTAAAGCCGAGCTTAGTCTCGAAGGGGTTCCGAGCCAAAGTTAAAGCCGAGCTTAGTCTCGAAGGGCTTTCGAGCCAGAGTTAAAGCCGAGCTTAGTCTCGAAGGGCTTAAAGCCAGTGATAAAAGGATTCAAGTTTGGCCTCGAAGACCATTCGTGGTGGAAACGGGATATGGGTCGAATGTATAAGCTCACCTATAAGTAATATTGCCTTAGTTTTAACGAATGCGCCATTTGATGTAAGGAGGGCAGGTATGCATTCTGTACTCTTTATGGTTTAGAATATCATTAAGAATGATTCATTCGAGCCTGGTAAGGATCTGTGAACTAACGTTGATATCCTTTGTATGTTTAAGAAATCTGATGTTGAATTATATATATATAAATACATATGTGTGCTCAATTGGTTTTGCAAAGAAGGAAATTAAAATATTCGGCTATAAATGAATGACTTTAATTGCCTTGCGTTTTCTTTTGAGATATGCTTGTAAGTAAATAGTAACATGACATGTTCATATTCGGCCAAAGGAGGTTTAAACATGAGTTGTTAATATTATGCCCTTTATTTATTTTGATTGAATTACTTAAGTACTTACTAAGCAAGTAATTGCTTACTCTGTTGTCCCTGTTTTCGATTTTGTAGATCTAGATCGGAAGCTACGGTCTCGGGAGTTCCAGAATTGAAGTCATCTACACTATCACTCATCTTTTGGTACTGGTAACTAAATCTAGGAATGGCATGTATAGGTTGACTTTTGGTGTTCAAACAAGCATCTTTTGAATTTTGTAACTAAATTAGGCCATGCGAAAATGGCTCTCTTAAGATTTTCACTTTGATAGTTATGTAATAATTCGATTATGTTATACATGAATGGTTGTGAATGCATGTTTGGAAACTAGTCTTGAAGTATGTCATACTTCTAATATGGAAATATATGAAGTAAAAGTGATGAAAGTGACTAGGGATGAGTTCATTTCGTACATTGTTTTGAATGCGTTAAATTGGTTTAGTTGTGTTCGGTTGATGAGCTTTTGCGCAAATTTTGTCAATTATATCGATAGGTTTAGTAAAGGATCTTCTTTTATTATCATGCGGTTTTTCAAAGAAATAGTCTGGTGATGCCTCTCGACCCTCCTGCGATGGGACCGGGTCTAGGGGTGTTACATTTAATTGGTATCAGAGCTACGGTTTAGTCGATTCTCGGACTACCGTAGTAGGTTTGAGTCTAGCTATACATGCCATTTAGTGTCATTTTGATAGTGGGATGACTTCTGATATTTGAAATGTGATTTTTGGTATAGAATGGATCCCGAACCCGATCGAACCGTAGCGGACGATGTTGAGAGTGTAGCTCCTGCTCCCGTGCAAGGGACAGCGCCACCTGACTCTCAGCCAAATATGGGCCATCGAAATGATGATATTAGACCAGCTTTTTATGCGATGATGAGTGACTGGTTCGCTCAATTCGTCAGATCAAATCCGGCTGTTCCGCAACCTCCGCCCCCGAATACTCCGTTTTCGACCTTCATGACCCCACCTGTGACCGATCCAATGAGATCGAGTAGGCCCCCTGTTGACAAAATAAGAAAATATGGGGCCGAAGAGTTCCGGGCTACTCCTAGTGACGATGCCGAGCGGGCAGAGTTTTGGCTCGACAATACCATCCGAGTGTTCGATGAACTATCCTGCTCACCCGAGGAGTGTCTTAAATGTGCGGTGTCTCTGTTACGTGACGCTGCCTACTACTGGTGGAATACTCTGGTTTCTGTTGTTCCGAAGGAACGGGTCAATTGGGAATTCTTCCAAACCGAGTTCTGAAAGAAATACATCAGCCAGATATTTATTGATCAAAAACGGAAGGAATTTCTAGAACTCAAACAAGGTCAGATGTCAGTGGCCGAGTACGAGAGGGAGTTTGTACGCCTCAGCCGCTATGCTCGCGAATGTGTATCCTCTAAAGCCATCATGTGTAAGCGTTTTGAGGATGGATTAAATGAAGATATCAGATTGCTGGTGGGGATTTTGGAAATTAAGGAGTTTGTCGTGCTAGTCGAGCGGGCTTGTAAAGCTGAAGAACTCAGTAGCGAGAAAAGAAAAGCCGAAGGTGGAGATAGAGAGTCCCGTAAGAGGTCCGCGGGGAAATCTGTTCAACAATCGTCCAAAAAGACTAGAGATGATTCAGGCCGATCTAAATATACATCGGGTTTTTCTAGACGAGAACACCATCGACCTCCCGCGAGTTCTAGAGCTACTTCTATTACCAGTGTTGGAAATGAACGTCGGGATAGATTGGATTGCAATTATTGTGGTAAATGGCACCCGGGGAGCTGTAGGCATCGTGACCGCTCTTGTTTCAGATGTGGATCTGCCGACCATTTTATTAAAGATTGTCCAAGAAATGATGAACGCACTCCCGATTCGACTCAAAGACCTAGTGGCACAGCTTCGCGGGGTAGACCACCGCGACGGGGTGGAAATATTAGCGGCAGTCAGAGAGGAACTAGAGATACTACAGTTAGATCCGAGGCTCGAGCACCGGCAAGAGCATATGCTATTCGTGCCCGCGAGGAAGCTTCTTCTCCGGATGTTATTACTGGTACTTTCACCCTCTTTAATACCGATGTTATTGCCCTGATTGATCCTGGTTCGACCCATTCATATGTGTGTGAAACTTTAGCCTCCAGTAAGACTCTTCCTGTTGAGTCTACTGAATTTGTAATACGAGTGTCGAACCCTTTGGTTCGTTGTGTTCTGGTTGATAAAGTATGCAAGAAATGTCCGTTAATGGTTCGAGATTTTTGTTTTCTGGCTGACTTGATGCTTCTTCCATTCAACGAATTTGACATTATTCTCGGAATGGACTGGTTGACCATTCATGACGCGATAGTAAATTGTAAGCGGAAAAGTATCGATTTGCGATGTTCGAATAATGAAATAATCTGAATCGAGTCCATTGATCTAAGTGGACCACCTGCAATAATTACAACCATGTTAGCTCAGAAATATGTGAGGAAGAGTTATGAAGCGTATTTGGCCTATGTGCTAGATAACAAAGTTTTCGACTGAGAACTTGGAACGGTGCCCGTAGTCTGCGAGTTGTCAGATGTCTTTCCCAAAGAATTACCGAGATTGCCGCCTGTAAGAGAGGTCGAGTTTGGTATAGAGTTGATTCCAGGTACGACACCGATTTCGATTGCCCCGTATCGTATGACACCTACAGAGTTAAAAGAATTAAAATCTCAGCTGCAAGAGTTGACGGATAGAGGCTTTGCGCGACCTAGTTTTTCGCCTTGGGGTGCATCGGTTTTGTTCGTGAAAAAGAAGGACGGGACTATGAGAATGTGCATCGACTATCGACAGCTGAATAAAGCCACGGTGAAGAATAAGTATCCATTGCCCCGAATTGACGACTTGTTCGATCAGTTGAGAGGAGCCTCAGTCTTTTCGAAGATTGATTTGCGATCCAGCTATTATCAGTTGAGAGTTAGAGATTCTGACATACCGAAGACAGCATTCAGAACGAGATACGGTCACTATGAGTTCTTAGTGATGCCGTTTGGACTCTCTAATGCCCCGGCGGTATTTATGGATTTGATGAATAGTGTATTTAGGCCATTTTTGGACCGCTTTGTAGTAGTGTTCATCGATGATATCTTGGTCTACTCTCATGACGAGTCAGAGCATACTGAGCATTTGAGATTAGTACTTCAGACCTTACGTGAAAATCAATTGTATGCGAAATTCAGCAAGTGCGAATTTTGATTGCGTGAGGTTGGGTTCTTGGGCCATATAGTATCTGCATCGGGTATTCGAGTTGATCCGAACAAAATTTCAGCTATTCTCGACTGGAAACCTCCTAAAAATATTACTGAAGTTCGAAGCTTTTTAGGACTCGCTGGTTATTACCGACGATTCGTCAAGGGTTTTTCGATAATTGCGACTCTGATGACGAGACTGCTGCAAAAAGATATCAAGTTCGAGTGGCCGGATAAGTGTCAGAAAAGCTTCGATCAACTGAAAACCCTTTTGACAGAAGCTCTAGTGTTGGTTCAGCCAGAAACCGGTAAAGAGTTTGTAATTTGTAGTGATGCATCTTTGAACTGTTTAGGCTGCGTTTTGATGCAAGAAGGTCGGGTTATTGCTTATGCTTCGAGACAGTTAAAGCCTCACGAGCGAAATTATCCGACTCATGATCTTGAATTAGCCGCTATTGTTTTCGCTTTGAATATTTGGCGACACTATCTGTTCGGTGAAAAATGTCACATCTTCTCCGATCACAAAAGTCTCAAGTATCTGATGTCTCAAAAGGATTTGAATCTAAGACAAAGGCGGTGGCTAGAATTGCTAAAAGATTATGAGCTTGTTATTGATTATCACCCGGGGAAAGCTAATGTCGTTGCGGACGCTCTTAGTCGAAAATCCTTATTTTCCTTGCGAGCTTTGAACGTGAAGCTAACGATGTCAGGAGATGATGTGTTGATTGCCGAATTAGTAGCAAGACCTATGCTACTTCAACAGATTAGTGAGGCTCAGAAAGCCGACGATGACTTAGTTGCCAAACGAGTTCAGTGTGAGTCAAATGTGGATTCCGCATTCCAGGTTGACAGAAATGATTGTTTGAGATTTAAAGACCGAGTGTGTGTTCCGAAAAAGTCAGAGTTAGTTTCGATGATTTTAAATGAAGCCCATAGTAGCCGCATGTCGGTTCATCCGGGCAGTACGAAAATGTATAACGATTTGAAGCGACAGTATTGGTGGCATGGCATGAAACGAGACATCTCTGATTTCGTATCTAAATGCTTAGTATGTCAGCAAGTAAAAGCGGAACATCAGGTGCCGTCAGGATTACTTCAGCCGATTTTGATACCCGAGTGGAAATGGGATCGCATTACAATGGAATTTGTGTCGGGTTTGCCGTTGACGCCGAGCAAAAAGGACTCCATTTGGGTTGTTGTTGATCGATTAACGAAATCAGCCCATTTCATTCCGGTTCGCACTGACTTTTCGCTTGATAAGTTAGCAGAATTATACGTTTCTCAGATTGTGCGATTACATGGGGTGCCGACTTCTATTGTTTCTGATCGAGACCCTCAGTTTACTTCTAGATTTTGGAGAAAGCTGCAAGAAGCTCTGGGTACTAAGCTCCATTTCAGCACCGCTTTTCATCCGCAGACGGACGGTCAATCTGAGCGGGTTATTCAGATACTCGAGGATATGTTGAGATGTTGCATTCTCGAGTTAAGCGGATCATTGGAAAAATATTTACCCTTGGTAGAGTTCGCGTCTAATAACAGCTTTCAGACAAGTATTCAGATGGCACCTTATGAAGCTCTTTACGGTCGAAAATACCGTACACCTCTATTTTGGACCGAACTTAGTGAAGATAAGATTATTGGAGTTGATTTAGTCAGAGAAGCGGGGCAGAAAGTGGAGATAATTCGCAACAGTTTGAGAATGGCATCCGATCGTCAGAAATCATACGCGGACTTAAAGCGAAAGGACATCGAGTATCAAGTGGGTGATAAGGTGTTTTTGAAAGTTTCACCGTGGAAAAAGATACTCCGTTTTGGCCGAAAAGGCAAGCTGAGCCTAAGATTCATTGGACCGTATGAGATATTAGAACGGGTTGGACCGGTTGCTTATAGATTGTTGTTACCTCCTGAGCTTGAAAAGATTCACAATGTTTTTCATGTATCGATGCTCCGTCGGTATAGATCCGATCCTTCGCATGTGCTAAATCCGTCCGAGATTGAAATTCAACCTAATTTGAGTTATGAGGAAGATCCTATCCGTGTCTTAGCTCGAGAGGTTAAAGAATTACGAAACAAAAGAGTTCCGTTAGTAAAAATATTATGGCTTAAGCATGGGATCGAGGAAGCAACTTGGGAGCCCGAGAAGGCTATGAAAGAACGATATCCAAATCTATTTTCGGGTAAGATTTTCGGGGACGAAAATCCTTTTTAGGGGGAGGGAGTTGTGACAGCCCTAGTTCGACCTTAGCCGGGAAGCGGTTTCGTGACCGCTAAACCGAGTCCTTAAAATAGATAATATTGATTTTCAATGCTTAAATTATGTGTTAATTGCATGTATGGAAGTTGTGGATTTGAATTTGACAAAGTCAATATAAATTTATTGAAAAGGGTTTAGTTGAAAAACTTAAAAACTTAGCTAGACAATTTTGGAATGACTAAAATAAGATAAGATAAAAACAAATGGATTTGCATGTCAATATTCCCCCTAGAAGAAAGTGGCCGGCCATGCATTAGACTTCATTGGTTGTGACATTATTTTATAATTTATAATTTAAGTTAGTGGGATGATGTCATAAGAGAAAAATAAATTAATGAAAGAAAAGAAAATTGAGGGAATTGTTGTTCTTTTTGCCGTGAATTGAAGAAGGAAGAAAGGGGGAAAGTTTGAAGCTTCCATTCGGTCATACTTGGCTAAAATCTAAGGTAAGAAATCTTGTTAGTTTGTTTAAAACTTATGAATTCAAATTGAATGGTAAGCATATGGATTAGCCCATGCATAAAATTTTGAGTTGGGGGTATAAACCCCATTCGGTCAAAGCAAAACCGTAAAAGGATTTTGGCTAAATTTGAGTTCTATTTTCATGTATGACAATATGGAGTCTTGAGAAGTGTTTTTAGTTTTAAAACTTCAAGAATTCATGAAGGCATTGTTTAAATTCTATTAATCTTGTTTTAGATGGTACTTAAATCAAAGAAAGCATTCGGCCTTGAGGATTAAATAACCGTATAAGTATTTTGATGTTTTTAATGTAATATTTGTTGTTTAATTAATAAGTAGAGCTATTTGAAGATGGGTTTATATGCTAGTGTTTTGTTTTGTGTGGGCACCCTTAATAGCCGAATGAGTTTTGGGATAGTAAGCCAATAGCTTTCGGCTTTAAATATATAATTATACATGCATGTTTTGTAATTGGGTTGTAGTTAGCAATTGGTGGTAAGTTTTGTGATGGCCGAATGAAATTTTGAGAGGTTGAGAAGTTGAATAATAGGTTTTAAAATAAATATGTTTATGTGTACAATGAAGTATGTCATTGAATTTGAAATAAGTTTATTATGGGTATATTTTTGGGCCATGGCCGAATAGGATTTGGAAATCCATTTAAGGAAGTGGTACCTTAAATAGGTACAAATACTTGTAATTAAATAAGGCATTTGTGTGAATATATATATATATATATTGATCTCGTGAGATGCATTCGGCATGTGGATGGTGATTGTGAATTGTGGACCGGTTAAAGATAGATTTATATAATTAATGTATAGTTGAATGCCGAGTGACATCAACCTTTGGGTACATACCCATCTAGCTATAGTTTAATTGTAATGTAATTATGCTTGGCCGAATGTAGGTGTGATAAGGGAATTTCGTTGTATGTCTTGATTGAAATGAAAGTGTGATTACCAATAGTGATGTGTGAATAAAGTTGATATGATTGTATTGTTTATTTAAGCTCAAGAGCTTAAAGGGGCAACTTCGGACAAAGGGAAGGCCAAGGTCACGGAATAGTCAATTCGAAGTTTCTCGAAAATATACGAGGTAAGTTCTTGAGTAACGAATTTTTATTTATGATAAGATGAAGTCATAACACATATGTATATAATATGAACTTAATGGTAAATCATATGTTCGAATGTTAATTTTTTTTGGGATGGAAGTTTGAGTAATTGTATGGGAGCCGAATACAAAGGTTGAATCTTATTGTACTTAGATGTGTAATTGTGATCTTTGCCTACAAATAGTGAACCGAATAAAGCATGGATGTAGTATGCCGAAATCTTGTGTAATTGTTTTCAAAAAGGTTATTTAGAAATGACACGATATGTAAGCTTATAAGTGCAAGTATAAATTGAGTTGATAAGCCGAGCTTAGTCTCGAAGGGCTTCCGAGCCAAAGATAAAGCCGAGCTTAGTCTCGAAGGGCTTCCGAGCCAAAGTTAAAGTCGAGCTTAGTCTCGAAGGGCTTCCGAGCCAAAGTTAAAGCCGAGCTTAGTCTCGAAGGGCTTTCGAGCCAGAGTTAAAGCCGAGCTTAGTCTCGAAGGGCTTAAAGCCAGTGATAAAAGGATTCAAGTTTGGCCTCGAAGACCATTCGTGGTGGAAACGGGATATGGGTCGAATGTATAAGCTCACCTATAAGTAATATTGCCTTAGTTTTAACGAATGCGCCATTTGATGTAAGGAGGGCAGGTATGCATTCTGTACTCTTTATGGTTTAGAATATCATTAAGAATGATTCATTCGAGCCTGGTAAGGATCTGTGAACTAACGTTGATATCCTTTGTATGTTTAAGAAATCTGATGTTGAATTATATATATATAAATACATATGTGTGCTCGATTGGTTTTGCAAAGAAGGAAATTAAAATACTCGGCTATAAATGAATGACTTTAATTGCCTTGCGTTTTCTTTTGAGATATGCTTGTAAGTAAATAGTAACATGACATGTTCATATTCGGCCAAAGGAGGTTTAAACATGAGTTGTTAATATTACGTCCTTTATTTATTTTGATTGAATTACTTAAGTACTTACTAAGCAAGTAATTGCTTACTCTGTTGTCCCTGCTTTCGATTTTGTAGATCTAGATCGGAAGCTACGGTCTCGGGAGTTCCAGAATTGAAGTCATCTACACTATCACTCATCTTTTGGTACTGGTAACTAAATCTAGGAATGGCATGTATAGGTTGACTTTTGGTGTTCAAACAAGCATCTTTTGAATTTTGTAACTAAATTAGGCCATGCGAAAATGGCTCTCTTAAGATTTTCACTTTGATAGTTATGTAATAATTCGATTATGTTATACATGAATGGTTGTGAATGCATGTTTGGAAACTAGTCTTGAAGTATGTCATACTTCTAATATGGAAATATATGAAGTAAAAGTGATGAAAGTGACTAGGGATGAGTTCATTTCGTACATTGTTTTGAATGCGTTAAATTGGTTTAGTTGTGTTCGGTTGATGAGCTTTTGCGCAACTTTTGTCAATTATATCGATAGGTTTAGTAAAGGATCTTTGTAATATCCCGAATTAGGGCCTAATCGGAATAGTGGTTTCGTGACCACAAATCCGAGGTAGAAATAATTATATTATAATTATTTTGATGTTTATGATATGATTTTATGATGGTGTGAAAATTTCGTGAAGAAATTCTAAGCGTAAAGTGCTTAATTTGAAGTTAGGGATTAAATTGAATAAGTTGCAAAACTTGCATTCTAGAAGTTTTCAGTATGAAATTGCTTTGAAATATTAATTAGGAGGTCTTAAACGGTAATTAGACCCATTTTATGTTCATGGACAAACTAGGACATGGAAGGAATTTTTGAAAGTTTAGTATGGAGGGGCATTTTGGTCATTTGGACATTTAATGAAATAAAAAGGGAAAAATAACACAAAATTGGTCATCTTCTTCATTACCACGAAATTTCAAGGGTTCTCCATAGCTAGGGTTTGTTTCAAGCTTCCAAGCTTCATAGTAAGTGATTCTAAGCCCCGTTTTTAATGATTTTTACGTTTTTGAAATCCCGGTAGCTCGATAAAGCTTATGTTAGCAATAATTTAAGTTAAGGTTCATATTTGGAAAAATACCCATAGGTGAAATTTGTGTATTTTGATGTTTTATGATAGAATATGAGGTTTTAAATTATGTTAGAAAACTTGTGCTACTCGGTTTTAAGTAAAAACGAGTAAAACGGCTTAATCGGTAAAAGTACATATTATTCATAAGTAAGTGTTTTAGTATGAATTTGAGCTTGCTAATGGTAAATAAATGATCAGCATGTCCTAAAACATAAGAATTTGTGATAAAATTTAATTCCCGAGCTTTGGGGCAAAAGTGTAAATATGCAAAAGTTTAGGGGCAAAATTGTAATTTTTCCAAAATTTGAATTTAGGACTATTTTGATAATGTGAGTATTAAATAAGCTAAATGTGTTATTTTAGATCAAGAAAGACGTGGAATCAACCTTGATCGAGGAAAAGAAAAGATTACGGACTAAATTGCAAAAATCTTTGTATTTTGGTACTAAGGTAAGTTCATGTGCAAATAATGTAACATAACTGTTATTTTTAAGTTAATCGATGTTATTTATATGATATGCTGATTTTTATCATGAAATATATGCTTTGTGGTTATTTTTGAACAATATGCAAATTATATGTGCTACTTGTTAAATATAAATTGCTACCGAGTATTGGTTCCGGTATTATGTGGAAGACGGCAAGGATAAGTGATCGAGGAAAATCCCATTTGAACCTTGGGAATAGATTAGGATACAAGTGACATGTCACTAGGATGGTTGGGCACCCGAACTCGTTGAGTTGAGTCCGAGTTCACTTATGGATGCGAATGTCCAAACTCGTTGAGTTGAGTCCGAGTTCGTGAGATGTAACTAGGCATCCGAGCTCGTTGAGTTGAGTCCGAGTTCACTTATGGATGCGAACGCCTGAGCTCGTTGAGTTGAGTCCGAGTTCGTTTATGGGCGGGTTACATGATTGATTGATTACATATTCAGCACTTATGTGCAAATGATCCGTGTATCCGAGTTGTATTCCAATGTGTTCAACGGGTAAAATTCAAGTGAAATGGAAAGGCACTCAAGATGTAAGTGACAATTCGGTAATGTTGAGAAATGGCCATATTGGACAGGTATGTACTTAACACTTGGGTTGAAACCCGAGACAACAACAAAAATATGGTAAGATGAAGTATGATGACTAGAATTGTGACATATGTTTTGGTGATGCTATGTTAATGTTGTTTGGCATAATGACTTTGTCATGTTACTTGTTATTTGCATGTGAACTTACTAAGCATTTATGCTTACTCCCTCCTTTTCATTCATTGTAGTTTTGGACAAGCCGGCTCGAGAATCGGGATAGGTCGAAGACTCGTTCACACTATCCAAAGGACTTTTTGGTAAATGGCTTGTAAGATTTAGTATGGCATGTATAGTAATATACCTACTTTGTGTAAATAATCTTGTGATATGGTGGTGGTTTGGTTGAGGAAATGCTTGATAATGTTGAGTCATTGAAATGGCTAATATAGATTATGTTTGATGTCATGAAAGAATAATAGGTTATCTAGTATATAAAAGCTTTTATGAAAATGAAATTAGCCATAAAACAGAACATTGCAGCAACACTGACGTGAGTTTGAAAATTTACTAAAAGTCATATAAATCGAATTTGATGATGAATTAGTTATGAAATTGAAGCTTATCATGTCTAATTTCATATGGAAGAAGAAAAATAGGTAAAGGAGTTATAGGTTATGAGATATTTGAGTTTTAGTGAAACAGGGCCAGAGCAATTTCTGGATCCCCTGTTCCAACTTTGAAAATTCACCATAAATTGTACAAAAATAATTAGGAGGATTAATTTATATGCCTAGATTCCTTATTTAATCTAGTTTTAATAGAAATAAATGGTATAATTATATGAATTTTGTACAGGGAGAAAAGTGGTTCGTAGTAACTAGAGGTCAGTGCAGTTAAGTTCTGAAACAGGGGTAACTTTAACTAATAAACTGTACAAATTGGCCCAACCAAAAATTCTAGAAAAAAATTAGTGAATAGATATATGAGTCTAGATTTAGGGAAAATTTACGGATCTTGATTTCGAGTTTCGTAACTCGAGATATGACTTTTTGAGAGACCATGACGCAGAAAATAATTTATTCCGAAAATGAAAATAGATTTTGTAAAATTGTTTAAAATGGTAAATTATGTTTAGTAACACCTCAAGCTCGACTCCGATGACGGTTTCGGGCGTGGGGGCGTTACATTTGGTGGTATCAGAGCAGGTTTAGTCGGTTCTCGGACTAACGTGTTTTATGTACGGATTTTGCTATACATGCCATATGTGTATATTGTGATAGTGTGACGACTTCTGACCTTTTTAAATGATTTTTTTTATATAGTAAATGGATCCCGATCCAGCTGTGGCTGATGAAGTAGAGAGTAATGCGCCAGCTCCGGCTGAAGGGGCAGCGCCGACTGAAAATCCACCACCTACTGTTGGTCAGGGAGGAGAAAGGGATCGGGAAGCCTTTCTCCAAATGATGAGTGCATGGTACACGGAGTTCGTTCGTACGAACCCGAATGTACGACCTCCCCCACCTCCCCCAATTCCTCAACATGTACCCCCGATGCCTCAAGATGTGGGTATGATGAAATTTCAAAGAACTCCAGTTGATAAAATCCGTAAGCTCGGGGCCGAAAAATTCAGAGCTAATGTAGATGATGATGCGGAAAAAGCAGAGTTCTGGCTTGAGAATTCTATCCGGGTATTTGATGAACTGTCTTGCACACCTGAGGAATGCTTGAAATGTGCTATATCCTTGTTGAGGGATTCAGCCTACAATTGGTGGAAGACATTGATTTCGGTGGTACCGAAAGAGAGGGTAACTTGGGAATTCTTTCAAGAAGAGTTTCGGAAGAAATACATCAGTGAAAGATTTATTGATCAGAAGCGCAAGGAATTTCTCGAGTTGAAACAAGGTAACATGACCGTTACAGAATATGAAAGAGAGTTTGTTCGACTGAGTAAGTATGCCAGAGAATATGTTCCTACCGAGGCCAAAATGTGTAGGCGATTTGAAGATGGGCTCAATGAAGAAATTAAAGTATTTGTTGGGATTCTCGAATTAAAGGAAATGGTGGTACTTGTCGACCGAGCTTGCAAGGCTGAAGAACTACTTAAAGAGAAGAAAAAGGCAGAATCTGAGACACGAAACTGGAAGAAAAGACAAATGACTAATGCACCCTCACAGCAATCCGGAAGATTAAGAAATATGAATCCTCGTTCCCAAGTTTCAGCTGGACAATCCTATGGGAATTTTAAGAAGCAAAATGTGGGTTCTAAGTCCCAAACTACTTCGGCAGCCAGTGTAGGGAACACGAGATTTGTTAAACCCGAGTGTCAGCGGTGTGGTAGAAATCATTTTGGTCCGTGCAGAGCAAACGAATGTTTCCGATGTGGTTCTCCGGATCATTTTATTAGAGACTGCCCCGAGAGAATTGAAAAAGAAAAATTTCAGAATACAAAAGCTAGTGGTGCAGATTCACGAGGAAGGTATCCAAGAAAAGCTGGGAGTGAAGCAAGTAGCAAGAATGTAGCCAGAGATGCAGCAGTTAGATCTGAAGGAAGGGCTCCGGCTAGAACTTATGCTATTAAAGCTCGTGAAGATGCTTCCTCTCCCGATGTGATTACCGGTATATTTTCTCTTTATGATGTTAATGTTACTGCTCTAATTGATCCTGGTTCTACTCATTCATATGTATGCATGAAATTGGTGTCTAGCATGAATATACCTGTTGAGAATACAAAATTTATGATTAAAGTGTCAAACCCGTTAGGCAAATGTGTTATAGTTGATAAAGTATGCAAGAAATGTCCTTTAATGATTCGGGGTTATTACTTTCCTGCCGACTTGATGTTGTTGCCGTTTGATGAATTTGATGTTATTTTGGGTATGGACTGGTTGACATTGCATGATGCCATAGTAAATTGTAAGCAGAAAGTTATTGAACTAAAGTGTGATATGAGGCTTATTTGGCGTATGTATTAAATATTAAAGAAATGGAAAAGAAAGTGGAATCAGTGCCGATTGTATGTGAATTTCCGGATGTATTTCCCGAAGAATTACCGGGTTTGCCTCCAGTCAAAGAAGTAGAGTTTGGTATAGAGTTGATGCCGGGAACAGCTCCAATCTCGATTGCTCCGTATAGAATGGCACCAACGGAATTAAAAGAATTAAAGTCACAGTTGCAAGAGTTGACAGACAAAGGCTTTGTGAGACCGAGTTTTTCGCCTTGGGGTGCTCCAATATTGTTTGTGAAAAAGAAGGATGGTTCGATGAGATTGTGTGTAGACTATCGGCAATTAAACAAAGTGACAATTAAGAACAAGTATCCGTTACCAAGAATTGAAGATTTGTTTGATCAGCTGAAAGGAGCAACATGGTTTTCAAAGATTGATTTGAGATCTGGATACTATCAGCTGCGGGTAAAAGAGTCAGATGTGCCTAAAACTGCTTTTAGGACAAGGTATGGTCATTATGAATTTTTAGTTATGCCGTTTGGATTAACAAATGCTCTTGCCGTGTTTATGGATTTGATGAATCGAATATTTCGGCCATACTTGGATAAATTTGTTGTGGTATTTATAGATGATATCTTGATTTATTCGAAAGATGAGACAGAACATGCTGAGCACTTGAGGATAGTTTTGCAAACTTTACGAGACAAGCAGTTATATGCCAAGTTTAGTAAAAGTGAATTTTGGCTTCGGGAAGTTGGATTTTTGGGTCATATTGTTTCGGGTGATGGTATATGGGTTGATCCCAGTAAAATTTCAGCTATTGTGGATTGGAAGCCACTGAAGAATGTAACCGAGGTTAGAAGTTTCTTGGGGCTAGCCGGATATTATCGACGGTTTGTGAACGGATTTTCTATAATTGCTGCTCCTATGACTAGATTACTTCGCAAGGATGTTAAATTTGAGTGGACGGAAGAATGTCAACAAAGTTTCGAAGAATTGAAAAAGTTATTGACAGAGGCACCAGTGTTAGTACAGCCCGAGTCAGGTAAAGAATTTGTGGTATATAGTGATGCTTCTCTAAATGGTTTGGGATGTGTACTGATGCAAGAAGGAAAGGTTGTGGCTTATGCTTCGAGGCAGTTAAAACCTCACGAGAGGAATTATCCGACCCATGATTTGGAGTTGGCTGCGGTGGTGTTTGCTTTGAAGATTTGGCGACATTATCTGTATGGTGAGAAATGTCGGGTATACACCGACCATAAAAGTCTTAAATATTTGATGTCACAAAAGGACTTGAATTTGAGACAGCGAAGGTGGTTGGAGTTATTAAAAGATTACGAGCTTGTGATTGACTATCATCCAGGAAAAGCAAATGTAGTTGCTGATGCTTTGAGTAGAAAACTGTTGGCTGCTTTGAGAGTTATGAACACTCAGTTGGAAATGTCAGATGATGGTTCCATTCTGGCCGAACTAAAAGTAAGACCGATGTTTTTACAAGAGATTTGTGAAGTTCAGAAAAGCGATGAAGACTTACAAGCCAAAAGAAAGCAATGTGAGGTGGATACAGAGTCAGATTTCAGAATCGGTCCTGATGGTTGCTTGATGTTTAAAGATCGGATTTGTGTACCGAAAAATGAGGAGTTAATTCAAAAGATTTTGCAGGAAGCACATGGTGGTTATTTGTCGATTCATCCAGGCAGTACGAAAATGTATAATGATTTGAAGAAAATGTACTGGTGGAAAGGAATGAAAAGGGATATATCAGAATTTGTGTCCAAATGCTTAATTTGTCAACAGGTGAAAGCAGAACACCAAGTGCCTTCAGGATTACTTCAGCCTATTATGGTTCCTGAATGGAAATGGGATCGGATTACTATGGATTTTGTTTCAGGGTTGCCGTTAACTCCAGGAAAGAAAGATGCCATTTGGGTAATAGTTGACAGATTGACTAAATCGGCTCATTTCATTCCAGTACGTATGGATTATTCTCTTAACAAGTTAGCTGAATTGTATGTTAGAGAAATTGTTAGACTACATGGAATACCATTGTCAATCATTTCAGATAGAGATTCGAGATTTACTTCGCGGTTCTGGCAAAAGTTGCAAGAAGCGTTAGGTACAAGGTTAAATTTCAGTACTGCTTTTCATCCACAGACGGATGGGCAATCAGAAAGAGTAATTCAGATTCTTGAAGACATGCTTCGATGTTGTGTATTAGAGTTTCAAGGAAGCTGGGAAAGATATTTACCATTGGTGGAATTTGCTTATAATAACAATTACCAGACAAGTTTGAAAATGGCACCTTATGAAGCATTGTATGGTCGTAAGTGTCGGACGCCTTTGTATTGGACCGAACTCAAGGAAAATCAGATTTATGGGGTCGATCTAATTAAAGAAACTGAAGAAAAAGTGAAGGTAATTCGAGATTGTTTGAAAGCCGCTTCGGATAGACAGAAATCTTATGCAGATTTGAAACGAAAAGAAATCGAGTTTCAAGTTGGTGATAAGGTATTTTTAAAGGTGTCTCCGTGGAAAAAAGTCCTCAGATTTGGACGGAAAGGTAAATTAAGTCCGCGTTTTATCGGGCCGTATAAAATAATTGAAAGAGTTGGATCGGTAGCTTATCGGTTAGCATTACCATCTGAGTTAGAGAAAATTCATGATGTGTTCCATGTATCTATGCTACGTCGATATCGTTCAGATCCTTCACATGTGGTTTCACCGACAGAAATTGAATTACAACCAGATATGACCTACGAAGAAGAACCGATTAAAATTTTAGCTCGAGAGGTCAAACAATTAAGAAACAAAAGTATTGCTCTTGTGAAAGTGTTGTGGCTAAAGCATGGAATAGAAGAGGCTACATGGGAACCCGAGGAAACTATGAGAAAACAAAACCCACATCTGTTTACCGGTAAGATTTTCGAGAACGAAAATCCTTAAAAGGGGGGGAGAGTTGTAATATCCCGAATTAGGGCCTAATCGGAATAGTGGTTTCGTGACCACAAATCCGAGGTAGAAATAATTATATTATAATTATTTTGATGTTTATGATATGATTTTATGATGGTGTGAAAATTTCGTGAAGAAATTCTAAGCGTAAAGTGCTTAATTTAAAGTTAGGGATTAAATCGAATAAGTTGCAAAACTTGCATTCTAGAAGTTTTCAGTATGAAATTGCTTTGAAATATTAATTAGGAGGTCTTAAACGGTAATTAGACCCATTTTATGTTCATGGACAAACTAGGACATGGAAGGAATTTTTGAAAGTTTAGTATGGAGGGGCATTTTGGTCATTTGGACATTTAATGAAATAAAAAGGGAAAAATAACACAAAATTGGTCATCTTCTTCATTACCACGAAATTTCAAGGGTTCTCCATAGCTAGGGTTTGTTTCAAGCTTCCAAGCTTCATAGTAAGTGATTCTAAGCCCCGTTTTTAATGATTTTTACGTTTTTGAAATCCCGGTAGCTCGATAAAGCTTATGTTAGCAATAATTTAAGTTAAGGTTCATATTTGGAAAAATACCCATAGGTGAAATTTGTGTATTTTGATGTTTTATGATAGAATATGAGGTTTTAAATTATGTTAGAAAACTTGTGCTACTCGGTTTTAAGTAAAAACGAGTAAAACGGCTTAATCGGTAAAAGTACATATTATTCATAAGTAAGTGTTTTAGTATGAATTTGAGCTTGCTAATGGTAAATAAATGATCAGCATGTCCTAAAACATAAGAATTTGTGATAAAATTTAATTCCCGAGCTTTGGGGCAAAAGTGTAAATATGCAAAAGTTTAGGGGCAAAATTGTAATTTTTCCAAAATTTGAATTTAGGACTATTTTGATAATGTGAGTATTAAATAAGCTAAATGTGTTATTTTAGATCAAGAAAGACGTGGAATCAACCTTGATCGAGGAAAAGAAAAGATTACGGACTAAATTGCAAAAATCTTTGTATTTTGGTACTAAGGTAAGGTCATGTGCAAATAATGTAACATAACTGTTATTTTTAAGTTAATCGATGTTATTTATATGATATGCTGATTTTTATCATGAAATATATGCTTTGTGGTTATTTTTGAACAATATGCAAATTATATGTGCTACTTGTTAAATATAAATTGCTACCGAGTATTGGTTCCGGTATTATGTGGAAGACGGCAAGGATATGTGATCGAGGAAAATCCCATTTGAACCTTGGGAATAGATTAGGATACAAGTGACATGTCACTAGGATGGTTGGGCACCCGAACTCGTTGAGTTGAGTCCGAGTTCACTTATGGATGCGAATGTCCGAACTCGTTGAGTTGAGTCCGAGTTCGTGAGATGTAACTAGGCATCCGAGCTCGTTGAGTTGAGTCCGAGTTCACTTATGGATGCGAACGCCCGAGCTCGTTGAGTTGAGTCCGAGTTCGTTTATGGGCGGGTTACATGATTGATTGATTACATATTCAGCACTTATGTGCAAATGATCCGTGTATCCGAGTTGTATTCCAATGTGTTCAACGGGTAAAATTCAAGTGAAATGGAAAGGCACTCAAGATGTAAGTGACAATTCGGTAATGTTGAGAAATGGCCATATTGGACAGGTATGTACTTAACACTTGGGTTGAAACCCGAGACAACAACAAAAATATGGTAAGATGAAGTATGATGACTAGAATTGTGACATATGTTTTGGTGATGCTATGTTAATGTTGTTTGGCATAATGACTTTGTCATGTTACTTGTTATTTGCATGTGAACTTACTAAGCATTTATGCTTACTCCCTCCTTTTCATTCATTGTAGTTTTGGACAAGCCGGCTCGAGAATCGGGATAGGTCGAAGACTCGTTCACACTATCCAAAGGACTTTTTGGTAAATGGCTTGTAAGATTTAGTATGGCATGTATAGTAATATACCTACTTTGTGTAAATAATCTTGTGATATGGTGGTGGTTTGGTTGAGGAAATGCTTGATAATGTTGAGTCATTGAAATGGCTAATATAGATTATGTTTGATGTCATGAAAGAATAATAGGTTATCTAGTATATAAAAGCTTTTATGAAAATGAAATTAGCCATAAAACAGAACATTGCAGCAACACTGACGTGAGTTTGAAAATTCACTAAAAATCATATAAATCGAATTTGATGATGAATTAGTTATGAAATTGAATCTTATCATGTCTAATTTCATATGGAAGAAGAAAAATAGGTAAAGGAGTTATAGGTTATGAGATATTTGAGTTTTAGTGAAACAGGGCCAGAGCAATTTCTGGATCCCCTGTTCCAACTTTGAAAATTCACCATAAATTGTACAAAAATAATTAGGAGGATTAATTTATATGCCTAGATTTCTTATTTAATCTAGTTTTAATATAAATAAACGGTATAATTATATGAATTTTGTACAGGGAGAAAAGTGGTTCGTAGTAACTAGAGGTCAGTGCAGTTAAGTTCTGAAACAGGGGTAACTTTAACTAATAAACTGTACAAATTGGCCCAACCAAAAATTCTAGAAAAAAATTAGTGAATAGATATATGAGTCTAGATTTAGGGAAAATTTACGGATCTTGATTTCGAGTTTCGTAACTCGAGATATGACTTTTTGAGAGACCATGACGCAGAAAATAATTTATTCCGAAAATGAAAATAGATTTTGTAAAATTGTTTAAAATGGTAAATTATGTTTAGTAACACCTCAAGCTCGACTCCGATGACGGTTTCGGGCGTGGGGGCGTTACAATCTTCTTTTATTATCATGCGGTTTTTCAAAGAAATAGTCTGGTGATGCCTCTCGACCCTCCTGCGATGGGACCGGGTCTAGGGGTGTTACAGTGTGTGACACATGGCTGGCCCCCATGGGCATGTTAGTAGACCGTGTATCCCCTGCATCTTAAGTAGTTATGTCAGAATTGCACACGGGCTGAGCACACGGGTGTACGCCTTGGCTATGTGAACCCTTAATGTTTATAATGTTTAAGTCAGAGTGCTCCACAGGTTATAGACACGAGCGTGTTTAGGCCATGTAAGGGACACGGCCAATAGACACCGGTGTATGCCCAAACTGTATCCAAACCTATAGGTTTAAAATAAGAAATAATTTAGCTCGAGCTAGGGACATGGGCGTGTGTGACCACACGGCCAGCTCACACGGGCGTGTCCCACCTTACACGGGCGTGTGGCCCTATTTCAAGTAAAATTTTTCAACGAGTTCTAAAGTTTCCGAATTAGTTCCAAACCACTTTCGATATATGTTTTAGGCCTCGTAGGCTTGTAATGGAGTTATTAAGAGTTCATTTAAAAAAATTTTAAATTAGAGTGAAAAGTAAGGCTCGATTTTAGTATATTCAAGCATGTTCAAGTACGGTAACACCTCATACCTCATCCCGGCATCGAACTCAGGTAAGGGGTGTTAGAATTTTCATTTGCCTTACCTAGTAATCTTTTGTTGCCTTGCTGGCTTCTATTTTACTTGAGGAGAAGTAACAATTCAAGTTTGGAGGTGTGATTGTAGTATAAAGAACATATGTTTTCTCCCTACTTATTGTTTAAATTGTTTCCATTTAGTTACCCTTAACATACATGTTAACATGTTCAGTTTAGTAAATTGCATTTTATAACTAAGTGAATCCTAGCCTATTTTATCTTTAATTTTGCTATCTTTCTTCATTAATTTTGCTACATGAGTTAATTCCAGATTGCGTCCAGAATTGTCACCGTAGTTGACAAATATCTGCAATGTTGCTACATGAGTTAATTCCAAATGGCGTTTAGAATTGTCACCGCAGCTGATAGCTATCTGAGAAGAGCCAACCATGAGTGAGCTGCCCAGTCCAATGTAACTACCCTGTACGAATAAGGATAGAAGAATCCTGAGAGAAGGACACCGGTACTATTTGTAATACCCCTTACCCAAGACCGTCGCCGGAGTTGAGCACGAGGCGTTACCAGACTTACCTTACTAGTTCGGGGCATAAAAACTTTCTTTTAAAATTAATTCATTTACATTCATCCAATATATCCCTAAAATGGGCCCTCAAGGCCCTAAACATGCAATTGGAACGGTTCGGGACCAAACCGGGAATATTTAAAAATTTTCCAATTACTTACACAAATTAAAACAATTTATTTCACTGTTCATAATAAAACTGTCCACCTACGTAATAGTCACTAAATAAATTATAAATCAAGTTACGAAACCCAAAATTTAAGTCCATAAATTTTTCCTGAAACTAGACTCATATATCTTCTTACCATAATTTTTCCAGAATTTTTGGTGTGGCCAATTAGTACAGTTTATTAGTTAAAAGTTGCCCTATTTCGCAGCCTAGCAGACCTGACCTCTCTTCACTAAAAATAAATTATCACATAGTACAGTTTTCATATAGTATTTCCAATTGTTTCTAATGAAAATAGACTAATAAGGAATCTATACATATAAATAATGACTCATAATTCTTTTTGTATAATTTTTAGTGAATTTCTAAAATTAGAACAGGGGATCACAAAATCCCTCTGTATCATTCTCACAAGAATTTAAATATCTCAGAATGTAGACTTCCTTTGCTTGCTCTATTTCTTTCTTATGAAAATACACTCAATAAGCTTTAATTTTATATCTAATTCACCATTAAATCCATTTCTACAATTTTTAGTTATTTTTCAAATTCATGTCACTGCTGCTTTCCAAAACTATTTCATGGCCAACTTTTATTCTTTCATAATTTCTTTGCATAAACTATCATTTAGGCATACATAACATCAAATCATGTTCTTAATTAGATAGACAATAGCTAATCACTATCAAGTATTCACATGCCATTCTTTAATCGTATTATAAGGACATACACACAAAATGACCAAGTCCCTATACATGTCATAGCTTAAAACATTTCAAATTATAAAATACCGAGATAGCCTTTGATAGTGTGAGATGAACTCCGACGTCCTTACAATCCCTGAATTGGCTTGGCTACACTATAAAAGAGAGAAAGGAAAAGGAGTAAGCTATAATGCTTAGTAAGTTTACAAGCAAATAAATGACAACATTTACCAGGTATAAATATACTCATATTATACCATCAACTAACAAAATCTTTATTTTACTTCTCCACTTACTCTTTAACTTTCCTGTTTATCATTCTTTTACCTAAACTTTCTTGTAACATAGCCTGTATATTAGCCCAATGAATCATTTGGAATACTCAGGATACTTTGGTTTTCCTGCCTGATAATAGCCTGCCAATGCCATGCTCTAAGCATGGTCTTACATGGGATGTTCCCTGTCCTGCCAAAGCCATATATCTGATATGGACTTACATGGGATGTTCCTCAACTATTTCAACCTGCCAATGCCATATGTCTGATATGGACTTACATGGGATGTTCCTCAATTGTCTCAACCTAAAATGTCACGACATTCCGTATCCCATGCATTCCTAAGGTTCAAACGGGCTTTCTGATACTTTTTCTCTGTTACCTTATCTTTTATTCAACTTGGAATATTCTCATAAATAAATTTATATATGCTGGAAATTAACAACATTAAATAAAATATTCACATATTGCATTTATTTACCGTAAATTTACCTCGATGTAAAAATACGATCAACTTAACAACTTAATCTTCTACATTTTTCTTTCATCGGTCTATCCTCGAATTTCGTTCTTCTTGATCTATAATTAGCAAATTTAGCTTATTTAATACTCACATTTATCAAACAGTCCTTAACTCTAACTTTGGCAAAATTATAATTTTGCCCTTAAACTTTTGCATTTTTACACTTTTGCCCCAAAGCTCAGAAATTAAACTTTTTCCCTAATTCTTATGTCTTAGGACATGCTGATCATTTTCCCTTTATGGCAACATCAAATTCTTACTCTAACATCTAGTTATGAACATTAGGTATTTTTACCGATTATGTTGTTTTACTCGTTTTCACTTAAAACCGAGTAGCACAAGTTGTTCAACATAATTTAAAACCTCATATTCTATCATAAAACATCAAAATAAACACATTTCACCTATGGTTATTTTTCCAAATATGAACCCTAGGTTAAATTATTGCTAGAATAAGCTAAATCAAGTTACCGGGACTTCAAAAACATAAAAACCATTAAAAATGAGGTTTAGATGCACTTACCATGAGCTTGAGAAGTTGAAGAAACCCTAGCTATTGAGACACATGAGTTTCAGCCCTAATGGAGAAGATAACAAATTTGCCATCTTTTTCCCTTTTAATTCCTTTTAATTAGCAAATGACTAAAATGCCATTCATTAAAACTTTGGTTATTTTTATCTATGTATGTCCATTCTTGTCCATAAAAACCTAATGGTCTAATTATGATTTAACGACCTCTACTTCAGTTATGCTCTTCAATTTAATCGTTTCCTATCTAGAACTCATATTTATCAACTTCTGCAATTAGGCCCTAATAGGTAATTTAAACATGCAATTCATGAATTTTTCTATCAATATTCTAACACATGCATCTATTCACTCGGTAAATCATAAAAATTAATCAACATAAATTTTTCTATCTCGGATTTGTGGTTTCAAAACCACTGTTCCATTTAGGCCCTATTTCGGGATGTTACATTTCTCCCCCTTTAGGGATTTTTGTCCACAAAAATCTTACCTGTGAATAGGTTTGGATACTATTTTCGCATAGCCTCTTCGGGCTCCCATGTAGCCTCCTCTACCCCATGCCTATTCCATAATAATTTCACAAGTGCAATACTTTTTTTCCTTAGTTGCTTGACCTGTCGAGCTAGAATCTTTACCAGTTCTTCACTGTAAGTCATATCTGGCTGAATCTCAACCTCTGTCTGTGAAATCACATGAGACGGATCAGAACAATAACAACATAACATGGACACATGGAACACATCATGAATCTTCTCTAACTCTGTCGGTAAAGCTAACCGATATGCTAATGGCCCAACTCTTTCAGTCACCTCAAAAGGTCCAATAAAACATGGACTTAGTTTGCCTTTCTTGCCAAATCTAAAGACTTTCTTCACGGGGATACTTTCAAGAACACTTTGTCACCAACTTGATACTCAATCTCCTTTCTTTTCAAGTCTGCATAAGACTTCTGTCTATCTGAAGCTGCTTTCAAGCAATCTCTAATAACTTTCACCTTCTCTTTAATTTCTTTAACTAAATCAACCCCGTAAATCTGATTTTCTTCAAGCTCTGTCCAATACAAAGGTGTGTGACATTTACGTCCATACAAAACTTCATAAGGTTCCATCTTCAAACTCAACTGGTAACTATTATTATAGGCAAACTCTACCAACGGCAACTATTTCTCCCAACTACCTTGAAATTCTAAGACACAACATCTAAGCATATCCTCAAGTATCTGAATAACTCTCTCTGACTGACCATCGGTTTGAGGATGGAAAGCTGTACTAAAACTCAATTTTGTGCCCAAAGCTTTCTGTAACTTCTTCCAAAACTGCAAATTGAATCTCGAGTCTATATCTGAGATACTCGATAATAGTACTCCATGTAGCTTGACTATCTCTGAAATATACAACTCGGCCAACTTATCAAGCAAATAATCCATACAAACTGGAATAAAATGAGCAGCCTTCGTTAGCTTATCAATCACAACCATACTGCATCTTTCTTTCTTGGTGTCAACGACAATACTGTCACAAAATCCATGGCAACTTGGTCCCATTTCCACTCAGGAACTAACACAGGCTACAATAAACCTGAAGGTACCTGATGTTTGGCTTTTACCTGTTGACAGATCAGGCATCTAGAAACAAACTTAGAGATATCTCTCTTCATTCCTACCCACCAGTACATTTTCTTCAAATCATTATACATATTTGTACTATCTGGATGAATAGACAAGGAACTGTTATACGCTTCCTCTAAGATCTTTTGAATAAGCTCATCATTCTTTTGTACACATATCTGATTTCTGAACATTAGACAACCATCAGAACTGATCTAAAAATCTGGCTCTATACCCGACTCATACTGAGCTCTTTTGGCTTGCAACTCACTGTCATCTTTTTGAACTTCACAAATATCTTCAAGAAACATTGGCTTAGCTCTTAATTCAGCTAAGATAGAACCATCATCTAAAAAGGTTAAACTAGTGTTCAAAGCTCTTAATGCAAAGAAAGATTTTTTACACAAAAGCATCATCAACTATGTTTGCCTTACCCGGGTGATAATCGATCACTAGTTCATAATCTTTAATCAACTCTAGCCATCTTCTTTGCCTTAAGTTCAAATCTTTCTGAATCATCAAGTATTTCAAACTTTTATGATCAGTAAATATTCAACATTTCTCACCATACAAGTGATGTTTGCAAATTTTCAACGCAAATACAATGGCAGCTAGTTCTAAATCATGTGTCGGATAATTTTTCTCATGCGGCTTTAGCTATTTAGAGGCATAAGTGATTACCTTCCCTTCCTGCATAAGTACACAGCCGAGTCCATTCAAGGACGCATCACTATAAATCACAAACTCTTTACTCGGTTCTGGTTGTACTAAGACAGGAGCTTCAGTCAACAATGCCTTTAACTTGTCAAAACTCTGTTGACACTTTTTAGTCCATTCAAACTTGACATCTTTCTGTAGCAATCTTGTCAATGGGGTAGCTATCATGGAAAATCCCTCTACAAATTGTCTATAATAACCAGCGAGACCATGAAAACTTTTGACCTCTGATACATTCCTAGGAGGCTTTCAATAAACAATGGCTAAAATCTTGCTCGGATCAACTCTAATACCTTCACCTAAGACTATATGTCCAAGAAAATCGACTTCCTGTAACCTAAGCTCACTTTTGCTAAACTTGGCATAAAGCTGATTATCACTCAAAGTCTGTAAAACTATTCTCAAATGCTCTGAATGCTCAGTCTCATCATGAGAATAAATCAATATATCGTCAATGGACAAAACTACAAATTTATCCAAGTAAGGTCTGAAAATTCAGTTCATTAAGTCCATGAAAATGGCAGGAGCATTAGTTAAGCCAAATGGCATCACAAGGAACTCATAATGGCCATACCTAGTTTGAAAAGTAGTCTTCGGAACATCTGATTCTTTAACTCGCAATTGATAATATCCGGATCTCAAATCTATCTTAAAAACATAGTAGCTCCCTTTAATTGATCAAACAAATCATCAATTCTAGGCAATGGATACTTGTTCTTAATATTTATCTTGTTGAGCTGCCGATAATTTATGCATAATCTCATCGAACCATCTTTCTTTTTCACAAAAAGTATTGGTGAAGCCCATGGTGAAAAACTAGGTCTTGCAAAGCCTTTATCTGTTAATTCCTACAATTGAACTTTCAATTCTTTCAATTCCATTAGAGCCATTCTATAAGGAGCAATAGAATGGGTGTTGTACCTGGAACCAACTCAATACCAAACTCAACTTCTCTAATAGGAGGTAAACCTGGTAGTTCTTCCGGAAACACATCAGGAAACTCACATACCACAGGCACTGATTCAATTTTTAACTCTGTATCTTTAGTATCCAACACAAAAGCAAGATAAGCTTCATATCCTTTCCTCAAACATTTTTTAGCAGACATAACAGAAATCATAGCAATTGACCTATCTTACTCATCTAAATTAACCCGAAGGATTCCACCATTTTCACATTTCAACTCAATGAATTTCTTTTCACAATTCACTATCACATCATGCGCAGTCAACCAATCCATACCAAGAATCTCATAAAACTCATCAAATGGCAATAGCATGAGATCGGCTGAAAAATAGAAACCTCTAATCATCAAAGGACAATTTTTACATACTTTGTCTATTAATACATGCTAACCCAATGGGTTCGATACTTTAATCACAAATACTGTAGACTCTATGGACATGTTCATACTAGGCACCAATTTCATGCAAACATAGGAATGGGTCAAACCTGGATCAATCAAAGCAATAACGTTAACATCATGAAGCGAAAATGTACCCGTAATTATGTCGGGGGAGGATGCCTCTTCACGAGCACGGATTGCATAGGTCCTTGCGGGTGTTCTAACATCTGGTCTCACTACTGAATCTATAGACACACCTCTATTACCTACCCTTATTCCTGGGTTTCTCTATAGTCTACCTTCGGCTGGAACATTCCCGGACCTAGCACTCTGTAATTCTTCGTTTTTAACAATTTCTGGACACTCTCGCATAAAATGATCTGAAGCACCACACTTGTAACAACCAGTCTCATCTACTCGACAATGGAAAAAATGACGTCTACCGCACCGTGGACACTCTGGTCTACCCGGTCAGACACTGCCTACACTCGCAATCAAGGTAGTCTGAGCTTTCAAACCCATATTTCTGTTATCTTTGTTTCTCATCGAATTGTAACATCCTTACCCAAGACCGGTATCGGAGTCTAGCACGAGGCGTTACCAAACTTACCTCACTAGTTCGAGGCATAAAAATTTACTTTTAAAATTAATTCATTCACATTCATCCAATATATCCCTAAAATGGGCCCTCGAGACCCTAAACATGCAATTGGAATAGTTGAGAGCAAACCAGGAACATTTAAAAATTTTACGATTACTTACACAAATTAAAACAATTTATTTCATTGTTCATAATAAAACTGTCCACTTGCGTAACAGTCACTAAATTAATTATGAATCGAGTTACGAAACTTGAAATTTAAATCCGTAAATTTTCCCTAAAACTAGATACATATATCTTCTTACCATAATTTTTCCAGAATTTTTGGTGTGGCCAATTAGTATAGTTTATTAGTTAAAGGTTCCCATGTATCGCAGCCCAGCAAACCTGGCCTCTCTTCAATAAAAATCAATTATCTCTTAGTACAATTTTTAGTGAATTTCTAAAATCAAAACAGGGGATCACGAAATCCCTCTGAACCAGTCTCATAAAAAGTTAAATACCTCAGAATATAGACTTCTTTTGCTTGCCCTGTTTCTTTCCTATGAAAACAGACTCAATAAGCTTTAATTCCATATATGATACACCATTTAATTCCATTTTGACAATTTTTAGTGATTTTTCAAATTCACATCACTGCTGCTGTTCCAAAACTGTTTCATGGCCAACTTTTACTCTTTCATAATTTCTTTGCATAAAATATCAGTTAGCCATACATAACATCAAAACATGTTATTAATTAGCCATTTCAATAGCTAATCATTATCAAGTATTCACATGCCATTCTTGAATCGTATCATAAGGACATACTGACAAAATAGTCAAGTCCCTATACATTCCATAACTCAGAACATTTCAAATTACAAAATACCAAGATAGCCTTTGATAGTGTGAGACGAACTCTGACTTTCTTACAATCCCCGAATTGGCTTGGCTACACTATAAAAGAGAGAAAGGAAAAAGAGTAAGCTACAATGCTTAGTAAGTTTACAAGTAGATAAATGACAACATTCACCAAGTATTAATATACTTATGTTATACTATCAACTAACAAAATATGTATTTTACATCTCCACTTACTCTTCAACTTTCCTATTTATCATTCCTTTACCTGAACTGTGACAGCCCGTTTTAGACCCTAATCAGAACGGTGGTTTTGGGACCACGAATCTGAGTCTGAAAATGTTTTAATATTATTTTATGTGTTTAATTTATGTGAGTTTGAATGTGAGAAATTTTCGTAACTAAATTTTATCGTTTGGATGTCCGATTAAAAAAAGGGCTTAATCGCGTAAGTTGAAAATTTGATAGATAAAAGCATAGAGAGTCAATTTGTTAATGGCTTTGGAAGTTGAGACATTTAAATGGCAATTTGACCATAATAAAAGTGAGTGGACGGTAAGGACATGTTTTATAATGGTTTCATATTATTTATAAAGGTTAATATAGTAAATTGTAAATTATAATGTTATAATAAAACATAAAATAATTAAAAGACATGCAAATGGCTTTCTTCATAGCCGATTGTTAAATAGAAAAGAAAAAGAAAAAGCTTGGGGTATTCGGCTACTTGTTGAGCTAATTTGAGGTATGTCTTGTTTCTGATTTTTAATCATTTTTACGTTTTTGAGATCGTTGCTTCGAGTATTATCCGACCCATGCCTAAATTTTGATATTGATGATGTATTCATAGTTTACCATTGTTGATATCTTAGTGAAATGAGTGTGCAATGTTGTTAAATTAAAGTTATAAGTTGGATATTTAGAATTATATTAGAAAAATTCGTGAAAATTAAGTATACGAGCTTAATTGTAAAAATTAAATTAATGGAGGGATTAGATGGCGAAATAAATAAATTGGAGGACTTAGGGAGAAATAGGGAGTATTCAGCTTTGACATTGTAAAATTGATTTGTGCTTAAATTATGTTTTGTAAAATTTTGGATTAAATTGCCAAATGTGAAAAATGTATAGGGTGAAAGTGTAATTTGCCCATTTATGTGTTTTTGAGTGAATTGGATTGAATATTCAGTTAAATAAGTTTAATTTATATTAATTTAGATCAAGAAAAGAGAAAATTGGATTCGGATCAGGGGAAAACAAAAATAGTCGAATAGCTGATTCGTAACGCTCAACGATATCCGAGGTAAGTTTTAAGTATTTAAACATAGGTTACTTGTGAATATGTCATGATATATCATGAAAATTAAACATCTTTTATTTTGTATATATATATATACATATTGCTGAATGGTATGTATGAAAGGGAAATAAAGTAGTTGATATGTTTATATTGCCGAATGATATATATGAAATGGAAAATAAGTAGTTGATATGTTTATATTGCTGAATGGTAAGCATGATATGGAAATAAGATGGTGGTTGTGTTTATATTGTCGAATGGTAAGCATGAAATGGAAATATGATGGTTGTTGTGTTTATATTGCCGAATGGTAAGTTAAGAAATAAGAATGGGGTAGATGATATGTAATTATATTCGAAAGATACAAAGATCTTAATGATGTGTTTGTGTTACATGGAAAGGAAAGTATATGATTCGATATTTGAAACGGTGTGAATTGATTTCTATACCGTATTATTCGGGCCTTAGGCCTAGCAAGCTTTAAACTGGTGATTTGAAATCAGGCTTCATGCCTAGCAAGCGTAATGCCGGTGATTGAATAACAGACTTTGAGTCTAGCAGGCCTTGTGCTGGTGATGAATTCAGGCTCTTGCCTAGTAGGTTTTATACCGGTGAATTGTTCTAAGTCCTTTGGTATAGGGATTCGATTTGTTAAATGATGAACAGTAAAAATGAGGTTTGTGACATTTGCTAATTGGCCACTTAGGTAAGTGTCCATTATATTTATATTGTGTTTATAAATTTGACTATGGATGACTAATATTAACTTGTGCAATTGATAATTTCGAAGTTACTCTGAATAAATGGGTTGCTTAGTATGATAATAAGTTAAGGTTGAACTATAGGTGATATATGAGATTTTACTTATCTTTTATATTTGGTTAAATGTGTGATTATCCATGTGTTAATATAATCAATGATGGGTTCTATGAGAAATGTGCTAGTAAAGTTGAATTAATGATATTATGTGACATTCGACCAAGTCATCATATGGTATATTGTATAAGGTTAATGATATATTTGGTTAGTTTTGAATTTTATGATGATAATTTAAATGTTTAACGTACTTAAGACTTACTAAGCTAATTTGCTTACTTTGAGTGTTTGTGTTATTCTGTTTTATAGACTTTGACTGAAAGTTACGAGCTCGGGGATCAATATCGAAGTCATCCACACTATCGTCAATCTACGGTACTTTGAAAGAGTCTATATTCAAACTTATGGCATGTATATGTTAATATGTATTTATTTCGTTTTTGAATGTGTATAACCGAAGCTATGCGAAAATGGCTTGGTCATTTTGTTAAATTGACTTTTACGTGTACGTGTAATAATGTGGCTGAACCTAGTAGATATGTGTTTTTTTTAAATAGATGTTGATAATGTACATATTGATCTTGCTAGAATCGATGTTTTAAATCTAGTTATAATCAGTTATGATGTCTATGTATACGTGTGAAGTGATAGACATAAAATATGTACTGTGGTTGCTATATGAATTTGATTATGGGCTATGATTTTGATTTTGTTCTTGGTGTGATATATATATATATATATATATATAATAGTAGAAATGGTTATGGAATATTTGAGTTTTATTTAAGGTAGAAAGAATGATTCATAAAATGTTACTATGTGATAAGTGAAGGTGACTGTGATCGAATTATATGTGCTGAATAAGTTTAGGTGAAAATGATAATTGTTCGAATATGTTTGCTTAAAAAGCTTCAAGTATGTGATACTAAGAATTGATTTCATAAGCATTATAGTTATGTGGCTTGCTAAAATGGACGATATGCAAAGTGAGGAATTTTAGGTTCGGCTTTAGGTCATAAATTGCATGCATGAATGAATTGAACAAGTTGATGGTAATAGGTGAGAAGCCATAAATTATTAAGTTAAGTCATTGAAAATAACCATATGAATAGTATGTTTTGGTGTGAGAGTTGTTAATTGATTTACACCTCTGTTTGGACATTGTGAATTTTGATTGCCGAATATATATATATTATATTTATATGATAGAAGTACAATTTGTTCATTCTATGAGACATTTTATTTTATCGATTTTGTTGCGCTGTTATGCTATTGACTAAATGATACTACGTTGGATTAAATTAAGAAGTTTGAATTGGTGAGTAAGTGAATGTATGAAGTTTAAAACTTTTAGTAATGCCTCATAACCCATCCGGCGACAGACACGAGTTAGGGGTGTTACATGAACTTTCTTGTAAAATAGCCTATATATTAGCCCAATGAACTGTTTGGAATACTCAAGATACTTTGGTTTTCCTGCCTGAAAATAGCCTGCCAATGCCATGCTTTAAGCATGGTCTTACGTAGGATGTTCCCTGTCCTGCCAAAGCCATATATCTAATATGGACTTACATGGGATGTTCCTCAACTGTCTCAACCTGCCAATGCCATATGTCTGATAGGGACTTACATGGTATGTTCCTCAACTGTCTCAACCTAAAATATCATGACATTCCATATCCCATACATTCCTAATGTTTAAATAGGCTTTCTGATACTTTTTCTCTGTTACCTTATCTTTGTTTAAACTTGGAATATTCTCATAAAATAAATGTATATATGCTAGAAATTAACAACATTAATTAAAATATTGAAATAATACATTTATTTACCGTAAACTTACCTCGGAGCAAAATACGATCAACTTGACAACTTAATCTTCTACCTTTTTCGTTCCTCGGTCTATCCCTAAATTTCGATCTTCTTGATCTATAATTAGCAAATTTAGCTTATTTAATACTCACATTTATCAAAACAATCCTTAACTCTAACTTTGGCAAAATTATGATTTTACCCGTAAACTTTTGCATATTTACACTTTTGCCCCAAAGCTCAGAAACTAACTTTTTCCATAATGATTATGTTTTTGGCAAAATTATGATTTTACCCGTAAACTTTTGCATATTTACACTTTTTCCCCAAAGCTTAGAAATTAAAATTTTTCCATAATTATTATGTTTTAGGACATGCTGATCATTTTCCCTTAATGGCAACATCAAATTCTCACTCTAACATGTACTTACTGAACATTAGGTATTTTTACTGATTATGTCGTTTTACTCGTTTTCACTTAAAACCGAGTAGCACAAGTTGTTTAACATAGTTTAAAGCCTCATATTCTATCATAAAACATCAAAATAAACACATTTCACCTATTGGTATTTTTCCAGATATGAACCCTAGGTTAAATTATTGCAAGAATAAGCTAAATCGAGTTACCGGGACTCCAAAAACATAAAAAAAATTAAAAACGGGGCTAGAATGGACTTACAATCAAGCTTGGAAGCTTGAAAAACCCTAGCCATGGTTTCTCCATGCTATATTCGGCCTTGAGGAAGAAGATGAGCAAATTTTTGCTTCATTTTCCCTTTTTAATTCTTTTAAATTACTAAATGACCAAAATGCCCTTAAAGACTTTTCTTTCAAATTTGTCTTATTCATGCCCATTTTTGTCCAACAATTTAACCAATGGTCTAATTACTATTTGAGGACCTTTAATTTAAAACTTTATAACAATTGGACACGTCTAACATATGGAACTCAACTTTTACACTATTTACAATTTATTCCTTTTGACTAAATTGAGGGCCCAAACGTCGAAATTTTTGAACAAAATTTTTATGAAATCTTTCCGTGAAATCGTAGATCATAAAAATATAATAAAAATAATGTTTTCCTTGTTAGGTTTGGGGCCTCGAAAGCATTGTTCTGACTAGGCCCAAAATCGGAATGTTACATGAATACCCAGCTGAAAAGTTTGATCTAGTAGAGAACTCTCTAGCCCTCTTGGCTATAGACTGAAACGTCTTGCTCATCTGTTTTTTCGTTGTATCTTGCATCTCAATTTTAGCTTTGCCTTTTTATTTTTCTTTCAGGAACTCATCTGCCTTACAAGCTCTGTCAACTAAAACAACAAACTCTTTTATCTCTAGAACACCGACTGATAGTTGAATATCATCATTGAGCCCATCTTCAAAGCTTTTGAACATAATAGCTTCGGTTGACACACACTCTCAAGCATAATTGCTGATTCTAACAAATTTGTGTTCATATTCAGTCACTATCATCTTACCCTAATTTAGTTCAAGGAATTCCTTTCTTTTCTGGTCAATGAACCTCTGACTAATGTATTTCTTACGGAACTCCTCCTAAAAGAAATCCCAGGTAACCCGTTCTTTCGGTACTACTGACACAAGTGTCTTCTACCAATGGTAGGCCGAATCTCGTAAAAGTGATACAACACACTTCATACACTCTTTAGGTGTACAAGATAACTCGTCAAAGACGCCGATAGTATACTCGAGCCAAAATTCAACTTTCTCTACATCATCGTCTTTAGTAGCCCGAAACTCTTCGGTGCCTTGTTTTCTAATTTTATCAACTGGTGGCTTCTCTCTTCTGACTGTATCTGTGACTAGGGAAGCTACATGGGTAGTCTGAGGATCATGAGGGGGTAGAGGTCTGATAACCGGATTCGTACGAACGAACTCGGAAAACCATTCATTCATAGCTTGAAAGAAGGCTTCTCGAGCCCCTCCTCCCTGACTAACTGCAACGGGCCTTTCACTACTATCTGGTCGCACTGTCCCTTCAGTGGGAGCGGCTGCATTACTTTCTACATCATCTGCACCAACTCGTTTGGGATCCGTAACTATAAAAGAAAAGTATTTTAAAATCGTTAGGAGCTGCAACACTATTAGTATATAAGTACGGCATGTATAGCTAGACTTACTCATACTGAATGTTCCAAGAATCAGCTAAACTCTTGCTAAGATACCAATAAATGTAACACCCCTTAACCGAGACCATCGCTGGAGTCGAGCATGAGGCGTTAACAAACTTACCTTACTAGTTCGGGCCATAAAAATTTGCTTTTAAAATTAATTCATTCACATTCATCTAATATATCCCTAAAATGGGCCCACTAGGCCCTAAACATGCAATTGGAATGGTTCGGGACCGAACCGGGAACATTTAAAAATTTTCCAATTACTTACACAAATTAAAACAATTTATTTCACTGTTCATACTAAAACTATCCACCTACGTAATAGTCACTTAATTAATTATAACTCGATTTATGAAACTCAAAATTTAAATCCATAAATTGGCCCTGAAACTAGACTCATATATCCTCTTACCATAATTTTTCCAGAATTTTTGGTGTGGCCAATTAGTACAGTTTATTAGTTAAATGTTCCCCTATTTCGCAGCCTAGTGGACCTGACCTCTCTTCATTAAAAATCAATTATAGCATAGTACATTTTTCATATAGTGATTCTGCCTATTTTAAATGAAAAAAGACTCACTAAGGAATCTATACATATAAATAATTACTCATAATTCTTTTTGTACAATTTTTAGTGAATTTCTATATTTAGAACAGGGGATCATGAAATCCCTCTAAACCAGTCTCACAAGAATTTGAATAGCTCAGAATATACACTTCCTTTGCTTGCTCTGTTTCTTTTCTACGAAAACAGACTCAATAAGATTTAATTTTATATCTCATTCACCATTTAAATCCATTTATAAAATTTTTAATGATTTTTCACATTCAAATCACTGCTGCTGTTCCAAAACTATTTCATGGCCAACTTTTACTCTTTCATAATTTCTTTGCATAAACTATCATTTAGGCATACATTACATCAAATCATGTTCTTAATTAGCTATACAATAGATAATCAGTATCAAGTATTCACATGTCATTCTTTAATTGTATCCTAAGGACATACACACAAAATGGCCAAGTCCCTATACATGCCATAACTCAAAACATTTCAAATTACAAACTACCAAGATAGCCTTTGATAGTGTGAGATGAACTCCGATGCCCTTACAATCCCCGAATTAGATTGGCTACACTATAAAAGAGAGAGAGGAAAAGGAGTAAACTACAATGCTTAGTAAGTTTACAAGTAAATAAATGACAACATTTACCAAGTATAAATATATTCATATTATACCATCAACTAACAAAATCTTTATTTTACTTCTCCACTTACTCTTTAACTTTCATGTTTATCTTTCATTTACCTGACCTTTCTTGTAACATTGCCGTATATTAGCCCAATGAACCGTTTGGAATACTCGGGTGAACCGTTTGGAATACTCGAGATACTTGGGGTTTCCTACCTGATAATAGCCTGCCAATGCCACGCTCTAGGCATGGTCTTACATGGGATGTTCCCTGTCCTGCCAAAGCCATATATCTGATATGGAATTACAAGGGATGTTCCTCAACCGTCTCAACCTACCAATGCCATATGTCTGATATAGACTTACATGGGATGTTCCTCAACTGTCTCAACCCAAAATGTCATGACATTTCGTATCCCATACATTCCTAAGGTTCAAACGGGCTTTCTGATACTTTTTCTCTGTTACTTCTGCTTTGATTCAACTTGGAATATTCTCATAAAATAAATGTATATATGCTGGAAATTAACAACATTAATATAAAATATCGAAATATTTCATTTATTTACCGTAAACTTACCTCGGTGCAAAAATACAATCAACTTGACAACTTACTCTTCTACATTTTTCTTTCCTCGGTCTATCCCCAAATTTCATTTTTCTTGATCTATAATTAGAAAATTTAGCATATTTAATACTCACATTTATCAAAACAGTCCTTAACTCTAACTTTGTAAAAATTATGATTTTGCCCCTTAACTTTTGCATTTTTACACTTTTGCCCCAAAGCTCAGAAATTAAACTTTTTCCCTAAATCTTATGTTTTAGGTGATGCTGATCATTTTCCCTTTATGGCAACATTAAATTCTCACTCTAACATGTAGTTATGAATATTTGGTATTTTTACCGATTATGTTGTTTTACTCGTTTTCACTTAAAACCGAGTAGCACAAGTTGTTCAACTACATTATTTTTCCAAATATGTACCCTAGGTTAAATTATTGCTAGAATAAGCTAAATCAAGTTATTGGGACTTCAAAAATGTAAAGAACATTAAAAACGGGGCTTAGATGCACTTACTATGAGCTTGAGAAGTTGAAGAAACCCTAGCTATGGAGACAAATGAGTTTCGGCCCTTATGGAGAAAATGATAACAATTTTGCCATTTTTTTTGCTTTTAATTCCTTTTAATTACCAAATGACTACAATGCCCTTCATTAAAACTTTGGTTATTTTATCTATGTATGTCCATTTTTGTCCATTAAAACCTAATGATCTAATTACCATTTAACGACCTCTACTTCAATTATGCTCTTCAATTTAATCCTTTCCTATCTAGAACTCATATTTATCAACTTTTGCAATTAAGCCCGAATAGGCAATTTACACATGCAATTCATGAAATTTTCTATTAATATTCTAACACATGCATCTATTCACTCGATAAATCATAAAAATTAATTAGAATAAAATTTTCTATCTCAGATTTGTGGTTTCGCAACCACTTTTCCATTTAGGCCCTATTTCAGGATGTTACAATGTTGAGGAAAACATAAAAGGATAATGTGAGAAGAATGACGGGAAGAGGAATTTTTAGTAAACCACCATTCTCTTACCCTATTTTGAAGCTTGCAGCTATAACAGCTTGAGCCTCCCGTCGGTGATCCAACTTGAAGTCTGATGCAAATCCACTCCTGACGAGGAGATCTAAGTGCAGAACAAGGGAAATGGATAGATTCAATCGAGTAGCTTAGGAATAGTATTCTCCATTTGATTCTTTCTTATTTCTTGAAAACGCTAGTGATTACTCTATGTTTTCTACTGTATGGAAGTACAATCAATGATTTGTTAAATGTTATCTTATTAAATCTTAATTGTGTTTTGGGGTTTGAATGTTCTAAACACAAAAGTGTTATTGTAGTCACTAACACTGGAAGGTGCAGTGACAATTTTAGCTAATAAACTTTCCAGCGGAAGTTGAGTAAGGACTAAAGGAATTTAGTCCACTTGTTCTTAATAGTTCCCTATTGCCATCATCAAAAGGTGAGGTTAATGTGCATGGTTAAGTCTCATATTGAACCAAAGAATGGCATTTTTCATATATACATTAATTTTATTGCGTCGACAATCACCTATCTTTTATACTGTGTGAGTACTTAGTATACTACTGAAGATTCATGTTAGGGATCCCAGTTTATCCATAGCATACTTTATCTTATTATTTTTGAGTTATTGCTTTGACGGCTATACTCACAATTTACCTCATTTCTTTCCAGTTATTGCATCAACATTAATAGACAAAAGACAACCATCCCTGTGGAATCGATATCCGACAAACTCACATCAGTCTATTATACTTGCATCGATAGTGTATGATTGCACATCATTGTTGTAATGTTTACAGTCTATCAACTTTGCCTACATTCTGATCATCAATAGAGCAAGCTATAGTAAAACTCTCTGGATCCTATGGTTTTGGTGGCAATTTGTTTCAGAGCATTGTTGTGCACCCTTCAGTGAGAGCAACAGTTTCAAATTCTCCTAACCTTCTTTTTTTTTTATAGAATATCTTTCATAAACTTCACGTAGTTACACATTTGCTCAAATGCTTCCACCAATGGTATATTAATATGTAATTATTTCAGTACCTCTAGAAATTTCTTAAATTGAACATCTTGCTTAGATTTTTGGAACTGTTGAGGAAAAGGTGGCGGTAGTCTTCCTTCCATTTGTCTAATTTTTTTTTACTATGGCATTTGTATTAGCAATTTAGGTAGCATCTATTTCAGCATTTTTCTATTAACTTTTTTTCTTTGTAGCTTGCTCTCCTACTGCTTTTGAAATCTTTTCATTTGTAAAAGTTGAAATTCCTTTTTCAGGAATGGTGTCATTCACAACTCCTGGTAGCTAAGTACCACTTTGAAGTGTAATGGCTTTGCATTGTTCTTTCGCTTGAGATCGAGAACCGTTAGTGTCACTCGGTAATGCTCCTTGCTATCTAGAATTCAATGCAATGGCAATTTCCCCTACTTGGTTTTCCAAAGCTCTTAAAGAAACAGCCTGGCTCTGAATGATAGCATTATTCTTGGCTATATACTCTTTCAATAAAGCTTCTATAGATGAAGAACTTGAAGCCAAATTTTGCTGAGCATTTTTCCATGGCAACGGTTGATTGTACCCAGGTGGTACACTCGCAGCATTCTATCGAATGGCATTACTAGTATTTCCCCTAGATTACATGAACTGGAATTAGGATATTGTTTTCAGCCCGGATTGTATGTGTTGGAGTATAGGTTATTGTTGCAATTAAAATTCCTCATGTAGTAAACTGGGGCTGGATTTGATTGGCATTCATCAAAGACATGGTCTTCTCCACAGTAAACACATGCTAACTATGCTACTTTCGTTTCATGCACTACAGATGGCATTTCCAGTGTTTTAATCATATTTGTTAAAAATGATACCTGAGCTGTTAGAGATGCAGTTGCATCAAGATCCATTACTACTGCAACTCTTCTGCTAGTTCCAACTCTGGTAGTGGGGTATTGATAATCGTTATTTGTTATTCTTTCCAGAATTTCGTAAGCCTCATTGTATGATTTATTAAGTAAAGTCCTATTGGTAGAGGCATCGACAACCATTTTTACTTAAATTCATGCAAATCCAGTTAAATTCTTGTCGAAAAATAAATAATTTCTATAAAATAATTAAATTGTGCTTAAAATATGAACATAATGAATTTTAATTATTTTTATAGTTAATTTTGATTAATTTTGATTATTTTCAATAGATTTGCACAAAGGGCGAAAAATGGCCCAGCAAACACTGCTAGAAGAACAAAACTGAGTAGCAATTTGAAGTATCAAGGCGAATTAATTTCCAGCCTAAGACAGTCCAATTATGTGTATTAATTCATAATATAATTTATTCCCAATTTAATTTGGGCTAAATAAATTATTATTAATTAATTATGGAAAAGTGGTCCAATTGAACCCACCAGTTGAACCGAACGAAGTGAACCGAATCAGCCACAAATTGGGCAACCCAGAACAGTCCATATGCTGACCCAAATCAGCTTTTTAGCTGATTAAATAATCTTTCAAAGAGGCCCTTGAAGAACTTTCAAAGTTACATTCAAACCCCCCCAAAATATGTGGCTTTATAGATTTGCCCCAAGCCTAAAATAACAAAGTTGAAACTATCAACCTTGCCACATGTGTGGCAAGCCAAGGGAGGGCTCTTTGGCTAATAATTTTTGCTATTTTTAGCTGCCACATTCAGCTATAAAAGGCCCCCTTGTCTGATCATTCAAGGCATCCCCTCAATCCCTCAATCCCACAATCTCTAATTCATTCACATTTCTTCTCTTCTCTCCATTCTCCCTTTTCTCCAAAGAGCCAAGCTTCTTGTGCCAATTTCTTCTCTTGGAAAAGAGGCTCTCATACGCCATTTTGGAGTAGAAATTAGGTGTTTATAATCCAACATGATAGCTGAGGACAACAGAGAACGACAAATAGAGCATGCTAGTCAAGCCACGGAGGAACACCAGATTTGATTTTTGTTTCCTATCTTTTTAATTTTCGTTGTTGTTTTGACAAACATGTTTATGAATATTTGTGATATTGAAATGGTTAATTTAATCAATTTAGCTTGAATTCAATTTGTGTTAGGTTGATTGCATTTTGTCTACTTAAATTGTTAAAATTTGTGTTTATGTTGTTATAGGCCTCGGTAAGATGTTTGATTAAGTAAAATCATGCCTAAGTTATTCTTGCATTACAATTGTTAGATAACTAATGAATTAATTATTTAAATAGATTGAAATTGTGATTAATGGACACAACACTTAATTAGTGCATGTTTATTCTTCTAAGGTAGCTGAAGGTTAAATTAGCATTGTATTTGGTGATACATATGCCTTGCATAACTTGCAAGATTATTGTGATTAAATTGTTTCAAGGTGAGGATACCTTGTTATCTCACATTGTCTTTTATGTGCTTGTTAGATTTAATTAATCGTTCGAATTGACATAGAAATATGCAAGAGATTATTTAATTTAATGAGTATGTATGTGCAATAACATGTTTACCTTTTTAAATCTGTTTAATTGATTGAATTGGCATAAAAATATGTACAAGAGATGAATGGATTTCTATAGGTGATTATGTTCATAAGTTAGGAAATTACCAAGTTGCCGTGAATTTATTCATAACAACGTAGACATGAGTTTAACAATTCTAAGTTAAAGATTTGTAATTAATCTAACACAATTATGTCATCTTAATTAAATCATATTTTGAAATTGTGCATTAGAACTTTTATTCTCCATTTTATTTATTTACTTAGTTTTAAAATCCTAGTTTTCAATCATCTTCTTAAACCAAATTATTTTTCCTCCACCAAAGTGTTTTAAAATTACTTTCATAAATAATTCTTTTACAGTCCTTGTGGGTACGATAACTCGATATTTACTTGTCACTTTATTACTTGCTGCGATTATGTATGCTTACACATTTCTGTCGTCCCAAGTTTTTGGCGTCGTTGTCGGGGATTGTTTTAAAAAGTCATTATTTGTGAATTTGTTAGTTTTGCATTTTGGTTTAATTTTTAATTTTTAACTTAATTTTTCTATGACTATTTCAGGTGTTTATGAGTATTGACCGAATTATTGACTGACTCCCTATAGACCCTGAGATAGAACGAACTTTTTGACAGCAAAGAAGACAAGCAAACCCGAGAAGGACCAAGGAAATGAACTTTGAAAATATGAATCAAGGAAATGGTGCAAACCCTGTTTAAAATCCTATCCTTATTACTGACGATAGGGATAGAGCCTTAAGACAATATGTCGTGCCAGTATTTAATGATCTTAATCAGGTATTAGGGGACCTAAAATTGAGGCACAACAATTTGAGCTAAAGCCAGTTATGTTCCAGATGCTTTAGACCGTGGGCCAATTCAGTGGAATGCCTACTAAAGATCCTCATCTTTATTTAAGACTGTTCATGGAGGTGAGCGACTCTTTCAAGTTAGCTGAAGTACCCGAAGATGTAGTATGATTGAAGTTGTTCCCATATTCACTAAGGGACAGAGCTTGAGCCTGGTTGAACTTAGTACCACCAAACTCAATTTCCACATGGCAAGAGTTATTATGAAGTATTTCCCTCCTAGCAAGAATGCTAAGTTGAGGAACAAGTTCGTTGCCTTCCAACAAACGGATGATGAATCCTTTTATGAGGCATGGGAAAGGTACAAAGAGTTATTACAAAAGTGCCCTTATCATGGAATCCCACATTACATCCAACTTCAGATGTTTTATAACGGTCTCAATGCTCACACGAGGATGGTAGTGGATGCTTCTACTGACAGTGATTTCCTTTCTAACTCTTATAATGAGGCTTATGAAATTATCGAGAGGATTGCCAGTAACAATTATCAATGGCCAACCAATTAAGTAGCATTAGGAAGATAAGTTGCTGGAATACATGAAGTAGACGCTCTTACTTCACTCGCATCTCAGGTATCATCAATATCCTCAATGTTAAAAAATCTTACTACTAATGGGTCTAATAGTTTTGCAGCACAGCCACCTAACCAATTTGAGAATATAGTCAGTGTCTATTGTGGGGAAGGACATTTATTTGAAAAATGACCATCAAACTCAGAATCGATATACTACATAGGTAACCAGAACCAAAATTAAGGAAGGTAAGGGTTGCAATCCAATTTTTATAACCCATAATGGCGAAATCACCCGAATTTTTCCTAGAGTAACCAAGGGGCTAGAACTAGTAACACTTACGCCCAACCTAGACCGACCCAACCGCCTAATTTCCCCCAACAAGTTCAGAAACCAGCTCAAGCTGAACCATCCAATAGCTTAGAGAAACTATTGAAGGCATACATGGCAAAGAATGATGCCTTAATCCAAAGCCAAGTAGCTACATTGAAGAATTTGGAAAGCCAAATGGGCCAGCTTGCAACTGAACATAGAAACTAACCACCAGATGCTTTACCTAGTGATACGAAAAATCCGAGGAATCCAGGGAAGGAGCATTGTAAAGCATTGACATTAAGGAATGGAAAGACAGTAGAACCCAACACCATCAAAGTTGAAAATGAGCAAGCTGATGCTCAAGATTCAGAGGAAGTTCAACCGAGTGTTGAAATTGTAGTTTCACCATAACTAGAATCTGTAAAACCTGATAAGGTAACTTCAAAACCAACTAATTCTGAACAATTAACAACTCTGTTAGATGCAGAATTGCCACAGAAGACGAATCAACTAGTACCAATTCCAGTAAAGAAACCACCACCACCTTACCCTCAAAGACTTAAAAAGAAAAAGCAGGAGATTCAATTCAAGAAATTTCTAGATGTACTCAAACAACTTCATATCAACATCCCGTTGGTTGAAGCACTTGAGAAAATGCCAAATTACGTCAACTTCATAAAGGATATCCTATTCAAGAAGCGAAGACTTGGAGAATTTGAGACGGAAGCTCTGACGAAGGAATGCAGTGCATATCTTCAGAACAAACTACCCCCGAAGTTGAAGGATCCTGGATATTTTACCATACCTTGCAACATTGGAGCAACATATTATGTTAAGGCACTATGTGACTTAGGTGCAAGTATCAACTTGATGATTATGTCAATATTTAGAAAGTTAGGGATAGGTAAAGTTAGACCTACTATGGTTACACTTCAACTGGCAGATCGATCCTTAGCACATCCAAAAGGAAAAATTGAGGATGTATTGGTATGTGTAGATAAATTTATCTTTCCTATGAATTTTGTTATTTTATACTTTGAAGTAGACAAAGAAGTACCAGTTATCCTAGGAAAACCATTCTTAGCAACTGGAATAACCCTTATTGATGTGCAGAAGGGAGAGCTTACTATGTGTGTTCAGGATGATCAGGTAACATTTAATGTTTTTAAGTCAATGCGATTTCCTAACACAATTATGATTGTTTTGCAGTATCTGATTTGGAGGAATTAATAGTGGAGAAGAAACTCAACTATGTTGAGGATCCGTTGGAACAAATTCTGACATCAGACCCTCCGAATGATGAAGAGGAGGATGAAGACTTGGCTTTGCTAGAAGCTAATCAAAAGGGATTTAATCCGCAATCCTGTTTTGAATCTTTGGAATTGGATAATAAGGATTATTCATAGCTAAAAGCGTCAATCGAGGAACCACCTAAATTAGAACTTAAGGTATTACCTTCACATTTAAAATATGTTTATTTAGGTAATGCTTCTACTCTGCTTGTGATTGTTTCAGTAGAATTAACTAGTGAGCAAGAAGAAAAACTTATCCTTGTATTGAAATAATTCAAAAAGGCTATCAGATGGACCATAGCCGATAGTCGTGGTATTAGTCCATCTGTATGCATGCACAAGATTATCTTAGAAGATGGCAAAAAAGGGACGATTGATGGACAACAAAGACTGAACCCCATCATGAAGGACGTGGTAAAAAAGGAAATTATCAAGTGGTTAGATGCGGGTATAATTTATCCTATCTCAAATAATTCATGGGTAAGTCTGGTCTAGTGCATGCCAAAGAAAGGAGGTATCACGATCATTGAAAATGAGAATAATGAGTTGATACCAACTAGAATGGTTATGGGATAGAGAATATGCATAGACTACCAGAGGCTAAACAAGGTGACTAGGAAAGATCACTTTCTTTTGCTGTTCTTGGACCAGATGCTAGATAGACTCGCAGGGCAGGACTATTATTATTTTCTCAATGGATACTCGGGGTATAATTAGATTACAGTAGCACCGAAAGATCGACACAAGACAACAATCACCTACCCGTATGGTACGTTTGCATTTAGACCCATGCCATTTGGTTATGTAATGCACCTGCTACATTTCAAAGATGTATGATGTCTATTTTTACTGACATGGTTGAAAAATATTTAGAAGTTTTTATGGATGATTTTTCAATATTTGGAGACACTTATGATGATTTCTTAGCCAATCTAGCCAAGGTACTGAGGCGATGCGAAGAAACAAACCTAGTACTCAATTGGGAAAACTGTTATTTCATGGTATGAAAAGGAATTATTCTATGGAATCGGATAACAAGACATGGAATCAAGGTAGATAAAGCAAAGGTAGATGTTATTGAGAAACACCCACCTCCAACATCTATAAAAGGTGTTAGGAGCTTTTTTGGCCACGCCAGTTTCTATCGAAGATTTATCAAGGACTTCTCCAAAATTGCTAAACCTTTGTGCAATTTATTGGAGAAAGACACGTTGTTCAAGTTTGATGAGGAATGTTTAAAACCATTCAAAGATTTGAAGAATCGATTAGTTATGGCACCCATAATTGTCACACCAGACTGGGATTTGCCATTTGAATTGATGTGTGACGCAAGTGACTTCGCGATAGGAGCTATCATGGGCCAACGAAGGAACAAAGTTTTTCACCCAATCTACTATGTGAATCGGACTCTAACAAGAGCTCAACTGAATTATACATTAATAAAAAAAGAATTACTTGCTATTGTGTTTGCTTTTGACTAGTTTCAGTCTTATCTTGTAGGTACCAAAGTGACTGTTTATATGGACCACTCAGTAATTAAGTATTTACTTGCTAAAAAAGACGCTAACCCGAGACTGATCCGATGGGTACTTCTACTTCAAGAGTTTGATCTAGAAATTCAAGATCGAAAGGGAGTAGAAAATCAAGTCACAGATCACTTGTCCAGATTGAGCTGCAAGAAGGGCATTCTCCACTTATACCGATTCAAGAAACATTTCTAGATGAACACATACTGAAGGTAAATCATGTCCATAACACCCCTTGGTTTGCTGATATTGCTAACTATTTAGCTTATGGTTTGATGATGATTGATATAACGTATCAATAAAAGAAAAAGTTTCTTCACGATGTGAAGTACTATTTTGGGAAGAGCCATATTTGTTTAAAAAGTGTGCAGATCAAATGATCAGGAGATGCATGGTAGAAGATGACATACAAAAGATTCTATACCATTGTCACTCAGCTCCGGCTGGGGGACACCTTGGAGGTACTCGTACTGTGGCCAAAGTATTGCAAGATGGAATCTTTTGGCCAACACTATTCAAGGACACATATGCTTACGTAAAGTGTAGTGATCGATGTCAGAGGGTTGGAAATGTCACCAATAGAAATGAGATGCCTCGAACAAACATCATTGAGATAGAAATGTTTGATGTTTAGGGTATTGACTTTCTTGGTCCTTTTCCCCCATCTTTTGGTCACAAGTACATATTGGTAGCAGTAGACTATGTGTCCATGTCGGTCAAGGCTGAAGCTTATCCGACAAATGATGCTAGGGTTGTTATGAAGTTCTTGCAGAAATACGTGCTCACAAGGTATGGAACCCCAAGAGCTATTATCAGTGATGAAGGAACCCACTTTGTGAACAAGTGGTTAAAATGGTTATTAGACAAACATGGAGTGAAACATCAGGTTGCTACAGCTTACCATCCGCCAACAAATGGGCAATCTGAGCTGGTAAATAAGGAGATCAAAGGCATACTTGAGAAGGTAGTTTGCCCGAACCGACGAGATTGGTCCAAAAGACTAGATGAAGCTTTATGGGCTTACAGGACAGCATAGAAGACACCTTTAGGGATGTCACCCTATAGGTTGGTCTTTGGGAAATCCTGTCATCTACACCTTTAGGGATGTCACCCTATAGGTTGGTCTTTTAGGTTGGTCTTTGGGAAATCCTGTCATCTACACCTTTAGGGACAACATACAAAGCTTACTGGGCTCTTTGACAACTTAACTTGAATCTTAAGCTAGCTAAAGAGAAACAGATGCTCCAACTCAACGAGTTAGAAAAATTCCGGATGTTTTCATATGAAAATGCCAAGTTGCTTAAGGAGAGACTTAAAAAATGGCATGACAAGTACATTCGAGTTCGAGGACTTGAAGCAGGTCAGTAAGTCTTGTTATTTAATTCCAGATTAAAGCTCTTTCCAGGTAAACTTAAATCACGTTGGTCTGGTCCATTTACGATTCATCACGTCTATCCATACAGAGTTGTTGAACTCCAAGGTAAGGGAGGTAAATCTCAAGTTAATGCTCAGCATCTGAAACATTACTACGAAAATAAACTTGAACAGGATCAATTCTTGTTCAGTTTATCAGATATTTAAATTTTCTTGTCTTTATTTTTAATAAATGATTTAGGGTATATTTTCGAGATTAGTAAGTTTAAATAAATTATGTCAAGTAGATTGGAACTTAAGCGGGACCACTTGTGACCCCTCCAATCTTTCTTAGGAATTGATTTTTACATAATTTTCCGACAAATTATTCCCTAAATGACAAAATAAATTTTTGGTTTTTCAAATAAAATGGTCATTTTTTATCTAAGTTTAATTGCAACTCAATTTCAAAAATTTCATTAAGTCTAGGGACTTAATTGAATTATTTTTAAAATGTGATTGCTTTTTTCGTAAATAATAAAAATTAGGTGTCTCTTTTTGTAAATATTTTCAAAAGGTATTTAGAATAAATGTTTTTAATTTAATAAAAAGATGATAATCTTTAACGTATAATTATATTCATTATAATTTATATATTAATTTTTATTAACTTAGCCTAAAATCAGGATTAGTTTAATTTTAATCATATTTTATTTTTGTTTTAATAAATTAATACCTTTAATAATTTAATATGCATATATTTGATTATTAATTGTTGTTAACTTTGAGTAGAGTTAGAATTAGAATATCATGATTATTAAATTACTCTAAGAATTCTAATGTAATTCCTACTACTCACACTATAAATTCCACCCTTATTTCTCCCCATTCATTCATCACTCAAAACCCCAAAACCCTCAAAGTGTCGCAAGCCCCTAGCTACAGCAGTTGGCCAGCATCTCCAGATCCATCGCACGTCACACACCCAAGCGTCCAACAGCCCTTGCACACAGGCACGCCAGTGGTCTCCCCGTGCTGCATCTCTGCTGCTCCTAGCTCCAGTGCACCAGGCCTGCTTGCTGGAAGGTTCCGTACATTGCTGCTTGCCCTCGCACGCCCTGCTACGCGTCACTGCCTGCTTACCAAAGAGTTCTCATGTTGTTACTTGCTCTCAGCCCAGCTCACACGCTGCTCCCACATGCACCAAACCCACATGCCCTAGCTGCAGTCCAACACTTGTGCGGCACACACCTATACCTAGCCCTTTAGCCAAAAACCCTCCAACCTCTTTTAATTTGCCATCTTTTGTTTCATAATTATATTTTATTTTAGGGGTTCTTAATTTTTACAAGGAAGGTGGTAAGAACAATTTTTCTACATAAAATTTTAATTATTTAATTTTTCAATTTTTTGAATCATTAATAATTTGTAAATTTTTGAGAAAATAATTTTTTCCATCTTATGTTCAGGTCAATTATGCCTCGCAAGAGAACTCGTGCCTCTACCCAAATCAAGGAAACACAAAACAAGTTCCACTATGAAGAAGCCAAAGTCAGATACAAATGTATTTTCAAAAATCAATAGATGCATCCAAAAAAGGCTTCACATTAAAAGAGAGCAACTACAGAGACTTTATGGCACGCATTTTGTCAAGTTGCTGAAGCCCTCAATTGGGAATTGTTTTGTGAGAAGAGACCTAGTGTGGATTAGGAACTAGTTCATGAATTCTATGCGAACTTAACCTCAAGCAAGTTGACTGAAGTTCCAGTTCGTGAAATCAAGGTACCAATAACTTCATATGCTATTAATGAGTTCTTTGAATTACCAGATTTCGAAAACGATATATATTCTTCTTTGTTGAGCAACATTAAGCCTGAAAATCTACAAGAAATTCTCGAGGAACTTACAGTTCCAGGTTCTAAGTGGACTGTGTCAAAGTAAGGAATCCACACTTGTTGAAGGGAATATTTGACACCACTTGCAAAGGTATGGTTCTATTTCATCCGTTTCAACCTTATGCCAAGTTCGCATGGGACTACAATCTCATTAGAGTGAATGGTCTTATTATACTCAATTTTAACTGGAAAGACCATTGATGTGGGAAAAATCATTCTGAGAGAAATGCGGAATTGTGCCGTTAGACGTTCTGGCCTAGCTTATTTCCCCTTTACGATAAGAATTTTGTGCTTAAAAGCTAAAATACTTGCAAATGTAAAGAAGGCAGGGTATAGTCATGGCACAATCACCGATTGGGACCTTTATCGAGTAGCTGGAGATTCTGTTCTACAGCAATGAATTGAAGAAAGTGAGGATCCCAAAGAAGAAGAAGATGATCCCATAGAGATCGAGCCAGAGCAATCAGCTGAAGTCCTTAATGAGGTAGAACCAATGGAACCAGAAGCTGAACCTGATAACAAAACTTCAATGTTTAGAGCTCCACCACCTAGCCTAGATCTTCGAGATGAGCTGTCAAAGTTGATGGACATAATGCAACATATGCAATGGTAGCAACAAGCCTACTGGAGATACTCAAAAATAAGGGATAACTCGATGAGAAGTGCCCTTAAGAAAATTTACAATGACCCATTTATTTTTGTGCCTGAGTTTCCAGATTTCATATTTGAACCATGGAGTCCATTATCGAAGAAGGAGCAAAGCGATTCATGCAAAGGCATTAATGATGAAGTAGAAGATGAGTCAAATTCGAAAGGATCTGCAAATAAATAAAAAGGGAGGATCTCGACTTTATTTTATTTCTATTTTTAGGTTACTTTAGGATTAGGTTAATTAGGAATTTTTATTCTTGCATAATAAAATAGGAGAGGAAAATCATGAATAAAATTTGAACAAGTCAATAAGTCTAAAGTGTGGCAATAGATATATACATGTCTAGGATTGGATTTAGAGAGATCTTGGTACTTAAGCAGTCACATTGACTCACCTCCTCTTTTCTAAAATCTTACCTGGTGTATAGTATCTATTCACTTTAAACAATGAGGACATTGTTCATTTTAAGTAGGGGGATCAAAAAATTGAAATTATTTCCACTCAGAATAAATTTTCTTTTAATTATGATTAGCGTATCTTTTTGTTCAATAATTTGAAATTTTGTTAAGTATGCTAAACTTCAGCATTAATAAAGTTCTATTATTTCAATAAATTATTATGTTAGCTTAATAATGATATAAATGTATTTTTAATAAAGCATGCAAATCGTACCATAAATTTTTAGTTCTGTACGAAAGTTAGGCATGCATGAAAGTTTAAGTCTTTAGAATTGACTTAGTAGTTTCTTGAGGCGAAATACTAGGAAGCATGGAATGTTGAAAATGATTTAGGCAACTGTTGTTTTGATCATTTGAGCCTTTCAAGCCAACCATGATAAACTTTATCCTTTGAAACCTAACTTTGAGACTATATGGCCTAATTTTATTTGAACCCTTGCAATATTTAGTCATCATTTTTCTCTTAATTATCTTTAAAATTATCCCAAACACTAGACTCAGTACTATTTAGAATATCATTTGAAAATAAGTTTGAGGGAGTTGAAAAGAAGTATCAAAATGCTCAAAAATTGTAGTACATGAAACAAGTGCTCGTGTTAAAAAAAAGGAGTACATGTACTCGAAAGAAAATAGATGTACAAAAAGAGCATGTGAAAGGAAAGTAAGTTGGTGTATCGAAGGTAAAAGTTCTAAAGGTCCGATTGACAATGAGTCTAGGGTTTTAAGCTAAAATTTATCTATCTTTTACCTACCCCTAGCCTAGGCATGTTACAACCTTAATAAAGACCTATTGATTCAAGTTTCTACTCTACCTACATTAGTAGAGAGAAATTGCAATGATCAACATATGAAGACATAAGTTAAACTTAATGATTGCAGCTTGGTCTTGAATAAGGGAATAAAAATCAAATTGGTAAAGGTTAACATGTCTTGTTAAGGAAGTATTTAGTCTAAATTTTGCTATTGTAATAGTTGTTGAGATTAATTTGAACGATATGTATACTTAAGTAGCATAACTATCAAATTTCTTGTTTTTGAGCATGAGTATATCAAATTCATAATTTTGGGAAGAATATTGTTCTAAAGGAATTTTCCAAAGGTGTTTCTCAGAAATTCTTTTCAAAATTTGTGCATTACTCGGGATGAGCAATGACTTAAGTTTGGGGGTGTGGAAACACAAAATTTTATGTACCTATTTTTACTTAAATTCATGCAAATACGGTTAAATTCTTGTCAAAAAATAATTAATTTCTATGAAATAATTAAATTGTGCTTAAAATATGAACATGATAAATTTTAGTTAATTTTATAGTTAATTTTTGTTACACCCCAAACCCGGCCTAGACGTTATGGCCGAATCTGGCGTGTCACATCAAAGTGTCGCAAGAGAAATAGAATTGTCGCTAAAAGTTCAAATGTTTGTGTTTAGCAAATCATTTCATCAAAAAGATTTCCAAAACTTAGACATGTTGATAAAAATACGAATTTAAATTTTAACCCATCTAATTTTTATTGCATGAGAAAAATTTGGCAAATTATGTTATTAAGAGTTGAAATCATCTTAGCAAAACGATTGTCATACTTGTTAACGATGATTTCTTAGACCGATCAAAACTGCGGAAGCTTTTCCAATTAAAAACCATGAAGTTTGAAACGTGTGTTGGTATTTTAAAAACAGTTATTATTTTAAAAACTCGTTTCACTACCCTAGCAGGTTAAAGCAAGAAATGAAAGCCCAATTAAAAGTTAAAAACCCTAAAATGGCCTTACTACAAAGTTAAAACCCAAATATAAATTCTTTAAATAAATAAAGTCATAAGTAAATCATTTGCAATCGTGTGGCCGCCTCTGAGTCCCTCGCGGCTCCTAATCGTCTAAGGTTGGGGATTACCTGTACAGTTAAAAAAAAGGGTGAGTTTGCAAAAACTCAGTGTGTAATCCCCTATCAGTCAAACAGTAAACAGTATATGCAGAACAGTCTAGGCCAAAGTCATATTCAGTATTAGAACAATCTGCGCTTTAGCCCTATATAGTAACAGTGTGGGCTTAAGCCCATTACAAAAATTAGTACAGTGCAGATATGCAACCCATCCCAATCCAGCCAACACACCACCCGTACCAACCAACACACCATGTGGGGATTAAATCGACCCACCCAGCCAACATACCAATATCGTAGCAAAGCTGCTAACAGTAACACAGCAAAGCTACTAATAACAATAAACATGGCAAAGCCAGTAGAATCAGAATACATGGCAAAGCCACTAGTCACAGAAAATACGTGGCAGAGCCACTAGTACAGTACTTCCTCCATAATAGAATCCCAACCCCATGCAGTATGCCCTGTCATAAATATAACGTGTATGCAGTATGTCATACCTAGTATCAGTCATATAAATATCATAAACACATCAATCGACCTACCTCTAGGGGTATAATGGTCATTTTCATCCATTAGGGGTAAAATAGAAATTTTACCCCTCTATGGGTATTTTGGTCATTTTACTAGTTGTGGGGTTTCAGCATATATAACGACCCTTTAGAAGATATTCAGTCGTCTCGAACGATTCAGGTAACCTAAGTCGTCAAAACAGTGTAAATGGGCCTAAGGCCCATCACTCGGCCCAAATAGGCCCACACGCTTGTGTCGCCCATTTAGCCCAAAACAAGTCACGGCAATCTAATTTGCAAAGCACAGTCCAATACTTGTCCCTTATCGTGGATTTTATTCATGTGGGGCCCAATAGCCCATCAGGCCCACACAGCTCAGTTCAACCCAACGAGGCCCATAACGGCCCCAGGCCTACGAAAACGCTCGTGGAGGCCTCTACAGTCTGTCACCCATGATTGGTGGGCTTGGTTTGCCCCACGAGTGCTCGCATGCTCACGAGGCCGCAAATGTTGAAGTTTTGGCATTTTAGCTTTTCGGCTTCTACCGATTCACAGTAAAGCAGGGTGCATTTACACACCTTTATCAAGTGTTTGACAGTAAAAGTATTGGGTGTATGATTACACACCTTTTCACAAAACCACTTCAAACTCCACAAACACCCAACCTACAACCGTTCTAGCATACAATCAGTCTTTCGCTTAATAGTGTAAAAAAAACCTACCCAAATCGACAACACTGCATACCTTGCGCAAAATGCTATTTTTGCTCCCCTTAGACTGCTTATAAGAAATGACCAAACGCTAGTACTGATTCGCTGGACAACCACAAATCTCATTAGCAAGAATAACTTACGAATGTGGCTTAAAACCATAAACATTTAGCTTCCAAAAGTAAAAGAATATTCAGCCTCCCAAACAAGGTAATGCATTTACCATAACCAAAAAGTATGAGAAAGGAGTTGAACGGCTGAATACCCTTACGCTTTTCACCCCTCGAGACCACCTAAGAACCCATCAAGTAACGATCACGGACAAGGGTTGGCCGTGCAGCTCATACCAAAAGAAAGATAAAGAATAGTTCATAAAAAAACGGAGGGAAAATACCACCCTACCGATTTTGATAGCACCCCTTGCATAACCAAATAGAGAAGAAGAGTGTTTGAGATTCGGCCAACGTTCCACCAAAAGAGAAAGTCAGAGGAAAAAGAAAACACCTAGAGAACAGTGAAAAACCGATTCAGAAGGGAATACAAAGAAATGAAAAAGAAGAGGGAAAAGAATTTGGCTATCAAGATTAACAAAGGAAAATTCGGTCACCCCTAATGAAAAGCTGACAAAGAAGAGAAAGACAAGAGTGGTAGGTTCGGCCAAGAGGAAAAAGGGTTACTAGAGCAAGAAAAGTAAGTAGAGTATTCGGCAAAGGAAAGTGTGAAGAAAAGAAGGAAGTGCTTCAAAAGGGATAGTTAAAATTTGGCACTTGTTATGTTGGGTTTTGGCAAGGTGAACAAAACAACTTGAGAAATAATGCCAAACGAGAAAAGAATCCGAGTGGTCAAAACGCAAACATACACGAAAACTAGAAGAGAGAAAACTCAAGAGAGAGGCTATCGAAAAATAAATGGGAAAAACACCCTAATGTCCATATACCAATTCAGCACTTGCACACTCAAGAGACCCTAGCCAAATTTGCACTTACAAGTTACCGAATTCGGCTACACTTCTCCAACCTTCCAACTTCCTTGATTCTCTCTATAATCTCCTCCCACTATCCCTCCTTGATCCACTCCAACCTCCCATTCAAATTCAATTCAAACACCTATGACCAATTCAACCTTAGAGTTCCAGTCCAGCTCCAACACTTCCCTACCTGAAGGAGCAAAATAAACATACTATTGCGCATGCCCTGCCTTAAACCTCAGACCCCTTACCACACCTATAGCTCCACCTAGCCACTAGATCCCATCTTTTTTTGTGTCATAAAACATCCACTATTATTTAAAAGGCTTATGTCCCAGTGTCTAGATTCATTTAAGAGAAAAACTAAAAATTCAGTAAAAGCCCAAACTTGAACCCAAGCTTCCCTAATACTCTCAAACACACCCAAATCATCTAGCCAACATGCCAAATATGCATTTTATGCCAAAACAAGAAAAATTACAACCCCTATAATTTTAGGGCGTTACAACTCTACCCCCTTAAAGAAATTTCGACCTCAAAATTTACCTAGCTAGAAAATGCGAAGGTATTGCTGTCGCACCGCCTCCTCAGGTTCCCACATGGCTTCTTCTGAACCGTAGTTATGCCAAAGCACCTTAACCAGTGGGATAGATTTCTTTCTCAACAACTTAACGTAATGATCTAATATCTGCACTGGTTCTTCCTCGACAGTCAGATCAGGCCTGACTTCGATCTCCTCAACCGGCACTATGTGTGAGGGATTAGAGTGGTACCGCCTCAGCATTGAAACATGAAACACGTCATGAATTCGTCCAACTCTAGAGGCAACTCCAGCTGATAGGCAACAGGTCTAACACACCTCACTACTCGGTAAGGCCCAATAAATCTAGGGCTCAGCTTGCCCTTCCGTCCAAATCTCTGGATTTTTTTCCACGGTGAGACCTTCAAAAAGACATAATCTCCCACAGAATACTCAATCTCCTTCTACTTCAATTTTACATATGACTTCTGTCTATTAGATGCTTCCTTTAACTGGTCTCAAATCAACTTTACCTTTTCTTCAGTATCAAAATTAACTCTGGCCCCAGAACTCGCCACTTTCCCCAACTCAATCCAACAAGTAGGAGTACATCACCTACGACCATATAATGCCTGGTACGGTGCCATCTGAATACTAGACTGGTAGTTATTATTATACGCAAACTCTGCTAATGGTAAATAACCTTCCCAACTGCCTCAAAAATCAATTACACAACTTTTTAGCATATCTTTCAGTACCTGAATTACCCTCTCTGATTGTCCATCTGTCTGAGGATAGAATACAGTACTGAAGTCCAATCTAGTACCCAAAGCCTCGTGTAACTTCTTCCAGAATTGAGATGTGAATCGAGAATCTCTGTCAGATATTATAGAAACTGGTACCCCGTGTAATCTCACAATCTCAGCCACATACAACTTAGCCAACTTCTGCAACGAGTAATCCATACGGACCGGTATAAAATGGGGAGATTTGGTCAATTGGTCTACAATAACCTATACCGAATCCTTCTTAGAAGGCGTCAATGGTAACCCACTCATAAAATCTATGGTTACCCTCTCCCACTTCCACAGTGGAATCTTAACTGGCTACAGTAACCTTGAATGCAATTGATGCTTAGCCTTAACTTGCTGGCATGTCAAACACTTACTCACATAATCGGTAACTTCACGCTTCAGTCCTAGCCACCAATACAGTTCACCCAGGTCACGATACATTTTGTTTTCGCCAGGATGCATAGCATAGGGACTACTATGCGCCTACTGCAGTATAGACAGTCTCAGGTTAGCATCCTTTGAAACACAAGCTCTCCCACAGAAACATAATACCCCTTCGTTGTTCCACCCAAAATTTGAAGTCTCTCCATTCTCAAGTTGTCAGAACCAAGCAACCAGTGATTCATCCAACAACTGCCTACTCTTAATTTGCTCAGTCCACAACGATCTCACTTGAAGCTCAGCCAACAAACTACCCTCATCAAACAGGCTGAGACGAGCAAATATTGCTCTCAAATCAGATACAGCCCTACGGCTAAGTGCGTCAGCTACCATGTTAGCCTTACCCGAGTGATACTGAATCGAACAGTCATAGTCCTTAAGCAACTCTATCCATCTTTGCTGCCTAAAATTCAACTCCTTTTGAGTAAGGAGGTATTTGAGGCTCTTGTGATCCGTGTAAATAACACACTTCTCACCATCTAAGTAACGCCTCCAGATCTTTAGCGCGAATACCACCGCTGCTAACTCCAAGTCGTGAGTAGGGTAATTCACCTCGTGAGATGCATAAGCCACCACCTTACCATCTTGCATTAGCACAACCCCTAAACCAATGTGCGGCGCATCACTATAAACAGTGAATTCTTTTCCAGGCTCTAGCTGTATTAAAATAGGGGCCTCAATTAGAACCTTTTTCAATTTCTCAAACTCTCTTACTGTTTATCAGTCTAATTAAACTGTACCCATTTATACAGTAACTTCGTCAAATGTGCAACAATCAGTGAAAACCCTTCAACAAAACGTCTGTAATACCCAGCCAGACCCAGAAAGCTTCGAATTTCAAACACAGTCTTCAGTGGTTTCCAATCTAATACAGCTTCAATTTTATGAGTATCAACTCTAATCCCCTCAGCAGACACTACGTGACTCAGAAATGTCACTTCTCGCAGCCAAAACTCACACTTGCTGAATTTTTCGTATAGCTACTTTTCCCTTAGAATTTGTAGAACAATTCGAAGATGCTCATCATGATCCTCTTCAGTTCTCGAATACACCAATATATCATCTATAAACACCACTACAAATCGGTCCATATAGGGTTGGAACACTCGGTTCATGAGGTCCATAAAAGCTACTGGTGTAGTTGTAAGCCCAAACGACATTACTAGAAATTCATAGTGACCGTATCGAGTCCTAAATGCAGTCTTATACACATCAGCCTCTTTAACCCTTAGCTGATGGTACCCAAAACGGAGGTCGATCTTAGAGAAAACCAAAACTCCTCTAAGCTAATCAAAAAGATCATCAATCCTTAGCAGGGGTACTTGTTCTTAATAGTCAATTTGTTTAATTGCTGATAGTCGATGCACATGTGCATAGTCCCATCCTTCTTCTTGATGAACAACACCGGTGCTCCTCATGGAGACACACTCAGTTGGATGAATGCTCGATCCAACAATTCTTGAATTTAGGTTTTTAATTCCACTAGCTCCTTTCGTGCCATCCTATAAGGGGTGATGGACATCGGAGCTATTCTCAGCAAAAGCTCAATATCAAATTCGACCTCATGGTTTGGAGGCAACACAAGAAGCTCGTCAGGAAATACGTCCGAAAAATCCTTAACAATTTGGACATCTCTAACAGAAGGACCTACAGAGTCAGAAGTACCAACGTAGGCTAGAAACGCCTCACACCCTTTGTGAACCAGCTTCTCAGCCTTAATGCTGAGATTACGTCAGACAGATAATATCTTTACTCCCTATCATGGCTACCTCCTCATCCTTGGTAGACTTCAATACCATACGCTTAGCAGCATAATCTAAACTCACACGGTACTTCACTAGCCAATCCATACCCAATATAAGGTCGAATTCACCAAACGGCAGTTCCATCTTACTCCTTAAACCTCTAGAGGCACATTTTTAAATAACTTATTTACCCTAGTCGACTGTCCCAACGGACTTATCACAGTCGTTTCACTAGTAGTATTTTCAAACTGAAGACCCAACGTCCCAGACATAGTGCAAGCAACATACGAGTTTGTAGAACCAATATCAATTAAAGCAGTGTATGGTATATAAATTAGGAACGTACCAGTTACCAGCACCTCTGCTCGGTACTCCACGACCTCGTCCAATACTATTTCTACCTCTGGCCTGCCCACGGCCTCTCGGTGGCTGCTAACCACCTCTCACTAGCTGAACAAACCTATGTTCTGTAGCTTTCATTTGACCCGACCTCTGAGGACAATTCTTAACTTGATGATCCATTGATCCACATCTAAAACACGCCCCAGTCTTTTTTCCAGCACTCGCCTAGGTGAGATCTCCCGCAATCTGCGCAAGGCTATAGTTTAACAGCAGTAACAAGGATTGCTCGAACTAGCCCGTCAAATCTGGCCTTTTTAACAGGCTTTCCAGAAGAACCCGAGGGCCCTGAATCCCTCTTAAATTTGCCTTTATCTTTCTTGCGATTCTAGCGCTCAAAGCGCTTCACATCCTCAGTAATTTTTGCCTTTTCCACCAGAGTAGCAAAATCTCACTCCCTCTACAGAGCTATCAGTACTCGCAACTCATTCCGGAGGCCATCTTCGAAATGTACACAGCGTTTATACTCGGTCGCTACTATTACTCGAGCATAGCGACTTAGCCGAAAAAACTCTGCCTCGTACTCTACCACAGTCTTATTCCCTTGGGTTAGGTTCAGAAATTCCTTCCTTCGGGTGTCCACATAACTCGTCCCTACATATTTTCCTTGGAAGGCTACCTCAAAGAAATCCCATGTCAAACGGTCAGCCGGCATACCCTCTCTCACGGTGAGCCACCACTGGTAAGCCTTGTCTCGTAGCAAGGACACAGCGCCTTTTAATTTTTGCTCTATAGTACAATCAAGGTCATCCATTATCCGCTCAGTAGCCTCCAACCAGTACCCTGCAACATTTGGGGCTATACAAAACACACCCTTAAAGATTTCTGTTCCATTCGATTGAAGTTACTCAAAAATTGACCCTTGGCCCACTGATCCAGTACTCACTCTAGCAACCCTCTCTAGAACGTGAAGCATTGCTTGGGATAGAGCATCATCCCCAACCGCTCGGTCAAAAGACCCCGTTTCAGTCACTTACAAAGCTGGTGCCTCCCTACAAGGACCCGATGCTGAAGACCGAGCTCTAGCACTTCCTCAGCCTCTACTGTAGCCTCGTACACCCCTTCCTCGAGTACCCTTTGTGCTTATATCGATATACACTTAATCTATTTTAGAAGTTTTATGAATCAGTTCTTTATTCCAGTAATTATTAACAGATATTTTATGATAAGGCAGTAGTTATAGTTTGTTTTCGCAGATCAAGATCCCTCTACAGTTTTTAGTTTACTCTAACCTAAGAGTTTCAGTATAGTCTTACTACTTATAGTAGTTTCAGTCTAACAGTTAACAGTATAAAAGAACTTCCAGATTTGGCGACGGAGACTCGGTGTGCCAGACTTCCAATAGTACCATTCTAAAACAACTCAGATTCTTTGAAATCATCTCTTTTTAAATTAGATTTTTAGAAAAATTTTCAAAACCCATTCCACAACCGAGTTTTACAACTCGACCCTAATACCACTCAATGTAACACCCCAAACCCAGTACAGACATTATGGACGAATCTGGCATGTCACATCAAAGTGTCATCAGAGAAACAAAATCATCGTTAAAAGTCCAAATGTTTGTGTTTAGAAAATCATTCCGTCAAAAAGATCTCCAAAACTTAGACATGTTGATAAAAATTCAAATTTAAATTTTAACCCATCTAGTTTTTATTGCATGAGAAAAATTCAGCAAATTACGTTATTAAGAGTTGAAAACATCTTAGCAAAATGATTGTCATACTGATTTCTTAGATAGATCAAAACCACGGAAGCTTTTCCAATTAAAAACCATGAAGTTTGAAATGCGTGTTGGTCTTTTAAAAACAGTTATTATTTTGAAAACTCGTTTTACTACTCTAGTAGGTTAAAGTAAGAAATGAAAGCGCAATTAAAAGTTAAAAACCCCAAAATGGCCTTATTACAAAGCTAACACCCAAATATAAATTCTTTAAATAAAAAAAGTCATAAGTAAATCATTTGCGATCGTGTGGCCACCTCTGAGTCCCTCGCAGCTCCAAATCATCTAAGGCTGGGGATTACCTGTACAATTAAAAGAAAGGGTGAGTTTGCGAAAACTTAGTGTGTAATCCACAATTAGTCAAACAGTAAACAATATATGTAGAATAGTCTAGGCCTAAGCCCTATTCAGTATTAGAACAGTCTGGGTTTAGCCCTATACAGTGACGATGTGAGCTTAAGCCCATTATAGAAATCAATACAGTGCAAATATGCAACCCATCCCAATCCAGCCAAAACACCATACGTACCAACCAACACACCATGTAGGGATTAAATCGACCCACCCAGCCAACACACCAATTTCGTAGCGACACTGCTAACAGTAACATAGCAAAGCTGCTAATAATAGTAAACGTGGCAAAGCCACTAGAATCAGAATACGTGGCAAAGCCACTAGTCATAAAAAATACGTGGCAGAGCCACTAGTACAGTACTTCCTCCATAACAGAATCCCAATCCCATGCAGTATGTCTTGTCATAAATATAATTGTATGTAGTATGTCATACCCAGTATCAATCATATAAATATCATAAACACATCAATCAACCTACCTCTAGGGGTATAATGGTCATTTCCGTCCATTAGGGGTAAAATAGTAATTTTGCCCCTCTAGGGATATTTTGGTCATTTTACTAGTTATGGGGTTTTGGTACATTTAACGACCCTTTAAAAGATATTCAGTCATCTCAAATGACTCAGGCAACCTAAGTGGTCAAAACAGTGTAAATGGCCCTAAGGCCCATCACTCGGCCCAAACGGGCCCACACACTCGTGTGGCCCATTTAGCCCAAATACCACCACAGTGATCTAATTTGCAAAGCCCAGTCCAATAATTATCCCTTACTGTGGATTTTATCTATGTACAGCCCATAAGCCTATGGGCCCACACGGTTCAATTCAGCCCAACGAGACCCATAACGGCCCCAGGCCCATGAAAACACTCGTGGAGGCCTCTACAGTCTGTCACCCATGATTGGTGGGCTCGGTTTGCCTCATGAGTGCTTGCGAGGCTACAAATGCTGAAGTTTCGACATTTCGGCTGTTCGGCTTCTGCCGATTCACAGTAAAATAGGGTGCGTTTACACACATTTATCAAATGTCTGACAGTAACAGTATTAGGTGTACGATTACACACCTTTTCACGAAACCGCTTCAAACTCCACAATCACCAAACCTACAACTGTTTCAACATACAATCAGTCTTTCCCTTAATGGTGTAAAAAAACACCTACCCAAATCGACAACACTGCATACCTTGCACAAAATGTGATTTTTGCTCCCCTTAAACTGCTTATAAGAAACGACCAAACGCTACTACCGATTTGCTGCACAACCATAAATCTCATCAGTAAGAATAACTTACGAATGTGGCTTAAAACCACAAATATTCGGCTTCCAAAAGCAAAAGAATATTCGGCCTCCCAAACAAGGTAATGCATTTACCTTAACCGAAAAGTAAGAGAAAGGGCTTGAACAGCTGAATACCCTTACGCTTTTTCACCACTCGAGACCACCTAGGAACCTATCGAGTAATAGATCAAGGACAAGGGTTGGTCATGCGGCTCATAACAAAAGAAAGAAAAAGAATAGTTCATAAAAAAAATAGACCGATTTTGACAACACCCCTTGCAGAAGCAAACGGAAAAGAAGAGTGTTTGAGATTCGACCGACGTTCCACCAAAAGAGAAAATCAGATGAAAAAGAAAACACCCAGAGAATAGTTAAAAGCTGATTCAAGAGGGAATACAAAGAAATAAAAAAGAAGAGGGAAAAGAATTCAACTATCAAGGATTAACAAAGGAAAATTCAGTCACCCCTAATAAAAAGCTGACAAAGAAGAGAAAGGCAAGAGTGGTAGGTTCGGCCAAGAGGAAAAAGGGTTACCAAAGCAAGAAAAGTAAGTAGAGTATTCGGTACAAGAAAGTGTGAAGAAAAGAAGGAAAAATTTCAAATGGGATAGTCAGAATTCGGCCTTGTTTTGTTGGGTTTCGGTAAGGTGAACAAAACAACTTGAGAATTAATGCCAATTGAGAAAACAACCCGAATGGCCAAAACACAAACATGCAGGAAAACCAAAAGAGAGAAAACTCAAGAGAAAGGCTATCAAAAACTAAATGGGAAAAAACACCCTAATGTCCCTATACCAGTTCAGCACTTGCACACCCAAGAGACCCTAGCCGGACTTGCACTTACAAGTTACCCAATTCGGCTACACTTCTCCAACCTTCTAACTTCTTTGATTCTCTCCATAATCTCCTCCCACTATCCCTCATTGATCCACTCCAACCTCCCATTCAAATCCAATTCAAACACCCATGACCAATTCAACCTCAGAGTTCCAGTCTAACTCCAACACCTCTCTACCTCAAGCAGCAAAATAAACATACTATTACGCATACCCCGCCTTGAACCTTAGACCATTTACCACACCTGTAGTACCACCTAGCCACTAGATCCCATCTCTTTTTGTGTCCTAAAACAACCACTATTATTTAAAAGCTTATGTCCCAGTGTCCAGATTCATTTAAGAGAAAAACTAAAAATTCAGTAAAAGCCCAAACTTGCACCCAGGCTTCCCTAACACTCTCAAACACACCCAAACCATCTAGCCAACATTGCAAATATGTATTTTATGCCGAAACAAGAAAAATTACAACCCTTATAATTTTGGGGCGTTACAATTTTGATTAATTTTGATTATTTTCAACAAATTTGCATAGAGGGCAAAAAATGACCCAGCAGACACTACTAGAAGAACAAAACCGAGAAGCAATTTGATGTATCAAGGTGAATTAATTTCCAGCCTAAGACAGTCCAATTATGTGTATTAATTCATAATATAATTAATTTTAATTTATTCTCAATTTTATTTAGGCTAAATAAATTATTATTAATTAATTATGGAAAAGTGGTCTAGTTGAACCGCACCAGTTGAACCGAACAAAGCGAACCGAACCAGCCACAAATTGGGCAGCCCAGAATCGTCCATATGCTGATCCAAATCAACATTTTATCTGATTAAATAAGCTTGCAAAGAAGCCCTTGAACAACTTTCAAAGTTGCATCCGAACCCCTCCAAAATATATGGCTTTATAAATTTCCCCAAGCCTAAAATAGCAAAGTTGAAACTATAAACCTTGCCATCTGTGTGGCTGGCCAAGAGAGGGCTCTTTAGCTGATAACTTTTTCTCTTTTTAGCTTCCATATTCAACTATAAAAGGCCCCATTAGCTGATCATTCAAGGCATCCCTCAATCCCTCAATCCTCCAATCTCTCATTCATTTACACTTCCTCTCTTCTCTCTATGCTCTCTTTTCTCCAAAGAGCCAAGCTTCTTGTGCTAATTTCTTCTCTTGGAAAAGAGGCTCTCATCAGCCATTTTGGAGTAGCAATTAGGTGTTTATAATACACCATGATAGCCGAGGACAACGGAGAACGACGAACGGAGCATGCTAGTCAAGCCACGGAGAAACACCAGATTTGATTCTTGTTCCCTATCTTTTTAATTTTTGCTGCTATTTTGACAAACATGTTTATGAATATTTATGATATTGAAATGGTTAATTTAATCAATTTAGCTTTAATTTAATTCGTGTTAGGTTGATTGCATTTCATCTACTTAAATTGCTAAAAATTGTGTTTATGTTTTTATCGGCCCCTGTAATATGTTTGATTTAGAAAAATCATGCCTAAGTTATTCTTGCATTAAAATTGTTGGATAACTATTGAATTAATTATTTAAACGGATTGAAATTGTAATTAATGGACATAGTACTTAATTAGTGCAAGTTTATTCTTCTAAGGTAGCTGAAGGTTAAATTAGCATTGTATTTGGCGATACATATGCCTTGCATAACTTGCAAGATTATTGTGATTAAACTGTTTCAAGGTAAGGATACCTTGTTACCTCACATAGTCTTTCATGTGCTTATTAGATTTAATTAATCGTTTGAATTGACATGGAAATATGCAAGAGATTATTTAATTTAATGAGTATGTATGTGCAATAACATGTTTACCTTTTTAAATCTGTTTAATCAATTGAATTGTCATAGAAATATGTACAAGAGATGAATGGATTTCTATAGGTGATTATGTTCATAAGTTAGAAAATTACTGAGTTGCCGTGAATTTATTCGTAACAACGTAGACATGAGTTTAACAATTCTAAGTTAAAGATTTGTAATTAATCTAACACAATTATGTCATCTTGATTAAATCATATTTTGAAATCGTACATTAGAACTTTTCTTTTTCATTTTATTTATTTACTTAGTTTTAAAATCCTAGTTTTCAATCATCTTCTTAAACCAAATTATTTTTCCTTCACCAAAGTGTTTTAAAATTACTTTCATAAATAATTCCTTTACTGTCACTGTGGGTACGATAACTCGACATTTACTTATCACTTTATTACTTGTTGCGATTGTGTACACTTGCACATTTCTGTCGTTCCAGTGTCTAATGCTAGAAACTATGCATTGGGCATTTTCACAATAGCTCCTTGAACCACTCCTATTCTACATATAATGTTTCATCCTCTGATTGCCTAAATGATGTAAGGCCATTCCTCAACTTAGCATTTATGTTAGGAAGACTATATCTTAGTAGAAACCTCTAACACAACTCAGAGATTAGAAGCTTTTTAGGCTTAGCCGATTATTATAGATGGTTTGTTAAAGAATTTTCCATGATTGCTACTTCGATAACGAGGTTTTTATAGAAAGATGTCAAGTTCGAGTGGACAGAAAAGTGCCTATAGAGTTTTGAGAAACTAAAGGCATTGTTGACTGAAGCTCTAGTTTTAGTACAACTTGAACTGGGAAAAGAATTTGTGGTTTATAGCGATGCATCCTTGAATGGATTAGGTTATGTACTAATGCAAGAAGGCAAGGTAATAGTTATGCTTTAAGACAGCTGAAACCACACAAGAAAAACTATCCGACCCATGATTTAGAACTAGCCACCATTGTGTTTGCATTGAAGATCTAGAGACACCATTTGTATGGCAAGAAATGCTGAGTATTCACTGACCATAAAAGTCTAAAGTACTTAATGACTCAAAAGGATTTGAATCTACGGCAACGAAGGTGACTTGAACTATTAAAAGATTATGAGATAGTGATTGACTACCACCCGGGAAAGGCGAATGTGGTTGCCGATGCATTGAGTAGGAAATCCTTGTTTGCATTAAAGACTATGAATACTCATTTGACTGTATCTGATGACGGTTCTATTCTAACAGAGTTGAGAGCTAGACCGATGTTTCTCCAAGAGATTTGTGAAGCTCAAAAAAGTGACTAGTTTGCAACCCAAGCGAGTTTAGGGTGAGTCAAGCATCGAATCAGATTTTTGGATTCAATTCGAAGGTTGCTTGATGTTTTGAGATAGGATTTGTGTTCCTAAGAATACTGAATTGATTCAGAAGATTTTGTATAAGGCACACAGTACTTGCCTATCTATTCATCCAGGTAGTGTGAAAATGTATAATGATCTAAAAAAATTGTATTGGTGGCCAGCCATGAAACGAGACATTTCAGAGTTTGCGTCAAAGTGTTTAGTTTGTCAACTAGTGAAAGCTGAGCACCAAGTGTCTTCTGATTTACTTCAACCTGTGATGGTTCCCGAGTGGAAATGGAATAGGATCATGATGGATTTTGTGACAGGTTTGCCTCTGACTTCTAAAAAGAAGGATGTCGTATGGGTCATTGTTGATCGATTGACGAAATCGGCTCATTTTATACAAGTACATACCGACTATCCACTTGATAAGTTGGCTAAGTTGTATGTTTCCAAAATTGTGAGACTTCACAGAGTGCCTTTGTCGATTATTTCGGATAGAGATCCGAGGTTCACGTCACAATTTTGGAAAAAGTTACAAGAAGCTTTGGATACAAAGTTGAATTTTAGTACAGTGTTCCATTAGCATACCGACGGTCAGTTTGAAAGAGTAATTCAAATTCTTGAAGACATGCTTCGATGTTGTATATTGGAATTCCAATGTAGTTGGGAAAAGTATTTACCGTTGGTAGAATTTGCCTACAACAATAGTTTCCAGTCGAGTTTGAAAATGGTGCCTTATGAGGCATTGTATGGGGGTAAGTGCCAAGCACCTCTGTATTGGATCGAGCTCAGAGAAAATCAAATTCATGGGGTTGACTTGGTCAAAGAAACTAAAGAGAAAGTAAAAGTAATTCATGATTGTTTGAAATCTGCTTCAGATAGACAAAAGTCCTACGTGGATTTGAAATGGAAAGAGATTGAATTTCAAGTCAGTGACAAGGTATTCTTGAAAGTAGCTCCGTGGAAGAAAGTTTTTTGGTTTGGTCGAAAGGGCAAATTGTAACAGCCCGAATTAGGGCCTAAACAGAACAGTGGTTTCGAGAACCACGAATCTGAAGTTGAAAAATTTATTGCGATTAAGTTTTAACGTTTACTATGTGATTGGATACTTGTGTGAAATTTTCGTTAAGAAATTTTATCAATTGGGTGTCCAATTTGATAATTAGGACTAAATTGAAATAGATGAAAAATGTGTGTTCTAGTTCATAAAGGTACTTGATTGGAATGGGTTTTTAAATTAGAGGTCCTTATGTGGTAATTAGACCATTATACTTTGGTTTGGACAAAAATGGACTTGGAAGGATAAAATACCAAAGGTTTTAATGAAGGGCATTTTGGTTATTTGGTAATTAAAAGAATTAACAAGGGAAAATCAAGCCAAATTGTGTCCAACTTCTTCACCAAGGCCGAATGTAGCATGGAGACACCATGGCTAGGGTTTCTTCATCTTTCAAGCTCAATAGTAAGTGCATTGAAGCCCCGTTTTTAATGTTCTTTACATTTTTGAGATCCTCATAACTCGGTTTAGCTATTTCTACCATTATTTTGAGCTAGGGTTTGTGTTTAAAAATTTACCCATGGATGAAATGCATGTGCTTTTGTTTCTAATGGTAGAATATGAATGTTCGGTGTGTAATAAATGACTTTTACTAAGTGATTTTCGAGGAAATTGCATAAAAGGACTAGTTTGTAAAAGGTTGTAAAATATGTGTAAATGTGTGAATGAATGTGTGTAAATGTGTGAATGAATACAAACTGTGGGCTGCTATAGTTATGAAAATGGTTCAGCTAGGCCTAAAATACAAGGAAATTGAATAAAAATCATTTTACCAGCCTAGGGGCAAAAGTGTAAATATGACAAAGTTTAGGGGTAAAAATTTAATTATACCAAAAATGTGAAATTGGGCTAAATTGAGTAGCATGATAAATAAATAAGTTAAATGTGTTGTTATAAATCAAAGAAGATGAGATTCGGGCTTAGAATGGGGAAGGAAAAGGTTTGGACTAAAACGCGAAAATTTGATATCTTAGACCGAGGTAAGTTTGTATGGAAATAAAGCCTCATCTTTACTTATATTTTCATGTTTTAATATATTTTGTGTAATACGGTTGAATAACGACTATAATTAACAAAGTGTTGACGAGTGATCCCGTATAAGGGACTTTAAGATGGAAATTGAAAAGTTTTAAATTTGAACCAAAATTTATGACTCGGTTTTGCATGTTCATGTGTGTTTAAGCCTAGTAACGCCTCGTACCCTATTCCAGCATTGAATATGGGTAAGGGGTGTTACACAAATTGAGTTCGCACTTTATTAGGCCATATAAAATTACCGAAAGAATAAGTCCAGTAGCATATCGATTAGCTTTACCGTCTAAGTTGGAAATAATTCATGATATGTTCCATGTGTCTATGTTGCGTCGTTATCGATCTGATCCCTCGAATGTAATTTCACCGACAGAGGTTGAGATTCAACTGGATATGACTTATGGCGAAGAGCCAGTTAAAATTTTGGCTCGAAAGGTCAAGTAATTAAGGAATAAAAGCACAGTCCTTGTGAAAGTGTTATGGCAAAGACATGGAGTTGAAGAGGCTACATGGGAACCCGAGGAGACAATTAGAAACTAATACCCAAACCTTTTTATCGGTAAGATTTTCGGGGACGAAAATCCCTAAAGGGGGAAGAGTTGTAACATCTTGATTAAGGGCCTAGTCAGAATAGTGGTTTCGAGACCACAAATTTGAAGTAGAAATATTTATTTTTATGATTTTTTTTTAGGTCCATGGCATGTTTGCATGATTGTGTGAAAGTTTCATGAAGAAATTTTGTAAATAAGAGTCCAAATTGACTTTTAGGACTAAATTGCAAAAGTTACAAAATATGATATTCTAGAGGCTTTAAGTATGAAATAGCTTTGGATTATTAATTAGGGGTCCTTAAATAGCAATTTGCCCAATTTTTATATTTTTGGACAAAAATGGGCATGCATGGGTAAATTTTGAAAGTTTAGTAAAAAGGGCATTTTGGTCATTTAGTTATTTAATGAATAAAAAGGGAAAAAGAAAGCAAAAATGTGTTCATCTTCCTCAAGCAAGTGCCAAAATTTCTAATGGTTCCATAGCTAGGGTTATTGACATTTTCAAGCTCACAAGTAAGTGCATCCTAGCCCCGTTTTTAATGTTCTTTACATTTTTGAAGCTGTCATCAACCGAACTAGCTATTTCTACCATTATTTTGAGCTAGGGTTCATGTTCAAAAATTTACGCATGTGTGACATGCATGTTTTTTTATGTTTAATGAAGGAATATGAAAGTTTGATGTGTGATAAACATCTTTTACCAAGTGATTTTTCATGAAAACACCTAAAAAGGACTAAATTGTAAAAGTTATAAAATGGGTAATAAAAATGTGTTTTAAAAGAAAACGTGGGCTGTTATAAGCATGAAAATGGTTCTGCTAGGCTTGTATGTTAAAGAAATTGAGTGCGTTTCATTTTACGAGCCTAAGGACCAAGTTGTAAATATGTGAAAGTTTAGGGGCAAAACTATAATTTTACCAAGGTATAATCTATGGACTGATTTGAACAATGTGATGATTAAATAAGTGAAATTTTCTATTATAGATCAAGAGGAATGGAGTCTGAACCTAAACCGAGGAAAGAACAAAGTCACGGACTAAATTGTATAACTAGTCATATTTTATTACCGAGGTAAGTTTGCGGGTAAATAATGCAACATTACCTTATTATGAGTTTAATGCCTTATTATTACATGATATGTATAAATATTTCTATGAAATTGATTAATGATGGTTCGATGACGATGTGACAAAGTTTTGATGTCTCGAGAACCCCGGTTGAACCTTAGGAATAGATGGGATACGAATGTAATGACATTAGGGTTATAAGATCCCGTGTAAGACCATATCTGGGATATGACATTGGCATCTGATTATGTGATTACGTGTAAGACCATATCTGGGATATGGCTTCGTTAGGAGATTTCGTGTAAGACCACGTCTGGGATATGGCATCGATATGAGATACCATATAAGACCATATATGGCATATGGCGTTGGCATCAATATGTGATCCCATGTAAGACCATATCGGGAACATGGCATTGGCATCCTACCATACGTATGAGATTTCTCGAGTATCCTTAGTATTCCAAGTGGTTCAACAGGTACTTCATAAGTATGTTAATGAAATGACAAGGTATGAACATGTTGAAAGGATACAGGTATGAACACGAAGCTCATAATTCTTGAGTTATGTAACGATAAGATCTCGGTAAGAAGTGAATGAAGGAATCAAGAACATGAGTTTTATGGTGCATTATGTAAATGACATGATCTAAGATATATCTATGATACTTGAAGACATTGTGACAAGTTATATTTATGTTATGTGTATGATATTACATGATTAATCTTGTTAATTATTTACATGCAAACTTACTAAGCTTTTTGCTTACTCCTCTTTCTTTTCCACGTCCTTATAGTGTCGCCAAGCTAGCTCGGGGATCGAAGAACATCGGAGGCTCGATCACACTATTACTTGGAACATTGGGTATAGCTAGTTTAAAACATTTTGAGTATGGCATGTATAGGGACTTGGTCTTTTTGTTATATGTCATATTGAGCTTGCCAAATGTGTTGGCTTATGATGATATTTGATGAATGTTCATTTTGTATAAGGTCATCTAAAGGTTGGCTAATATTGACCATATCTATAATCAATTGATGATGCATTTCATGAATGTGGATGTTTGCATGATTTGGATAGAAATGTATGTGATGTATAGGTTTGAATAATTTGTGGATGACTTAGTTTTAAGATATTTGATAACTTAAATATGTTATATTATGTGCCTTTGAATTGGTGTAAGTGTGCTTGTGTTTCAGGGTGGCAAAAGGCTTGGCAAATAGCCTTATGCTTGTCCACACGGGTAGATACACAGGCGTGTGTCTAGGCCGTGTGTGACACACGGTCATCCCCATGGGTGTGTTGATAGGCCGTGTGTACCTTGCACCCTTATTTTACAAAACAGAATGTTCAATAGTAAAAACACGGGCAGAGACACGGTCGTGTGTCTTGGCCGTGTGAGAGACACGACCCTAAAACATGGGCGTGTGATAAGGCCGTGTGAAGTCTGCACATTAAATGTGAGAATTAAATTCATCACACGGCCTAGCGCAGGGGCGTGTGACTTGGCCGTGTGACCATAAGTGGGTGATGACGTCATAAACAAAAAGTTACACGGGTGGAGGATATAGGCATGTCTAGAACCACACGGGCGTGTGTGACCACACGGCTTGCCCACATGGGCGTGTGACCCTCCAAAATATGAAAATTTTCTAAGTGTTGTAAAAGTTTTGAAAGTTCTCGATTTAGTCCCTAACCACCTCCAATGTATGTTTAGGGCCTCGTAATATGTTTGAAAATTTTCAAATTGGATGAAAATTTTATGGTCCGATTTTGCATGAATGTTTATGTTTAAGTCCGGTAACGTCTCGTATCATGTTCTGATGTTGAACATGGGTAAGGGGTGTTACAACTTAACTATCATTTATTAATGTGAAAGCAATTTGTGAACCATTTTTAAACTTTTTTTAAGTATTTAAACCTAAGCGTGTTTTGGTCATTTTACCATATAAGGTTAAACTATCCGATTTTATTTTTAAATGGTTACCAACCTTATTTTAGTCAAATTATGCAAGCCCTTAAAATTTTAGCTTAATTCAAGTTTATTTACTATGTCTAATTCAAGTTTTATTGTTAGGGACTAAATCGTAACTCTCACAAACTTTTAGTATATTTTCCAAATTAAAAATTAAGATTGTTTCCACCAAATATAAATAGTTACAAGTCTAATCCTAAAATAGTATCAATTTTCCCCAAGCAAATTAGAATACTAGATTAGAAAACCCAAAAATTAAACCCCCAAAAACCTAAACGCCGTGTGAAAAGACACATGCCCGTGTGCAAACCACTGCACCTATTTTGTTAAAAAATTTTGTTTTAATTTCCCGATTTTACATATTTTGCATACCCATTAAACTTGAAATAGCTACAATTAATAATCATAAACATTCACACATCTCCAATTTTGTAACACCCTAGACCCTTATCCGTTGCCGGAATAGAGTACAAGGTATTACGACTCAAATCACAACTTAACAGAAAAATTTTCAATACTCATACTTAACATTAAGTGCCAAAACAATTCATGACAAACATTCAAACGCATCTTCTATAATCCATTGAATAATACTAAACCATGAAGTCATTTAAGCTAATTCATCACCATACCACATGACAAATAAACCACATTTGAAATTCATAATTAATTCATCAAACCAAACATTCGTACTTAATAAAAAGGCAAGCCATTTTCGCATAGCTTGTTTTATACATACATTAAATTAGAACTTAAGACAAAAGAGTTAGGCCTATACATGCCAATTTCAAAATAAGATGATAATGATACCAAAATGAGCTTAGATAGTGTGGATGAGTTCAATTTTGAATCCCTTGAGCCCGTAGCCAGCAAAAGTGATCTATAAAACAGAGTACCAGAGCAAACGAAGTAAGCGTATGAGCTTAGTAAGTTTCAAATAAACAAGTCAACTTGAATAAAGACAACTAACACATATGAGTACAATTTTAATTAACTTCTCTTGTGCTGAAAATTCAAGAGCACATCAAACATTTTTACTTTTCAAGTCATTCCTTACATCACTTATTTGAAATAAAACAAGGATATTGTATCCACATAGTTCTTCCATAAGCAACTACAAGGCATAACATGTAATCCCAATATTTAGTTTCACAATATCCCAGTACTTATATAAACCTTCACATCTAAATCACGTTCTATTTCATTTCAACCTTTCAATTCACTTTATCATCATACACATGAATAAGTTTTACGTACCTTAGTGATTTAAATCTATTGATCAAATTCGGATGTCGTATGGTACAAGTTCTCAGCATTACTTCCTTATCATTTCACCGGCCCTTAGCCTGTTAGGTAACACCCGAACTCATCATCGGCACCAAAGCCTGCTGGACTTGTAAGTCCGAAACTCATCACCGGCATCGAAGCCTGCTGGACTTTTATGTCCGAAGTTTATCACCGGCTCGCAACCTGCTGGACTATTAAGTCCGATCTTACCACCAGCTTTACAGCTTGCTAGGTCTAAGACCCGAATAATATCGTACGATAATTAATTTCACAGGTTTGTCACATAACATATTCACTTACGTATAATATTCACATGAAACAACCACATTAATAAGAAGTTGCACTCCTTTCAAACATACCTATACATAACATAATCCAATTTACTTGATACAGACCATTCGATCTCACCCCATGCATATAAGTTCATACACTTTACATTAACTAACTTTGGCCTCATCACATGTCTAATAGTACACACATTTCACATTTGGTCATTCGGCTACACTACATACACATAAGCATATGTACATTTCACATTTGCCTATTCGACCACACTACATATACACAAGCATATATATATTCCACCTTAGTCATTCATCTTTATTTTGCATACACGTTCACATGACTCACATTGATCATTCAATATATCACACACATATGTACCATTTAGTTACATTCGGCTTATTAGTAAAATATAAATGATATTCTCTTAGCTATTTTCATTAAGCCAATAAGCATATAAAATCAACCAAACACTTAAGGACTTACCTTAACTCTCGTCGAACGTTTGTGAATCGGCTAATCAACGAGTTTCGCCTTCCCTTTATCCAACGCTGACCCTCTTTGCTTTTGAGCTAAAGTTAAAACAAATCCACTTAATCTATTTTATTTTTCATTCAGTAATATAGCATATTGATCAAGACCTTATTCATACACCACATAAACTTCAATTGGCTATTTCAATGTACATTTAATAAATGCATCATCAAATTTTAAAACACATTCGGCACTTGTTACAAATGAACCTATTAACCTATTACTACTTATCATTTTCATTCGAGACTTCCCTCTTTCAACCATTTCACATATTAGCATTTTAAACAATGAAACTAATAAAGGTAATAAGCCCTTAACCAAGGATAGTCTCCTTAATAAAACACATATACAGTACCTTCATATACTCTATTAAAAATACAATGAATTTCAAGCACAATGGCACACACACATATATATATCTTTAAGAGTTAACATTTTAGCATCAAGTCTCGAATCAATATAGGAGCCGAATTTCCAAAATTTATGACTTCTACCACTCATTTAAATTCATATAAATCTTGCATATACGGTGAAAATATAACTCAAATTTATTATTAAACAACTTAACAATTCAAATCTTAATGTACAAATTTTTTTTTGAACCAACCAATATGATCGAATGTTCCCCTTCCTTAAAGTATAGATGGAATTTCACAATCAAAATCACAAGTGCAAAAATTCAACTTCCTATCATTACAAAGAACGCAAGCTTTACTCATCTTGAGTCTAAATTCACATTCGGCAACCATGGATTTCTAAGCATACAGATCAAATTCTCAATTCACCATCTATTCACACATATGCACGTTTAACAGGCTCAATTTACTCTTACTACAAAACTCATCAAGAAACATAACAAATTCCATGGCACTCAAACATAAATCCTTTAATCAACTAAATCATAGCCGAATGTCTTTATAGACAATTTGGCCGATCCAAGCATAAATATCAAAATTAACTTACAAACTAAATTTCACACAAGTTTAAACATCATTTCAAACACTAAGCCTTCATTCATCAATTTAAATCAAGAATTGCCGAATTCCATACTTACAATCCATGACCGAAATGTGACATACTAATCCAAGGAATAAACTCATGGGTAATAGATAGAATCAAGCAAGAACTCAAAGTCACAAAATTTTCAACCAAATAACATGAACTCACCTTAAATTCAAGCTTTGCTATTGACCGATTCCTTGAGCTTAAACTTTCTCTATTGTTTCACTAGTTTCGGCAATGAAGGGAAGAAGATGATCTAACTTTGGTTTTTCCTCCCACTAAGTCATATAATTATTATTATATTTGTTTTATGCTTATAAGTCATATAATCCCAATAAAGAAATGCATAAAATATGAAACAAATAGACTTCATGAAAATGTTGGCCGACCACTACCATAATTTGGTCAATTTGACATGCAACTCCTCCAACTAATATTCCATGCATTATTCGGCCACTTTTATAATTCCTAACACATTTTCAATTATAACACATAGGTCCTTTACTAAAAATTCTACTTTCTCACAGCAAAATCAAAGCATGAAAAATCTCACACAAGCATCTTCACATAATATAAACATAGAATTTAACACTTAATAAATTTTACGACTTGGTTTAGTGGTCCCGAAACCACTTTTCGACTAGGGTCAAATTAGGGCTGTCACAAATTTAATTTATTTACAACAAATATGCAACAATTAATAAAAATTTAACACTCAATTACACGTTTAGTAAACACCAATTAATTCACACAAGCTACATACCTTAGTCACAAGCAATCCACTCTATGGTAAGCTTCAACTAAACATTGTTAGTATAAAATACATGCTTCATACACCGTGTTATCAACCACCGTATGAACACTCATCAACATGCCATAAATCAAACATTAATTAGACCTCAAATCATGTATTAAAGCAATTATAAAATCACCAAAATTAAAGTCCAAAATTTAATGTCCAATGACCATTACAAGTAAAATAACACTAGTCCGAAAAGTGTCACAATACCCCTGTATAGTCTCTAAAATAAATTTCTTAAGCCACTACCTAACCTTATTCTTGGCTTGCCCTTGCATTCACTTTTCGACTCTTTAGGCTCAAAAATTCTCTACAAGAGATGTGAGGGTGTGAGCTTAAAAAGCTCAGTGAAAGAGATAGTAAAAACATCAAGTAATTTGCATCCAATCATGCATAAATCAGAGCAATTAAACATTAAATTTTCAGTCACAACATGTAAACATTTCACCATAACATCACATGCTATTTCAAGAATTAAAAATCAATTTTTCCATGGCATGAAAAATAATCTTTTAACACATAATCATTCAATTATATTGGCACAATTAATCAATTATATTGGCATAATACATCCATGCCAATAAGTAAACGTGTGATCATACATTGGATAAACGAATCTCTGACCTCCCACAAATCAAATACAGTCCTTTGAATGGAATAGGTCAAAGCCACACGCTTATAGCACCTCAAATAACCCAATGAATGGAGACTCAAGCTTAACACTCCTTTATCTACTCCAAACAAATTAGCCCACCAAGAGTCATATGCTCATAATATCACAAATAATGGTGAGCACTCACAAATCCTATGACATGCCAACTATATCCAATAGATCCACCATGCAATGTTGCCAATATAATCATACATACAAGGCATAAAATTTGTTGTTTAATCACTTAATTTAAGATGTTAAAATACAAGTAAAAGTATGTTGCTAAGCAATTTTAACATAAATAAAATTAAGCATAACAAATATCATTTTTCCCAATATTCATATACCAATTAGAATGTCTTTTTCAAATGTTCAATAAATCAGCAATTCATGCTCCAAATATCAATTTATTCCATACAATTTAATCATGCTAAAAGCATAATACACAACTTACCAAACCAATTGTCATTTTGCTCTTTTATAAAATAAAACCTATTTTTACAAATCCAACCATTCAATATGTAATTAAGTCATTAATAACACCATTAAACCTCTAATTTAACACATAATTAGGCCAATTTACCAAATTGCTATTAATATCACTCACCTCCACATTTAGCTCTTTAAGAAAAAAAATGTTCAAACAAGCAAGTTTGAGCTTCAATTCTGATTGACAGGTTTCTCCTCTTGATGTGGAGCTTTAATAGAGACAAATTATGTATTACAAACTAACAATAGAAACAAGAAATACAAAATTTGATAAGGTATACGAATCTAAATCATTGCTCTAAACTACCATACCGATGTTGCACAACTAACCCGGAATATGGAGTTCCTCAACTAAGCTCCCTTTTCAGCACCTCAAACCACTTATAATCTTCATTCATAATCCAATAACATGTATTCTAAGTATTAATCTCATCATTTAATCTGTTTCATAATTTTCCGGAGAAATCATCCATGTTCTTGATCAAATTTGAATTTCTCAAAATTGATCCATAAAACGTGCTTGATCTTTTGGTTTAAGATTAAAATCCTCTTATTAGACCTATTTTGAGCTTAGACATCCATTAATATTTGGATTCCAACTCAAAATTAAAGATCCACCATTGTTGATCCTCAAGTTCAAGAAAGAGGAAATTAAAGTTGAAAATCCATTATAATCAGTTTAATTAACAAATAATGATTGAAATCAACATAAAAACAAGTTCAGAGATGAGGATTGCCTTCAATTGAACTCAAATCATTGATTTGGAAGTTTGAATCAAAATGATTGAAGAAATTTAGATGACTTTTTGCCCAACTTCGAAAATTATTTCTAGAGCTTTTAGAGAGAATTTTGGGAGAGAAAAGGTTTAGATCTATTCTTTGATATTTGGTTTATGAAAACAAGCAAAAAAAAAAAAAAAAAAGAGAAAAGTGTAACACCCCTAACCCGTATCCGTTGCCGAAATGGGGTTACGAGGTATTACCGGACAAGACACAACTTACATACATTCATATAATCATTTAAGTCAAATTCGAATTATATATATAATATAATGTTATTTAAATATTAAACATTAAAATATTAAGTCACACAGTATTTACGAATCACATCACAAGTTCAATTGAATCCATATCTACACATATATCACTTTTTTACAAGTCAATAAACATGTTTCTAAATTCTACCAAAACTACTAAAAAAATCACTTAATTCATGTACCAAGTATATACATAATATTCAAATAATTAATAAATACCAAATGTTTTATTTCATAATGATAAACATACACCTATTGAACCAAATAAATCATATATCCAGTTTATGCCCCAAAATCATATGTTGCATTATTAATTCAACATCATGGCTGAACATGTTATACACATTTATTTAAATCACAATATCATGCATCAATTCGTAAGCCAAATTTACTTTAATTATAATACAAACACACAACCAAAATACCAAATCAACCTTAAGCACAAATCATATTTACTATAATCCATTTATTAAGTATCAAAACAACCAATATTTAAACCATCACCTCATATTTATTTTACAATTATACCAAATACTAATTTCGCCCACAATTGATAAATTCATGGTATACCTAATTTACTAATATATCATTTGTACATACACGTCATACAAGATATATATATATCAATATATATAATACACTTGAAATGACTTAAAACGCACACATCTTTAGTTGTTCAATATTTATGCATTTATAACCATACCTATTCAATTCATTTTCAAACACTTATACTAAAACCATTCATGTCCAAATTTGCATATCATAGTCATGCTTATATAACACCTTCACAACGTCAATTAACCTAGACATAAAACCACATGTAAAAGCTATCCATTTAGACATATTACTTACAAATAACTACCATTATCACCGAACCTCAATAAATATTCAACAAGGAAGCATGTCATAAATACATATATTTGTTTTACTAAAAATTAGCTGAATAGGCTCATGCATTATACATCCTATCATTTACCTACAAATAACCAAATCAGCTTCATGAATACATAGTACATAATCTTAATTCAACTTACATTCATTACTTTTCTTATTGCCCAAACACATAATCAACATCACCTTATACGTACATAAAATTTACCTTTGAAATAGGCTTAAACCATAATCCATTTCCATAACCATTAGCAAAGCATACCAAGCACACCACACACATATATTATTATGCACATTACTTAACTAACATATCACCCTACGTTTAAAAATCATACCAAACACATCACATATATATATACCATAACCGAAAACACCTAAACTTGAACATCATTCATAGCCATTTTCGCATGGCTTAATATATATACACAACTTCAAAATAACCAAAACATAAGCTAGTCTATACATGCCATAGGTTTAAAATTCAACTTATAAAAATATCGAAAAATAGTAGATAGTGTGATAGACTTCACTAACGATCCTCGAGCCCGTAACTTAGCTTCCAAAATCTATAAAACAGAGAACAAACACACACACAAAGTAAGCTATCACAGCTTAGTAAGTCATAAGCAAATAAAAGAAGCAATGACATTATTAACTCAATTTGACCAAACCAATTCACGCTTTCATAATCACATATAATCGCAAACTTGCAAAATCATATACAACATATACATTCATTTAACAACTTTAACTTAGCCGAAATACACATATATCCATTATCAAAGTTATCATTTACTTTCAAGACCAAAATATCATCTTATAACCAAATATATATATACACATTCATTTATGTATACACATTTTTCACACTTTAATATCACATATTTATATCATTTGGCCAAATATAGATTTACATTCAATATACAAATAACCAACTTTATAACATGATTCATATCATCACTTCAAATACCAAAACTTACCTTAGTTTCAATACATTAACTAACACATACTTGAGCCTTTTTATTCGATTTCGCATTCGGTCATTATTTAACATTTCCCGTTGAACATTTCAGAATTAAAAAGGATACGCAGATAGTCAGAAAGCTCTACAATGCCAACGTCCCAGACGTGGTCTTACATGCATATCACAGATTGATACCACTGTCCCAGACAGGGTCTTATTCGTAAACATATATCAGAGTCACATACCGATGCTAATGTCCTAGACGTGGTCTTATTCGTAAACACATATCAAAAATCCTATGTCATGACATATGTATCCTAGTTATTCCTAAGGTTCGTACAGGGCTTTTCGGACGTCGTATCTCGGTCGAATCGAATCATAAACATAGTTCCCAAGTATACACATATTCGGCTACCATTTATACATTCTCAAATATATCAATTCAGCACATGTAACTCATATTTATTGAAAAATAGCTACATTTATTTGCATATAAACTTACCTCGGACAACGAAAATTGGAACAGGGCAATTAATCGACGACTTTAGTTTTTCCTCGATCCAAATCTGATTTCTTTGGTTCTTGATCTTAATCAAGAATATCAATGGCCGAATGTTGTTTTTCTTTCTTTTTCTTTTTCCTTAGCTAATTTTGGCTTGAAAAGATGAACATGCATGGCTTTCCATTATTTTATGATTTATGTTATATTAACATACTATTTTACAAATTTAACCTTTATTATAATATTACTAAACTTTATAAACAAAGGCTACAACCGTCCATCACATTTTCATATTGGTAATTGTAGGAATATTCTGTAAATATTTTAGGAATATTTTGTAGATATTCTTTTTATTACAATCCCTTACTTTAAGGGATCATATCTCCTTTTTAGTATCTTTCCTAACTTAGAGTTTCCTAAAGTAGTGACATAGGTTGTATATAAAAAGTTGTAATATGTTCTATTAAATAAAAAGAAGTAAATTCAGAGAATTACTCTGATTTCTACATGGTATCAGCTTAGGTTACGATTTCTTTTTCAACCTAGACCATGTCCGAAACTCCTTCTCCTACTTCGGAGATTACTTCCAATCCAGAAAATTTTTCTGGTTCCGATGCTCCATCAGATTCGTCTGGTCTGACTATCACCTGCCATCGATTGACTGGCAACAATTTTCTTGAATGGTCCCAATCGGTTAAGATTTTTCTCTTGGGCAGAGAAAGATTGGGCTACGCTACTGGTGAAATCAAGAAGCCTGCTGTGACTAATGCTGGTTTTGCTAAGTGGATGCGTGACAATGGTCAGGTTATGACTTGGCTCCTTAATTCCATGACCCCGAGTATAAGCAGAAACTTTCTTCTTTACACCACAGCCGCTGAAATTTGGAGTGCAGTCCGCGAAACCTACTCTAGCACGGATAACATTGCCGAATTGTATCATGTTGAAGATCAAGCAGCCACCCTTAAGCAAGGCACCATGCCTGTTACTCTCTACTACAATACCCTTACTGCTCTTTGGCAGCAATTAGATTTGTATGCACATTATGATTGGGTAGATCCAAGAGATGCTGCTCTTTATCAGCAAATTGTCACTCAACGACGACTTTTTCAATTTCTCCAAGGCTTAAATAAGGACCTGGACGAGGTTCGCGGCAGGGTCCTGGCTATTTCTCCTCTTCCCTCCCTTCGAGAGGCTTTCTCTATGGTCAAGAAGGAAGAAAGCCGAAGGTGTGTGATGCTGTCTGATGAACCATATTCCACTCCTGAAAGATCTGCCTTACTGACCCATCAATCATCTCCCACTTCCAAACGGGGGAGACCTTGGTGTGATCATTGTAAAAAGCCCGGCCACTCTAAGGAGAAGTGTTGGAAGCTTCATGGTAAGCCACAGGACTGGAAGTCCAAGCACTCTCGAGATAATAAATCAAGCCTTGTCGCTGCCACCTCTGTCACTAGCTTCACTCAAGAACAGATTGCTGAACTTCAAAAACTATTTGGAAAGTTTCAAGGGTCTTGTAAGGGTAATCTGGTCATAAAAGATCCAGAAGGTAACCTTTCTTCTACTGCATGTTTCTCCTCCCAGCTGACTCCTAATTGGATCCTCGATTCTGGTGCTACGGATCATATGACTGGTAACAAGGCATTGTTTCACAATTTTTTCCATACCTTTGGTAAAGCTGTCAAAACGGCTGATGGTACCTTGTGCAAAATAGAGGGACATGGCTCTGTTATTCTCAATGAACAGATTGCACTTAAAAATGTTCTCTTTGTACCAAATCTGGCGTGCAATCTCATCTCTGTTAGTAAACTGTCCATAGACTTGCATTGCTCTGTAATTTTTAATGATCTTGATTGTACTTTGCAGGCACTGAACTCGAAGAAGATGATTGGTAAGGCCAGCTTGCATAATGGTCTCTACATCCTTCCTACCTCTCCTAAAATCGAGATCTCCAAGTCATTTACCGCTTTAGGAAAAGTTGATACTGTTATGTTATGGCACTTTCGCTTAGGCCATCCTAGTTTCCAATACCTTGCAAAATTGTTTCCTGCTCTATTCATTAATAAAAGGCCTAATTCTTTTTCTTGCACAGTTTGCTCTCTTGCCAAACATACTAAATCATCTTATTTTCCTTCTACATACAAGCCTTCTTACCCTTTTGCTTTGATCCATAGTGATATTTGGGGCCCTTCTCGGGTGAAGAATGCTGATAATTGTAAGTGGTTTATCACTTTTATTGATGATCACAGTAGGATAACTTGGACTTATTTGCTGAAAGATAAATCTGAAACTGCTGGTGTTTTTGTGCAATTTTATAACATGGTTCTCACTCAATTTGGGTCTAAAATCCAGCTCTTTAAATCTGATAATGGCAGTGAATTTTTTGCTAGGTCTTTAGGTGATTTTTTTAAGGAAAAGGGCATAGTTCAGATTAGTTCTTGTGTTGGAACCCCACAGCAAAACGGCATTGCCGAAAGAAAAAATAGGCACCTTCTTGAAGTTACTCGTTCTCTTATCTGTCACCTGTGACTGCTCCCATTGATTCTCCTGTAGTACCTATGACTAATTCGCCTACACCCACTTTAAACACTCTTCCTGAAAATACACCTACTCAAATTGACAGTCTTCCAAAAACACCACCACCCAAACAGCTTCATGTCTACACAAGAAAAAGAAGACATATCCCTGAGACTGTTTTGCAATCTGATTCTTGCCGAGAATTGGATTTGGGTCCAGCTGCCGAAATGGAAGAAGAAATCAGTAAGTCCACTACTCTAGATGACTTTCCTATTGCTATTAGAAAAGGGGTTAGACAGTGCACCAAGCATCCTATTGAAAAATTTACTGGTTATAATTCATTGATGCCGTCTTTTCAAGCATTTACAGCAACCTTGGATAAAGAACAGGTTCCCACAAGCATAGCTGAAGCTCTAAAGGATCCAAAATGGAGAAGGGCTGTTGAAGAGGAAATTTGTGCACTAGAGAAAAATGCTACTTGGACCGTTACAGATCTTCCTCAAGGAAAAAAGGCTGTCGGCTGTAAATGGATTTTTGCTGTAAAGTATAACTCCAATGGCAGTATTCAACGATACAAAGCTAGACTAGTGGCCAGAGGTTTCACGCAAACATATGGGATAGACTTTACAGAAACTTTTGCACCTGTGGCAAAGCTTAACACTATTCGAGTACTCCTAAGTTTGGCTGTAAATTGCGATTGGAAATTACACCAACTGGATGTAAAAAACGCATTTCTTAATGGCAAGCTAGAGGAAGAAGTCTATATGAAATTGCCACCTGGCTTAAAGTCTATTGAAGGTAGCAACAAGGTTTGCAAGCTCAACAAGTCTCTATACGGGTTAAAACAATCACCCAGAGCTTGGTTCGAGAGGTTCACTAAAGTCATTCTTCAAAATGGCTACAAGCAGTCCCTTGCCGATCATACGCTTTTCATCAAGGTAACTTCTACAAATAAGAAAGCTATCCTAATTGTATATGTGGATGACATCATTCTTACTGGAGATGATGAGGAAGAGATTAGCAATTTGAAGAAGTTGTTAAACAGGGAATTCGAAACCAAGGACTTGGGAAAGCTAAGGTATTTTCTAGGAATGGAGGTGGCAAGATCAAAAGAAGGACTTGTGATCAATCAGAGAAAGTATGTACTTGATTTACTCAAAGAAACTGGTTTTCTTGGTTGTAAGCCGGCTGATACACCAATGGAGGCAAACTTGAGATTCAACAAAGAAGATGGGTCCTTAGTAGACAGAGAGAAATTTCAAAGGTTAGTTGGGAAACCAATCTACTTATCCTTGACAAGGCCAGATATAGCTTTTCCCGTAAATGTGATAAGTCAACACATGACTAATCCTACTGAAGAGCATATGGCAGCAGCAAATAGAATTCTCAAGTACTTGAAGAAAACTCCAGGACACGGCTTAATGTTTAAGAAGACACAAGACAGAACTGTTAAGATTTTTACAGACTCTAATTGGGCTGGAGATCTCACTGAAAGAAGATCCACTAGTGGGTACTGCACGTTTGTTTGGGGTAACCTTACAACTTGGAGAAGTAAGAAACAATCTGTTGTTTCAAGAAGTAGTGCTGAAGCTGAATTTAGAGCACTAGCTTTGGGGATATGCGAAGGAATTTGGCTACTTAAATTACTAAAAGAACTTGGCGCAAATCAGGAGGATCACTTTGAAGTTTTGTGTGATAATCAATCTGCCATTCAGATTGCCAAGAACCCAGTTCAACATGACCGAACAAAGCATGTTGAGATTGATAGGCATTTTATTGCTGATCAAGTCAACAAAAAGACAGCCACTCTTTCTTACATTCCTTCAGAAGGACAGATTGCAGACATTCTTACCAAGGCTTTGCCAAAGCCTGTGTTCAATAAATTCCTATTCAAGCTGGGATTATACAATGTGTATTCTCCAGCTTGAGGGGGAGTGTAGGAATATTCTGTAAATATTTTAGGAATATTTTGTAGATATTCTTTTTATTACAATCCCTTACTTTAAGGGATCATATCTCCTTTTTAGTATCTTTCCTAACTTAGAGTTTCCTAAAGTAGTGACATAGGTTGTATATAAAAAGTTGTAATATGTTCTATTAAATAAAAAGAAGTAAATTCAGAGAATTACTCTGATTTCTACAGTAATATTGCATTATAAACACCTCAAATTTAAAAGACATCAACAATTCGACCCTTTCACAATTAACCACCAAATTTTCATTTTACGCGATTAAGCCCTTTTATTTAACCGGGCACCCAAACGCCAAAATTAAAACACGAAAATTTCACGGATATAAATTCACACATAATAAACATAGAAAAAAATATTTAACTATTTTTTACTCGGATTCGTGGTACCAAAACCACTGTTCGAATAGGGTCAAAATCGGGCTGTTACAAAAAAGCTTTCAATTCAGGTGAAAAATGAGTGAAAAGTGAGGCAGTTGCGGAATTTTTAAACTAAAAACCCCCCACCTGATTTTCAAAATTTAGGGAATTTACAATCAGGCCACTTCGCCTTTTCCCTTGTTTTACAATTTTCTCCTTTCCCTCCAAAATTCCAAAAATATGGTTTATTTGCTGTAAAACCTCTTACACATTTCCCTTGTTTTTTAAATTAGTCCCATTTAATTAATATTTTAAATCACTCGATTAATCCCCCATTTTAAATTATTTTTAAATTTCAATTTAACCCAAAATATTTATTTTTACCCAGAAATTATTTAAAACCATAAAATTAATTTTTCTAAAAAAAATATTTTTATTTTTTGGAATATTATTTACCGATATTTAGATGAAATTAAGCTAACTAATAAAGAATATAAATCACTAATTAACCTGATTAATTCCCAATTTTCACTCAGAACCTGGTAAACTTACCCGAAACTACTAGACCTATTTTTGGGGCCTTACATGACCAAACAATCTAAATGTGTGGAAATTCACAAGGAACAAGTAGAGAATATTTCTGCCTTTGAATATAAGGTTGGAATTACTTAAGGAATCCTTTTATATCATAATAATGCCATGGCAATGTTATGACTAAACTACTGTATAGAGATTTACTTTTGCAGTCTACTTCTTTCGAAAGTTAACCTTTAATTATTATTCAGGGTCTGTTTATGTCTACAAGACTCACGAATGATAACCCACTAATGCTCTACACCTGTACAGATTGCATCTTCTATGTCTAGAGTGTTGCAAATATTCTTTCAAGTAGCACTTGCATGTATCAATCGATTAATAATATGATGTATTTAATCCTTTCAGATTCAAATCCATCTAAGTTCATAACATGCAATCAACTATGTCTAGAGCCTGCATGCATGCATTCCAAATAAACAAGAATAGAATGAAACAGTAATCTTAATCACAATCATATCATGGGTATCACAGATAATTAGATATTCACCCAAATAATTCCAACCTGAAGATAATTATCTCATGGGTTGGGCAATGAAATCCAAAATTAAACCATTCATCAACATACTTCAAGTTTTACGAATCATAGAATTCAAACCAAGAAAACAGAACAAAGGTAGAATTGCAGGAAGTTCTCACTGCACTCTAACTTCTAATCAAGATTCTACACAAAAACCAAGGCAGATTTCTCTTCCCCTTCTTCGCATTTGTGATCTCCCTTTTTTAGTTGCTCCCATCTTCTTCTCTTCTGAATTACACTATCGAATTTTGTTGCAGAGAGAGTAACAGCACACATATTTTGCTCCTCTTTTGAAGGGTGATTTATCTGATACACATACAGCTGGCTAAGAGTGACATGGATTGAGTGTTACGTCATCTTCTTAGAATTTCCATGGCATTTCTGTTGGAAATCTATCCCATCATTTGACGTGGCAATTTTTCACCTCTTTCGTTCTCTTTTCCTCTTCCTCTTTTCCTTCTTCTTGCCTCTTTCATCCTACCTACACCTATTACCAAAGACTACCAAACCTCTTTCTAGGAACTAAAAGTAACATAAATTTACAATTGAAACACAACCCGTAATACCCATTACCCGCATCCGTCGACCAAATTGGGTACGAGGCGTTACCTCATTTAGACACAAACAATCATACCAATCCGAGTCATAAACTTCCATTCAAATTTAAAACTTTTCATACGTAATCATATTGTCCCTATTATAGGCCTACGAGGCTCAAAACATACATTGAAAGCGGTTCGTGACTAAACCAAGATCTTTGGAACAAATACAAGATATCATCTTCCCCAATTTTGTCCCCTTGTGCTGAATTTGAAGGGTATCCATAGCTAAGGTTTTGGCCAAGCTTTCCAAGCTCAATTGTAAGTCCATCCTAGCCCCGTTTTTAATGATTTTTATGTTTTTGAGATCCTTGTAACCTAATTTAGCTTTTCCAAGGATTAATTTGAAGTATTATCAAAGTTTAAAATTTTACCCATGTTATACATGCATGTATTTTGATGTCTAATGGTAGAAAATGTAAGTTAGATGTGTGATAAATGACTTTTGCTAAGTAATTTTCGGTAAAAACATAAAAAATGACTTATTTGTAAAAAGTGATGAAATGAGTAGTAAAAGTCTGATTAAATAGAAAATATGTCCTAGTATATGAAAACGGTTCAGCTAGGCTTGGGTTTTGAGGAAAATGAATACATTTCATTTTACGAGCCTAGGGACTAAAGTGTAAATAATGGAAAAGTTAGGGGCAAAAATGTAATTTTTCCATAATATGATTTTTGGACTGAAATGAATAATGTGTGTATTAAATGAGTAAAATTTGTTATTATAGATCAAGAAAAATAAAGTTCAGACTTAGATTGGGGGAAAAATAAAGTATTTGACGATTAGGTCTATTTCAACTATTTTTGAACCGAGGTAAGTTTGTATGTAAATAATGCATTGTTATATTATGTTTTAATGCTTTATTATTGTATCAATTGTGCGATTGACTCTTTCGACAAAGTTTAGACAAGTAAGAAAATCCTAGTTGAACCTTAGGAATAGAATAGGATACAAGTGACATGTCACTAGGAACCTATGTGTATTATATGTTTATGTGATTCCGGGTGCTTGTCTCATACGTCCTACCAGTGGCTGGGTACTCTGGCATTTGTTGCAGATACCTAACAGCTTGTGTGAGCAGTATTAGGTAACTACGTTTTTATCGACAACTTGTGTGAGCAAGTCCGTGAATAGTTTGATAATGAACCTATGTGTGCTAGGTAATATGAGGTAGCTCGGCTACATATGTGGCACTTATGTGCAAATTTTTGAGTATCCATTAATATTCCGAGTGTTCAACGGGAAATGTCAAAGATGTGAAAGTGTGTGTAGCTATGTTACGATTTGGTACAGGTATGTACGTAAAACTCACAAGTATAAATACTATAAGTGATGAACACTTGGTAAGATTGTGATTGAGTAAGTTATACCTATGGGATATTAATGACAATTATCTTATCTCTCATTATATGAAATGCATGATAATTGTGTAGTTATGATGCTTAATATTTGCATATGAACTTACTAAGCTATATAGCTTACTCCCTCTTTTCTTTCCCTTGTTTTATAATGTTGCCAAGCTAGCTCGGATCGGTGATATCCGGATATTTGAATCACACTATCAACTCTTTCATTTTGGGTATTGATGATTTTAGCATTTTGAATGTATGGCATGTATAAGAGGACTTGGTCATTTTGTTATGTGTCAAATTTGATTTGGCCAAATATGTTGGCTTATTTTGGTTTGATGATTATTTTGTATAAGGCCATTGGAAATGAGCCAATATCGATTATAAGCATATTCATATGATGATATCTTTCATGACTAATGTGTTAATGTCTTAGTTGTGGATATTTGGCTGTATGTATATGCTTGGATTGGTGTTATGTTTTGTTGTGTAGGTATGAGTATTAAAGGGTGGCAAAATAGCTTGGTAAATAGCCTATATTTTGTCCACACGGGTAGGCATACGGGCGTGTGTCTAAGCCGTGTGTGACACACGGTCAGACCCACGAGCATGTGTTTAGGTCGTGTGTCCCTTGCACCTTATTTTTGAGAAATAGAATGCTCAAAATTGAGCACAAGGGCAGAGACAAGGGCATATGTCTTAGTCGTGTGGATGGCACGGCGTCGAACATGGGTGTGTGCCCTAGCCGTGTGAAGTCTGCACCTATTTTTGTGAAAATTAATTTTCCACATGGCCTAGCACACGAGTATGTAATTGGCCGTGTGAGCTTAATTTGGTTATGAGCTACAAGTCAGAGAGTTACACGAGGTTGGGACACGGACGTATAAGACCACACGGCCTACCCACACGGGCGTGTCCCAAACCACACAGGTGTGTGACCCCTGTTTTGTGGAAAATTTTCTAAGTGTTGTAAAAATTTCTAAGGTTCTTAGTTTAGTCCCAAACCACTTCCAATGCATGTTTTGGGCCTCGTAGGCTCGTGTTAGGGGCAATATGAGTGATTGCTAAAAGTTTAAATTTGGAAAAATATTTATGACCCAAAATTACATGATTGTTCATGAGATAAGTCCGGTAATGCCTTGTACCCTATTCCGGCATCGAATACGGGTGAGGGGTGTTACATACCTTATGTTAATTCAAGTGAATTATGTTGAATACACTAACACGTGTTGTTGATGGTGCTTAGGCTTGTGCCAAGCTTGTGGTTGGATTATGTTGTATTTAATCTTAATGCTATGTATTGAAATGGTAAGTTATGTTCATGTTTTACTAACTTACTAAGCCTTATGTGCTTACGTAGTTTTCTTACTTACGTTTTATAGATAATCAGAAGCTTGATCGGTTTAGAAGCTCATCGGAGATCTATCACACTATCCAGCTAATATATCGGTAATTTTTGATGTTTTGGCGAAGGTTATAATGGCATGTATAGGTGGACTTATGTTTGATGTTTAGTTGAATACTTAGATGTTGATTATGGTATGTACAAGCTGGTTGTTTTGGTACCATTTTGATTATGGTTGAATTATGGCATTTTAGTGCTTGTGGTGCATGAATGGTATGGCTCAAATGGTAAGTTTATGTTGAAATGTATAAGTCAAGATATGGTATGTTTTGAGATGGAAATAAACTAGCTGTTTATGAATGAAAAGTGGTCAAGTATATATATATGTTTGGGTAAATTTTGTATGTTTACATTTGAGATGCCTTGTATGGCATATTGGTTGAATGATCTTGGACTATTGAATTGGTCATTTTATGTTGGTTTTGGTCATGTTTTTGATGTATTGGTCATGTGCTCAAAATGATTTTAGGAGGTTGCATGAGTTGGTGTTGAAAATGGCTTGAATTTGGCCAATTTCATATCTACATGGCCTGAGACACGGGCGTGTGACTCAGCCGTATGTGACACACAGCCAAGCTATACGGCTATGTGACTCAACCATGTGTCCTCCGTAGGTTTCAATGCATGCAAGTCAGGTAGTTACACGGCCTGACACATGGGCGTGTATGGCTATTTCGAAGTTACACGGCCTGGCACACAGGCGTGTGGCTTAGCCGTGTGACTTAACTCAGAGAGTTACACAAGTAAGGACACGGGCTAGGACACGGTCGTATGTCCCTATTTTGATTGTTACACGGTCTGAGATGTGGGCGTGTGTCTCAGCCATATGAGTTACACGAAAGTGTGACCCCTGTAGTTCAATTTTTCTAACTTTTTCTTAAACTTTTCAAATGCTTCCAATTTAGTCCCGCATTGTTTCTATAGTATTTTTAGGGCCTCGAGGACTCGATTAAGGGACGATAGGTATGTGAATGAATAGTTTATATCATGTTTATGTCAATGTTTGAAATGTATGTATAATGTCACTCCCAGGAACAGAAAGGACCACGTACTCCGTATATACGTAGCCAGCAAACCTAGAGTTCGCAGAGAATATCAGTACTAGGTATAAAGAATGATAGTACTAGAGGCAACGAAGTCAAGATAGCATCTGTAATATGTATAAATATCTGAACACTCCTATCAATTACATACAAAAAAATATTATTCAACAATATTGTAGTTTCCAAGTCAAGATTGAAACTTTGGTTATTTTCAAAGAACCTCACTCAAATCCCATTCTTTTTATACTAATTCTAAGAAGAATTAGAAATAAAATGTTTAGATAATTTATAATAATTTTTTTTTATAAAAACAAAAAAAACTCCAAACAAGATGTTTCTATTATTCAACATTGAAACTTTAGGTATTTTATAATAATTTTTTTTATTTTAAGTTAAAAATTTAAGGAAGAAGATGACCTTTAGATTTTCTCAGTTTTTTAACTAATTAATTATTTTTATTTTTATTTTAACTAATACTTAGTACTAAACAAATTATATTTTAATTTTTAAAATGGTATCCAATATTTTTGATGTGATAAATTGTGTTATGTGATATCTAATTATTGATTGGCATGGCAAAAAAAAATACTATGTAAATTTTTGTTAGCATATTTAACGAAACTGTATAATATGAATACTTAAATTATAAACTTTTTAGATGTAAAAAATGAGAATTTTTTATAGGTTACCAAAAAATACCCAAAAAAGAAAATATCAAATCGTAACCCCATATAGACAAAGTCCACAAAACCTGAACTCAGTTTTTTTTTTCTTTTTTAGAATTCATCTCAAAAGATAATATAAATAAAATCATATAGATTGATAATTAAAAATTATTACATCTAAATTACTACAAAATCAGATATTACAAAACACAAATTAAACGTAACAATTTTAAACCAAAATAACTTTGAACAGGACATGACAAGAAACAAAAGGAGATTTAAGCTAGAATAAATTTGCCTTTCTTTGATCAGTTAGTCTGTAACATTGGTTTCGTAAAAGTAAGAGCTTCAATCTTCAAAATTCCAACTTTACTTCATTATCATTATTGCCTCCGTCTCCTTCCGGTTCACAAGGCTTCACTTGTTCACATGCCTTTTGCGGAGTGCAAACAATATTTCTGAGAATTGAAGAATGAAAATCAAATTCTATCTTCAGTTTGGAGCAGGACGCTTCGATCCACTTCTCAGCAACACTGGTCGATACACTGTCTTGGTTATCCCTCTCATGTTCTTCAATTGCAGGGCGTATTTCATTGTACAAAGAAGCTAGCTGGGAAGCTGCTTCATTCTTCATTTCCTGCATCGCAAGTCCGAAAACTCTAAGGTCAGCTGTTAAAAGTTTACTCCGTCTCAACATTCAGGCCAAATATGTTTCAACTTATAAATCCAATCTTCAGTCACCCAACAAAAAGAGAGGATATGATCTTGCAACAATTGTATCCATGCATCTTGATAGCATGTTTTCAGCATTGTTTCTTAGATTGATGCTCTATGCCCTCCAAAACCCCAACATCAGACGAAACAAGGGGGCTAAAGAATAGGGTTTCAGTTTCTAGTAGTGTGAGCAGAGCATCCAGCATTTCAATTACTATGTATATGATAATGTATTATTATAACCTTTCTTCTTAAGTGCTACTCTCAAAAAATTCAAATATTTGAATCAAGGCCTGTCATTAGTCCATAACACAACTATGAGATTTAAAGTAAAAAGCACTACATATATACAATCATCAACCCAAAAATGGCATCCAGAGATTACAGTTCATTTTACAACCAATCTTCAGAAAGCAGGACATGATGAAACTGATGTACATGAAACAAATGCAACCACTATAAGCATCTATTACTATCATGACATTGCTCATATGTCAAAAAGTTAGTGCAGTACACACGTCAGTAGAATTACTCGACATAAGGGTTAAGAAATTTATAAATAAAATAGTTTGTGATATTTTAATATCCACAACCAAACACTTCAAAATTAGACCTTTTTTTGTTCCCCAGATATCCTAAGTTTAATGTACTCTTCATTTCGGTTTGGAAACAGCCCTCGTTATAAATCTGATGCTTGTTACTTTTTACCAATAACATCAAACATAATAAAAATAGCTAAGGAATATTTATTTAAAAACTACCATCAGGAATAAAAAGTCTGTCTTTACTTAAATCCAACACAAAATCATTACACTCATTACTTGTTCCCCAAAAAATACGAACTAGGTAGAAACAAATATAATAGAAACTGAAACATTTGAGTTTAAACATCAAAAAGCATATTTAGTATGAAAAAATTTCCCAATCCTAATATGGGAATTTTTAACACCTGAAGATGAAATGATTAGAATGAAAATACCAGTCTAATCATGTATATGGTTTTAACCAAGAACAGCACAATTCTTATGGCATTGCCATGGCATTGTGAATGATTGTTGCCACCAACTGTCCACAGTTAGCTCATATCTTCAAAAATGAGCTTCTGTGTCCTAGTGGACACTGGACAGTAATCATTCACCTCAAGTTGAGATTGCCTCATAGATGCAAAGTGTTGTCTAATCAAGCCAACAGGAAAATAGGCAATCATACCTCATATCTGAAGACTTCCTCTTGTGCTTCTTTTGATGCTAAGAGCTTAGCAAGATGTTTTAAATCAATTTGCTTCTTTGAAATATGTTTCAACTTTCCATTTGAATAATGCTGCGACTTTTTCTTAAGCATTGGCCCTGATCTAATGTGATAATTCCGGCATGCACTGTTACTTCGGATGCGAGATATCATAGCACTCTTTTGTGAAAAAGCCTGCTGAGCATCTTGAGAATACAAGTTTATGTCTTTTGCTGATTCAATTTTCAGTGTATTCACATCTACCCCTTCCATGGGAACTGTATCAATAGTAGACTCCAACTGGTGCTTAGATTTCAGACTAACATCCATTGTTATGGACTGTTCACTTTTAGTATTAACATCATTCTGAGAATTCAAATTTACAGCTTTCAGGAGCTTTGTGGCAGGCTCATCTTCTGCAGAATCATACAACGGAATTTTTTCAACTGAATACCTGCCAAGCAAGCATATTTAGGTTAACATGATAACAAAATATATCCTATGGGAATGCATATTACACATTCTTAACTAAAATGGTGTGAAAAAAGAATAGAAATAGGGTGGCACTAGCACCATCCGGGGAGATAAAATAGACATTGAGAAGATCACAAGGTATGAAAATAAAAGCTTTCACAGACAGGCCAGAGGTTTTTTTCTTTTTTTCTTTTTTGTTAAAACAGACCAGAGGTTTAAGTCTTTAAGATGAAGTACTTAAACTTCTGTCAAAAAATTTAATCAGAAGTCCATACAGGCCAGAAGGGTTGAGTATTCCATCAATTCAACCAGCTGGACCGAGGTTCAATCTCAATAGAAAACAGCTACACTTTATGCATAACTGTTGACACAAGTATACATATAATATTGTTATGCATAATCGTTTATACAATTTCTGGCATATAAATATGGAAGATTCCATTGCTTTAAAATGTACGGTGAAGATGTTGAGAGATTAAAGTGCCTACAAATGCATTCTAAACATATAGATAAAACAGAAAAAAGAATGTCAACTTGATGAAAATTTCAAGATGAACAAAAATTAGATCATAAAAGAAAGGAATATTTATTACCGTTCATCATCATCTTCCCATAAATAGGTATCCTCCTGTTTAACAGATTTTGCAGAAAAATTATTAAATTACATGAATAAAAGAGAAGTAATACAATGATAGTTGCACAAACACACAACGAAAGGGGGGAGTGTTATAGCAAACAAAACCAAGAAGAAGAAACAGTATACTGAGGAAGTGATAAATCGAAGCCAACAAAACCATAAATATAGTATCAGACTAGCAGAAGATATATCCATGCGAGGGGAGATATGGGACACAGTGGCTATCAAATGACAAATACTATATGGCATGAGCTATATAAATGTAAAAGTTCTTTTCTGTATTCTCCACGTCCATTTTACATTCAAGGGTCATGATTGCCCCTCCCAACAATGCCGTCTCAAAAGGTTCAAACCTGTATTCTCCGTTGGGAGTGCAATGTGCCTTACCACTGCACCCAACATCTTACTTTAAATGACAATTTTTTTGAACAGAACATACAAACTAAACCATAATTTCATGTCTTCATTAAATCTCAAATAAATTCAAATCTCAAGTAGCTTAAATGTTTACCTGAAAGCCACGAGACTTTGCTCCAAGAAATCCTGAACAGTTGAGTGCACCACAGAGGCAGCGAACTTTTGCACCACCATACCATTCAAAGTTATAATCATATGCAAGTTCAGTTCCAATTGGAATATCTTCTTTTGCAAATATTCCAACTCGTATTTCTCCCAAAACAGTCCACTTCCTAGTCTCACAGTTCGGTTGGCTACAAACTTAAACAACATAATTCAGCCAGTGTAAATTAAGCAAACAAACAACCAAAAGATATTAGACCTAAGGAGACTAAAAGCTGAGAACTTAAAGCAGAAGGGGCTTACCATGAGTGGTTGATGAATCTAGCAAGGTTTCCCTTTTTTGTGGCATCAATGGATTCAGAGCCATTCAGAGAAATAATAAATGCATCCTTAAGACCTGCATCAAGTGAAGATGAAGGTTACTAGTCTTTTCTTTTTTTGGCCAGAAAAAAAGTAACAATTCTATTGAAATTCTAGTTCACCTTGATTTTCATAAGCTTGAGATCTTCGCTTTGCTTCTTTCCAAGATATTACTTCTCCACAGTACTCAACAATAAATTGTCCAGCCTGCTCAATGTGAAAGCAGATCAGCATAAGGAAAGCAAGGATTGAACAGAGAATGATCAAACAAAATAATTGATGCCAGATCCTGAGATTGGTCCCAACTATTAATGCCGAGTATTGGTTGCCAAATGTTACCTTTATGTATTCAGCAGCAAGCAGACCCCAACCACGACCCTCTGTTTTAAACAACGTAACTCTAGCATATTGGCATTTCTGAAATTTCTTTGAGAAAGGAATATAATATAGTGCATTAACCGAAATGTGTTAGTCTCATACCAGAAGAAACTGTTTGTCTCTTATAATCAGTATCTTCAAGCAAAGCAAATAAATAATGAAACAGGTCTTCCCTAATATTTAATGAAAACTCAAATGTTTCTAGAACATTCTAGGAATAATTAGTTCTACACTCAACAGCATAAAAACTCTTGTTCCGCATTTACCTATTAGTGAAGTTTCAAGACATAGTTAGTCCATCATAAGCAAGCAAAAGAACTTAAATGTACAGCATTCTATTCATTGATAGATATACCAAGCTAGGGGTGAGCAATCGGCGAAGTTGGTGGGTTCAGTCAGTTTGGTTGGATAAGTTGGTTAACTGACTTTTTTTTTACAAAAGGTTTTTTCATCTTCCTTTTTCTTTTAAAGTTATTGGATTTATAATAAATTTGGATTGGATTGGGTTGGCTTTGTAAATTGGATCTGGTTTAACTTCATTACATATTATATATTTATTATATCATAAATATATTTAAAATAAATAATATATATTAAGTCGGTCAGTTTGGTTGTGAAATTCAACAATTGATAACCGACTGACTAAACCATTTTAACCAAAGCCTTAACCAACTTAACCAATAAACCAGCTTTGATGGGTCGGTTATGTTGATTATAACTGATTCCTGCTAGCCCCTAGATCAAGCTGAAGAGAAAGTTAGTAGAAAATATAGGTTCTACTTCGAAAAAGAGTCTGACCCTTTTTCTATAAACAGCACATGGAACCTGGAAGCAACGAAATAGAATTGAAATGACTTGAAGGAAAGTTGAAATTGCAAGTAAAGATGATTAAAAAAATTGCAATTAGCTTCTTATGAAATGTCAAGCACAATTGAACCAAATAAACTAGATACAGTAAGTAATTAGTTCCCCTTAGAGTCAAATATTCAGCTCTACACAAATTATACTGAAAGCTAATAACATTCAATAAAAGGAACATAAAGACCGGGAAGAAAAAAACAAGTATCATGTGTAAAATGAACACACTTATATTACAGATCCACAGAGACATGTCAAAGCAATGGGATTAATCAACAGACCTACCATACATAAATCCACATAGGAAAACGCACATACAACAAGCACAAAAACATAATCTCGAAGACCCATACCCCCAGTCCACCTTGAAGCACACTCATGCCAAACAGTCTTTACCTGATTCTTGCAGTAAACACCGCAAGGACAATAACCGGGTGTACATTCTGTGCTTGTTAGTACATTCAAGCACCTTTCTCCACATGTACTATCAGGATCACTAAAGTCAAATTTGCACTCGCATATAGCAATATCTTCCTCTTTTTGCTTTTTATGTCTGCAAAAGAATGCAATTTTGGATAGCAATTAGGTTATCCTCGCGTAAATTAAAGAAAAGCAGTACCGAAAAAAAAGGCTCCAGAATGCATAAAATTGCTGCATTCCAAATAATTGAAACTGAAAACACCAAAGCAGCTACGAGCAACATGAGGTTAGTTTAAAAAGATTATGATAAAAAAAATCTTACTTTCGATATGAGAATTCGTTTTGAAAAATGTGTTCATATTGAGGAAGGTCTTCATTCTCAGGATCCTTTAACAAAACAATATAATGCTGTAATAAAAATTCTATAAAACCAGCACCTCTAGGAAAATAATCATAATCATAATCATAATCATAATAATACCATTGGAGAGCTTCGTTACCCGGACTCGGCAATTTGGGGTGCAGTACCTGTGTCAACACGGATTCCGACACGGGATACGGGTCAGATCCGGCAAAAACCAGCGGACGGCGGTGGGTGAGAACTGAGATGAGAAGAGAAGAAAACTGATTAGCGGACTATTTGAACAAAAAATTAGGGAATGGGTAAACTACTCAGTCAGTCGCCCAACTTTTAGTGCGTTTTCATTTTGGTTACTTAAAAAGAAATTTTTACAATTTAGTCACTCAATGTTAGGGGTGTGCAAATTTCGGGTAAAATCGAAAAATTCGGTTAACCAACCGAATTCACTTATTCGGTTGGTTAACCGAATTTTTTTGGTCGGGGGTCGGTTAATAATTTTTTGAGTTTTCGATTAACGGTTAATTCGGTTCGAAACCAGTCGGTTAACCAAATTTTTCGATTTAACTGAAAAAATTAATAAATAAAATTATAATATATAAATAGCCAACTATTCACTCAAACCTAATCCAACATAAACCCAATCAAACTAAAATTAATTACCTAACCCAATTACCCAACCCAATCATAAAAATTACAAATAATTTAATAAATAAAATTAAAAATAATTCGGTTAATTCGATTAATTCGATTAATTCGGTTAATTCGGGTAATTCGATTAATTCGGATAAATCGGGTAATTCGGTTAATTTTATATTTCTTTTAACCAAAAATAAAAATATATTTATAATTTTCAGTTAATTCGGTTAACCGACCGAATTAACCGAAAAAATTTCAGTTCAGTTAACGGTTAAAATGTTTGAAGGGTCGGTTAATTCGGTTAATGGTGTTTTGGGTCAGTTAACTAACTGAACACCCCTATTCATTGTTTAGAGCAATTCTATTTTAATCACCCAAACTTAGAGCTGGCAAAACAAGCTTAAGACCAAAAGCCCGCCCATATCGATCCAAGCCCATAACAATCTGAGCCTGAAAAATTCGAGCTTCTAATATATATGAGCCCGAGAAAAACACGAACTTGAGATAAATTTGACCTAAAACCTAAAAAAATCTAAATTTATAACTGAACACCCATAATATGCATTAATTAATATACATTTATGATATTGTTTAAAATAAAATTAAATAATAATAATTCTTTACTTTATGAAAATGTATTCATAATTATTGCATATTTATATTAAAATTTTATTAATGAGAAAATTAATTAATAAAAAAATTTATGTTAAATTATGAAGTGCAACAAATTTTTAAAAACAACAATTTAATATAAAATATTTTAATACTATAATTATATATTTATAATAAATATATAAAAGTAATAATTATTAAAATCTATAAAATTTAATTTTAATGATAATATAAAATAAATTATATAATGACTGAATATATTAAATGATAATATAAAAAAAGCTCTCAACATTTATATTTTTTTCTATTAATTTGCTCGTCATTCTTTAAAAGAATTTGAACAATTACAAAAAGAATATTTTAAAAAGTATATGCTTTTTCTTATTTTCAATAAAAATATTAAAAAATTGTGAAAAATTTAAAAAATTTAAAAATATTAAAATTTCTAAAAATTCCAAAAATGTGTTATTTACTCCATGAATAGTAATAAGGTCTCTCTAAAATTTAAGCTATTCATTTTGTTCATATTGAATCAAATTTAAACAATTTTTTTTATTTTAAATCAAACTAATTATATATCATAAAATATTTTTATGTAAATTTAATTATAAAGGATCGAACAATAATTCAAAATAATGGTTCACCTTCCAACAAAATGTAAAATATATTAAAAAAAGATGTAAATTAATAAAATATTAAATTTAATTTAAAGCACATTAATGAATGTTGTAAAATAAAGAAAAGCTTGTGGATTAAAAAATAACGTTGAAGGGAAAATAGAGATTGGAAAATAGTTTAGGAACAAATATAAAGTTAGACACTTTTGCTTTTTCTTATTATATTTTGCTATTAATTGTGCAACATAATGCTTTATTTTCAATATCATTTAAGCTTTGTTTCTTATTACTTTTTAAAAGTGTTTTTGAGATAAAAAATAATAGGAAGTTATCGAATAAATAGGCACAAAACTAAATTTATTGCTAACATTAATAAGGCAATCAATGTTGAAAGAACCAAGGAGTTGATTCCAAAACCCAGCCCAAGTTTCAATATTAATAAGTGTTATAATCAAACTCCCAATACAATCTCTAATGAGATTAAGGTTTTAAAAGCCAATTATGAAACCAATAATGAAAGAAAGGCGTTTTCCCCCAAAACCTGATTACAGTTAAAAACACCATGATTCAATCAATCAAAACTCCAAGTTTGACAATTAGTATACTTCAAGGTTTATGTTTGAAAATTATGTTATGATAGTAAATGAATACTCTGATCCAAGGCAATTTGCATATGATAATGTTTGAGTTGGGTGAGGAGTTTAGTAGGGTATTTCCTCTCTTTTTTTTCATTCGATATTGTCGGAAACAAGTTCAATTTTAAAAAAAATGTTGGGATGCCATTGACTCATGCCTTATTTCAAAATAAACCTTCTTATTTTGATGGTAAACCCATGATTGCAGTTTCTAAGATAGGTGGTAATGATGTTAATAGATGAGCCAATGTGGAAAATAGTGGAGGTTCACCAGAATTCCATAGAGTGAAAGAAAACGGTAGTGCCATTGTACCCTTTATGAATATCCTCTTTTCAATGATGTTAAAGCTTACCATGAGAAAGGCATTGTTTGTTTGTTTGTTTGTTTTTTATGCAGCAAGGTTGAGTATTTACCTTAACTAGTTTTGTTGAAATGTATACTTTGAACTTTAGGGTGAATAGGGGCTAAAAATGTTGGAACGATTGTGGAGTGAGAACATTGTAATCTAGTTATGAAGAAGTGGAACATAAAAAACATTGACTTTGTTACTCGAATTGTTGTTCAATTTTCTCAAAAATCCATCAATTCGATCATTAACACCTATATGAATCATCAAAAGTTTAGAAAACTATTTCTAGTTCTATATTTTGATTCGAATCGTTCAAGCCCACAATTGAAGTAGTTCATGGTACGAGAATAAAAGAAAAGGTTGTTTGGTTGAAAAGTCGAAAATGATAAGGATCCGTCTATCCGAAAACACAAGTGCAAATTCCGTCTAGGGTATATTGTTACAAATATCACAAACCAGGTTGGTCTTCAAAAATTTTATTTTTCGCTGTGTAAGAAAACCGTTTTCAAATCAGATTTTTTCCAACAAATATAGCATGAATATCACAAAAACCGAAGTGCAAATAACAGGAGCATCGAAATGCTAGAAACATGAGCACATAAGTTCTAAGTAACAGAAGTACAAGAATGTTTATCACAAAAGCATGTAAGTGCTTATTTTTCACCTTCTCTTTTTAATCGCAATTATGAAGTTTCTTCATAATTCTATTTTTATTACACTTTCAACTTTTAAAATTCTCATTTATTTTACAATATTGTCATTACACGAATGATTCATGAAATATTTATTTGATTCATAATTAACGCAAGTGCACTTCACTTAAAATTTACTCACTTTTTACATGATAGTTATATACATGCATCAAATCTTATATCACAATTATGCTTTTAGATTTGATTATTCTTTATTATAGCTCGGTCATAATTTTCTAATTCTTTTCACAATTAATTTTTCATTATTTCACACATAAATTGTTATTATACTTCTCATGCTTCTTCCTTGACTTTTCTTTAGGTTCAATATTAATCTACATAAGCACTCAATAAACATTGAATTCACCATACTTATTCACGAATATAACATTTCACAATTTTCATGTTTTCGTTACACTTTTACATTTCATTCAAACTAGTCCTTTATTACACTATTTAAAGAATATATATGAATTTAATCATTGATTGCTGCCAAACATGCGAACATTTAGGCGAAAAATACTTCAACAAGAAAAATAGAAAATAGAACAGTGGTGTCCACATATATACAAGTCAAATTGTAATATAGTAAGTTTACAACGAAACACTTTGGGAAGTATGCCGAGGATCGTACTTAAGGAATGATGGATTAAACTTAAAATTATTTTATACATGAATAGGGTTAAATACTAATAACTGAACATTACAGTACAACAAATAATGAGAAATTTGAATATCAACAATAACATAAAATTATTGAAAATAAATTAACAATCAAATTAAATCTCATATAACAAGAAGAAGATTAACTCTCATCGGTGTTAATAATTAACTTCAAAACTTGAGTTTTAATAAATTAGCTAATAACAAACCAATTATTACCTTTCGACATCTTATTGATTAATTAGTCAACAAAAACCATTTATCTCTTGACCTCGCAGTTTAAACCAGGATAAATTATGAGGTGCTCGGTAAACTATTCTCTTGACCTCATTTACCTAGATTACTTATTAGGGTTGTCAATCTTAGGGATTAAGCATGCATAATTTAAGCCAACTAATTCTACAATAATTCTAATTTTTTCATTAATTACTCTCACGTCCGATTGTTAACCTCCCTAAGAAATTTAGCTACTCATGAATCTAGATGCATTTCCCCAACAATTAATTTAAACATGCAAATAAGTTAAATTAAAAAGAAGGGAAAAGAAAAATTGACCCGTTTTGATGTTGAATGCACTCGGAAGCCAAAAATCCTTTGACAGTCGTCGAGATATTGTCGATTGCAATAGAAAACTAAAAGAAAAATATCAAGAATGGAATAAACGATAGCTTAGATTCAAATCGAATCCAAATCTAAAAACAAGAATGAAAAGTTATTTTGAATCTAATCTAAATTCTAATAAAAACTAAATCTACTAATTAATAATCTAAGAACGACCTCCTCAAACTCAACCTAGACCTTTCTATATTGAAGCTGCCCTAATTAGGTCAAATAAAGGCCTTAAAACTGATAAAATTACATTGTGCAAATGAAAACACTCTCGGTAGTGTTTGGTCATCCTTTATAGCGGTGTCATGACAAATGGAACTTCTGGATCTTTGAACTATGGTGTTGCAACCCCACTTGCTTGTGTTGAGACATGGGCATCGTTCTTAGTACTCCTTGACTTGAAAATGATGTCCTATACAATAAATTAGCTCGTCAATCCTATCCTAGGCCCATATTGGCCCAACGAGTCATTACAATACCAAAATATGCGTTAAAATACTTTTTACCAAAATTGCATCTCACCTACTAAATTGGAAAACTAATTGACATACGAATAAAATGGGTCGAAAACAAGCTCATTAAATGTAAAAAAAAAAAAAAAACTCTAATTTGCCATTACGAATTATGACAGATTAAACTCCCCCACACTTAACTGGTTGCTTATCCTCAAGTAAACCGAACAAAAATGCAAGGAAAAATAGAATACTTAAAAGAAAACATACTTGAGCATGCTTTGTACACCTTTAACCCGATCTGAATAATCGAATCCAGATCTTTAGTACTACCAAACAAATACAGGCACAAACTTAGTCTACTTATACAAATTACAATCAATTACGGTTTACTTAATTTCAAGATTTCCAACTTGAATACATAAGCATGTATAAGTAGAGGTGTTCAAATGGTTAACCTGTTAACCAAACCGAATTTTTTTCAAAAAAATTAACCGAACAGAATATTTTGATTATTTTGAATGATTAACCGAATTAATCAAAATTTATATGCTTTTTGTATTATTAATTATTAAGTTCGGTTAATTACCTGATTTCGAACTGAATTAACCGATAACTGAACTTCCAAAAAATTATTAACCAACCTTCAACCGAGTTAGATTGGTTAACTGACTAATTAACTAAATTAGATTGGTTTGGTCGGTTAATTTGGTTTTAACCCAAATTTGAACACCCCTATGTACAAGAAGGAAATACAACTACAACATGTGGTAATTAAAATACAACAATATTTGATTTGAAATCCTAATTTATTACAAACACCCCAAATATGGAATTCTCAGTGACAATTCATACTTTGAATGCGCTGCCAGATTTGCTCTGTATGCATAATAACCTGATATGCCCTTTCCTTTGGTGTAGTCCTGGTATTGTTCCTCCTGGCATATACTCACGTTCAACCTGAAACAAAATTATAAACTCATGTAAGCTCATAAGAACTTAGTTAGAATAACATCCTTTACTTGGCAATAATTGCTTATTGTTACTGATGAATTATTATGGCGATCTTATTGTTCTTGTCATTTAGCTTGTCTTTGGTGAATGCTTTTTTCTCAAATTTCATTCTTCATTCACTATAGATAACATGCCTTACTCTAAAATCATTACTTACCCATAAACATCTTTGATACATCAATTACATTCTTCAATCTAATCTTTCATAAATTTTTATCCATTTCCTCTTCAGAGGTTCATACAACCAAAACACCGTTACTCTTGCATACATAGCTCTAAGCCATCATTTTATCACAATTCATGAATGATCATGTACACAGATAGCATATACCTTTACTGATATGACTCATCACTGAAAACTATAAACCCAGACACAGATTGGCGACTACTATTTGTGGTTTAGTCAAGATTTCACTACAATTGCGGATCCTTACCTTGATCCCTTCATTCTACACTAAACTGAATATATACTTACCTTATTATCCCGATGATCACCTTCTTTTACTTAGCCCTTGCTTGGACCCTTCCCTAAAGAATGATTTATTCTAACATTCTCATTTGCGGTCTTGAATATGATACCTGGCTAATTGGACAAATTCCCTTTTTTCCTTGCGGACTCATACTTGCAATGTAGTCTCATAGAACTTATCCTCCGTTGACCATTCTACTAAGATACTCTAAATATCTGGTAGTTCTCAGCAGATTATCTCTCAATTAAATTACCTTTGGCAGACTTCCTCATCTTATAGCCCCCTTGGACTTCCCCGCGCTATATAGTCTTAACAAACATTCCCCGTCTTTAGTAAATTCTCGATGGGCTTTCTACCCAAGATAGTCTTCAACGAATTTCCTTCTTGAGAGTCTTCGGTAGACTCCCATTTTATTCTGATGACGTCTTTACACATGAATACATAGGACTAATGTTTGCATAATCGTCTCATTTTATTAAAGCCAAAACCAGTTTAATCGTCAAACATTGGCAGACTCATATAAATGATATCTATTTATTAATACTTAAAAGGAATTGCTCATTTCCTCTTACATATACCCTTGTTAAGATGCTTCTACTAGTTCGACTTACCTTCGTATTTTGGCTATTCCTCTTATTACCACATTTATTCATGTTCTCAGACGCCCCACGCTTATTTTTATCAAGCTACTTGTTGCGCGAGTCATATAGTGATTTCCCCTTTTTTGTGCCCTGAAAAGCTTCCCTATTTACCATTCTGGCAGACTCCATTTTTTCCATACTTTATACCTATTCGCCACTAGATCCTACCATAGCTAACCATAGACTTTTAATTTTGAAGAATCAATAACCCCTTTCGAGGTGTCACCTTGAAAGACCAATCGATAGAGCTAGTAGATATTCATTCCATGATGCCAACATACTCCTATTCTCCTATCACGCCAATTTTTCCTAGCTTCGTCTACCCTGTCAAAGAAACTCCCTTAGTATTCTGTATTTTAAAAAATGATTTTCACACACACAACAATTCAATTATTACTATAACATATAGCACACCATTTTTCAACACGTTAACACACAACACATCTTGCATTTAGAGAACATATCTCAATCATTCATTTATTTCCATAACATTATACATGCATAGCTTACTCATTCATCACACTAGATACAACTAAAGAATTTTAGACAAAACTCATAACAGACACATGAGCAAACATTCCAACACAATCATTGAATTGCCCCTAACCCATATCCCTCACCCGATTAGGGTTATAAAACATTACCGATCAAATCATAACAAATAACGACCTTTAGAAACAAGTAATCAATTTGAATAATGACATTCAAACTAATATTTTTTTCATGGCATAAACATGGTTTATGGACCTTAATTTGAGCTTACAAGGCCATAAAAATAGGTTGGGAACATCCAGGGACTAATTTGCAACAAATAAAAAAAGTTAGGATGTAACAGCCTGAATTTGGGATTAGTCAGAATAGTGATTTCAAAATCACTTACCCGAGGTTGGAAAAATTATTTTAGCATTATTTTATGTGTTATGGTATTTTTATAAGGGAGCATGAAAATTTTGGTAAATTAATTTAAGCAATTGTGAGCTTAATTGCAAAAAAGGACTAAATCGCATAAATGCCAAAAGTTTTGTTTTGCTAGCTAAAGGTATTAAATTGCAAGAGGATAAAAAATTTAGGGTTTTTAAAGGGCAAATAAGCCCTTAAATTGATGTTGGCTGGCCATGAGATGCATAGGAGACAAAAGAAGTAGAAAAGTCAAAATTTGGGTGCATTAAGTGAGATATTTAGCAATTAAATAATAGTCTAATAGACTAGCTTTCTTCTTCATTTTCTTCTCCACATTCACTGAAAATACCAGCAAAAATAAGGGGTTTTGAAGCTTAAAAACTCAGCCAAGCATTTCTCTTGCAAGTAAGTGCATCCAATGATCTTTCTTGATAATTTTTGCATTTTTGGGACCCTTGTAGCATGGGCTACCTATTGAGGGAACTATTTTGCAAAATGGATGAAAGTTTAGAGATTTACCATGAATGTATAAGTGTTGTTTGCTGGATTTTTATGGAAGAAAATGAGTCATAGTTGTTAATTAAACAACTTTTGTGAAGAGGTGTTCATGGAAAACACCTCAAATGGACTAATTTGTAAAGTTTGATAAGTTGATGATATTTGTGTGAAATAATGAGAATTGCGGGCTGCCATAAGAGTAAAAAGGATTCAGTTAGGCTTGGTTAGTAAGGAAATTTGATAAAAATCAATTTTCGAGCCTAGGGGCAAAATGGTCATTTTGCCAAATTGTGAATTTTGGATTGTTTAAATTAAAGTAGTGATTAAATCAATGAATTTTGATTGTTATAGATCAAGAAGTACGAGACTGGAACCTTGACCGAGGGAAAACCAAGCTTGTAGATTGATTCGAACTAGTCGTCTACATTTTGTGTACCGAGGTAAGTTGTAAGTAATAATACAACATTACTATAATTATGCATGAAATCATTGTCTTATTATAAAATGATGAATTGTAAAAAAAAAAGAGTTATGTATGAGAATAATGGTCGAGCATGAGTAGCAATTATGATTTGTGATAATGATATGATGAGAACCCATGTGATAGAACCTGGTTGAACCCTTAAGAATGGACTGGATATTCATGCCGTAATACTAGGGTCGATACGAGAGCTAGTGTAAGACCATGTCTGGGACATGGCGTCGGCCTCGTTACGTGTTAGTGTAAGACTATGTTTGGGACATGGCATCGACACGGATATGTGCTAGCCAGTGTAAGACCATGTCTGGGACATGGCATCGGCGTTGATACGAGTGCTAGCGTAAGACCATGTCTGGGACATGGCATCGGCTTGGAGATGTGTCAGTGTAAGACCATATTTGGGACATGGTATCGGCACAGATAGAGGAGAGCTAGTGTAAGACCATGTTTGGGACATGGCATCAGCTCGAGATATGAGAGCCAGTGTAAGACCATGTCTAGGACATGGCATCGGCTTGACAGGTGAGCTAGTGCAAGACCATGTCTGGGACATGGCATCGACTTGATACCCTATGTTTGAGGCTTATTGAATATCCTTTCGTATTCTAAATGGTTTAACAGGAAATTTAAAGTTGTATTAAGATTGAGAGATATTACGATGATCTTGTTAGTGGTGCAGGTACTTATATGAAATGTATGAATTATGAGCTTGAACTTATGTTGTATAATTAGAAATGGATGAAAACGAGTAAGTTATGTTATGACCATTCTTTTTATCATGCATAAATCATGATGTATTGGAAGCATGTTTTAGTATGGTAATTTGTTGTCTTTTATTACTTGCAACGTACTAAGCTTTATGCTTACCCCTCTCCTTTCCATTTTCTTATAGTGTCGCCTAGCTAGCTTGTAGATCAAAGTACGTCAAAGACTTCGTTCACACTATCACCCAAAGCTTTCGGTATAGTTAGTTTCTAGATTTTTAAGAAATGGCATGTATAGGAACTAGTCTTAGTTTAATGTCATTTTTTTTTGGGCCAAATGTGTTGGCTTAATTATTGAAGTAGCTCATTTTGTATAAGGTGAAAGATATTGGGTAATAATCACTATTGGTTATTAAATACAAATGATGATGTTTTCAAGAATTAGAATTTAGCATGAGTGATTGTATGTGCTAGGAGTAATAGATCGAATGCATGGTTGGATCAATTATATTGAGTTGTGTGGTTGCCAAATTATGGCTTTTGTTGGAGTCTTAGAGACATGTTATGTTTGGTATATGTTTGACCTTGTTTCAGGGTGGCAAAAAGGCTTGGTAGATAGCCTTATTTTGTCTACACGAGTAGACACACGGGTTTGTGTCTAGGCTGTATATGACACACAGTCTGCCCCATGGACGTGTAGTTAGGCTGTGTGTCCCCTGCACCTTGAATTTGTTGAATTAAATGCCCAGTATTAAACACACGGGCTGAGACACGGCCGTGTGTCTCAACCGTGTGGCGGACATGGCCTAGCACACGGGCGTGTGCCACGATTGTGTGACCCTTAAGGGCTGCTGATGTCAGAAATAGAATGCCAAGATCTTCACACACAGGCCGCGACACAGGCATGTCAGGGTCGTGTAAGGGACACGGGCTAAGCACACAGGTGTGTGCCTTAGCCGTGTACCCTATATTGTGTGATGACGTCAGAGTCAGAGAGTTACACGGGTTACGAGCCCGGGTGTGTCATAGCCGTGTGAAGGACACGGGCTATGGACATGGGCGTATGATCGGTTGTGTAAAAACCCTTGTAGGTTGAAGTTGGAAAAATAAATCCACACGAAGGTGGGACACGGGCGTGTCCCTAGGTGCTTAGGCTGTGTGTACCACATGGGCCATCAGTACGGCCATGTTTAGAGGCCACACGGGTGTGTGTCCTACTTTTAGTAGTTTTTGATGAAATTTTCTTAAGTACTCGAAATGGTCCCGGATTATTTCTAAACTACGTTTTAGGCCTCGTAGGCCATATGAAGGATCGCAAGTCAGTGATTGAAAAAGTTTTAAATTGGGACGCATTTCATTGAGTATAAGTTTTATGTTTGCATGTGATTTAGTAAGGCAATGCCTCATACCCTGTCCCAGCGTCGAATACGGGTAAAGGGTGTTACATAGGAAAAATTGAAAAACAAGGGTCACATGGCCGTGTGTCGTGTGAGTGTTCGAAGTATAAGACACATGGTCGTGTCCCAGCTTATGTGTCTACTCGTGTGGGTATTCAAAATAAGGTCACACAACCGTGTTGCACGACGTATGCTAGATCGTGTGTGCATTCAAAGTTTGGTCACACGGTCGTGTTGTCAGGCCGTGTAACTCTCTGTGACTATGTGGTTCAGGTCACATGGCCATATAACTCTCTATAACCGTGTGATTCATCTTGCACATAAAATTTAAATGACACACGACTGTGTGGTGTAGCCGTGTGTGACATACGACCGTGAGACAGACCGTGTCATGAACTTACCTTAACAAAAACAGTTGTAAAAACGAAGTCGACGACTAATCTGACACCTTAGCTTTTCCTCAATTCAAGTCCAGTTAATTTGTTTCTTGATCTAAATAGTAATTTAACTTAGTTAAACAATTCAAATAGCTTAAAACAACTAGTTCAAGCCTATAACCCTTTTTAATGTAAATTTATAAAATTACCCCTAACATTTTAACTTTTTTGCAACTTAGTCCCTAAATTTGAAACTCACAATTTAACCATAATCAATGAAATACCATGTTATCCAATTCTTCCTAAGGTCTGATACAGCTTATATTTTCATTATTTCACAATATTTTTCCTTAAAATTTACCATTTTCATAATTAAGTCCTTAAATCTTAAAATCATCAAAAATCATTTAATAGAATATGTCTATTTAGCAACCAAGCTTAACAATCTACCATAGAACTTCGGAAATACATCAAACTCATCCATGGCATAATCTATAACATTTAACAGTTTTACAATTTGACCCCCAGGTTAACTAAATTAAGCTAATACGAACTCAAAAACATAAAAATCACTAAGAATTAGTGAAAATTACTTACCATGCAAAGTGAAAACAGCTAGCCGAACTAAGCATCTACAATGGTGTTTTTTTCTCTCTTAGAACTTTGGTGGTGGCCTAGGAAGATGGCAATTTCCTTTTTTTTTTCTTTTGTTTGTTTTGTTTTAGATTTAATTATCGTATTACTATTTTACCCTTAATTGTTTTAATTAACAAATAACAAACATTAGTCAATAAATGTCTACTATATATATACGTCGTATAATTACCATCTAAGTTCATTAATTGCCTTTTCATAACTAATTGATACAATTAATTAATCGAAACTAATTTTTTTAGCTTTTATGATTTAGTCCTTTTTACTTAATTAACTATCCAAACCTTAAAATTTCTTAACAAAAATTTAATACGACCCTATACAAAATCGATAAACATTAAATAAATAATAAAATATTAACTCACTTGCCAGAATCGTGGTCCTAAAACCATTGAAAATGGGTTGTTACAATCATTAACAACACCCAAGGTAAAGCACAAAAATTCTATAACAACAAATTTCGTTGAAATTAGAACAGTGGTTTCGGGACCACAAATCTGAGCCAAAAATAAAATTTATTTTTATTTTATTACATGGTCCGTATGATAGAAATGTCATGTGAAAATTTTGATAAGAAAATTTTACCGATTTTGTGTTTAATTATAAGAAGGACCAAATCGCATAAAATGCAAAAGTAGAATTCTAATAGCTCTAAGGATTAAATAGTTATGGAATTCAACACTAGAGGTCCTTATGTGGTAACTAGGCCATCAATCAAAAGATGGAAAATATCTTTGTTGAATCATCCATGGAATTTGAGAAAAAAAAAAGGACTAAATTGGAAAGCGAAATAATTTAATTAATTAAAAGATGGTAAAAAAAATATCATCTTATTTTCTCATCTTCTTCCCCAAAAATACATGGAAACCCTAGGAGAGAGAGAAGAAACTTTCATGGCCAAATTGGGTAAGTTTTCTTGGTCTGTTTTTAGTAATTTTGGTATTTTTGAAACCATGATAGCTCAATCTATCTATTTGGGGGATCAATTTGAGAAGTTATTAAAGTATGGAAAATGGGTCATGGATGAATATGCTAAAAATTAGAAATTTATGGTAGAAAATGAAAGGTTGTTGGTAGATAAACAACTTTTACAAAGTGATTTTTGATGAAAACATGATTTAGGGACTAAAATTTACAATTATGAAATTTGATGGAAAATTCTAAATTTTTATGAATTCATATGCTGTAATTTTGTGATGAAATTTTGGTTAGGCTTGGAATAGGGAGTAAATTGCACAAATTTTATTTTTCGAGCCTAGGGACGAAATGGGAATTTATGGAAAAGATAGGGACAAAATGGTAATTTTGCCTAGAAAGTAAATTGAGTCCAAATGAGTATGAAATATGAGAAATTGATGTAAAATTTACTCGTATAGATTCGGATAGACCAAATTCGGAGCTAGAACGAGGAAAGAGGAAAATGTTGGATTAGTAGATTTTACGTACACGAACATTCTCAAGGTAAGTTCATGTAACTAAATTGTGTTTATTTACATGCTTGCATTGATAGTGTTTATGTAAATTATATAAATGTCATAAATATGTGAAATGATTACATATCCGATCAAGCTCGATAAATAAAAAAATGATTAAATTAAATGATAGGGCCGATAGATGATAAAGGATAAACGATGAGCATATTACTTATATGCTTGAATTAAATGTGGAAAGTGCTTATTTGAATTATACAATGTTGTGGATGTATGAAATAATCACATGCCCGATAATGCTTGGGAAAAATGTTTAAATCTTAGTTAAATAAAATAAAAAATCGATGGATATGTGATTTCTTGAAATGCATGAGGTCTTGCATTTGTTGCTAACGGGATTTAGCTTGGACGAGTAATCCTATTGACCTCATTACCGATAGGATTTAGCCCGAAGGTAATCCTGATATAAACCCTCTTGAGCATATGATACAGATTGGATTTAGCTCGGACGGGTAATCCAAATCAAGCTCTTTAAAGCATATGTTATAGAAAGGATTTAGCCTGGACTGGCAATCCTGATTAAGCTCATGTGAGCATATGTTACAGACAGGATTTAGCCTGGACTGGTAATCCTGTTGTATGATATGTGGCTCAAGAGTGTGATTTCTGATTATGTGCCCTAATGGGTACCCCCGAACATGAACTGACGGATCCCTGAATTGTACACTTTGGGTGTACTACCTGAATATCCATCGATATTTTCAATAATTAAACGGGTAAAACCTTGACATGAAAAGAAATGGGGTTTTTCATGTATCTGCTTGAAGTACATGGAAATGATGTTTTATGAGATATGGAAGTATGAAATTATGATATATGAATATAGAAATTTGTTTGATAAACTTATTCATCTCTGAGTATAGATTTGTACACCACGAGTGTACTACTTATGCATCCATCGATATTTCAGATAAATTCAATGGGTAAAAGTTCTTGACATGAAAAGATATGAATAAGAAATGAGTTACTACACTTATTGGCTTGAAATACATGATAATGATGATGCATGACAAATGATATATGAAAACACGAGATGATCATATTTGTACCTGGACTTTTTTTTATAAATATATGTTCATTCTTGATTATAGACTTGTACCCTAATCGTAACCTTGATATTTTGAGTAATATGAGTAAAGTTTTGATATGAAACGATCTAAACTCGAAATGAACTATTATGAAATTTTACTTGTAGTAATGAGATGAATTATGCATGTTAAATAAATACATGTTGTGGAAAGCATATGTTCTTGGAAACTTGATTGTTGTTGAGCCCATATATTTTTTTGATGTTAATATGGAATATATGACTAACAATAGCAATAAGGATGTGTGTAGGGCTTGAGGTCAAATTGATTGAATATGCCTTACATAGTTACCTCAAAATAGAATGAATGGTAAGTTGAGTACCATGTTATACGAACTTACTAAGCTTTTTATGCTTACTTAGTTTTATTTCCATGTTTTATAGTAAATTGGAAGCTCGTTGGATTGGAAGCTTGGCGGAGATCACTCACACTATCCATCAACCCATGTCAGAACAATATGGTAAATCAATTATGGTTGTAATTACATGTATAGGATATATTGGCCATATTGGCATGTAAATATAAATGATGCTTGAAATCTAGCCATTGGCATGACTAGTAATGATTTGTTCTAAAATACTTGTAGTGTCAAACTATGGTAGCTACATGTATGTTAAGTAGTTGATCAAACTATGTCTAACTCGAGGTCTTAACTAAAGTAAGATTATAGACATGTAAGCATGAAATGATATGCCATGATGAATGATGGAATTGCTTGATTTGAATGCTTGAAATGGTTGGAATGTGTTTGGTATGTTTTACTGCAGGAAAATGGTAAATTTGGGTGACAAATAAGGCTAGGAAATGGTTTTATTTTATCCATACGGGCATGTGTCTAGACCGTGTGTGACACACAGCCGGGTACATGGGCATGTAGTTAGGTTGTGTGTCCCCTGCACCTTAATTTTGAGAAACAGAATGCTCAAAATTGGGCACATGGGCAGAGACACGGGCGTGTGTCTCAGCCGTGTGAGGCACATAGCCTAGAATACAGGCGTGTCTCTTGGCTGTATGAATTTTGCACCTATTTTTTAAAAATTCAAATTAACCATACGACCTAGCACATAGGCGTGTGACTTGGTGTGTGACATTAGTTTGTTCGTGAGTTGCAAGTCAGAGAGTTACACGGATTAGGGACACAGGCGTGTGAACCCAAATGGCCTGACTACACGGGCACGTCCCATACAACATGAGCGTATGACTCTTAATAGTAAGAAAAATTTTAAAATTTCGCAAAAAATTCCTTGAGTTCCCAATTTAGTCCCGATTTGATTCCAACACTTGTTTTGGGCCTCGATGGTCCATATAAGGGATATTATGAATGATTTCAGAAAATGAATAGTAATTTACATGAATTATCTAAAAATGTTTTAAAAGTTTCAGTAATGCTTCTAAACCCTGTTTCAGCGATGAATATAGGTTAGGGGTGTTACAAACTTACTTTAATTCAATGTCCTTACCGGCTTAGCTTTTCCAAATGCCAAAGCCTCCATCGTTCTGGAAACTAAGTGTGAGAACCAAATATACTAGTTAAACTAAAGGTACTCAAACCTTAAAAACCCAGAATTCAATATCTTACAAGAACTTTCCAATGTTTTTGAAAATCCCTACTTCTCTTTTCCCCAATTTTACGAATACAGTGAGATGAAAAAGCTTACTAGCTTCTGGGTTCTCTACTTTCTAGGCTTGAACCTCATGATCAGTGCCCTATGAAACGTTTCCCCATCTTGTTTTTCTTCAAAGCAACCGAAGAAGATGATGCATAAGGAAAGAAAATGTAAACATAAATTGAGAAGAATTTTCCATCTACTGAACAAGGCTTCTCACCCAAATATATAACCTGTCTTGCATGGCCACCAAGCCTCAATTAAGCCATCCATCAATAATCATTTTGTCTCCCTTATGAAACTAGTCAGTTCCAACTCAATCGAACCAGAATTGAAACTTAACTAATTACCAACCAGCCACAAATTTTCTCAAGTTTTCTAGTAAAGCCCACCAACTTACCATTTTATTCAATGAACTCCTAACTCTCCTTTAAAATCAGGACTTAGAAGACCAGGTGTGACATAGCTTTTCGCCTATTAATTATAAAATCATTTACTTATGAAGTCATTCCACTATAGTATCATGATTGAGCTCTCCCTAATGACTTACCATTATGACAGCAACTCGATTAGTATTCATCAAATGACATTGTCATATGTTTGTTACCCCCATAGGATATCTTAATCTCTTTGGGATAGTATTCATTCTCCTAGTATGATCTTATTTTATCTCATGGTAACCATTACATCTTCCTTCATGAAAAGTCAATTACTATCAAATAGTAATCAAGTCATCCATTACAAAGACAAATGACCCGTGGCCATGTTTACTTTTCATTGACCATGTAATGTAAATAAGAGGATATCATTTACCCATGTACCGGGCTATTAATTCCATGTTGTGAATGACGTTACATACTATAGAAGTCATACACACAATGCACCAACTTTTGGTTCCTTATCTATTAGAACTCAAGCTTTTACTTACATCAAAGTGTTCGGGTCACGTGTACATTATTCGTCATTCACTAAAGATTTAGGGACATTGCACTATGAACATGACAAGTGAATAAATCTACAACCAGATTCAGGATCTATTCTTCTTAGGTCCAGTCTGATGTTTTGTTAGTCCAGTTAGTTGCATCTATGTCTTTATCTTCTAGGAGTCAGCCACTTCGATGCCCAAGACAAAACATCTCCCCAATTAGACTTAATAGATGACATATTAATATTTTAATCAATTTACTCATTTTCGGTTAAACTAAGGACATGTTAAGGTTCATCTACTAATATAAGTTGCTTTTTCGTATTACGATCCGACCACGTAATACCGCTTAGTATTAGTTAAACGTTGAACAACCCATGAGCAACATTTTCTTCTATTTTTCTTTAAATGAAAAAACTATGTGAGGATAATATACAAAGTATTAATGTAATTTATGAATGATTTTATTAACCAATCTGTTAGAAAAAATTACAAGTGTACCTAGACGAAAATACTACACCTAGGGCACTAGATCCAACAAAATTCTTGTTAATGGCTGATCTTGCCACATCGAAATAAAAATATTTCTAATCCTTCATACTAAATTTATTGTTTCCTCCCACCGATCATCAAGAATCTCTTTAAAGGGTCTTCGATATTGACCTGAATACAAAAATGAGCATACTTCCCACTAGATTCAGAGCTAGTGGTTTTGTCAACGCATGGTGAGAAAACAACCATTAATAAACCAAGGTTCCTCTTTAACCACTATTTCATAGTCTTCATAACACAATAATTTGACCACAAAATAGCCATACCCTAAATCTATAAGTTGAAGAGCTCTAGATGGTTTCCAAATCTGATTAAGCTTGAACAATATATATTGATATCCTAGGGTTTTCCAAAATACTTTAATTACAAGTGTTTTATCCCACCTTAAATGCCTTTTTTTTCGTCTTTGGAAAAAAAAGATAAAAATGTTACCTTTCTCATCCACCTGATTCTTAAGGGCTGGGAAGGAACCCTTAGCATCATTCTCCTCCATATCTTTCAGTCCAAGATCTAGGAGACATTCATAATCCTTAAATTCTCTGTCGAGTAAGGTATATATTATAAGATATAATGCTTCTAAACTCTCTAAAAAGGACACCGTTCAGTTACTTAACCTTCTTTTTACTACGAAGAAGCTCACCTTTTAATTTGCGCGAAAGGGAAACACTATTTTCAGTCGTTATTTTTAATTGGAATATCCAATATTTACAATTTGATAATATAGGGTAAATGTTCCTATTTTGGGTTCTTCACATTTTTTTAACAATTTCAATTGACTATAAAATGACAAAACGTTAATTGATTTACATAATTTGACTTGTTCTTCTTATTAATTTATTTTGCATACTTTTCTTCAGTAGATTTACTTTTGATTTTTTATAGCAGTGTTGGATATGTCTTATTTTCATAATCCTTCTCTTAATATCGACAAAACCAATGAAAAACAAAAGAAGTGTTCATAATCAAATATCTTTAACAAAAAAATTGAGAAATCATATGAAAGTTTTTCATAGGCGATCTAAATAAAAGGGAAAAAAGTTTAAGATTTTGAAATAAAAATAAATTTAATAATTCTTAAATAAAGTATTTCTTTTTATTAATATATATTAGAATTTGCGCACTTAGAAATGATTCGTATTAAAGACACTAGGGATAAATATGAATTTATTTATTTTTTGTAACAAATAGGAGTACATTAAAAGAAAAAGTTCCTATCTAATAAGAAGCAATAAGATTTTGAGATCTCTGCACATCAGACACAAGTTGGTGCAACACTTCGAGTACAGAGGCTCCAAAAATATGCAAGTCAGGCCAAGGACCTAGAGTCAAGTTAGCCATAATATCCACAATTTTGTTGGAAGTATGAACTACCATTGTTGGGAGTATGCCCAAAAACCAATCATATGATAATTATAATAACATATTTTTACCTAGATTATTAATAAAGGCATTGCCATTATTATTTTCAGTATTTATTTCTATGTTTGTATAATAATAATGTCCAAAGAATAAAATGGTCACTCTTAAATATCCTTAATCAATTATTATTGTCGGTTTGGACAACAATAATACATTGAGACTAATATGTGCCTGATTGATGACATGTGTTATAGATATGTGATATCAAATCAACTTATAAGTATATGTTAGAGAATAATATACTGGATTGACCTATTATGAGAATGTTTCTTGGATTATTATGTAATAATCACAATAGTTCTCATAGTGATAATTGTATGTGTGATCTTTAGACCTGAGAATATCATTGTTCCAACATTGTGAGTTGTATACTTTGACACAGTCAAACGTCTTTCGTAAATGGTTGTACTATAAATATTGGTGTTGGGTGTACCACAATCTATGTAGTGGGATGAGAGTGATCAAAATGATATTTGTCTCTTCTACATAATGGGAGAAATATCTCAGGCCTCTTGAAGTGAGACTAAAAATGTATGGCTATGCTCAAATCAGTTGATATGAGATATCATACTTCTTTGTTTATCTTAGTGTACTTGAGAATTAAGAAGCAAAAGATTGGACTATACAAGTGTGATTATTCCATGGCTTGTGTTCAATTTAGATATAAAGGACAAAGAGATATACTATATAATAATATTATCATAGAAGACCACGTTGAACCACGACTTCCTGCAGCTTGGGTAGTATCGATCACTATTAGATGTCACTAAATGTTTGTAACATTAGAATTGTTTTATATTGAGGTTACATCTTTTGGTTGAGACGATCAAAATGTAATGAAAGTTGGGATAATGTATAACATGTCATAAAAGTTAAATTGCTTATAGAAATGTTCTAATAATTAAGTTAATTTGACAATGCTAAAATTAATCATAATATATATACATGATGCGCATATTGATAACTCTTGAAAAGAGTTATATTTCATACCTTTAAATATAGCTAATTGCTTGTATTTAGGTATATTTAGTTACATTTTAGGACATTCCATTAGTATTTTCTTGTTTTAATATTACATTAAGAGTTTGGACTGTACTTAAATGTTAGTTATTTTTAATTTCTTGTGGAAGGGTTGTGCATGGTGGTAGATTGGAAGGTGCTGGATGAGGAACAAGAAGTAAAGAAGTAAATGAGTGAAGGTTTGTCGGGGCAAAGGGTTGGATAGTTTGTCAACATGAATGTCATAGAAATATCGAGAAGATGTTCAGTCAGCACTCAAAGCGTACCGATTTTAAGCCCAATTAAACTTGTACCAGATATATCTACCTAAAAATGAGGGAAGAAAACCATGGGCTATTGGATTTACCCTAGGGAAAACAATTGTAAAAGCAAAAGGAAGAAACCTGAAAGGGGGCAGAAAAACAAACTTAGGCAAGAAAAATAGAGGGTAGTGGCTGAGTAGAGATGGAAAGAGGAAGATGAAGGCAGTCCTTCTCAGCCACCATAGGACACTGCATCGCTGAAATGTGGGCTGGATATGAGGAAGCTATCTTCCTGAAGTCCTTCCATTATTTCTTGATTACTCTTCGTGAATTGATTTAATGGAAACGATGTTGAATGATACTTTGGATTTGAATTTTCATTGCCAACTCATAAGCTAGATCTAATAAGGTTAGGATTACTTGATGAAACTCTTATTCTCTTTAATAACTAAAGCATAGATCTACTTTAATACACTGTTTCATTCAATGGTTTTTTTATTTATAAAATTACATGTTTTCAAACTCTAGACATAGATGGATGTACAACATGTTCATCAAATTAATCTAAATATGACAAGGTTAGGATAATGAGATTGAGATTGAATGATATAAGCGAGGGTTCGAAGGAACATTTGTAGCAGCCTTTAGACATGGAGGTGCATTCATACAAAAGGAAAACAAAACATTGCAAGGTACCGTGCTAAAGGCCTATAGACTTATATCGCTTAAGGCAAGGCAGCTTGAGGTCTTGTTTTTGAAAAAAACATATCATTTTAGAACTCTTCTGAGCAGTAGGTTGAGTATGGCATTGTCGAGGCATTACTGTTAGTAAGGGTAGATTCTTAGTAATGCCGACATTCCAAATCAACATCGTAGACCCTCTATCATTTGCCATGATATCTTTGCCGTAACATCTTTATAGTTGTTTACTTGTTTGCTTGCATATTATTCATGTGATTATTCTCGAATTTGTTATTGCATTCTTACTCTTGTCTAGTCGTGTCAAAGCATTTTTCATTACTGTATGCATTATTATTCCTTCTAATTACCATTGCATTTTTATCATTAAATTTTTCATAACATTAATCATATCCCACTCTAATAACTTGACCAACTTATACCATTCAAATCCCTATGGAGACAATCTCAATTATTACTTTACTACTTGATTCGACGTGTATACTTGCAAAATTCGCATATCATTTCACACACGACACATATATATAAAGGATTAAATTAAAATAATGTGAAAATATGTTTCATGTATTTTAATTTATAAATTTGTCTTTTCAAATTTATTAAATATTGTATTTAAGAAATTTTTATTTAAATTAAATTGATATCTCCTTAAGTAAATTAGAAAAACACGTTTTAAAGATAGAATCCTAAAATTCCATTTAGTGGTTGATAGTTTTTCGAAATAGTTTTGAATGAATAAAAAAAATCTCATTTTCATTTTCTTACCCGAAAATACTATCTTTTGACTAGAAGCAAAAAGGAAAAACTTATTTCCATTTTTCTCTCGAAAGCGTTTTGAGAGATTTTTCTAATCAGTTATTATCTGGGTGGATTACATAAAGGTCATGACTTTTGTGTTGTGGTTTACGACATAGATTGAGGAATCAAACATCATACCAGTGCAACTTTCAAATCGTTAAATGTATGTTTTTCGTCCTTTCTCAGCTTGGGTCCATTCTTCACGTATGGATCCCTGGATTGTGGTTGTCGGAATATTTTTCTATTGCACCAAGAGGTGTATCGATGATCCAAAAACCATGACATTTCATTGTCTCTTACACAAATCATGCATCTCCCTAACAATAGCAGAATGATAGAATCCGTCCCACCCATAGTTAACCAATTTGACAGCTTCAGTTCTATCACTTTCTACAATAATCTCAATATACTCCAACAATGATCTGAAGCCAACCGACTCGACTTACTCAATGCGCCATTTGGGTTGAAAGAAGCAACAACGCTATTTTCAGGATCATTGTAAGCCATACATAAGCTTTAATGCGACACTCTTTTAAGGCCCAAGCCTGTATTCTGAAAAATGAACTAATTTTATTGCTTCTAAATATAAAAACATGTCACAAAACAACTCTCCCAAACAACTTCCTTCCTAGTAATACACTATTGATTGGTGATACCCCGTACCAAGCAAACATCAAAATTGACCTCAAAGAAATTATTTTTTATCGTATTTGGCACTAGCTGGCTCTATGCATCTCTGGCCCCGACACAATCTCACAAGCATGAAAGGTAGTTTTAATATAGCAAGAACAAATCTAGTACGTATCAATGGTTAAAATACCTATTCTACATCGCTTGCAATTAGTCAATAAGTGACTATGTGCTTCCAACCAAACAATTTCTCTCATAAGTTGAGGTCTATGGATTTTCCAAATGCGCTTCCACTTGTCATCGATATAGGCAGCTGCCACCAGACACTTGGCATTGGTAATGTCACACCTCAAGCATAAATCTGGGTTAGCCTCCATAGGGGTAGGTGTCACGGTAGTAATTTTGATATTCATTTGATAATTGATATAATGTGTAAAACAATTCCATTCCTAACCATATTCAAAAGTTACATAATCAACCACGCAGCTAGAAATTTGCATTCCCATAGGGATTACAAAATGATTCACCAAAGGCCTCATACCCGAGACCTAACTATCTTCCCAAAACAAAACAACTCTTCTATCCCTTACACTCCAATGAATACTTTCCCCTAGCATATCCAAACTTTTAGACAAAGACCTCCACATAAAAGAGTGTGATGATCTGGTAATAGACATTGGACAACCACCTTTAAGCTTATATTTACTTCTTAGCACTTGAAGCCATAAGGCATCTGTCTTAGTAATTGGTTGAAATTCAAGCTTTAAAAGAAAAACTTTGTTCTGGTCAACTAACTTCCTCAAACCTAATTAAATCAAGTCAAATTAATTCTTAACTATATTCGTTTTCTCAAATAGGCATCTAAACTAATTTTTCCCTACATTATTACTTCCATTAATCAGTCAGTCGTTAGTTAACCTTTATCAATAATGGGTGACATAATCACCAATGAACACATGACAAAAAAAGTCACATAAGCAATCTATCTCATTATTTGTATAAAATAATTCTAAAAAATGAAAAAATGATTTTTTTTATTTTATAATTTTATATTAATATTAATTAAAATAATATTTAAAAAATAAAAATATTTCCCCCACTCCCATCTCTCTCCTCTCTCCCCTACCGTCTCTTTTTAACATCCCGAATTAGAGCCTAGTCGAAATAGTGGTTGCGAAACCACAAATTTGATATTGAAATATATGTTTTATGATTTATTTCAAGGTTTATGATGTGATTGCATGATTATGTGAAAATTTCATTAAGAAATTTTAAGGATAAGTGATTAATTTGTCCTTTAGGACTAAATTGTATGAGTTTCTAGAAGATTTAAGGATGAATTATCATTAGAAAAATTATTAGAGGTCCTTATTTAGCAATTAAATCATTTTATGGCATGATGGACAAAAATACCCATGAAAGAGAAAAATTTCAAGGAAAGCCATTAAGAGCATTTTGGTCATTACATAAATTAATGAAATAAAAAGGGAAAAAGAAGCCAAAATCTTGTCCATCTTCTCCCAAGGCTGCGGAAACTTAAGGGCTCTCCATAGCTAGTGTTTTTGACATTTTCAAGCTCACATGTAAGTGTATTCTAGCCATGTTTTTAATGTTCTTCATTTTTTTGAAATCCTCGTAACTTGATTAAGCTATTTCTACCACTAATTTGAGCTAGGGTTTATGTTTAAAAATATACCCATGCATGACATGCATGTATTTCGATGTCTAGTGGTAGAATATGAAAGTTTAAAGTGTGGTAAACATTTTTTTCTAGGTGATTTTTCATGAAAAACCCTAATAGGGACCAAATTGTAAAGGTTATAAAAGTAGTAGTTAAAGTTAAATTGATGAGAAATGTTGGTTGTTATGAGTTCACTTAAGGTTCGGCTAGGCTCGAGTAACCAAGGAATTTAGTACGTTTCATTATACGAGCCTAGAGACCATTTTGCAAATATGTAAAAGTTTAGGGGCAAAGTTATAAATTTTGCCAAAGTATGAATTATGGGCTATTTGGCCAATGTGATTATTAAATAAGCTTAATTTGTCATTATAGATCAAGAAACACGAAGCCCGGATCGAAATTAGGGAAAGAATAAGGTGGTGGATAAAATTGCATATTCACCTGCATTTTTGGATCCGAGGTAAGTTATGTGTGATAAATTAGCATTATGTATTATGAAAATAATGTTATGACATTGAATGAAATGTATGCTATTTCCATGAGATTTATTGAAGTAATTTTTAGAAAGAAATGATAAAGGTATTATAGAGAAATCCCAGTTATGTTTTAGAGAATATGAAGGATACCGTAGCCATGACATGAGAATTAGAAGGTTTCGTGTAAGACCATGTCTGGGACATGGCATTGGCACCAAATTGAGATCCCATATAAGATCATATCTGGGACATGGCATTGGCATCGACATGTGGTCCCTATATAAGACCATGTTGGGACATGGCGTCGACACCGAAATGAGATTTAGATCCCCTGTAAGACCATGTCTGGGACATGACGTTGGCATCTAAGAGTGATCCCGTCTAAAACCATGTCTGGGACATGTCATTGGCATCAGTTTAAGATCTCGTGTAAGACCATGTTTGGGACATAGCATCGACATCGATATTATATCCTGTGTAAGACCATATCTGGGATATGGCTTCGGCATCGACATGTGATCCCATGTAAGACCATATTTGGGATATGGCATTGGCATCTTATCATGAGAATGACGTTTTGAGTATCCTTCGTTATTCCAAGTAACTTAACGAGAAAAGTATTTAAGTTGATAAATATATCAAGAAGGACTAAAGTTATGTGATGAGTGATACAAGTGCATATGAGAAATTCATAAGAAAAGAAAACAAAATGATATGAATATGTCGGTAAGAAAGAGCATGAGTAAGCTATGTCAAAATCCATGATAAGTGTGAGATGATTTATGATATATTATTTGGATGATATTCCATGTTTTATGTTGTTATTTATTGCATGCAACTTACTAAGCATTTATGCTTACTCCCCTTTCTTTTCCCTTTCCTTGTACATTCGCCAAGCTAGCTCGGGGATCGAAGCAAGTCGGAGCTTGTATCACACTATCAAACTATTCTTTTAGGTAAAGTTAAGTTTGAGTATTTTGAGTATGGCATGTATAAGAACTTGGCATATTTTGTTATGTGTCATATTGAATGGCCATTGTGTTGGTTATTAATTATATTCATTCTTTTTGTAAGTGGCTAATTGAATTTGGCCAATACTAGTTAAGCATGATCATTCAATGAGAATGAAATTCATGAATGAGTAAACTTACCAAATTTAAATGTGAATGTATGATGTTTTTGCATGATGAATGTGGCATGAGATTATAGTTTGAATGTCATGTTTAAGGATGTTTGGTCATATATTGATGCCATAGTATGAGTGTTGAAATTGGTATAAGTTTGGTTATGTTTCAGGGTGGCAAAAGGGCTTGGAAAATAGCCTATATTTGTCCACACGGGTAGACACACAGGTGTGTGTTTAGGCCGTGTGTGACACACGGTCTGCCCCATGGGCGTGTAGTCAGGCCGTGTGTCCTCTGTATCCAATTTGTGAAAAATTGAGTACGTCACATAGGCCAGCACACGGGCGTGTGGCTAAGTCGTGTGCCCAATATTGAGTGATGACGTCATAAACAGAATACCCAACTGTGAGGACACGGGCGTGTCATGGCCGTGTGAGGGATACGGGCCATGGACACGGGCGTGTGCCAGGCTGTGTGAAAACCCCTATGTGTGCGACCACAAAGCCTGCCCACACGGGCATGTCCCATCTCACACGGGCGTGTGACCCTGTTTTGAGCAAAAATTTTCTAAGTGCTTGAAAGTTTCTGATTAAGTCCCGAACCATTCCCGATGTATGTTTTAGGCCCTGTAGGCCTATGATAGGGACATTAAGAGAATAATTAAAAGTTTTAAATCGGAATGAAATTTTATGGCTTAAGTTAAGATGTTCAAGAATGATTAAGTCCTGTAATACCTCGTACTCGGTTCCAGCGTCAAATACGAGTAAGGGGTGTTACACTTTTCTCCCCCTTCCATTGTCCCTTCTCTCTCTGCTTGGGGTTTTATTGGATGTGGTTCCAACTTTCATAGAAAAACATGTCTTTGACATCATGGCATGAATCGAATGTTGTGGTATTGGATAATGACAATCTCCAAACATCCTTATGTAATTTAACAATCATGAATTCAACAAAAAATTCATACAATTTCTTTATTTCTCCTTTTTAGCTAACAATTAGCATTAAAATATAACACAATTTAAAAAAAAATTATTTAAAAGAAAGCCTATTTCTCTATTTCTCTTTTTGAAGAATCAAACAAGGATTTAACAAAGGAAAATGTTTAAAAATAGTTGAAAATTTGAGTGTGCCTGATGAACTATTGGTTTTGAGTTGGGATTGAAGAGAAGAGTGACCATACGAGTTGAATTGAGTCAAAGAGAATAGAAGTCGGAGGTTTGAATTGAGTAGAATCATTCGATTTCCTAAAACCATAAAGAATTTGCTAGAATTTGAAAGGACTTGCATTTTATATGTATAAACAAATATAAGTTATCTTTTTTGAGTTGGGGATTCAGTAAGAGCTGAATTAAATAGTGGAGCGAGTTAACTTGGCGGATTTAGAGTTCAAAGCTCACTGTTATAGTTTTGTCTCTATCTGGTTAGGAGTTTTAGGGATTTGTTTCCATAAAATGTGGGGTTTCAACCATTGTTGATAGAAGCTATAAGCTGAGGGAGAAGAGGGAGAGGAGAGAAAGAGGGATGGTAAGGGGTTTACTTAAGTGGTTTTTTTTTACCATGTGTTGGTTGGTGATTGGTTGACCAAAGTTGACTAATGTTGACTAAAGGAGGTACTAATGCGAGAAAAAAAATTAGTTTAATTACTCAAATTGATAAAAAAAGGTAGGTATTTATTTGAGAAAATGGGTACAATTTAGAAGAAATTTTTTATATTAAGCCTTGATCTTAAGTGAATGATTTGTTTCAAAATTTCAACACGGTCAAAAATTTATTAATGTTTCAAATCAAATTTATTCAACAACTCCTACACCATAAATAAGAGTAAATTACTACAAGACACATCTTTAACCAACAATTCCTACTATTTGACATGGTCGTGGGTATGGCGTTGGAATAGGGAAAAGACATTTTTTTTTTATGGTGGGAGGTTTGTGATAGTAAAGCGATGTCCAAGTTGCGGCGTGAATGGATAGCTGCCTGCCAATGCTGCAAGTCGAGTCAAACAATGAGGTGTTTCTCCTGAATGAGTCCTCTCTCTTTTCTCCCTTCTCCCAAGTCTCAACCATACCTATTTTTCCTTCATTCTCTTTTCTGATATGAACTTTAGGATCAGTTGTGATGGAAGAATATGCATATTCGCCAAATCTAGATGAGACGTAATCTCTTCAATTCTAATTTTAACCAATCCACCATATTTCAACTTCCCAATATAGACATGATTAAGTCAACTCTAACATGCATATCGCCTGCATAAACAACGTTTTTAGGCCTCCATTCAAACAAATAGTAAAGGCCTACTCGAGAGTGAGAGGATTTTTCTTAAAGAACGCGACGAGGCGGCAAGCAAGATATAATTATCAAGCACAACAAGATTTCTTCTTTAATAAAAAACAACAAAGTACATCATTAATGAATCTTCAGCTTCTAACTTTTTAAGTTACATAAAATCCTACATCCTTGTGTTTTTATCCCCTATTTACTTTATACTACACGAAAATACATGAACAAAAAAATATAATAAAATAAGAAGGGAAAACATGTTCTAATTTTTTCAAACATATTTATATATAAAAAATGAGATTACTATTATTAACCAGAGGATGAAGGACAATGACTAGGATGAAACCACGGCGGCACCGGAAAATCTGACTCACTTGCCTGAGTTCGATCGGATGGTTGCCTGAAAATGCTCACTTGTTGCTGCTCAGCAAAAAGCAGAGGAAAAGAAGCAGAGGAAGATGATGATGATGATGATGATGATGACCCGGAAGCCGCAAAAGAAGGCGGCAAAGATGGAAAAGACGACGACACCATTGGCTGCTGGATATTAGCAAACTGAGAATATTGAATCATTTGGTCTACCAAGCTTGTAGCTTGCTGTCCCTGCAAATCACCAGAATTCTGTAGCAACTGAGAGTACTGCCAATAGTCTCTCAGCATATCATTTGTAGAGCTCTGAAGAGGTTGGGAATCGTAATATGTTGGCATTGAAGTAGAATCAGAAGCTGGAAAATGGGTTGTTAGAGAACTAGAAACCGATGTTTGGGTAGCAGGAAAATTATGCATTTGTTGAGGAACAAGCCTGACATTTTCCGGGAAATTTAACTTGGCCCTGTTTCCCCTGAATCTCAAGGCAGCCTCATCATAGGCTCTTGCAGCAGCTTCTGCTGTATCAAACGTACCAAGCCAAACTCTTGCTGCTTTCTGCGGATCACGTATTTCTGCTGCCCATTTTCCCCACGGCCTTTGCCTAACGCCTCTATATCTCCTCCTTCGCTCCGCGGTTTCTTCATAGGCTGCTGCTGATGTTTCTGTTGATGTAGTTGGTGGTGCAACAGTGCTTGCAGTTTCTTCAGCAACTATTCAAAATAATGGATTGAGAGATTGTTAAATATAGGTTGATGATTGAGAGATTGTTGAATCCTTAATGAAGGTGGTGGTCATGCTGAATACTGATCAACTGTTTCATTGCAGCTTTGAGTATACAAATGTTTGTCCAATCTCCAGAGTTAATTAATTGAAAGTTGAATACCACCAAGTTAAGCAGGGGGTTACCTAGGGGAGTTCGCAGACGTCGGCACTTAAAATGCAACTTTTTCCGTTTAAAACTTCTTAAAATTTTTAAAATTTTAAATTAATAAAATAAAATTACAATTTGACCTTATTAAAAGTCATAAAAAATTTATTTAATCATTTATAAATTATAAACATATAAATTATTAAAATAATAAAATTACATTTTTATTATCTTAAAAATTATAATTTAATTCCAACCCTACAAAAATTTTCTTTCTTTCCCCCTTGAAGTTAAAGGCAAATATAACTTGTTAAAGACATGCAATATTGTATTATAGTTTTACTAAAATGAAAGTAATAAACGATGAATGACACCTAAAAATGGTTTTTATTAAATTAGTGGTAATAGACTAATAGTAAGAAAGTAAAATATATGTATTGTATGATGTGTATAATTATATATATAGGTTATGGTTATATGAATATGTAAGGAAAGAAAAACAGGAACGATTGCCTATATTTTAACTAAATGGAAACGACAAAAGATAATGAAAATCAGTGTGCAAAGAAATGAGTAGTTGAAGAAATGGATGGAAAAAGTATGTACCCGTAGTTGCACCAGATGATGAATCAGCAATGGAGCCTCTAAAACCAGCAAAATTTCTTTGAACCCTTGGTAAAGACTCAATGAATTGAGCAGTGACCTCTTCTTCACGCCCTCGTTTCTGACCAATCCAGAGACCAGAGCCGGAACCGGAACCAGAACCAGAAGGGGAAGCAGAAGGTGAAGGTGAAGGTGAAGCAGCTGAGGCCGAGCCACTGTAGCCAAAACTAGATGAGGCCATGCCAGCTAAGTTAGCACCGTAAGCAGCAGCCCTTTGTCCGGAAACACCATGCGTCAGGCCAGACATCTGGGTTGCTTGTGCTCGGTTTCCATGCTGCTGCATCATCATCGGTTGGTTCTGTTGGGATTGTATTTGATGGGAGTAGCCATCTTGCTGTTCTTCAGTACCGCCATCTCCAGTAGGAGGAAACCTGACGTACTCACCTGACCCCCTTTGATGCGCCACCTTGTCGAGTAAGCACATCAACACCGATGTAATCTATGGGGATTCCGGTTTTGGTTTTACTGAATAAATAATAATAATAATCCTATAAAGACTTACCCTGCCAAGAGGGGATTTTGCCGCAAAATTTGAAGGAGAGAAGACCCTTTGTATTGTAATTAAGGTGAAAGGATTTTATTATATGTCGATCCAAGGAATTTCTAGTGCTGAAGCTTTGATCAGCTTCAGCCGCCATTCAAATAGTACACACATTACTCCTCAAATTTACCACTTCATAAAACTACCACAAAACCTCCTACTATCCCTTAGATTGAATTTTAGTTCTTCTATTCTAAAAATAGACAAATTAGTCCCTATATATTAAACAACTGAACAAAACAGCCCTTCCATTACATGTTTGTTTTGGTGTTTCTATATAAGGTATAACAACAAATTTAGCCCTCAACATTTACATTATTAAATTTAACTCCTAATCTTTTATTGGAAGCAAATTAAAATTTTTTAAAACTAATAAGGTTAAAGGGTAAAAAAAATCTTAGTAACAATTTTTTTTAAAGAAATCAATTAAACTCTTTTAAAATTATTAAAAGATCATAAAAATTATAAAGATAGTTAAAAAAATTTTTAAATTTAAAATTATAAACTTTTAAATAAAAATTAGCAATATTGACCCATTAAAATTGAAATTTTTTAAAGAGAAAATTGGGATTAGATTTCAAAAATCTTATAACCATTAGATCAAAAAATGGTTAAAATATGTCATAAGCACTGTACTTACGAAAATTAGGAATTTAGTCTATTACTTCTATTTCATGAAATTTAATCCTATTTTTTAGATCTCAAAATTTAACTCTAACAGTTAATGATGTTTTTTTTTGTTAAATTTGTTGTTATGACATTTTTTGTAGCTATGTAATTAAAAGAATGACTTTGTAATTAACTTGCATTTAAAAAATTAATGTTAACAATTGGACATGAAATTTAAAATCTGAAAAGTAGTAGCTAAATTTTATACAAAGGCTAAATTTCTAATTTTTTGAGATGTACAAGAACTTAGGGCACATTTTACCAAAAAAATCTATGATACTTTTTGAAATCTAATCCCAATTATTTTTTCTTTTAAAAAATCAATTTTAATAGGTGAGTATTGTTATTTTTTAATAAAGAATTTATAATTTTTTTATCTTTTTTATAAATTTTTATGATTTCTAATAATTTTAAAAGATGAATTGATTTTTTTTATTTGTTATTAGGCCTTTTTGACCTTTTAGCCTCATTAATTTCAACATTTTCTAATTTATTTTTAATAAAAAGAGTAAGGATAAAATTGAATAAATATGTAAAGTAGATTAAGGTGCAAAAGTTGGGAGTTAAAATTATTATTATACCTTATATATGAATACTAAAACAAATATTTAATAACTCATCAACATATATAGACTAATTTACTCAATTTTCTAAAAAAAATTATAATATAAGAAATTCTGGGATACGTGTATATATTCATCCCACCATTACCACCTTTATAGCATAAAAAAAGTAAAATTACTGTATCTATTTTCTTTATTCATGTTTTTTTCTTCCTTTTCTGGAACAGTTCCTTTTTATTTGAGCTTTGATTGCCAGAAGAAAAAAAAGGTAGATAGTGTCTGGATAAAATGTTCACACCAGGAAATTGGACTGATGTAATTCAGTGTTAATGGCAAAAATGCATACCAAGTCGGTTGAGGTTTGCTTTTTTGAGAGGAAAGAGAAAAATAAATAAATAAAAACAGAGGCAAAAGAATTCATGTTTAAATTGAGTTTCTCAATACCGACATAAAATATGTAAAAACTCTGTGGGACTTGGCAACTTGTTGCTATGGGATTAATTAATGATTAACACATAATTAGTGTAATGAATTTATCCTAATCCAATTTGGTTTGTAAGGGTTGTTTGAAATTCACCTAAAACTCAATTTGACTTAAAAAAATCAAATAAATTTCAAGTTAATTGAATCGATTTATTCTAGTTGAGTTAATTTTACAATTCGAATATCTCAAATAATTCGAATAATAAATTAATGTAAATACCCTTTTAGTCCCTGTTGATTTTAAAAATGAGCAAATTAGTCTCTCTCAACAAAAATTACAAAAAAAAAAGAAAAATTCAAAGTAATTTTTAAAGTTCAAAATATTTATAAAATTTTCAAGATTTATATTTTTAAAAAAGTTATAACAAATTTTAAAAAAAATTCTAAAAAATATATAAAGAAAGTTAAAATTTTAAAAATTTTCTAAAATAATAAATTTTGGGACCTAAATAAGTTAATTAATTATTTAAGTTTATCATACTAAAGTATTTTATTTTTTACTATTTTGCTTTGAAATTTTTTCAAATATATATGGTTTCAAATTTATGTGTTCTAGCATGAAATTACTTATATTGTAACAAGATTTTAATTTAACATGTTCGATTTTTTAATTTAACTCGAACAATTTCACTCAATTTGACTTGACTCAAATTTCATTTCACTCGACTTGATTTGAAAAAAATTCAAATTGAGTTAAGATGATAAAATGGGACTCGTCAACTCAAATAACTTAAAACTTTTTCACTCAATTCAATTGAATACTCACCCCTAATCCACATGATTACTTTTAGGTAATAAATATTTTTATAAGATTAAAGAGAGAAAGAGAAAACTTATTTTTGGTATTAGGAATAAATTTAAAAGATATCATTGAATTAATTACAAAGTTGTTTCAAAATTAGTTCTCCATAAAGTCGGCATATTTGAAGATGGACGAAGAGCCTATTTTCAGGAATACTATTGATTGGATGGGTGTATGGAAACTAAAATTACCACCTAGAAGTAAGGCCACATTTGGTTAGAGGGAATGGAATAGCCATTCCCTTATTATCCTTGGATAAACAGTTAAGCTATAGTTTGCTTCACTGTTTTCTTCATTCGGCGAATGGCTATTCCTCTCCTACTCATCTGATTTACCGAATCATCATTCGGTGAAGGAGGCTAAAAATAGCCTATTCAACAATAGACGTAATAGCAAAATTCCCCCCAGACAATTTTACCTTGTATTTGTTCACCCATCGTTCGTCAATTTTGTCGTTGTTGTAAAAGTGGTGCCTCCGTCGATTCTGTCATTGAGAACCGTCGATTCATCTCCGACTCGTTCCTCGCCTTCACAAAGCTGTCTTCTTTCCCTTGTGAGAACCTCTGTAAGTTCCCCCTTTTTCTTCCTCTTCTTGTTTTATAATTTCAACTATGTTGTATTATTGGTTTTTTGTTTTTCCTCTTTTCTTTCGAATTTTTTTTCAATTATCATTGTTATAAGAATCACCCCGAAGAATATTAAGAAATCTAGTTCACATTAAGTAATTATTTTCCATAATTTTCTTGAATTTTGAAGAAAAAATGGAACTTTTCTTGAAGTTCTTCGTTCATGTATAATGTTGTCTGAATTTGTGTTTATAGGGATGAGTAGAGAATTTGGACCAATTTGAATGTGATGGGTTTATAGCGGATGATGAAGAGGAGGAGGAAGACGAAAATGATCAAGTTTTGAAAAGCAAAAAGACAAAAAAGAAAAAGAAAAAAAGGTAAACTTTATATCCCAATGTGTTATGTTGATTAATTTTAATCTTATAACTATCTTTGCCATTTATGAAGTGCTACTAGCTTTTAATTCTCTAGGAGATCAGTGAAGGATCCTGTTCTGTATGATGATGATAGTGAATTGGTTTAAGAAAACAAAATTTCAGGCATTTGTCAATTTCCAAAAGTAAATATCGAACTTGATCCATACACTCAATTTTATTCGTTGCTATCATTTGTATTACTAATCATTGTAAGATAGTTCTATCATTCTTAAGAAAAATTACCGATGTTTGACATTTTATATGAGCTACCGAGGTTACAATATCTATGATTTTCCCCGATGGCTTTGTTGGATGAAAATTTACTCAGGAAACTAAAATGTTTAAGCGGCTTAAAAAGGTCAGAAAACGTACTAAGGTGGTTGAGCAATCTAGTTCTTCTGATGGTGAGGGTAATTTCCTACTTTGATTTGAGTAATCTTTCTCTTGTTCTACAGAATGATGTTGGGAACAATTTTACTTGTTACTTGCCTCTGATTGTCACTAATTGCTCAGATGTTTTAACTTGCCTATGTATTGCCTACCAAGAAAGAAAGAAGGAATAAAGCGTTATTAATGCAATTAGATATTGTAGGCCTGATATTTGATGATATATTTGGAGAAGGGGAAGCTTTATTCTGTGGTTAAAACTATGAGATGAGTGATTTTATTGTGGGTAAGGAAAAATCTTATGGAGAGGGATCATCTCTAAGGTACATATTACTCATCATAAAGTCATTTTTTTATGAAACTTTTGACAAACATTAAGTGCCTTGAATATTGGTTGAGTGTTAAACTTTTCTCAGGATTCCGAAATCATTAGTTGATTGTATCAGAGTTTCTTGTATATGAGTCTTATATTTCTTTCTCTCTGTCTCTCATACATACCCATCCATACCCAGAATCACATAAGTGTGTACTTATGTGTCTTAAGTATGTGTATGCATGCATATATATATTTATGTACCGGTGAGTATCATGGTGGATTAGTAGAAAAGTAGTCTGTTGAAAGCTAGGTGTTCAATAATAACTTAATGAGCATTTCTCTTTTGTATTTTGTTCGATGCGTCATGTTTTCTATGTTCTTATTTTAAATTTTAAGAAGAGCTTTTAAAATAGTCCAAATTATATGTAACAGCCCGGTTTAGACTGTAACACCCCTAAACCGTATCCATCACTGGCACAGGTTTACGAGGCATCATCGGACAATTTACAACTCATCACAGTCATATATCATTTTTATTCTAGTCGGCTAGTCTCAAATGACACTCAATTTATAATTAAGTAACTCAAAACTTAGATCCAAAATCTAATATTCATTTGGTAAAATTCAAGCTTACCAAGCTCATATTTACTTAATGCTTGCATCTTAACTATTAACAAGTTAAACATAATAACAGCACTTTCACATGGAACCATTTGTGCATTTTTAATAATATAGAATCAAACCATCCATTCAATGCTTCAACCATTACTACTCATATATGTATATACATGCATACTAATACTGAATTAATACTCTACCACAATAATTCAATCAACCAAGTTTATGCAACTAAACCTCAAAATCACACGTTATCCATAACTTGATAAACACTTCCATAACATTAAATTAGCCATTTTCGCATGGCTTTTATATACATAACAAAACATATCATTCAAAAGGCTATCCAGCCTATACATGCCATTTGTTAAGTTGAAAACATAAAATACCAAAGTAGTCGATAGTGTGACAAGATGCTGACGATCCCCGAGCTTGATTCAGGACTTAAAGATCTATAAAACAAGGAGACAAAATGCACAAAGTAAGCTTTCATAAGCTTAGTAAGTCTTAAGCAACTTCATATTTCAACCAATGTTCAATTCATTTAAGTAACAACTAAAATGTATCATTATAACTATTTTAACTCACATAGGAATGCTTAGCCGAATATACATATGTACAATTATGATAATCTCATTTTATAGCAAATTTCATCTTTTTGTCACATTTATTTCCATGTCCAAATTAAACCACTTCCATGTATCTAATTGTATATACGAATATAGAATCACATGTCTTTTTCTCATAAACACATATCTATCTTTTTATCACTCACATAGCCGATTATAAACTTACTTTATAAGTATCTATACAACTGAACATAGCCTTACCTTATAGGTATACCAATGACTGAATATAACCTTGCCTTATAAGTGTACTTTTAACCAAATATAATAAAACTTTATAGGCATTCATATAACGAATTATAACATTAACTTATAGATGCTCATTTAAACGAATATAACATTAATACCTTGAGAAATAGTTCAACGGCTTATAGCCTACTAGGTTCAAGACCTATAATCACTTCACCGGCACGTAGCCTGCTAGGTAATAACTTGTTTTAGATCACCAACGGCATTATGCTCGCTAGGCTCTTAACCCGAATTTTATACAACAACCTTTAGCTTGCTAGGATATAATCCCGAGTCATAACACCGGCAATAATGCCTACTAGGCTATTAGCCCGAATATTCCAACTATTCATTTCATAGCTCATTGCTATGAGTACACATAATATAAATCACACTTAAAATTTTGGCATACATCAAATTTCTATCATTTTATTCATTCAAGAACACATTCGGCTCTTTGTAACATTCAATCTACCTAAATTCACATGCTTTGGCCACAATTGACTTTAACTCTTCATTCGAACACTCTTCCATCTCATCATATATCTAAACCCATTTCAATTCAATCATGTAGACCACATATAGCTCATTTCCCTCCTTAGACAATTTAACTAATTTGTCTAGTCATATACGGTAATATCACTATTTTCACATAATAAAATTTTATTTCATTTCTTTCATTTCTAAGCATGAGAAGTTTAATTTAATCACTCAAGAACTTACCTCGATTGCTATCGTACGACAAATTTCGACTACTAGACCAATTTCGTTTTTCCTTGATCTGAATTTGCCCCTTTATGCTCTTGAGCTAAATTAAACAAATTGACTATTCAATCATTATATTCGACAATGATATTAACATGCATAACAAATATAAACTTCCAAATCTTGAAACACCTACGGCAACCACACTTCCGGCCACCTCAATACACTTTAAACTAGCCATTCATTAACTTAAAAATCACATCAAAATGCAAAGTTCCTTAAATTATAAGCATAGCCGAAAACAACCTCTTCAATACTTTCATTTCTCACTTAATTCATTAACTTCAAAGCTCATGTTATCATACAACAACTATTACCATTTTTCCTAACCTACTACTACATGACCGAATGTTATTTAAGCATCAAAGTCTCATTTTTTTTCCACCATTAAACAAGCTCATGCTCTTCCTACCACCAATTCCCATTTTAAGACATCACAACACCCACAATCTAATATACACCTTCCATGACCGAAAGCACATACCTCAACCAAATTCAAAATTTTATCATGGGCTATGTAAAGGACTTAGAAACTAACTAAATTTCACATAATTTAAAGAAAAATACATGGAAAACACACCTTAATTAAGCTTTTTCAATGGCTGAATATCCCTAGACTTTTCTATTTTTCCTTTCTTTAACCTTCAGTACAACCAAAGGAAATAAAACAACCATTTCCATATTTTATTTACTCATGCATATATTATTTGTTAGATTACTAAATTAGCCTTGCTAATTTTATTTCTTTTCCACTAAGTGTGGCCGAATGTGTCCATAAGTTTTATCCTTGGTTTATTTGCATCATAAATCCCTCATATTTAAAGAACAACTATGATTCGGTACTTACACAACAACCCTCAAATTTTCTTCTTTATGCAATTTAAGTCCCTAATCAAAAATCAACAACCAATTTACAAAATTAAAACACAAGACTTTCACATATAGCAATTCACATAATAAAAATAATATTTTAATAATTTCTGACTCGGTTTCGTAGTTCTGAAACCACTATTCCGTTTAGGGCCAAAATAGGGCTGTCACATAGACCCTAGTCAGAATAGTATTTTCGGGACCATATATTCGAGTCTAAAAAATATTTTAATATTATTTTCTGTGTCTATGATATATGAATTGATATCTGTAAAATTTCTATGAATTAATTTGTCTGTTTGAATGCTTAATTTACAAAAAAATGATTAAATTGCATAAAAGTTAAAATTAGCATACCATATGATTAGTGTGTTTAATTGTAATGGCTTTTGATTTATAATGGCCATATGTGGCAATTGTACCATTATGATGGATAGTGGTCATAAATGACCTTAAATTATGCATTTTATATGTTTTTAAATGAATGATAAAAAGGCAACTGTATTATTAATGAATGTATGAAAATCAACATATTCATCTTGTTTTTGCCGAATATAGAAATAAAGAAAAGGGTTTTGGTCTTTGTTTCATTCAGCTATAGTCAAGCTAAATTAAGGTACGTTTTAGCTTTGGTTTTCGATAATTTTTATGTTTTTGTGATCATTGCTTAGCCTACTATCAAGCCCGTGCTTCAATTTCTGATTTTATTAAAGATTATGAAATGTGCCATTGATGATTTTATGAGTTTTGTGATGAAATTTGATGTATAATGGAAGGTGGTTGATTAACATGTTTTACCTTGAAATTTTGATGAATTTAGTCAATTTGGGCAAAATTATGATAATGAGACTTTGGGAGGACTAATTTGTGAAAAAAATGTGATATATGGGCTTAATTGAATATCATTGAAATTCGGCTAGGCTTAAATGTTATGAATTTTGGTGAATTTGATGATTTGTGAATTAGGGACTAAATTGTCCAAATGTGAAATTGTTGGGGTTATTTTGTAAAATGCCAAATTATGTGTTTTTGGATTGAATTGAATAATTTGGTGAATAAAATAGTTAAATTTGAATTTATTTAGATCAAGAAGCAAAGAGAACGAAATTAGATCGGGGAAAGTCGAAAGTAGTTAATTAGCCGATCGTAATCGTTTGAATCCGTACGAGGTAAGTCAATATACAAATAAATATGTTAAATTAAATTATATTTGCTATTATGTTGATTGAATTGTGTTAAATGGTTATGAAAGCCGACTATGTGAAATCCGAAATAAGTTTCGAGCATATGATCAAGTCTGAAAAGCCCCGTTCGAACATTAGAAATAGTTAGGATACATATGTCATGACATGGGATCCGATATCTATTTACGAGTAAGTGCACGTTTGAGACGTTGGCATCGATCTGAGATTTACGTGTAAAACTATGTCTGGGACATTGGTATCATATTTAAATTCGTATAAGACCCAGTTTAGGACAGTGGCATCGATAGCTGATTACATGTAAGACCATGTCTGGGACGTAGGCATTGTACGATCTTTTCTGAGTTTTCTGTGTATCATTTTTTATTTCGAATGGTTCAACAGACATTTTGAGAAAAATAAATGAGCATACGAATTTGCTTCCAATTCCGGTACGTATAAAACATGTTCTATGTTTGAGATTGAGAGATAGCATATGTTCAATTGTGAGTTTATAATATATATATAATGGTATGAGAATAAATGTGGTACATAATCAAATGATATTTGTGAACAAGTGAATTATATGAGAAATGTGAACCTCTAATTGAATTTTGCCATGAATCACTTGATTAGATTGAGCTATGAATGTGTTTTTAGACAATTTATTTGTATATGGTTTACTAAGCTCTTAGTAGCTTACTTTGTTTATGTTTGTTTTGTTTTATAGATATCGAAGCTATTGAAAGCTCAGGGATCGTCAAGGATCGTCACCACACTATCCATCTTGATTTTGGTATCTTTTGAAAATGAAAAATGTTGAATTATGGCATGTATAGGTTAGATGAGGTTGAATATGTTTTGTGATGTATATAAGTTAAGCCATGTGATATGGCTAGCAAATGGTTATGTTTATGCTTGCTTTCGGTATGTCACAAGTGGTGTATTTTGGCATGTTTGACGTTGCTTACTTGGTTTAATGAGAAATAGACATTTTGGGTATGAAAGTGTTGGAAAAATGGTAAGTTTAGCCATGGGATAGATATGGTATTTTGTGACTTATATTACATGAGTTTATGGTAAGAAATTAGTTGAGATTTGGTATGGTTTTGTTTGAAAATTGAATGTGATTTGAGATGAGAAATATTTGGAATAAATGATGAATGGGTTGAGTATGTTTTGGTTGAAAATTGTTGGTATAAATGTTTTGGTTTTGGCTTGTAGGGATAACCTATAAAAGGGTGGCAAAGTTGGCTTTTCGAATGGCCTATTTTTGTCCACACGGGTAGAGACACGGGCATATGTCTTAGCCGTGTGTGACACATAGTCATAATACATAGCCGTGTGTCCCCTAGGGTACCATTTGAATTAAGTCAGTATACCCTACAAGAATGACACGGCCTAGGCACATGGGCGTGTCTCGTGGCCGTATGAATAAGTCAATATGTATGCCCTGTTTTGCCACGGCCTGGATATCTGGGCATGTCTGGTGGCCGTGTGAGGCACACGGCCTGACCACACGGACGTGTGACCTCAACAACTTTGAAAAATTTTTAAGTTTCAGAAAAATTTTCTAAGTGTTTGGTTTAGTCCCAATCTTTTTCTAATGCATGTTTATGGTTTTGAAGACCTTCATTAGGGACTTATTGATGATGTTCGATATTGATCTGATAATTTTGATAGAGAATTGTTTATAAAGTTCCGATTTGTCTGGTAATACCTTTAGTCCTGGTCTTGCGTCGAATACGGATTAGGGGTGTTACATTTTGTTGGTATCAGAGCTATGGTTTAGTCGATTCTAGGACTACCATAGCGTATGTCAATCTAGCTATACATGTCATATATATGAAAATGTGATAGTGTGATGAATCCTGACATCTGAAATGTGTTTTTAATATACTAGTGGATATCGAACGAGCGATAGCCGATGATGTTGAAACCAATGCACCAACTCCTGCACAATCGGTAGTGCCTTCTAATTCGCGGAATGTATCTAGTAGCCACGAAGGAAAGGCAAAACAAGTCTTCTTCCAGATAATGAGTGAGTGTTTTATAGAATTTGTTCGTACTAATCCGGCTGTTCAAGAACCTTCGCCCCCACTTAATCCCCCTCAATCATCTGTGGTGCCTCCGGTAATAAATCCGATTTTATTGAATATGCCCCCTGTGGAAAAAATCTGAAAATATGGAGCCGAAGAGTTTAGGGTTATGAGTGATGATGATGCTGAAAGAGCTGAATTTTGGCTCGAAAACACTATTCGGGTTTTTGATGAAATGTATGTACACCTGATGAATGTGTGAAATGTGCAGTTTCTTTGCTTAGAGATACAACTTATCACTGGTGGAAAACTTTGACCTCTGTTATTCCGAAAGAATAAATAACCTGGGATTTCTTTCAATTTGAATTTCACAAGAAATATATTAGTCAGAGATTTATTAATCAAAAGCGGAAAGAGTTCCTGGAACTTAAACATGGCCGTATGTCTGTTACAGAATACGAACAAGAGTTTATTCGTCTGAGCCGCTATGCGAGTGAATGTGTATCAATTGAAGAGATATTATGTAAAAGGTTCGTTAATGGCTTAAATGAAGACATTTGTCTATTATTTGGCATCCTTGATATTAAAGAGTTTGTTGTGCTCGTTGATCGAGCATGTAAAGCTGAAGAACTCGGGAAAGAGAAAAGAAAAGCTGATTCTGAAGCTAGAGAAATAAGAAAGAGGTCTGCAAGTAAATCATTTCAGTCTGTGTCAAAGAAATTCTTAGATGATTCCAGTAGCTCAAAGGCAAGTATGGGACATTCGAGTTCCTGCTACTTCTGTTGCTAATGTTGAAAATGTTTGATCTGAACGTCCTAATTGTAAACATTATGGTAAAGACATCTGGGGAGTTGTAGATTGAACGACCGAGCTTGTTTCAGATATGGATTTATGGATTATTTTGTCTGAGATTGTCCTGAGCCTGCGGAACCAGAGATTGCACAGAATTCGAGATCAAGTAATATTAGACCTCCTAAAAATGCAGGAAGTGTGAGTGGTAGCCAGAGAGCTACAAAAGACATTGCTATTCGATCTAAGGCTAGAGCACCAGCTAGGGCCTATGTTATTTGAGCTCGGAAGGAAGCTTCATCTCCAGATGTGATAACGGGTTCTTTCACTTTATACAATACTTCTATGATTGCATTAATAGATCTAGGGTCTACTCATTTGTATATATGCATGAATTTAGTGCACAGTAAGACTTTTCCTATAGAGCCTACTGAATTCACAATTAGAGTATTGAACCCCTTAGGCAAAAGTGTTTTAATCGATAAAGTTTGCAAGAATTGCCCTTTAATTTTCGAGATGTATGTTTTCCGGCTGATCTGATGCTTTTACCTTTTGATGAATTTGATATAATTCTGGGTATGGATTGGTTAACTTTGCACGATGCTGTTGTGAGTTGCAAATGGAAAACTATTGATTTGAGATGCAAGAATAATGAGATAATCCAAATTGAATCCAGTGATTTGAATGGGTTGCCATCTGTAGTATCTATAATGAAAGCTCTGGGATATATGAAGAAGGCTTGTGAAGCCTATTTTGCGTATGTGATCGACTCAAAAGTTTCTGAAAAGAAAGTTGAATTAGTGTCTGTAGTCTGTGAATTTCCTGATGTGTTTCCTGAAGAAGTTCCAGGATTACCTCCAATCAGAGAAGTTGAATTTGGCATTGAATTAGTGCCGAGAACTACTTTGATTTCGATAGCTTCGTATAGAATGGCTCCGACTGAATTGAAAGAATTAAAGTCTCAGTTGCAAGAGTTAACTGGTAGAGGATTCGCGAGACCGAATTTCTCACCTTGGGGTGCTCCAGTTTTGTTTGTGAAAAAGAAAGACGGCACAATGAGAATGTGTATTGATTATCGTCAGATGAATAAGGTGACTATAAAAAATAAATATCCTCTGCCCAGAATCAACGATTTATTCGATCAGTTGAAAGGTGCCACTATGTTTTCGAAAATAGATCTGAGATCTGGCTATTATCAATTGAGAGTAAAAGATACAGATATTCTGAAAACAGCTTTTCAAACGAGATACGAACACTATGAATTTTTAGTTATGCCTTTTAGATTAACGAATACTCATACTATATTTATGGATCTGATGAACAGAATTTTCAGACCGTATTTAGATTAATTTTTTGTTGTATTCATAGATGACATTTTAATTTATTCACGAAATGAAAGTGAGTATACTGAACATTTAAGAATTGTGCTTCAGACTCTGCGTGATAAACAACTGTATGCAAAATTCAGTAAATATGAATTATGATTACGCAAAGTTAGCTTTCTGGGTCATATTGTATCGGTATCCAGTATCCGAGTAGATCTGAGTAAAATCTCAGCTATTTTAGATTGGAAGCCACCGAGGAATGTTTTTGAGGTTCGTAGTTTTCTAGGATTCGTCGGGTATTATCGTCTATTTGTGAAAGGTTTGTCTATGATTGCAACACCATTGACGAGATTACAACAAAAAGATGTGAAGTTTGAATGGTCTGATAAATGTCAAAACAATTTTAATCAATTGAAAGTTATGTTAACTGAAGCTCCGGTACTTGTACAGCCTAAATTGGGTAAAGAATATGTGATATACAGTGATGCTTCATTAAACGACCTCGGTTGTGTTTTAATGCAAGAAGGCAAAGTTATAGCATATGCCTCTAGACAGTTAAAGTCGTACGAGAAAAATTATCCAACGCACGACCTTGAATTAGCTGGTATTGTTTTTACTTTGAAGATCTAGCGTTCAGTGAGAAATGCCACGTGTTTTCGAATCACAAAAGCCTGAAATATCTGATGACTCAAAAATATTTAAATCTGCGACAACAAAGATGGTTAGAATTGTTAAAAGACTACGAGCTTATCATTGATTATCATCCGGGTAAAGCGAATGTGGTAGCTGATGCCTTGAGTCGAAAATTATTATTTGCATTGCGTGTTATGAATGCTATTTTAAATCTGTCTGGTGATGATTTAGTATTAGCTGAGTTGAAGGCGAGACCTTTGTTTTTGCAATAGATTATTGATGCTCTGAAAGTGAATAATGAGTTGTTAGCCAAGCAAGCTCAGTGTAACTCTAATTCTGATTCTGAATCCCATGTTGATGTTAATGATTGTTTGAGATTCTGAGATCAGATTTGCGTTTCGAGAAATTTTGAGTTGATTCAGACGATTTTAGGTGAAGCACACAGTAGTAAATTCTCTGTACATCTAGGTAGTACAAAAATGTATAATGACTTAAAGCATTATACTGGTGGCTGGGAATGAAAAGAGATATCTCTGACTTTGTTTTGAAATGTTTAGTATGTCAACAAGTCAAAGCTGAACATCAAGTACCCTCTGGTTTATTACAATCGATTATGATACCCAAGTGGAAATGGGATCGAGTGGCGATGGATTTTGTTTCTGGGTTGCCCTTATCTCCGCGAAAGAAAGATTTGATCTGGGTCGTAGTCAACAGATTGACGAAATTAGCTCAATTCATTCCGGTACGATCTGATTACTCACTTGAAAAATTGACAGAGCTTTATATTTCTGATATTGTGAGATTGTACGGGGTGCCATTGTCTATCGTGTCGGATCGAGATTCGAGATTCACTTCACGATTTTGAAAGAAATTGCCAGAGGTTTTAGGTATAAAATTACATTTCAGTATTGCGTTTCACCCACAGACGGATGGTCAATTCGAGAGAATCATTCAGATACTCGAGCATATATTGAGATGTTGTATTCTTGAGTTTGAAGGTACATGGGAACAATATTTGCCATTGATTGAATTCGCTTATAATAATAGTTTTCAATCGAGCATTAAAATGGCACCGTACGAAGCCTTATACGGTAGAAAATGCTGTACTCTGTTATATTGGTCTGAGCTTAGTGAAAATAAGATACATGGGTTGATTTGATTAAAGAGACTAAATAGAAAGTGAAAGTAATCTGAGATAGTTTGGAAGCAGCTTTTGATCGTCAGAAATCATACGCGGATTTGAAACGTAAAGATATCAAATTTCAGATCGGTGATAAAGTGTTTTTAAAAGTTTCTCCGTAGAAGAAAGTGCTTCGATTCGGTAAAAAGGGCAAATTGAGTCCGAAGTTCATCGGACTGTATGAAATCATTGAGAAAGTTGGGCCAGTTGTTTATAGATTACTTCTGCCACCTGAGCTAGAAAAGATTCACAATGTATTTCACATATCGATGCTTCGACGATATAGATCCGACCCTTCACATGTAATTACTCCATCTGAGATAGAGTTACAATCATATATTACGTACGAGGAAGAACTGATCCGTATTCTAGCCCGTGAGATAAATGAGTTGCATAACAAAAGAATTCCATTAGTAAGGATATTGTGGCATCGACACGGTGTAGAAGAGGCTACGTGAGAGCCTGAAGATACAATGAGACAACAACATCCGAATCTATTTAACGGTAAGATTTTCAGGGACGAAAATCCCTAAGGGGGAGAGTTGTAACAGCCCGGTTTACACCCTAGTCGGACTAGTGGTTTCAGGACCACATATCCGAGTCTAAAAAATATTTTAATATTATTTTTTGTGTCTGTGACATATGAATTGATATCTGTGAAATTTCTGTGAATTAATTTGTCCGTTTAAATGCTTAATTTACAAAAAGGATTAAATTGCATAAAAGTTAAAATTAGCATACCATATGATTAGTGTATTTAATTGAAATGGCTTTTGATTTATAATGGCTATATGTGGCAATTGTACCATTATGATGGATAGTGGTCATAAATGACCTTAAATTATGCATTTTATATGTTTATAAAGAAAGGATAAAAAGGTATCTATTTTATTAATGAAATCATAATAAAACAAATGCATGAAAATCTACATATTCGTCTTGTTTTTTCCGAATATAGAAAGAAAGAAAAGAGTTTTGGTCTTTGTTTCATTCGGCTATAGTCAAGCTAAATTAAGGTATGTTTTGGCTTTGGTTTTCGATAATTTTTATGTTTTTATGATCGTTGCTTACCCTACTATCAAGCCCGTGCTTCAATTTCTGATTTTATTAAAGATTATGAAATGTGCCATTGATGATTTTATGAGTTTTGTGATGAAATTTGATGTATAATGGAAGATATGTGGTTGATTAACATGTTTTGCCTTGAAATTTTGATGAATTTAGTCAGTTTAGGCTAAATTATGACAATGAGATTTTGGGAGGACTAATTTGTGAAAAAAATGTGATATATGGGCTTAATTGAATATCATTGAAATTCGGCTAGGCTTAAATGTTATGAATTTTGGTGAATTTGATGATTTGTGAATTAGGGACTAAATTATGCGAATGTGAAATTGTTGGGGTTATTTTGTAAAATGCCAAATTATGTGTTTTTGGATTGAATTGAATAATTTGGTGAATAAAATAGTTAAATTTGAATTTATTTAGATCAAGAACCAAAGAGAATGGAATTAGATCGGGGAAAGTCGAAAGCAGTTGATTAGTCGATCGTAATCGTTTGAATCCGTACGAGGTAAGTCAATATACAAATAAATGTGTTAAATTAAATTATATTTGCTATTATGTTGATTGAATGGTGTTGAATGGTTATGAGAGTTGAATATGTGAAATCCGAAATAAATTCTGAGCATATGATCAAGTCTGAAAAGCCCCGTTCGAACCTTAGAAATAGTTAGGATACATATGTCATGACATGGGATCCGATATCTGTTTACGAGTAAGTCCATGTTTGGGACGTTGGCATCGATTTGAGATTTATGTGTAAAACTATGTCTGGGACATTGGCATCGTATTTAAATTCGTATAAGACCCAGTTTAGGACAGTGGCATCGATAGCTGATTACATGTAAAACTACGTCTGGGACGTAGGCATTGTACGATCTTTTCTGAGTTTTCTGTGTATCCTTTTTTATTTCGAATGGTTCAACAGGCATTTTGAGAAAAATAAATAAGCGTACGAATTTGCTTCCAATTCCAGTACATATAAAACATGTTCTATGTTTGAGATTGAGAGATAGCATATGTTCAATTGTGAGTTTATAATATATATATATATATATATATATATATAATGGTATAAGAATAAATGTGGTACATAATCAAATGATATTTGTGAACAAGTAAATTATATGAGAAATGTGAACCTCTAATTGAATTTTGCCATGAATCACTTGATTAGATTGAGCTATGAATGTGTTTTTAGACAATTTATTTGTATATGGTTTACTAAGCTCTTAGTTGCTTACTTTGTTTATGTTTGTTTTGTTTTATAGATATCAAAGCTATTGAAAGCTCAGGGATCGTCGAGGATCGTCACCACACTATCCATCTTAATTTTGGTATATTTTGAAAATGAAAAATGTTGAATTATGGCATGTATAGGTTAGATGAGGTTGAATATGTTTTGTGATGTATATAAGTTAAGCCATGTGATATGGCTAGCAAATGGTTATGTTTATCCTTGCTTTCGGTATGTCACAAGTGGTGTATTGGTATGTTTGATGTTGCTTACTTGGTCTAATAAGTAATGGACATTTTGGGTATGAAAGTGTTGGAAAAATGGTGAGTTTAGCCATGGGATAGATATGGTATTTTGTGACTTATATTACATGAGTTTATGGTAAGAAATTGGTTGAGATTTGGTATTATTTTGTTTGAAAATTGAATGTGATTTGAGATAAGAAATATTTGGAATAAATGATGAATGGGTTGAGTATGTTTTGGCTAAAAATTGTTGGTATAAATGTTTTGGTTTTGGCTTGTAGGGATGACCCATAAAAGGGTGGCAAAGTTGGCTTTTCGAATGGCCTATTTTTGTCCACACGGCCAGAGACACGGGCATGTGTCTCAACCGTGTGCGACAAATAGTCATAGTACACGGTCGTGTGTCTCCTAAGGTACCCTTTGAATTAAGTCAGTATACCCTACAAGAATGACACGGCCTAGGCACACGGACGTGTCTCGTGGCCGTGTGAATAAGTCAGTATGTATGCCCTGTTTTGCCACGGCCTAGACACATGGGTGTGTCTGGTGGCCGTGTGAGGTACACGGGCTTACCACACGTGCGTATGACCTTAACGGCTTTGAAAAATTTCAAAGTTTCAAAAAAATTTTCTAAGTGTTCGGTTTAGTCCCAATCTTCTTCTAATGCATGTTTAAGGTCTCGAAGACCATCATAAGGGACTTATTTATGATGTTCAATATTGATCTAATATTTTTTTATAGAGAATTGTCTGTAAAGTTCCGATTTTTCTGGTAATACCTTTAGCCTTGGTTTGGCGTCAATACGGGTTAGGGGTGTTACATGATAAACGTTTTTTATGTTGTTTGACTTACAAATGCCTTTTGCTTATTGAAGTGCTTTATGTATTTGTTTATCTTTTAAATATGCCGTTCTTATAATGCAAAAATTGGTTCGATACAAGTTGCTTGTTGTTGTGATAGTCTGTAACAACGGTGGTGTCTACGGTGGTGACCGAAGGAGCCCTGAAGAAGTAAGTGGCCGTTTCAAAGATGACCCTGCACCCACTTCCTTTATTCCTGGTGCCACTTGCCATGTAAGTTGTTGAAATGTGTGCCAGAGTCATGAATAACAAGGTAATAGGCGAGTGAAAATGCTGTTATCTAGGTTCAACATAATCTGCACCATCTACTATTTATGTTATTTGGATTCATTCGATTGTAGGTGTTGAGTAGGGTATGTATGATGTATCTAGTGTAGGTCTATTCAATATTTTTGAGATTTTTATATACAAAATTCTTAAAAGATCCATGTTTAAATATTAATAATACTATATGCTATTTGCTCAAAAAAATGAATTTGACAAAATGAAAAAAAAATGGTAGCCCCGTAGTAGAACCACTAGTCTATCTCTTTGGCATGTAATAATTTTGAGAAAGAAAATATTGGTATAATTATTGTTTTATTTTTGTATTCATATGTACATATCGATCCGAAGTTTTTAATATTATTCCATACTAAGATTTTTTTAGTAGTCTTTTTACTTTTTCTATTTTTATTGAATTTCGGATAATTTTGTTGAAATATAATTTTGTAAGTTTTATAATTGATTGGATTTAATATATTCCTCATATGGATATTATGCAAAGGTATTCCTTCGAATAAATTCAATTTATATCGTAATAGTAAAGTCATGAAGACTTGACTCTCCTAAAATGGTAAATTTGTTATAAAAACCTTTTAAATTTTATTGAATCATAAATTAATATAATGATAAAATTATAATTTGATCTCTTATAAATTAATTATTCATTTTTAACCCTTAAAATAATTTTTTAACTTCTCCCTTGCTTTTAGCACATTAAATTGTAATGCAGTTTAAAAATAATAAAGTAGATTATATATTATTTTAATAATGTTATATATTTTGATTTTTTAATTCATATAATAATTATATTAAGAATGTTATTAAATTTTATATTATTTTATTAAATTATATTTAATAATAATTATGTTAAAATATATTAATTTTTTATTATTATTTTTAATAAAAATATATTTAACAATAATTTTATTAAAATTTAATAACAACAACAATAATTATTTACCTAAACAAATTCTGCTAAGGGTACTTTAGTCATTTAAGCCTTTTCCTTATACTATTACAATATTTATTCCATTCAACCAAACAAAAAAAATTATTATTACAGCTCTATTCCATTCTACTCAACTAATCAATTGAATTACTAATTACAGCTCTATTCTATTATAATAAACCAAATATACCATATAAACAATTCTTTTTTGGTTGGTGCTGCATTAGAAGCTCCTAACAAACCATGAGCGAGTGAGGAGAAATCTAGTAGCCAATGGTGGCTGTGCGCTATGTGGGTGTGGTGACAAGACAGTTATTCATGTTTTGCGCGACTGCTCATTTGCAGAAAAGGTATGGAGAATGGTTATTCCATCGCATTTGTTACCATATATTTTTTTTAATGTTGATTTACCGAACTATGTGTTTGCAATTCTGAATGGTGAATTTGATGACAATGATTGTAATGCTTTAAAGTATGCTGTCTTGTGTTGGATACGATGGAAGAATAGGAATTATTTTATTTTTCAGCAAACTATAAGTAGACCTGAGGAGATTATAAGGACAGACTGTTTTGTTGCTAGTATTAAGGAGTTCATGGCAAAAGGTGACGTAATGAATGAAAGACAGGAAGAGGTTGCCAAATGGAGATCTCCGAGCCATGGATGGGTCCACAAATATGATTGATAATTGGTCGGCAACGTGACTTGTTGGGAAATTGGAAGGAAGGTTTTAAAAAATATTTAGGTAGGTGTTGTATCCTAAATGTTGAATTATGAAGTTGCTAAATTAAGAGAAATGTTATTTCATAAATTTTAAAATTGAATTTGAAAGGTTGAAATTCTGTCCTCATGTCCGAGTCTTCAGAGGAAGCAGCCATGATCCAAATAATACAGAGAAATGGAAGTTTCGGTCATTTACAACAATCACAAGTCGTTGCAATAAATTTAGATGAAACTATTAATCCTACAAAAGTAATGATATAGCATTTATGAATTTGTCTAGATTTGAATTAAAAGATATTGAAGTGTATGGTCAAAACACGTTTCTCTGTGACATGTTCCATGTGGTCAACACAACTTCTACCGTAAAACTCATAATACCAGAACCGTTCAATTTAAGGTGCTTGGAATCGATTTTAAGAAGCCTTCAACTTCTTTTACAAAATACCCATTAATTTTTATATAGGTTTTTAACTTTCTACTACTACAAATATTCTTTTATCATTATTATTTGTTAGCTTTCTTAGTATTTGGTTGCGGCTAAATTATACCGTTCTTCGTTAAAATAAGGATAACTTTTCATTTTGGTTAATTAAGTTATTTAAAAATTTTATATTAAGTTATTGAGCAGTTAAAATAGATGCTATATGGTTTTTTTTGTATTGTTTGTATTAATTGAAAATTCTTTTTTTTTTGTTCTATAGTTTAGTTTTTTTTTTCATAAAATAACTTTGCACATCACGAATCTGTGAACCAAAATTCAAACATTTTTTCTCCGATCTCTGACACTAACCGCCATATCGATTTGAATCTAATGTATATTATCCGATATGTCAATGGGTATTGATCCACCGTATCGATCATCGAATCGTCACTTAGAGCTCGCTAGTAGAACTTAAAAAAAAAAAACTTAACAACCCAATGACTTAAAAAAAACTTTTAAATAGTTCAGTGACTTAATTAAAAACTTTCAAATAGTTTGATAAATGAATTGTAACTTTTTTAGTTAAGTGACCAAAACAAATTTACTCATAGTTTAATAGCTACGTAAATAAAAAAATTCAAAAATAGTTATAATAATTACATTATAAAAATTCAAAAATTAGTAAAATAATTATTTAAGAAATTAAAAGTTGTAAAAATATTCAAAAATTGTTAGAAGAATATTTAAAAATTCAAAAAATTAACAATTTTTTATTGTATTAAAAATTATAAATATGAACAAATTATGACCGAATTCAAATATTAAAAAAATTAAACACATAATTTTTTATTAGAATTGTAAAAATTTTTAAAAAGAATATGAAAGAATATGAAAGAAATACAATTCAAAATATTAAAACTTTAAAAATTATTAATCTAAAAATAAAAAACGAAAATTTCTCATATAAAAGCTAATAAGAAAAATAAATAAATAAATAAAAAGCGCTTATTGTAAACTTCGTTTTTTAATTTATATAGTTCACTGCTTAACGGAAAAAAGCTCAATGGTTGAGTGCAAGCCAAGTTAAAATTATATTTATATATATATATATATATATATAATATTCAAGAAATGGAAAAGCAGCAAGAAGGAGAAAAAGGGAATAAAACTAAAACCATATAGATGGAAAACACGAGATTTGTAGTGGTAGGGCACAAAACTCTTAATCATTTGATTCTCAGTTTGAGGTCATAATGGGCTAAATTAATAGAAAATGTGGTTTCTTTAATTAGGCTTTTAAGCTTATTTTTTTAATTTAGGGAAATAGGTCATTTTCAGAAGAGAAAAAGTGAAAGCGCGGTCAATTGGATGTGTTTTCCCTTTCTTTCTCTCAAGGTTAGTGTGTAGGGTTTAGGATTATTTGAAAGGGTTGAGGGTTTTTGAGTGAAACGATAGAAGTTCATAGGTAGATTTAAGAGGTCAGAGATGTGATAACGCGCCTCACAACACATACATTTCATATGTCGTAGCGGGATAGGACCATCACCTGAGAAACCCATCTTGGACAAGTCAGGGTTCGGGGTGATATTGCCTTATATGATCAAGGGTCGAAGTCTAGGTGGAGGTCCCAATCGGCAATCATGATGCAGTCAAGGGTTCGAGTATAACCGGGGGCTAGGTGACGGTCGTCATGCGATCAGGAGTTCAAGTTTTTTGGATACCCGCAAATGATGCCTTATATATACCATACATAAGATTGAGGCCATAATTATACAAAAAAAATCTGGGGATTTCTGGTGTAATCAATGTAATTTTTTATAACACCCTAACCCTGCCTGGTCGCCAATCCCCGAATACGGAATGTCACACAACCATCTCATGTCATATACAGCGAGCGAAAGTTCATTCTAAAAGAAACGTATTTCATATTATCATTCTTATAGGTTTTAATTCACTAATATTTGTTAGTTATCAAAGTTACATGCTAACCATTACTCAAAAATAGTCGTACAATAACATTTAAACGTGCATAAGGTCCATAACAAAATTTCCAAAAATTGTCCATGGGTATCGATACAGACACTTAGGTATCGATATTTTCCCTTACTGGTATCGATACCACTTGGAAAAATGATACTAAACTTGAATTCTATTTCTTGACTAAAATCCCAAAGTCTCGAAAATTATCGGTAATTGTCATGAAATATCGTTATTTTGACCCCAAGTATCGATACTCGAGTAAAGGTATCAATGCCAAATCTCTAATCTGACTTCCTTCATGTTTCAAATCGTAGAGGTATTGATTCTATAATACAAATATCAATACCCCTGCTCCAGACCTTAAAAATATAGCATACGTAATCAAATAATCCATTCCCATGTAGTTTCTAAACATCATGCATCGTATATTTAGACAAATAATTATCCAACGGCTAAAATTCGACAGTTCAAAATATCAAAAACGTGTCCGAGCTAGAAACACCATGCCATCATCAATGTTTATAACCTAAGCATAATCATAACTCTTAAACCTTGTAAAGAAAGACTATAACCAACAAAATGTCTAGAAAATAACATGTCCATAAACAAGTCAATCACATTGCCTTTTCCTTGAAATGTAAGTAAATAAAGAACACCTACAGAATAACACAAAACTGGCTTGGATCACCTCTCGTAAACCACGCCGCTCATATCGGCACACAACTAATCTGTAATGGGTAAAGAAAAGAGTGAGTGAGCTTAACAAGCTCAGTGAAAGATTAGAGTAACCACATCGCAAACATATCATCATGCATCCTCAAGACAACCATTTATAAGTACAATTATAATAGTCCTATATCTAGTGTCGTAGAGTACCTAACCATGCTTTAACAATTGGTTCTTTTACATAGCCTTTACATATTCATGCAAACATATATCATGTAACACACATATTTAATCAAACATATATCACAATTCTCTCAAATCACATATAATGATAAATTGGCAATATAGCACATACTCCATTAAGCATACAACATGTTCCACACAGTTACATATAATATGATAGATTGACACTTGAGTTATGAAACATATAATGAGCTCTATCATCACACATCAAATACACTAATTTCCAACACACCAAAAATAGACTCATAGAATTAAACATGTCCCAAAAGTGTAGCGTAAAGCTAATACTCTCATTATTTCCCTTCATAAGTCCCGTTGTATAGAGCTTAGCTCATATTCCTTTATCGCTCCAACATATCTCAGGGCCTCAACGCCCAAAATTACTGTACATATAGGTGAGTACTTATAATCCTATGGCATGTCAACTATATCTAACGGTTTCAAGAACATAAGGCCAAAATATCGCTCCAACTTACCGATTATCTGTGCACTATCACTACATGTTAGTATCTTTTGTAATACACTACCACTATCATAGAATATATATATCATGTATACATTTGCACTTTTCACAACAGTTACCATATCCACATATCACATATTTGAGCTTCTCATCACCATGCATAATTTCATAATTATATAAGCACCAAAACCACAAAACAAATATAGATACAAGAAAAATTACACTCAGAATTTAGAGTAGGGGTTTAAGCTACTACTAAATTCCCAAATGACACATGACTCGTGTCTACGAGCAGTGATTCCAAACACTCACTACTATGCTTTCGTCGAAAAGTTGAAAGCTTAAACTAGACTTCCTTTAACTTGTAGAAGGCTCCAATGAATCTGAGGCTCTACACACAATAACCATACAAAATTCATAATCATATAGTAGCTAAGGACTCACTTAAACCAACAAAAACATCGGCCTATTCTAAGTTCTCATGTAACCAAAATTTAACATAACAAACTTAGAATGCTCATAACTCGGTCTATGCTTAAACTTTTCGTGTAAAACAAATTTTGTTCACCTACTTAGTCATCTACGCCTAATCCTCAACCCTTAAACCACTAAAAATTACCTAATCCATGGTATCAAAAATTTTCGACGATTTTCACAAAATTCATTAAAATGTAAGAAATCATTAACGAAGCTTCAAGGTAAGTTTAGAAACCTTCTAATCATGACAAAATGAGTTGAAAAACACTTTGAAATGACATTTTTACTCAAAATCCTGAAATCCACCATTCATGTCCAATTTTCAGGTTTTATTAAAAATTTGCGATTCAATGGCTAATACTTCAATTTTAAGGACTAGGCATCGTGGAAAACTCATAAGAATTCAAAACATTACCTTTGACAGAAGATTAAACGAGTTTGATGCAAATTTGAAAAACCTATATTTGGAGAATATGATGAAATCTATGGAGTTTTGGGTGTTTTTAAAGTGATTTTATGAGTGTTTAAGGGTTGGGTGTTGATAGAAATCAAAAGCTTATATTTTGGAAATCAAAATCAAGTGGTTTAGTGTTGGGAGAATGACAGACAACAACAAGAGAGGGGAGAGGATGAACTAACGTGAATCTGCTATTGGGGAAAGACTTTTACAAATCAGTCCCTAGGCCCAAATTGAAAGACTTTTAAAACTTTTTTTAAAATTTGATTAACAACTAAGTTGTCATAGTCAAATATAATTCTAATTTACCATTTTTCTAAATTTCGAGCACTCTAAAGCTAAAATTTCTAAAATACCCTTAAAACTCCTATACCCTATTTTGGGGTGTTACATTTTTCTCTATTTCCTAGCAACCAGTAATTTTAACCTTTTATTTTTATCGAAGATTGACATCGAGGTGGACATAAGAGGGCTCTAAAGTGGAGAGCAGGTGTTCTAACATAGTATAGGTCAAACTTGGGTTGACGCGGCAGTGATTGTAGTTATTAATAAGTTGTTTAATAACGACAATTGTCGTCACCTTGAAAAGAGCATCACCTTTACTACACCACAATCGCCGCTCCCCGCTTGAGAGTCCTTTTGCGTCTGTGACAATGCCGACCTTTGTATAAGAAGGAAGGTTAAAGGTATCGACTGCCTAGAAATGAGGAAAATTTTTTTACTATTATAGCAAAAAGCTCCAAAGTTTTTCCAATGATTATGCTTTCAAACTTTTGTATGGAGTTTATAGGGCAACATTTCTGAGTATTCGAAAAGTTTGAGCTCGTGGCCTCGTAACGACCGTCAACTGGTTTCCTTATTATACCTCAATCTATGACCGTGTAATGGTCATCACTTGAAACCTCCACGTAGACTTCCTTCATTGATCTACAAAGCAAAACCACCCCAGAACTTGAGTTCTCTAGGATAGGCTTCGGATATAATGGTCCCTATTCAACATAATATACGAAATATGTATGACTTGGAGCGATACTACATCACCGATGACTCAAGAATACCTTAACCATTAAGAAAATATTTTTAGCAACCATAATTCTTAACACCCACAAATGTTTTATAGAGGAGGGATGGAGAGGGTGGGGGAGAAAATGTTTGAGGGACAATGAAGCTTAGTGTATGAAACCCCTGTTATAGATGCAGATAAAGGTTGGTTTGCCAAGTAAAAATTTCCTTTTGTTGAAAACATGCTGCAAGAATCAATGAATATATTAGAAACATGGTTAAAGTGGCTGAAAAATATGAATTGTCAGTAGGAAAGCTCTCCCAGCCGGGTGTACTTTCTCTAACATTTTTATTTTCTGCTGAATGATAAAGTAACTTTACAGAGTACCTGGGGAGTACGTTATGAGGCGTAGAATACCTGGGAGCATGGGTGGGATGAAATTATATGACTTCTGAATGAGTTTTGAATATTCTAATGCTTTTGCATTGTGAGAGATTCGAAGCACTTCGGTTCTCATGTGCACATGCAATTGCCGCATGCAAGAATGTACGAATTGAGTAAGCGCCTTACATCAATGATGTCTACCGACTAGAAAACATTCATAATATGTAGAGTCATGAATTCCCACCAATCCCAAATGAGAGTATGTAACCGCTAGTGTCCAGCATGACGTACAAGTTGGCGCCAAACAAGGACCTACGTCGAGTCCCGAAAGGTCATCCAAATTTCACCCGGATAAGGAACAATATTAATATTCGAGAGATGGACAATCAACAAAGATTATACGAGTACTATAGAAATCAAGAGCATATGAAGGCAACATGTTCTCTCTATAGGGGTATATTGGGGCCTAAGCGTCAATAGTATTATTTTCTTCCAAATAATATATTCATTACAATGCTTCTATTATTTAGGTGTTCCAAATTTATTTTTTCTTGTTAACTTACACATAACTCACATTAGACAGTAATGAAATAAAAGATATGATGTTCGAGTAAAAACCTTAGTTTATTTATTTATGTCACATATATATTTCCATCGCACTATTTAGAAAAAAATACACCAAGCGCGTCGTCGGGGAGACTATGTGTCGCAAGGCGGTGGGAGACAGTCGTGTGGAGGATTTTTGCCTACAAGCAGAGGTGCGAGCCTATAGACTTCCTTGTCAGTGTCATCATCGCTTCCAGCCCCACCTAGCACATCCCACTGGGCTTCGTCTTCAGCTTCGCCAGTATCATCATTGTCATCTGTGGTCGACTGTTATGTTGTCCTAGCCTCCTATCTTGTATCCTCCACTCCCACAACCAATGGTTACGTTAATGAGCCACCTTGATAAAACAATGATGTGGGAGGTGTTTGTCTTACTATCAGTATGTAACCATAAGGTGCCCCAAATCTCGGTACGTCGGTATTATCTCGGGCATCGAAGCTGGCATCGACTATTGTATAGGTATCTGTAGCGGTGTCATCATCGGTAGCAATGCATGCGCTGACATTTGGCCCGACATCTAGGTCGGTATCGATGTTGGTAAGGGGAAGAATACAAGGGATGTCGGTGCCCCAAAATATGTACATATAGGAATAGAAGAATTAACCACTTGCGGTGATGGTGCGTAAGGTGGTGCTTGTGAAAAAAATGGGGTTAGTGAAATGAAGAGGAGTAAGTGAAGTGAACTGACTCAAATATTGTGTAAACTTAGGCGATGCTTCTTCTATCAGAGTAGATGACGAACCCATCGTGTGACCGCATCCCTTCCTATGCTGTTGCTATGGCGGTTGTTGTTACCTCTTCTACTGAATTTGCCTACTCCTTGCCTCTGACGATAACAGATACGGCTTGCCAGTGACTTTGAACCACGTCAAGTAATTGATATCTACCATTACGTCTACTAAGAAAAATGATTTGCAAATGGGTAAGAATTTCATCCTACGATCCCAAACCTGAATGTGCTCCTTGTGCTTCATTTCCTAGTCCTCGTCATTCTTCCTTCGCATGTCTACCTTATGCAACTCTTTCATGTCTTACGGTGGCGATAAAATTTATTACCTCCACCCAAACTATCGCAACATCTAGTTCGATTTGTGCATTTCCACCGTCATGTCCACTATCAACGACACCTTTGTGTCCCACATCTCTTAATTGGAAAGCACTTTCGACAGGATGCAAGGAATGAATTCGGTGTCGGTGTACGACATCCATTCAAATTGAAAAGTAGAATTGAAAATATTGTTATGTACAATTTTTTATGAATCATTGTACAATTAATATAGGTTTGAAAGAATAAGCAACTAATCTCAACTTCGAAGCGTTGATCTAACAACAACCTAAAATCTTCCAACTCCTTAGGCTATCTCATGTAACTCGGCCCATGATTCCAACTATACAAACGATATATTAGTTAAAACATATAAAAAATAAAAATATTTAATGTACAAACTATGTATTTATTAATAAATGATGTTTACCTTGTCAGCAACAGGAACATGTATGGATCAGTTACTCTGGGACGTAGAAACGATAGCTGCCACTAGGCCTACAAATATAGCAGGAGAAGGAAACCATTAATCAACATCATATTCGGTACCGTGGTCCGACACAGCTCCCGATATAACGTGGACAATACGGTAGATCCCCAACTTAGTTTTCGACATTCATTGAAGTCCACTAGATGAAGTAGCCACCTTATGTGCACTAAATTTTTAGATTTATCGGGTATTAAAATGCCCCCGATTAACTTTATGATGAAGTCGGGTGTATTGTTCTATGACCTCCTCCACTGGGTATTTAGGAAGCTCGTTGAAATTATCCTCTAACTAGCTAATCGATATCTGACCACCATCAAACTTGTTCAGGACCTTCCCCAATATTTCTCTACAAAGGTCCACTTTTGTAACATCCCGAATTAGGGCCTAGTCGAAATAGTAGTTTCGAGACCACAAATCTGAAGTAAAAATAATTATTTTTTTATTATTATAAGATCTATGATATGTTTATGTGCTTGTGTGAAAATTTCATGGAGAAATTTTATGTGAAAAGTGTTCAATTTGATTTTAGGGACTAAATCGAATAAGTTGTAAAAGTTGAGTTCTAGAAATTTTAGCATGAAATTGAATTTGAATATTAATTAAAGGTCTTTAAATAGAAATTTGACCAAATTCTAAAATTTTGGACAAAAATGGGCATGGAAGGATAAAAATACTAAAGATTTTAATGAAGGGTATTTTGGTCATTTAGTAATTAAATGAATTAAAACACAAAATTAAAGCCAAAAACCCTTTGTCCATCTCCTTGTTTGGCTGAATATACCATGAACTCCATGGCTAGGGCTTGTTCAAGCTTTCCAAGCTCAATAATTAAGAAAACATGAAATTTGGGTTTAGATTGGGGAAGAACGAGGTTGTGGACTAAGTCGGAAAAATTAGCCACTTTTGCATTAGAGGTAAGTTGGTGTGATAATAATAATGCAATGATGATGTAGTTATGTTTGAAGCTTAAATTAGTACGTTAATTTGATTTTGTGAATTACTTGTTTAAAGTGTTATGTATATGAATTGATCAAGAAAAAAAATACATATATGTCTATGATACAAGGTGACATGGTATTGAATTGAAATTATGTGATCAATGTGCTCTTTATGATTATAGTGATTATGTGAAATTGTGAGATTTGTTGAAACACGAAAATTTATATACTTTTACATGCCCTTTTTGACATAAATTCATGCTATTTCGATTAAATTCTTGTCGAAAAATAATTAAGTATTAGAAAATAATTAAATTGTGTTAAAAATATGAACATTATGAATTTTAATTAATTTTATAGTTAATTTTGATTAAATTTGGTTATTTTGACAGAATTGCACAAAAGGCAAAAAATGGCCCAGCGAACACTGCGAGAAGAACAAAATCGAGAAGCAATTTAGAGTATCAAGGCGAATTAATTTCTTGCCCGAGATGGTCCAAAAGTGTGTATTAATTCATAATTAAATTAATTTTAATTTATTTCCTATTTAATTTAGGTTAAATAAATTAATTTTAATTAATTATAGAGAAATGGCCTAATGAACCGCACTGGTTGAACCGAACGGAGTGAGCCGAACCAGCCACTAATTGGGCTGACCAGAATCATCCATTGGGTGACCCAAATCAGCAACTTAGCTGATTAAATATGGTTGCAAAAAGGCCCTTGAAAAACCTCTAAATCGCGTTCAAACCCCACCTTTATTTTAGGCCTTTTAGATTTGCCCCAACCTATTTTTAGCAAGGTTGAAAGCTTCAACCATGCCATGAGGGGGGTCTTTTGGCTACTGAGTTTGCTATTTTTAGCAGCCCTCTTCAGCTATAAAAGCCACCCCTTGCTGCTCATTTGAAGGCATCCCTCAATTCTCACAATTCTCTCATTCTCTCTTCACCTCTCCACTTTCTTTTCTCTCCATTTTCCCTTCCCATTTTCCTACCCCCTTTTGCTGATTTCTCCTCTTGGAAAAGAGGTGTTTTCTCAGCCAATTTGGGTAGCAAGCAAGAGTTCATAGGACCCTTGACCGGCGAGGATAACGGAGACGAAGAACGGAGCAGTCAGACAAAGCCACGGAGAACACCGGATTTGCTTTCTTGTTCCTTATCTTTTTAATTTCTGTTGTTTTTATGACGAACATATCTATGAATAATATTGTTGTTGAAATGGTTATTTTAATCAATTTAGCTTGAATTTAATTCGTGTTGGGTTGATTATATTTTGCCTACTTGAATTATTAAAATAGTGTTTTTGCTGTTATAGGTCTCAGTGAAATGTTTGATTAAGTAAAATCATGTTTAGATTATCTGGCATTATAATTGTTTAGATAATTAAAGAATTAATTGTTTAAATGGATTGAAATTGCAATTAATGGACTCAATACTTAATCTGTGCATGGTTAATTCTTCTAAGGTAGCTGAAGATTAAATTAGCATAGTATCTGACGATTCGTATGCCTTGCATAACTTGCAAGATTTTTTGTGATTAAATTGTTTCAAGGTATGGCTACTTTGTTACTTCACATGATCTTTTACATGTTTATTAAGTTGAACTAATCGGTTGAATCGACATAGGAATATACGAGAGATAATTTAATTTAATAATTATGTATGTGCTATAGCATGTTTATCTTATTAATTCTGTTTAGTCGGTTGAATTGGCATAGGAATATGTTCAACAGATGAATGGGATTTAATTAGTAAATATGTTCATAAGTTAACAAATTACTAGGTTGCCGTGAATTTATTCGTAAAAGCATAAGCATGAGGTTTAATAATTCTAAGGTAAAGAAATGTAATTAATCCAACACAATTTTATCATCTTGATTAAATCTTATTTTGAAATCGTGCATTAGGAACTCTTTTATTTTATTTAAATTGTTTTCTTAGTTTTAATCTTAGTTTATAAAATCACTCTTTCAAACCAAAAAATATTTTCACCTCTCCAAAGTGTTTTAAATTAATTTCATAAATAATTCTTTTTACAGTCCCTGTGGGTACGATATCTCGACATTTACTTGTCACTTTATTACTTGTTACGATTGTATACACTTGCACATTTCCACCATTCCAAGTTTTTGGCACCGTTGTCGGGGACTGTTTTAAAAGACATTATTTGTGAAATTGTTAATTTTTCATTTTGGTCCATTTTTTTTCCTCTGTTAAATTTAATTTTAATTTTTTTATTTGTTTCAGGTGTTTATTGAGCAAATTATTAACTTACTCCCCATAAACCCTGAAATTGAAAGGACTTCCTGACAAAGGAGAGGACAAGTGCACCAAAGAAGGACCGAAGATATGAATTTCGAAAATCCAAACCCAGGAGGAACATTCACTTATAATACTCACAATCCGGTCATTCTTGCCGATGACAGAAATTGTGCCATTCAACAATATGCCATTCGTTTATTCAACAAGCTCAATCCGAGTATCAGGAGACCCGAAATTGAGGCACAACACTTTGAGCTGAAGCCGGTCATGTTCCAAATGTTGCAAAATATGGGTCAATTTAGTGGGATTCCTACTGAAGATCCACATCTTCATCTTCGGCTATTCATGAAAGTGAGTGACTCATTTAAACTAGTCCGGGTGACTGAGGACGCCTTGAGACTGAGACTATTTCCATACTCCTTAAGAGACAGAGCACGAGCGTGGTTGAACTCCTTACCATCTGGTTCTATAACTACATGGCAAGAGTTGGTTGAACGTTTCTTAATGAAATATTTCCCTCCATCTTTAACTGTTAAGATTTGAAATGAAATCACTTCATTTCAGCAACTTGATGAAGAATCTTTATATGAGGCATGGGAGCGGTTCAAGGAGTTATTACGAAAGTGCCCTCATCATGGCATTCCTTATTGTGTTCAAATGGAAACTTTCTATGTTGGTCTCAATATTTATACTAGAATGATAGTGGATGCTTCGGCAAATGGAGCGCTTCTTTCTAAATCTTATAACGATGCTTACGAGATTATTGAAAGAATTGCCAGCAATAACTATCAGTGGCCAACCAACCAAGCAGCCTCAGAAAGACGAGTAGCAGGAGTACATAAAGACGACACACTTACATCTTTGGCAACCCAGGTATTCTCTATGTCTTCTATGCTCAAGAACATAACTGTTACTGGTTTCAATGGTAATCTGTCAGGGCAGCAACCAAACCAGTTCGAGAATATTTCTTGTGAATATAGTGGAGATGGCCATTTCTTTGAAAATTTCCCATCAAATCAAGAGTCAAATTATTACATGGGGAATCAGAATTGGAAAGGTCCGCAATCAAATTTTGACAACTCTTCATGGCAGAATCATTCAATTCCTCCATGGAGTAATCAATGGGTGGACCATTGCGACCATATTATGCCATTTCGACCAAATTATCCATCAGAATATTCTCAACAAGTACAACAACCCCCACCAACGGAATCTTCAAGTGATCTTGAGAATCTACTGAAAGCATACATAGCGAAGAATGATACCACTTTAAGAAATTTGGAGAATCAAATGGCTCAGCTAACCAATGAACTTCGAAATAAAACCCAAGGTATTTGGCCAAGCGACATAGAGAATGCAAGAATTTTGGGCGAAGAACATTGCAAAGCAGTCTTTTTGCCAAGTGAAAAGATATTAGAGCCCAAGATGGTCGAGGTTCAAGATGAGTCTATTGTAGCTCAAGACAAAGAAGAAGTTCAACCAAGTGTTGAAACTCCTATATCACAGAAGTCAGATTTAGTGATCCTTGATGAGGTAAACTCTAAACCAGTTAGTTCTGATTATCTAACACCCTTGTCAGATGCAGAAAAATTTCCACAGAAGAGTTGTCTAGTTAAAGCTAAGATTCCACCATTGCCATATCCTCAGCGATTCCGGAAGCAGCAAAATGATACTCAATTGAAAGAAATCTTTGATAACGAGATGAATTTTAATGACTTTGATGCTACTAAATCCCCAGATGTAGTTGAAGACTGTTCTACTATTTCCAAGATGGAATCAATGGCTTCTACAGAGCTGGAGATCAATTTTGTAGATAATCCGTTAGAATGTATTCTGCTAGCAGATTTGCCAAGTGATGATGAAGACGAGGAATGTTTGGCTTTGTTAGAAGCAAAAATGAAGGGATTCACTCAGGTAGTTCCACTGGAATCACTAGAGTTATCATCTCAGGATTATACGCAACCAAAGTCATTGATTGAAGAGCCAGCTAAATTGAAACTTAAGATTTTGCCTCCACATTTGTAATATGACTATTTAGGTCTGTCTTCGACTTTACCTGTCATTGTTTCAGTTGAGTTCACCAAAGATCAAGAAGAAGAGGCACTTGTGATTTTGGAAAGGCACAAGAAGGTTGTCGAATGGATTATTGTAGATATTCGAGTCACGGATCAGAGGATTTGTAGGAATTTCAGGAAGTTAAATAAGGCCACTAGGAAAGATCATTACAAGTCTTCTTTTCCTAATAAGATGTTGGACAGATTTGATGGGAAGGAGTATGATTACTTCCTAGATGGTTATGGTTGGCATGACAAATGGCCATTTGACACCACCATGGTCAATAACGATCCTAAATAAAATGGAGGGAGTTCTCTTCACTTTCTCTATCATTATTTTATATTTTTAGTTTTTCTTCTAATTTGAATAAAATGGTAGACTTAGATAAATTTTTTTTTGATTCATTACATTACTTAAAACTCTGTCTAGGAGATTGGGACTTAAGTGGGACCATCCGTGACCCCTCCAATCTTTCCTGGGAGTTTAATTTAATGTAATTTTTCAAAAAAAAAATATTTTTCTAAGTAGCCCATAGAATTTAAGTACTTGTTTTGATTAATAAAGGGTTAACTTTTAACCCAAACACTAATCTCTTTGAGTGTTTTTTTTTTAGTACAGGAGCTTATGATCCAAAATGAGCTGCCATTGGGCTTCAGATGCTACTAAGAAGGGAAACATTCAACCTTTTTTTTTGTACAAACCTATATCCCTTACCTTGTTCCACCGCCACTCCCAAATAGCCCAATCGTGCATCTCACTTAACCCCTTAATGTTTCAAACCTTATCTATCTGAATCACCAGCCCAAACACCTTCATTCAAAGTCACCAACTATCGCACCTAAACTATCCTTAAAACTGCCACCCTCTTCAAACTCTAAACCTTACCCACAGCTACTCACCCACCTGCTCAAAACTGAAACCACCCTTAATAGATTTCCTATGTTCGAAGCTCTTATGAAAATATATGATGACCAGTTTATTTTTGTGCCTGAGTCTCCAGATTTCATATTTGAACCATAGAGTCCACTATCGAAGAAGGAGAGAAGCGATTCATACAACAACAAAGATGATGGTGCAAAAGATGAATCAAATTCAAAAGGGCAAATAAATAAAAAAGGGACAATCTTGACTTTTTTTTAATTTTTATTTTTAGGTTACTTTAGGATTAGGTTAATTAGGATTTTTTTTTCTGCATAATAAAACAAGAAAAGGAAATCCTGAATAAATATGGACAAGTCATAAAGCATAAAGTGTGGCAATAGATATATACATGTCTAGGATTGGATTTAGAAAGAGCTTGGTACTTAAGCAGTCACATTGACTCACCTCCTCTTTTCTAAATACCTACCTGGTGTATAGTATCTATTCAATTTAAACAATGAGGACATTGTTCATTTTAAGTTGGGGGGACCGAAATTTGAAATTATTTTCATCCAGAATAAAAATTTTCTTTTAATTATGATTAGGATATATTTCTGTTCAATAAATTTGAATTTTGTTAAGTATGCTAAACTTGAGTATGAATAAAGTTCTATTTTTTTTTCAATAAAGTATTATATAGCTTAATGATGACATGAATGTATCTTTAATAAAGCATGCAACTTCATACCATAAAATTTTTATCTCTTTAGGAAAGTTAGGTATGCATGAAAGTTTAAGTCTTTAGAATTGACTTAGTAGTTTCTTGAGGCGAAATCCTAGGAAACATGGAACATTGAAAATGACTTAGGCAACTATTGTTTGGATCGTTTGAGCCTTTCAAGCCCACCATGGTAACTTTTATCCTTTGAAACCCAACTTTGAGACTATATGGCCTAATTTTATTTTGAAACCTATACGAATTTAGCCATCACGTTTCTCTTAATTATCTTTAAATTGTCCCAAACACTAGACTCAGTACTATTCAAGAATATCGTTCAAAAATTAGTTTAGGGGAGTTGAAAAGAAATATCAAATGCTCAAACTTTGTATGCAGAAAGCAAGTGCTCAATGAAAAAAAAAAGAGAAAAGAAAAAAAAAAGCACATATATTTGAAAAAAGAGCATGTGAAAGTTGGTGATTGAAGGTAAAAATTTCTGAAGGTTCGATTTACACTGAGTTTAGGGTTTTTAGCTGAAATTTATCTATCTTTTTACCTACCCCTAAGCCCAGCCACATTACAACCTTGTTAAAGACCTATTGATTCAAAGTTTCAATGTTACCTACATTAGTGGAGAGAAATTGCTTTGTTCAACCTATGAAGACATAAGTTAAGCTTAATGATTGCAGCTTAATCTTGAATAAAGGATTAAAAATTGAATTGGTAGGAATTAGCATGTCTTTATTAGGAAATATTTAGTCTAATTTTGCTATTGTAATAATTGTTGAGATTAATTTGAATAATATGAACACTTGAGTAGCATAATGATCAAATTTCTTATTCTTTGAGCATAAGTATATCAAATTCATAATTTTGAGAAAAATGTTGTTCTGAAGTAGGTTTTCAAAGTGTTTCCGAGAAATTCTTTTCAAAATTTGTGCATTACTCGGGATGAGCAATGAATTAAGTTTGGGGGTGTGGAAACACGAAAATTTATATACTTTTACATGCCCTTTTTGACATAAATTCATGCTATTTGGATCAAATTCTTGTCGAAAAATAATTAAATATTAGAAAATAATTAAATTGTGTTAAAAATACGAACATTATTAATTTTAATTAATTTTATAGTTAATTTTGATTAAAATTGGTTATTTTTGACAGAATTGCACAAAGGGCAAAAAATGGCCCGACGGACACTGCGAGAAGAACAAAATTGAGAAGCAATTTGGAGTATCGAGGTGAATTAATTTCCTGCCCGAGACGGTCCAGAAGTGTGTATTAATTCATAATTAAATTAATTTTAATTTATTTCCTATTTAATTTAGGTTAAATAAATTAATTTTAATTAATTATAGAGAAAGGGCCTAGTGAACCACACTAGTTGAACTGAACAGAGTGAGCCGAACCAGCCACTAATTGGGCTGACCAGAACCGTCCATTGGGTGACCCAAATCAGCAACTTAGCTGATTAAATATGGTTGCAAAAAGCCCCTTGAAAAACCTCTAAATCGCGTTCAAATCCCACCTTTATTTTAGGCCTTTTAGATTTGCCCCAACCTATTTTTAGCAAGGTTGAAAGCTTCAACCTTGCCATGTGTGTGGCCGGCCATGAGGGGGGTCTTTTGGCTACTGAGTTTGCTATTTTTAGCAGCCCTCTTCAGCTATAAAAGCCACCCCTTACTGCTCATTTGAAGGCATCCCTCAATTCTCACAATTCTCTCATTCTCTCTTCACCTCTCCACTTTCTTTTCTCTCCATTTTCCCTTCCCATTTTCCTACCCCCTTGTGCCGATTTCTCCTCTTGGAAAAGAGGTGTTTTCTCAGCCAATTTGGGCAGCAAGCAAGAGTTCATAGGAGCCTTGACCGGCGAGGATAACAAAGACGAAGAACGGAGCAGTCAGACAAAGCCACGGAGAACACCTGATTTGCTTTCTTGTTCCTTATCTTTTTAATTTCTGTTGTTTTTATGACGAACATATCTATGAATAATATTGTTGTTGAAATGGTTATTTTAATCAATTTAGCTTGAATTTAATTCGTGTTGGGTTGATTATATTTTGCCTACTTGAATTATTAAAATAGTGTTTATGCTGTTATAGGTCTCAGTGAAATGTTTGATCAAGTAAAATCATGTTTAGATTATCTGGCATTATAATTGTTTAGATAATTAAAGAATTAATTGTTTAAATGGATTGAAATTGCAATTAATGGACTCAATACTTAATCTGTGCATGGTTAATTCTTCTAAGGTAGCTGAAGATTAAATTAGCATAGTATCTGACGATTCGTATGCCTTGCATAACTTGCAAGATTTTTGTGATTAAATTGTTTCAAGGTATGGCTACTTTGTTACTTCACATGATCTTTTACATGTTTATTAAGTTGAACTAATCGGTTGAATCGACATAGGAATATACGAGAGATAATTTAATTTAATAATTATGTATGTGCTATAGCATGTTTATCTTATTAATTCTGTTTAGTCGGTTGAATTGGCATAGGAATATGTTCAACAGATGAATGGAATTTAATTAGTAAATACGTTCATAAGTTAACAAATTACTGGGTTGCCGTGAATTTATTCGTAAAAGCATAAGCATGAAGTTTAATAATTCTAAGGTAAAGAAATGTAATTAATCCAACACAATTTTATCATCTTGATTAAATCTTATTTTGAAATCGTGCATTAGGAACTCTTTTATTTTATTTAAATTGTTTTCTTAGTTTTAATCTTAGTTTATAAAATCACTCTTTCAAACCAAAAAATATTTTCACCTCTCCAAAGTGTTTTAAATTAATTTCATAAATAATTCTTTTTACAGTCCCTGTGGGTACGATAACTCGACATTTACTTGTCACTTTATTACTTGTTACGATTGTGTACACTTGCACATTTCCACCGTTCCAATTTGTCATCATTAGAAGATATGTGAATTAGTATATATTGACTAAGCTTCGACAAGTATGAAAAAGTCCCGATTGAACCTTAGGAATCAAATAGGATACAAGTGACATGTCACTAGGAACCCATTGTATGTGATCGATTGTATTGTGATTCCGGGTACTGGTTTAGTTTGACTACCAGTGGCTAGGTAATCTTGCATTTGTTGCGGATACTTATCAACTTGTGTGAGCAGCACTGAGTAGCTTTGATTCTATCGTCAGCTTGTGTGAGCAGACCCTGGAATAGCTCAATGATGAGCATTATGTGATATGTGAAAAATGATAGCTTCAGCTACATATCAGTGGTAGCTTCAGCTACATATCAGTGGTAGCTTTGGCTACAATATGTATGGCACTTTGTGCCTTTTTCCACATATCCTTTAGAATTTCGCTTGGTTCAACGGGTATTGAATTGATATGGTAATAGTGTGATAGAAGGTAAAAAGATTTGACCATGTGTTGTGATGAAATAATGTATAAATGTGTTTCATGTCATGATGCATTTTTATGTGTAAGTGTGAATATGAAGTTTTATGAATAAGTGCAGGTATGTATGTGTAAATTATGAGCAATATGCTCGTTATATGATTGAACTTTGGTAAGATTGACAAGAGGTAAGTGCTACCATTAAAGCCACTATAATAAAATCATGAAAGAGTGAAACTTAAAAATAAAATAGATTTGGACAGTAGTAGTCATGTGCCTTTCAAAAATCACCAAAAAATGATGAGAATTGAATTAGATGTTGAATAAAATATGAAATTAAATCCCATTGAGTCTATTTTCACATAAAAGAAGTAGAGTAAGCAAAACAATCTCATTTCATGAGATATCTGTATTGTTGTGAGACAAGGTCAGATGGATTGTGGAATCCCCTGTTCCGACTTCAAAAAATCACTAAAAATTGTATAAAAATATTATGGTGTGTAATTTATATGCTTAAAATACTTGATGAGTCTATGTTCAAGAGAAATAAATGGAAAAGTTATCCAAATTCTGAATAATGAGATAATTAATTTTTAGTGAAGAGAGGTCAGATCTGCCAGATAGTGAAATAGGGGAAACTTTAATGAATAAACTGTACTAATTGGCTAAACCAAAAATTCAAAAAATTTTATGGCAAGAATATATGTGAGTCTAGTTTTAGGGAAAATTTGCAGATCTAAATTTGGAGTTCTGTAACTCTAGATATAATTAATTTAGCGACTGTGACTCAGGAAGATAGCCTAGGCTGAACATGAGTAAAAAGTGAAATCATGTGAAACAACGATCATATTATCTTAAGAATACTTTTTGAGGAATGGAAACATTTTGTTCATTAAATCACTTATTATTCTATGCCAACTTACTAAGCTATAAAGCTTACACTCTCCTTTCCATTTCTCTTAGTGTTGTCAGGTTTGGCTCGGGGTTGGAGATCATCGGAGACAGCATCACACTATCAATTTGTCAAGTTGGAGTAATGACAATTCTTATTTGTTTACAAGTGAGTGGCATGTATAGAGATTTAGTTACTGGTAGTATGTATTATTGTGAATTGGCCAAATGTATTGGCTTATATTGCTTAATTGTACATAGCCATGAGATGTGGTCCACAACGGTTATGGGTATGTAAGCCTATTTTATGCATGTATGTGGAAATGTTTTGATGTGGCTAGGTATATTACATGTGCTTGATGGTAAAGTTAGGATTAATTAAGGGTATGATATGTGTCTATGCAATGTATATGAGTGTGAAGAGTTAAGAGCACAAAAAGAGCTTGGAAAATAGCCTAAGTGTTGGCCACACAGGCAGAGACACGGCCGTGTGTCTCAGCCGTGTGGAAGGCACGGCCTAGCACACGGGCGTGTGACTTGGCCGTGTGCCTTTAATGTTAGGCTAACGTCATAAATAGAATGCTCGATATTTTTAACATGGGCTGAGACACGAGCATGTGTGACCATACGGCCTGCCCACACAAGCTTGTCTTAAGTCACACGGACGTGTGACACTGTTTTGTTGAAAATTTTTATAAGTGTTTCAAAGAACCCGATTTAGTCTTGAACCATTCTTAAAGTACGTTTTGGGCCTCGTAGGCCTGTAATAGGAACAACATGAGTTTAAATGCAAAGTTTTAATTTTAAGTGGAAATTGTAACTCGAAAATTGATCGATTGTATGCATAAGTTCATAATGCCTCGTACCCTATTCCGGCGACGGATACGGGTTAGGGGTGTTACAACTTTAACAGGAACGATTGCTGATCCTATGATGACTTGCTCATCTATCGACAGACTGAGTTGTAACAATACATCCTCGAGTGTAATTGTACACTCGCCGCATGGAAGGTGAAAAGTGTCTGTTTCGGGCCTCCATCTTTCCACCAATGCACTGATTAATGTAGGATCTAGTTTTCAGCCCCCGAGCATCAGATACATATGCAAGAATCCAACCTATTGCAAGTAGCCACAAATTTGAGGGATCGAAGGTTTTCCCATATTATGTATGAACTTTTTCAAAACACGATCATCTGCCTATTTATAACATAAAAAAATTATTTCAAATTATAAAAAAATTAAATTTAACATTATTGAAAATAATGAAATTTAAAATTTCGTCTTACTATTATTGCTTGGGCAGTGAAAATATGCTTTTTGTTTAAATGAATTAGAAAGGCGACCATTTGTGAAAAATTAATCCAAACGAATAAATACGAGATAATTAAAAAAATAATTTTTAGGGTGAGAATATTGACAAATTTAGAACAAAAAGATTGAGAGAGTTGAGAGAGTTGAAAGAAGGATGTGTGTAACACCCTTAACTTGTCTTTGTCGTTAGATTAGGGTTACAAAGCGTTATTGTACAAAACAGAACCTTAAACTTCAAAAAAGAACAATAATTCAACTTAAGTATAAATTTCCAATAACTCATTCCAATTATAGCAAACATACACATTTGGGCCTTAAATCAAGTTTTTGGGGCCCTAAAAATAATTTAAAAACGATTAGGGATCATTTTGAAAAATTCATAAAATTTTAGGAAAAACTTAAAGAATTGAGAAAGCAAGGGTCACATGGTTGTGTGGCCAGGCTATTTGACATGGCTTAGACTGTGTGGACATTAGAAGTAGGGACACACGGCCATGTCCTAGCCCGTGTGCCCACCTGTGTGTTATTCGAAATAGGGCCACATGTCCATGTCGTAGGCCATGTGCTAAACTGTGTGAGAAACTGTTTTGAGACACATAGCCGTGTCGTAAGTTGTGTCTTAGACCATGTGAAACATGCACTTAAAATATAAATGACACACGATCGTGTAAGATAACCGTGTGTGGCACACGACCGTGTGACAGCCCGTGTCCCAGGCCGTGTACTCTAAATTTAGTCCCTAAAACAAGCCATTTCAAAACCTATACTTACATACCATAACACACATTTTCCAAACACATTAATATGACCAAAACACAAGTACATACAATCATCCTATATGTTCTAACTAATATGCCATTCAAAGACAACACATTTCAAACACTTATCCTAAATCAATTTAACATCATAAGTTCAATCATTTAACATACTTCAAATATACCAAATATCCACATCCAAAAACATTTAAATAAACCATTTCCTTCCTAATTTCAAAAGGCCATGCACAACCATTAACATCTAATAAATACGCTTCATATACAAACCATCAACAAAAGCATTAAGGTACACCAAGGCTTGACACAATCCAATACGTAACAAATAGACATACAACCCCATACATGCCAAAACACACATATATCATTTAATCTAAATGCCTATCCAATGTACCTTCCTTGGTACCACATGTTAACAACCAAATCAATTCAAACTCAATGCCATAAGTTCATACCTTAAACTTACATCACACACCTACTATTTAACCCCTTCATTAACACATCAATGAACCAGAAGCTATTTAAATCTCAAGGCATTCACAAGTGATCAAAACACATACTTACATATATACATTTATAAGCCAATATCAAGCCATATAGACAAATAAGCTTTAACCACATCATATTGACAACTAACATAAAAGCTCCTATTACATGCCATTTTTAACCATTAACCCAAAACAACCAAAGCTACCAACATGACGAATGAATAGTGTGATGATACTACTACAAGATTCTAACCACTGAGCGTTTCGATGATCTTCAAGACAGAGAAAACAACAACATAAGGAACTAGTGCTTAGTAAGCTCGTATCAAGGAAACTTACTTACCAAAACATTTCAAGTTAAACTACTAAGCATAACTTTATTATATCATAAGCCAACTTTCATTTCCTATACACATCACCTCACAAGGTTAGTTGGTGCATTTGTTGCGGATACCTGTCAGCTTGTGTGAGCAGCACTGAGTAGCTTCGACCTGACCGTTAGCTTGTGTGAGCACGCCCGTGAATAGCTCGATAGTGAGCATATCAGTGGTAGCTTCGGCTACAATATGTGTGGCACCTTTGTGCATCTTTTTCGAGTATCCTTTAGAATTTCGCATGGTTCAACGAGTAACAAAATGGTATGATAAAGTGTAATGGAAAGTGAAAATGATTGTGTGATGAGACAAATTTGAGTATAAATATGTTTCATGCCCTGATACATTTATATGTGTAAGTGTGAATATGAAATCTTATGAATAAGTACAGATGTGTATGTGTAAATTATGAGTAATATGCTCGTTATATGATCGAATTTTGGTGAGATTGCTAAGAGTTAAGTGCTACTATTAAAGCTACTATGATGAGAACGTGAAAGAGTAAAACTTAAGATTAAAACAGATTTGGACAGTAGCAGTCATGTGACTTTGAAAAATCACCAAAAATGGTGGGAATTTAATTAGAAGTTTAATAAGATATGAAATTAAATCCCATTTAGTCTATTTTCATATAAAGGAAGTAGAGTAAGCAAAAGATTCTTATTTCATGAGATATCTATATTGTTGTGAGACAGGGTCAGATGGATTTCAGAATCCCCTATTCCGAATTTGGAAAATCATAAAAATTATATAAAAATGGTTATGGTTTGTAATTTATAGCTTAAAATCCTTGATGAGTCTAATTTTGAGAGAAAGAAATAGGAAGGTGATCCGAATTTTGTATGATGAGAAAATTTATTTTTAGTGAAGAGGAGTCAGAACTGTCGAATAGCGAAACAGGGGAAACTTTAATGAATAAACTGTACTAATTTGCTAAACCAAAAAATCTAGAAATTTAATGAAAAGAAGATATATATGTCTAGTTTCAGGGAAAATTTATGGAACTTAATTTGGAGTCCTGTAGCTTAAGATATAATTAATTTAGTGATTGTTACTCAGGAAAACAAGCCAAGATGAAATTAAGTAAAAAGAGGAAACATGTGAATATATTATTTTATTTTCTTAAAAATACATTGTGAGGATTGCTAAAATCATATTGATTAATTGTTTATTATTATTATTATATGCCAACTTACTAAGTTATAAAGCTTACACCTTCCTTTCCGTTTCTCTTAGTGTTATCAGGTTAGCTTGGGGTTGGAGATCGTCGGAGGCAGCATCACACTATCAATTTATCAAGTTAGGGCAATGACGATTCTTATTTGTTTACTAGTGAGTGGCATTTATAAAGATTTAGTTACTAGTAGTATGTATTATTGTGAATTAGCCAAATGTATTGTCTTATATTTCATCATTGTATAAGGCCATGAGATGTGGCTTATAATGATTATGGGTATGTAAGCCTATTTTATGTATGTATATGGAAATGCTTTGATGTAGTTAGGTATGTTACATGTGTTTGATAGTTAAGTTAGGAATAATTATGGGTATGGTATACGTCTATGCAATGTATGTGTGTGTGAAGAGTTAAAAGCACAAAAAGGGCTGGGAAAATAGCTCAACTGCTGGCCACACGGGTAGAGACACGACCGTGTGTCTTAGCCGTGTGGAGGACACGGCCTAGCACATGGGCGTGTGACTTGGCAGTGTGCCCCTAAATGTTTGCTGACGTTAGAAACAGAATGCTCAATGTTTTTAACACGAGCTGGGACACGGGCATGTGTGACCACACGGCCTGCCCACACGGACGTCTCCCAAGTCACACAGTCGTGTGACACTATTTTGATGAAAATTTTTATAAGTGTTTCAAAGGTTTCGGTTTAGTCTTGAACCATTCTTAAAATGTATTTTGGGCCTCATAGGCCCGTAATAGGGACAAAATGAGTTTAAATGAAAAGTTTTAAAATTTTAAGTGGATTTTGTAACTCGAAAATTGTTTGATTGTGTGTATAAGTCTGGTAATGCCTCGGACCCTATTCCGGAGACAAATATGGATTAGGGGTGTTACATTTTCCTTTCAGTTAGACATTTCATCATAATCCATATCATTACTCAAAAATTATAATTCATTTCATTTACGTACCTTTTCGTTTTTAACCATTACATTGCCTATTGAACCAAATAAAATAACATCGAATACTCAGGATAATACTCATATAACCATTTAATTCTTTAAACACACCACAAATAACTAGATAACATATTTATAGACATATGAAACATATAATTACCAAGGCACTAATATTCATTATCAAACTATACTAATCAAAACATTCATCTCATATTCATACTTATGATACACATCTCACTTGAAACTTGTTACCTGAATAGCGGATGGTTGAAGGATGAGATACCAACCTTTCATTGCTATATTTTTTGAACTTTTCATTGATATCCTTTTTGGATAACGTCATTTTCAACCTTTTCATTTGATATCCTTTTTAGATATTTCCTTTTCAACCTTTTCAAGTATTCGAAAATTTCAAATGTAGTGTCATGGTGTCTTTCAACCATGGTCTTTTCCTTTTTGAGTGTAATACCATGAGATGTTTCAATCACGGTCCTTTTTTTTTTTTCAAATCAAATCAATCAAATAGACAATTTCATAAATACATATATACATATATACATATATACATATACATATATATATATATATATATATATATATAGCTATCAATTAATCTTATAAATTCAAATGTCATATTTTAAAATGAAACACGAACTTACCTCGACAAAAACAGCTGTAAAAATGAAGTCGCCTACTAATTTGACACTCTAACTTTTCTCTCGGTTTAGATCTGTTTGGCTCGTTTCTTTATCTAAATTATAATTTTCATTCAATTAAACCATTCAAAAACTTAAAAATAACTAATTCAACTTATAACCCTTGACAATAAGAAATTTACAAAATTACCCATAATATTTTACCTTTTATGCAATTTAGTCCCTAAACCCGAAACTTGCAATTTAACCACCTGTAATTAAAATTCATGCTCGTCGATTTTCATAGGGTTTATAATCAGCCCATCTTTACCACCATGTCACAATATTTACCTTAAATTTTATTATTTCCACAAATAAATCTCTAAATATTAAAATTACCAAAATTCACTTAACAAATTACTTCTATTTAACAATCAAGCTTATTAATTTATCAACCGAGATCACAAATACTCCCAATTCATTCATGAAAAATCCCTCATCTTTTAACAATTAAACAAATTAACCTCCAGATAACTAAGTTAAGCTAATATAGTTACAAAAACATAAAAATTACTAAAAACAAATTCTCAAAATCACAATCATGCCTGGAGAAGAGTCGACCGAACTTCATTTGTCTTAAAAAATGGAGTTTCGGTTGGAGGAAGATAAACCATAAAAAAAAAAAAAAAAAAAAAAAACGAATGTGATATGTTTGTTTTTATTTTATTGTTTCGTTATTTTTCTTAACTTATTTTAATATTTTATTAATATCAACACATTTATTCACCCATAAACTATACTAACCGTGCATGCCCCTAAAAAATGGTGGAATTTTCGCTTAAACCCTTGTTAATTTAGCCTTTAACACATTTATCTAATAAAAGTTAACTTTTACAATTATTATGATTTAGTCCTTTTAAATTAATTAACTATCTAAACGTCAAAATTTCTTGACCAAATTTTAATACGACATTAACAGCACACTGTAAATATTTAATAAAATATTTACGGCCTCGATTTTTTAGAAATGAGGTCCCAATACCTCATTTTCTAAAACCACTTGACTCTAAGGACATATCACTTGAATCTAATTATTCGTTCAATTAATATTAAATCATTAAATCAAATTTAAACATAATTCTATACTTGACTCATAATAATAATATTTACGGGCTCACTCGTCGGACTTGTCGCCTCGAAACAACCATTTTCTGACACCACTGAAAAACAGACCGTTACAATCTGAATGAAAGAAATGAAATTTGGGGGTATTTATAGGCTAAAAAAAATTGACCGTTTCCCCCTTAAATTTTTTTACCATTACAGTGGCAACGCTCAAAACCGTTCAAAAAACCGTTAATTTTTTACTGTTGAGGGAAAGCTTGCTCAGCTAGACGCGATTTCCGTTTCTCTCTTCTAAAAAAGACATATTTGCCTAAATAAAAAAGGGGTAAAACCCTATTTAAAAAAAAAAAAACCGCTTTAAGGCTAATTTAACCCTCATAATGGGTGGTTTATTAATTGAATTTGGTTAATTCTATTTAGTTGATACTTAATTTTTTTACTGAATTAATATTTGAATTTGGATTTCATAATACATTTTGATATTCTTTTTATAATGTTGTTAGAATATGATAATATGACACTAATAATTAATAATATAATAATACATGATAGCCTCATATTTTGACATATGATAAGTATTAATAAATATAAAAATTATTTAATGTCTAAAAGAATTTGAACAAATGAATATCTTGTACTAGATGAATCAACATTATTTTGTTGAGGTTGAATTTGGAAGTACTTTTGAAGTACTTTTATATATTTTTAATTTTTTTTATAAAACATCAAGTTTTTATATTACTATTTTCAAAAAATATATACAAAATTTAAAAACTCTTAAAAAATATATACAGATTAAAAAAAATATTTTACATACAAAATGAACTTGTACAAATAAATATCATTAATTAGATTAACTTGGACATTAATTTGTCCAAATTCATTTTGAACATACTTTTTTATAATTTTATATATTTTTAATTTCAAAATAATAATATAAAAATATGAGAAATTATTTTGGTTGATTTTTTTCTTCTTCATTTTAATCAATTTTATGAGTTTTGGGAGAAATATTTTAAAAAATCTTTTTAGTTGATATATTGATCTTTAATATTTGTAAAATCAATTTTTTATAAAATAAATAATTATTAAAAAATATATTTAAATAAACTTAGATAAATTGTTATCTAAATTTATATGAAGTTGGATACTCATTTATCCAAGTTAATTTTGGAAATGAACTGAGTTATATATTTTTAAATTATATAATTTTTAATCTCAAAATAATAATATAAAAAATGGCTACTCTCTTTGTCCCACCAAATTTGTAACATTTTGAATTTTAATTGTCAAAATTTTCGACTTTAACTTTTATTTTTTAAAATTTATTATTGATAAACATTTGAAAAAATAAATTATAAAAAATTTTCAGTGAAGTAGATTTTAAATATTTTTTTATACAATTCAATTAATTAAAATATTTAAAATAATTGAGGTGAAATTTTTAAAAAATTGAGTTAAAAATGCTAACTATGACATTTTTACTATAATAGAAGGAGTATTTTATAAAATAATTTAAAACGTATAAAATTATTAAAAAGAATATATGAAATGAATCTGAATAAATGACGCTCGAATTCATCTGAATTGAGATATTCACGCGTCATAATATAAGACTGTCATATATCATTATATTATTGATTGTATTCTAACAATGTTACAATAAATGTATCAAAATGTGTTGCGCAATTCAAATTTAACTACCAATTTTGTTAAAAGAATTGGACTACCAACTAAAAACAAGTAACCATTTTTAGAGGGCAAATATACAGTAACCACTTTCTATTTTATTAGCTTTTGTGAAAATTCAGCCTAAGCCAGATTGCAACCAAACTTTTGTTTCTTATTTTTGGGTTATAAAAAGGTTCTATAAAATATTTTTTATTTTTAATATTTAATTTATTTGATAATTTTTAATAATTTCTAGTTTTTTTTTAATTTCTAATAAAAACATAAATTTCTTGTTTAAATAATATTTACATATTATTTATATTTTGACAAATTTCATATTTTTATAATTTTAATATATATTTTTTATTTTTAAAAGTTTTTTGTTATTTAAAAAAAAATTACTAACGTGTACCATTTAATCAAGGTCAAGAACATAACACCCGGCTCCCCTGCATAAGATAAATCCTAATCCATTGATGTGAGTTTCCACAAATTTCTTTGGGGTTATAAAGAAGAGGACTGTAATAGTTTGGCTGAGCTAGCCCTACCGTAATGTTGGAGAGAAACTCGAGTTTGGCAAAGGTAGGTCCATTTTCTAATTTTATAGCGAATTCGGTGAAAATTGTCGGTATCCAAGAACTTGTGTAAGAAGTAAGATTTGTGGGGACCCAAAGAGGGAGATGCCATGGGAATTAAGGGGATGTTGATTTTAGGGATAACATTGGATTGGGTCAACTGATCTTTACAAATCATATACGTGGAAACTAGTAGGTAAAAAAGTAGTTAAGCATTGGGAATGGGCCCCCCGAATTGCCTAATCTCATGCCCCTTCAAATTTTCCTTTATCTTTTGGAGTTATTGTAGAAGATTAAGATTAAGATTTAATTATTTATGGGACAAATTGTTAATGTGCGTTTACCCAAATTAGGTAGGTTGATGTTTGTTCTTTTTTCTATAAAATAATTTTTAAGTGATAGTATTGTAATAAATATTATTTAAATTAAATTATTTTTATATTATTTTAAGAGATAAAACAATATTTAATCCTTGAATTTAGTAATTTTTCTTAATTTGATCTTTAAAGTTGAATTCTATCAAGATGCAAGGTTGAGACACTTTGAGAGTGTGTTATTTTAGCATCTAAAATTTTTAAAAAGTTTATATAAAATATTAAAGAAAAACAAAATATTTATTAAAACTTTTAAATGAATTATAAAAGGAATTTTTTAGAAAAAGTTCAAAATTTAACGAAATTCAAGTTCGTAGGCCAAATTAGAAAAATTACTAAGTTTTGAAATTAATGGGGACCAAAAATAATTTATGGACCATGGTGGAAAAAGTTACTAAATTTAGGGACTAAACTCAAAATATTAAATTTATTTGTATAATTTTACCTATTAATGTGAAGTGGTATCTTCCATTGGTTGAGTTTACTTGTAATAATTGTTCCCGAAATTGCTTACAAAACTGTAAAGTATTGCACATTGTTGTGTTCGATAGAGTTTAGTGAGAGCAAATTAGTTGGTTTGGAATTGCTATAGGAAATCAAAGAGAAAGTAAGATTGATTTGAGACAAAGTAGGGGTTGCTTCATATAGATAAAAGTCATACGTAGACCTTTAAACGTAAAGACAAAGTATGTTATGAGTGCTAAAGTGTAACACCCTATGTTGGGACCGTCGACAATCCACAATTAAGGATACGAGGAATGAATCATGTTGAAATATGGTTGAAAATATATGTTTTTTTTTTTATTAAAAACGTTAAAAGAATACTATTCTAAGCCACAACGAAAACGTCCTGACTTCTATGTAGTCCACTCCGTAAAAAATGAACAACCAGTTTCTCTTGAATTTTTTAGAGAGAATTAAAAACAGTTGCTTGACCTTTTGAATTATAAAGTTGGTAACATTAACACACTAAGGGATTATCATCATTTTATCCTTTTTTATATCACATATTAAAAAGAAAAATCAAGATTATTCCCTTATTAATAGAGAAGGCAAATAGAAAGTTAGAAAAATGAATTATATTCTTTCCCAAAGAATATTAATTTTCATATCTTTTTATTTTAACCGAAATTAATTAATATAACTGTTTATATTAATAAATTTGGTAAATATATAAAATTAATATTTTGCATGAATCAAATTCATATATTAATTATATTCTTTCCAAAACAATATTAATTTCGATGTCTTTTATATTTTGACCAAAATTAATTAATGTAACTGTTTATATTAATAAATTCAGTAATATATCTACAAATAATATTTTGTATGAATCAAATTCATATATTAATTATATTCTTTCCAAAAAAAATATTAATTTCCATATATTTTATATTTTGACCAAAATTTATTAATATAATTATTTATATTAATAAATTTGGTAAAATATATACAATTAATATTTTGTATGAATCAAATTCATATATTAATTATATCTATATTCTCTATTTGTGTACAACAATTTTATATATATAATGTGTTTAATGTTTAACTATCAAATTAAATTAATTCAACAATTAATTTAATTCATGTGACAACTAAATACAATACCAAATGCATCGGATTCTGTTTGTTTCAACTATAGAATGTGACCTTGTAGGCTCTTATAACGTTGGTAGTAATACTAGAACATTTCTAACATTACAAGCAATGCGTGACATCTAGCAATGCATCATTGCCACCCAAGTTAAAAGAAGTCATGGTTCGACATAACTTTTCTATGATAATATTTTCATGTATTATCTCCTTTTATGCTTATTATCTAGATTGGATCAAGTCATGGAATAGTCACACTTGTATAGTCCAATCTCATATTTCTTGATTTTCTGAACATACTACAATAAACAAATAAGTGTGATATCTCATACCAATCACACTTATTGGAGCATGACCATGCATTTCTAGTCTCACTCCATAAAGGGGCCTAAGATATTGCTCCTATTATGTAAGAGGGATAAATCCTATCTTGATCAACCATATCCCATAATATAAATTGTGGTATATCCAACATCGATCTTTATAGTACAACCTGTTACGATAGATGTGTTGACTATATCAAAATGTGATACCCCAAACCTGATCGGGATGGACTGGCCCGAATTCGAAGCGTTACATTAGCCACCTAAGTGACTCTTCGGCTAACGACCTCCCAAGACACACCCCGACCTTATAACACCTCAATCGTATCCATTTATTAGTTATTGATTAATGCGGAAGCAATTTGTGAACCAAATTTAAACTTTTTATAAGTAATTTAACCCAAGAGTATTTTTTTTCGTTTTACCACATACGGTTAAACTAACCTGAATTTAGATATATACATTTACCCACCCTCTTTTATTCAATTTATGTAAGCCCTAAAAATTTCAGCTTAATCCGAGTTTATTTTCTATGTCTAATTCAAGTTTTATCATTATGGACTAAATCGTAATAATTTCAAACTATCAGTACTATACCCTAATATTAAACTGAGTGTGTTTCTAACAAATTTTATCAATTACAAGCCTAATCCTAAAATTTTATCATGTTTCCTTATCATTTAAGGCTCTAATTAGACTTATCAAGTCACAAGACTAAAATGTAATTTAAAAGGACTAGAGAACCAATTTAAAAAGACCAAAATTCAAATCCCCAACAGTCCACTGCAGTTTTTTTGGGCGAAAAATTTGATTTTAACCCAATTTTGAGTATTTTAATGGCCAATTAAACCCAATTTAGCTACAATTAATTATCATACATATTCATACACATTCAATTGAATTTATTAACACCAATTAAGCCTGAATTAAATAGAATTAAACATTCAATTTCATGCATATCACCCACTGTTTAATTCAAACAAGTGGCATACCTTAGTCACTAGTAAACCACTCCATAGAAGTTTCATTTAAACAATAGTTAGTGTAAACGTCATGCCTCACACACTGTGTTATCAATCACCGTGTTTTCAAGTAACAATACATCGTAAATTATTTAATAATCAAACTCAAACATGCATATATGATATTATAAAACCATCCAAAATAAAAATGTCTAATGCCCAAATCCAATTACAACCAAAATTAAACTAAATCCCAAAAGTTCCACAATGCCTGATTAACATCTCTAAAACGTGTAACTAAATCTCTATCAAGCCTTAATATCTTGGAACCTTCTTTTTCAGCTCCTCAGCTCCTCAATCCTATCGGTTATCTGCACGAATATGAGGGTGTGAGTTTAAAAAGCTCGGTGAATGTTAATAAAATGATGAGTAAATTAGCACCCAAATCATGCTTAAATCAAAACCAATCAAATACAAATTTTCAGTCACAATATCAATTCATAATAGTTCAATGTCATATGCTCAACCATGTATCAAAAATCATTATTAATAATGGCATATAATAATCAATTTAGCATATAACATTTCATACATTTATATTGGCATATACAATCATGGCTAAATCGGGTGATCATACATCGGATATATGGATCTCCTTACTCCTAATCAGTATCAGAATCAGTCTTGGATTGAGCTGGCTGAGGCCACACGCTCCCTTATATCGCCTCAAATCAGTCCCAATGGCTGGAGACACAAGCTCAACACTGCATTATCTATTCCAAATCAGTCCACCTAGAGCCTCATTACTCACAAATAACATATCAATATGGTGAGCACTCACAAATCTTATGGCATGCCAACTATATCCAATAAATCCACCATGCTATAATGCCAATATAATCAATCAATCAATCAATCATAACATAATTTCAGTCAATAATGTGCTCAATTTAAAGTGTCAAAATGCATATGTGAATCATGTAACATGGCCATTTTAACATCAAATTAAATCTACCTTACCAATTACCTATTATCAATGTTTCATTTATCAATTGAAATATCAATGTACCATGAACCAAAAACTCCAACATACTTGCTTAGTTCACCAATATAATCAATCAAATCAAGCATATAAAATCACTAGATGCTCACTTACCGACACCAAAAATTTCATCACTTAAATATATATTAATAATCTTGCAAAATTAACCAACCAAAACTCAAGTAAATATTTGCAATCAATAATTAATCATCCAATTAAACATAAGTGAGAGATAATTTACCAAATCGCCATTTAATAACACTCACCACACAACTAACTCAACCACAACCAAGTAATCAACCAAGCAAATCCAAGCTTCAATTTAGATTAGCTCGATCATCTTCAAGATTCGGAGCTTCAACAGAGATAAAATAGACATTACCACCTATCAAAAGATATAATAAACACAAATTTTCATCAATTAGGCTACACAAAATTCTCACTCAAAGTTACCTTACCAGATTTGTATTATCAAGTCGAAAACTTGATTTCTCATAGAATCGATCACTCCAGCCCTCGTAATCACTTCCAAACATCAATACTAGACCAAATAAACATATACTAAGCATCAATTTCATGTTTAAATTAATTTCACAAAAATCTAGAAAATTGGTTCATAAAGATGATGAAAATCGAATTTATTTAAATTACCTTATAAAACATGTTTAATCTTGATAAATAAGATAAAAAACCTTCTAATAGATCCATTTGAGTTAGAACATCTATTGATTTGTAGATTTCCTCTCAAAATTCAAGATCTACCATTAAAGCATCTTAAGCTTTTGAAAAAGATGGCATTGATAAAAAAAATCATGTAATTATCACTCAAATCATGTAAATATGCTTCTAATCATCATAAAAATAAGTTTAGAAATAATAATTATCTTTGATTCATTCTAAATCCTTTGAATGAAAATCTTGATTCAAGAATTTTGAGAAATTTCAAAATATTTTTTGTTACTTTTGTGAATAATTTTGGGTGAAAAGAGAGTATTTTGAGAAGAAAATTTGTTGAATTTATTCTTTGTGATAGATCTTTAAAACCATGCAAAGAAAACGAATTTTATAGCTTTCTAATCTAATGTAAATGGTGTGAAAATTAGGGTAGATGCATTGTGTTTAAAACTTAAGTAACCCACTAGAAATTAAAAAATTGGCAAATTTGCCCAATGGCGACTCCCATATTTCCCTTACTTTACCAATTGATCGTTTCCCTCCAAAATTACGAATTTAAAGGTTTATTTGCCAAATAAATACTCCAAAATTTCCCTTATTTTACAATTAAATCCAATTTAATTAATATTTAAATTTAACTCAAATTAACCCCCAATAAAAATTATTTTGAAATTTTTTTCGACCCAAATTAATTATTTTCACTAATAATTATTTAATTACTTTAAAATTAATTTTCCAAAAAAATATTTTTATTTTTTCCGGATTATTGTTTAATCGATTTTAGATGAAATTGACCTCCTAAAATTAAAAATTACTATTAAACCGATAAATTCCTAAATTCACGCTCGGAACTAAAAAAATATACCTTAAACTATTAGACCCGATTTAGGGATATTACACAAAATATACGACTCACGATATTGGGACAATAATGATCTCAAGTCTAAGGATCACTGTAGCACCTCAACCCATATTTGTCGCCGGAATAGAGTTACGGAGCATTACCAGAGTTACAGATCAAATACAATTATTTTATGTAATTTAACTTCCACATCAGAAATCAATCATGTTCAATAATTTTGTCCCTTACATAAGCCCTTGAGGCCCAAAATACGCATTGGAAACAAGTTAGGACTAAGCCGGGTACTCAGAGAATTTTTTGCAAAATATCAAAACTTTTCCTAGGTGCAGGGGACACACGCCTGTGTGGCCAGGCTATGAGGATATTTTTGAGCATTCTTGTTTCTCAAATTTTAAGATACAGGTGACACACGGCCAGATCACACGCCTATGTGTTAGGCCGTGTGTGAGACACACGCCCGTGTTTCTGCCTGTGTGGACAAAAATAGGCCTTTTCCAAGGCCACTTTTCTCACCCAAAATATCTTCCACCTATATCAACACTTTAACACATTCACAAGGCAATACCAATCATTCAAATCAAGCTAAAACCAAGTTTAGTACATGTTATAATATTTCCCATATGTCTAAGTATTCAACTTTCCCTAATAAACCCAATTCACATACATGCATATCTTACCAATTATACTAGTTGATGGTCATTAATGTAACAGCCTAATTTCGGTGAAATCGAAATAGTGGTTTCGGGGCCACAAATTCAAGTTGAAAATGAAATTTATTTTTATTTTATTACATGGTCCGTAATATGATAGAAATTTCATGTGAAAATTTTGATAAGAAAATTTTGCTGATTTCGTGTTTAATTACGAGAAGGACCAAATCGCATAAAATGCGAAAGTAGAATTCTAGTAGCTATAAGGATTAAATAACTATGAAATTCAAAACTAGAGGTCCTTATATGGTGATTAGACCATTAAAGAAAAGTATGTAGATTTTTTTTTGGTGACTCATCCATGGAAATTTAGAAAAAGGGCAATGACTAAATTGGAAAGTGAAATAATTTAATTAATTAAAAGATGATAAAAAGAAATATCATCTTATTTTCTTATCTTCTTCCCTAAAAATACATGGAAACCCTAGGAGAGAGAGAAGAAACTTTCATGGCCAAATTGGGTAAGTTGGTCCGTTTTTAGTAATTTTGATATTTTTGAAACCATGATAGTTTAATCTATCTATTTGGGGGATCAATTTGAGAAGTTATCAAAGCATGGAAAATGGGTCATGGATGTATATGCTGAAAATTAGAAATTTATGGTAGAAAATGAAAGGTTGTTAATAGATAAACAACTTTTCCAAAGTGGTTTTTGATGAAAACATGATTTAGGGAATAAAATGTAAAGTTGTCAAATTTGATGGAAAATTTTGAATTTTTATGAATTCATGTGCTATAAATTTTGAGATGAAATTTTGTTTAGGCTTGGAATAGGGATTAAATTGCACAAATTTCATTTTCTGAGCCTAGTGATGAAATGTGAATTTATGGAAAAGTTAGGGGCAAAATGGTAATTTTTCCTAGAATGTAAATTGAGTCCAAATGAGTATGAAATATGAAAAATTGATGTAAAATTTACTCGTATAGATCCGAATAGACCAAATTCGGAGCTTGAACGAGGAAAGAGGAAAATGCCAGATTAGTGGATTTTACGTACACGAACATTGTCGAGGTAAGTTCGTGTAATTAAATTGTGTTTATTTACATGCTTGCATTGATTGTGTTTATGTAAATTATATAAATGTCATAAATATGTGAAATGATTACATATCCGATCAAGCCCGATAAATAAAAATGATTAAATTAAATGATAAGGCCCGATAGATGATAAATGATAAAAGATGAGCATATTACTTATATGCTTGAAATGAATGTGGAATGTGTTTATTTGAATTATACGAATGTTGTGGATGTATGAAATAATCACATGCCTGATAATGCTTGAGAAAAATATTTAAATCCTGGTTAAATAGAATGGAAAATCGATGGATATGTGATTTCCCAAAATAAATGAGGTCTTACATTTGTTGTTGATGAGATTTAGCTAGGATTTAGCCTAGACGGGTAATCCTGATATAAACCCTCTTGAGCATATGATACAGATTGTATTTAGCCCGGACGGGTAATCTAGATCAAGCTATTTAGAGCATATGTTATAGAAAGGATTTAGCCTGGACTGGCAATCCTGATTAAACTGACGTGAGCATATGTTGGAGACAAGATTTAGCCTAGATTGGTAATCCTGTTGTATGATACGTGGCTCGAGAGTGTGATTTTTTATTATGTGCCCTAATGGGTAGCCCTAAACATGAATTGACGGATTCCTGAATTGTACACTTTGGGTGTACTACCTGAATATCCATTGATATTTTCAATAATTCAATGGGTAAAATCCTAACATGAAAAGAAATGGGGTTTTATATGTATATACTGCCCGTGTGGGCAGACCGTGTGGTCACACACGCCCATGTCCCTAGCTTGTGCTAAATTTATTTTTCTTTTGAACCTACAGGGGTTTTTACACGGCCTAGACACATGCCTGTGTCTTCAGCCCGTGTCCCTCACATGGCATAGATACGCCCGTGTCAAAAAACCGTGCTACAATCTGACTTTACTCAAAAACTAAATTGGAATTCACAAGGCCAAAGCACACACCCGTGTGCTCTGCTCGTGCGCAACACTGACTTAGCTAATTTGGATGTAGGGGACACACGGTCTATCAACATGCCCATCGGGATGACCGTGTGTCACACACGGCCTAGGCACACGCCAATGTGCCCACCCGTGTGGACAAATTCAGGCTATTTTCCAAGCCTTTTGCCACCCTGAAACATAACCAACACAAAGCCAACTCCAATAAGGCATCATAAGCATTTATAAACATCCAATACGTACAATCTAAAGTATTCATCCTCATCCACTTTTCCTACTAAAACATGTAACTTGCACTATCAGAACTTCATCATCATTGCATAAAATTAACTTAAACAAGATTAGCCCATTTCCAAAGGCTATTACAACAAGACTTGAATAATAATAATAGCCAACACATTTGGCTACTCCAAATAATACATACCAAAATGATAAAGTTTTCTATACATGCCATACTCAAAATAGCTAACTATACTATACCCAAAATGGACGGCTTGATAGTGTGACTTTGAGCTCCGGCTTTAACGATCCACGAGCTAAATTGGCAATGTACATAGAAGAGGGAAAAGAAAGGGAGTAAGCACATATATGCTTAGTCAGTTGCATGGAATAAAAGTAGCAACATAGGTAAAGAAACATCATTCAAATCAAAAGTCATGAACTATCATATGAGGTCTCATTCATTCTCATGGCTTACTCATCAATTTGACTTACTCAATCTCATCATTTATAAAATCTCGAAACTTACTCGTGCCCTTCTTGCTGTATTACCTATAGCCATATATTTTTAGTTTTTTTTGTAACTTACTCTTGTGCTCCTGCAACACTCACATAAAACTTCAGTCTTTCTCGATAAACTCATTTACTTACATGCTTCTCTTATTGATTTACTTGGAACACCGAAGGATACCCGAATGTTATTCTCATTGTAAGATGCCAAAGCCATATCCTGGATATGGTCTTACATGGGATCTCAGGTTGATGCCAAAGCCATATCCCAGATATGGTCTTACACGGGATCTCATATCGATGTCAATGCCATGTCCCAGATATGGTCTTACACGAGATCGTAATCTGATGCTGAAGCCATGACCCAGACATGGTCTTATACAAGATTTCTCTTAGATGCCAACACCATGTACCAGACATGGTCTTACAAGGGATCTAAGTCTCATCTCAGTGTCGATGCCATGTCTCAGACATGGTCTTATACAGGACCTCATGTCGATGCTAATGCCATGTCCCAAACATGGTCTTACATGGGATCTCATTTCGATGCTAATGCCATGTCCCAGACATGGTCTTACATGGGATCTTAGTTCGGTGCCGAAGCCATGTCCCGGACATGGTCTTACACGGGACCTATATAACTCATGTCATGACTTCGCTATCCTTCGTATTCTTTAACATTTTAATTGGGATTTCTCAACTATAATTCATCCTTTCTTAATAAAAATCATATTAAACAATATTCATGGAAGTTTACATGATTTCATGAAATATTATCCTCATAAATTTACATAATGCTTAAAGCTAATTTATTCCAAACAACTTACCTTGAATCCAAAATGTGGTGGATGCTCGGTTTAATCCACCACCTTACTTTTTCCCCGGTTTTAGTCCGGGCTTCGTGTTTCTTGATCTAAATGACAAATTAAACTTATTTAATATTCACATTGGCTAAATAGCCCATAATTAACACTTTTGTAAAATATATAATTTTTCCCTTAAACTTTTGCATATTTGTAAACCAGTCCCTAGGCCAAATCAATTAGAAAAAGATGTTTACTATACTTTAAACTTTCATATTCTACCACTAGGCATCAAAATTCTTACATGTCATGCATGTGTATATTTTTGAATATAAACCCTAGCTGAATTTAGTGGTAGAAATAACTAGATTAAGCTATGAGGATTTCAAAAATACGAAGAGAATTAAAAATGGGGCTAAATTACACTTACTTGGAGCTTGAAAAATAAAAAAAACCCTAGCTATGGAGAACCCTCAATTTTCGGCACATAAAGAAGAAGATGGACACTATTTTTGACTTATTTTTCCTTTTTTATTTCATTAATTAACCAAATGACCAAAATGCCCTCAAGCCTTTTTTTTAGAAAATTTTCCTTCCGTGGGCATTTTTGTCCATCATGCTAATAAATGGTATAATTGCTAAATAAGGACTCCCAATAATTTTTCTAATGCTAATTCGTCCTTAAAGCTTCTAGAAACTCAATTTTACAACTTTTGCAATTTAGTCCTAAAGGACAATTTAACCACTATTTCGTAAAAATTCCTTCATGAAATTTTCTCACTATCATGCAATCATGTCAATAACTTAATAATAATCATAAAATATATTTTTGTACTTCAAATTTATGGTCTTGAAACCACTATTCTGACTAGGCCCTAATTCGGGCTGTTACAATACACTTGTATCACTCATCATAAAACTTTAGTCTTCCTTAATAACTTTATTAACTTGAATACTTTTCTTGATAATTTACCTAGAATACCGAAGGATACTCGAATGTCATTCTCATGATAAGATGCCCATGCCATATCCTAGATATGGTCTTACATGGGATCTTATATCGATGTTGACGCCATGTCTCTGACATGGTCTTACACGGGACCGAAAAATGATGCCGATGCCATGTCCCAGACATGGTCTTATAGGGAATCTAAGTCTCATCTTGGTGCTGACGCCATGTCTCAGACATGGTCTTATACAGGACCACATGTCGATGCCAATGCCATGTCCCAGACATGGTCTTACACGGGACCTACAATTTCTCTTGTTGTGACTATGGTACCCTTCGTATTCTTTAAGATTTAATTGGGATTTCTCTTTGTAAAAAAAATTCATATCAATCAATTTCATAAAATATCATGAATTCATAAAATATTATCACGATAATCTTCACACTGCGTAAAGCTAATTTATTGCATACAACTTATCTTGGATTCAAAATGCGAGTGAATGTTCGGTTTAATCCACCACCTTACTTTTTCCCCGGTTTCGGTCCGAGCTTCGTGTTTCTTGATCTAAAATGACAAATTAAGCTTATTTAATACTCACATTGGTTAAATAGCCCAAAATTCAGACTTAGGAAAAAATATAATTTTGCCCCTAAACTTTTGTATATTTGTAAAATGGTCCCTAGGCTCGTATAATGAAATGCACTTATTTTTTTGGTTACCCAAGCCTAGCCAAATTTTATTAATGCTCATAACAGCCCGTATTTCTCATTAATTCACACTTTTACTACTTATTTTCATAATTTAGTCCCTATTAGGGATTTTTCATGAAAAATCACTTAGAAAAATATGTTTACTACACTTCAAGCTTTCATATTCTACCACTAGATATCAAAATACATGCATGTCATGTATGAGTATATTTTTGAACATAAACCATAGCTCATATTAGTAGTAGAAATAGTTAAATCAAGTTATAAGGATTTCAAAAATACGAAGAACATTAAAAACGGGGCTTGGAGTCACTTACTTTGAGCTTGAAAAGATGACAAAACCCTAGCTATGGTGACCCTTCAAATTCGGTACAAAGGAGGAAGAAGATGGACACCTATTTTTTTTGTTCTTTTTCCCTTTTTATTTCATTAATTAACCAAATAACCAAAATGCCCTTATGACTTTTCTTTAGAAATTTTTCCTTCCATGGGCATTGTTGTCCATAATGCTAAAAATTAGTCTAATTGCTAAATAAGGACCTCTAATAATTTTTCTAATGATATTTCATCCCCAAGACTTCTAGAAACTCATATTTTACATTTTTTGCAATTTAGTTCTAAAGGACAAGTTAATCACGATTTCATAAAATTTCCTTCATGAAATTTTCTCACTATCAGGCAAGCATATCATATACTTAAAAATAATTAGGAAATATATATTTTTCTACTTTAGATTTGTGGTCTCGAAATCACTATTCTTACTAGGCCCTAATTCGAGCTGTTACATTTATATTTTAGTAAAATTCAAATTTTGCCCCTAAACTTTTACATATTTGCAAAATGCTCCCTAAGCTCGTAAAATGAAATGCACTTATTTTCTTGGTTACCCAAGCCTAGTCAAACCTTATTTGCACTCATAAAAACCCACATTTCTCATCAAATTACACTTCACTACACATTTTATCACATTTACAATTTGGTCCCTGTGAGGGATTTTCATGAAAAATCACCTAGTAAAAGATGTTTTCTACACTTTAAACTTTCATATTCTACCACTAGGCATCAAAATACTTGCATGTCATGCATGGGTGTATTTTTAAACATAAACCCTAGCTCAAATTAGTGGTAGAAATAGCTAAATTAAGCTACAAGGATTTCAAAAATACGAAGAAAATTAAAAACAAGGCTAAATTGCACTTACTAGTGAGCTTGGAAATAAAATAAACCCTAGCTATGGAGTCCCTTAAGTTTCGGTAGCCTTGGAAAGAAGATGGATAAGATTTTTGTTTCTTTTTCCCTTTTTATTTCATTAATTAACCAAATGACTAAAATGCCCTTATGCCCTTTCTTTAGAAAATTTTCCTTCATTGGGGTTTTTTGTCCATCATGCTAATAAATGGTCTAATTGCTAAATAAGACCCTCTAATAATTTTTCTAATTCCAATTCATCCTTAAAACTTCTAGAAACTCATATTTTGAAACTTTTGCAATTTAGTCCTAAAGGATAAATTAATCACTATTTCATAAAAATTCCTTTATGAAATTTTCTCACTATCATGCAATCATATCATAAACTTAAAAATAATCATGAATATTTAATTCTACCTCGAATTTATGGTTTCGAAACCACTATTCCAACTAGACCTTAATTCGGGCTGTTACAAAATCGACTTAGTTGTTTTAATCAAAGTGGGTTATTCATTGAAAAGTTAATTGAGTTATACACATTTGAGTATATCCTCAGGTCCAAGAATAAATTTTGTGCATTCATGGGTAAATAGATAGACAGTCAGAATGAGTAATTCAGATTTTAAAAGACTTGATACAGAAATATATCTATCAGGTCAGTTCTAATTAGGACATGTTATTATGGGTTAAAGTCGTCCCGATTGTT